>JAJHSJ010000018.1:33067872-33293487 GCA_021015155.1 Magnolia officinalis | reverse complement strand
CCACTTGGACATGTGTTTATGATGCTTAAATTAGTTCACTTGGATGAGTGGTAATGATGCTAAGATCAGCCCACTAGAATGTGTTTATGATGCTTAAATGAATCCACTTGGACATGTGTTTATGATGCTTAAATGAATCCACTTGGACATGTGTTTATGATGCTTAAATCAATCCATTCGGATGTGTGGTAAAGATGCTAAGATCAGCCCACTAGAACATGTGTTGATGATACTTAAATCAGTCTACTTGGACATGTGTTTACAATAAGTAAATCAGTCGACTTGAGCATGTGTAAATGATGCTTGACTTAGTTCACTTGAACATCTGTGAATGATGCTTGACTTAGTTCACTTGAACATGTGTAAATTATGCTTGACTAGGTTCACTTGAGTATGGGTGTATGATGTTTATGTTCGTCCACTTGACCATTGGTTAGTAGTGCACAAAGCAGCCCACTCAACCTTGCGTGGTGGTGACGAAAACAGTCCACTATTCGAATGTGATGTGTGTACAAGATAGACCAAATTTCAAGTGTATTAATGTGGCAAGTTAGACCCATGAGGTGCACACTGTGTGTACAAGCTAAACTTTTGCTCAAGTGTACAAGTGCAACAAACTCGATAATGGTGCATGCAAAACTGTGTGCAAATTAGACTTCTTATTGAATGGGAATCATGTGTAGACTAGACACTTTAAGTAGCAAATCATGTGTAAACCTATCATTTGATAACTTGAAAGAACTTCCTCTCAAATCATGCATAAGAAGTCGTGCATGTGTACCAGGGAATGGTCAAATTTTGTGAACTCATGTGGATAGTTAGAACCTTGAGGTGGTTCAGATTTGTGAGCTCAAGTAAACGGTTAGAACCTTGAGATGGTTCCGATTTGCGAGCTCATGTGAATGGTTAGAACTTGATGCAGGACATGAAAATTAAATATGATATGCAAGATCTCAGGCGTTAGATAATACTAATTCAAAAACAATCACATAAAATTCCACACCCCACATAAAAGTTCAAACATTCAAGCAAGCGGAATCTGTGCGGGTCTAGGCCTACATAGGCTAGGGCTGGATCAGTAAAATTATGGACCAAACGATACTAAGGGAAGTAAAAATCATCAACACATGCACAACAATCAATCCCTAATCCTAGGGATTCACCAATTCCAATTCAAAGAACCCTAGGGTAAGAAAATGGGCAAATAAATTAAAAGTAATGCAATCTAGGGTTAGGGTTAGGGAGAATAGGTATGAGAGGAGTAAAATAGGCGGAAATCTGAACCTGGAGATAATTCCCACGTGCGGACAGCGGGTCAGGCCTGTCGCACGTGCACAGGGGCCTGGCCGCACGTGCGAGTGGGCGTCAAATGAGGAAAGTGCCCCTTGGCTCTGGTCGGCCAAGGGAGGGCTTAAAAACCCCCAAGTTTCGTGTCGATCGGATGCGCGGTCTGTGTCGTGGTGCTTCGCCGAAATTTCAGCCCTCCTGCAGGGCCAGAATCTGGAATTCCGTTGTAAAGAGGAAAACTGTTGTAATAAATGACAGATTTGATGTGTGGATGGTGGTAGGAGATGCGAAATAGAGATGGTAAAGGATGGGGGCGAATCGGGATCAATGTGGCTTCGCACCACAAGTAGTTAGCCCTTCTCGATGAAGGGAGGGCTTCGCACCCAATTGGATTTACAAAACTCGAGAACTCAGAGGAGTAGGAAAACGCAGAATTTTTATTAAGCTTCAATCAATCCAAAAAGCTACAAGGGGTGCCTATTTATAAGAAAACCCTATACCCCAAAACTCGCACCATGTGCGCAACCTATTACTTGGCGATGAAGTAAACCAAAATAAAAACTAATCAAAGAAATCTAAAGTGTCTCATCATAATCTAAATAACATTAATAAGCAAAACCTAAAATATGAGATTAATCAGACTAGTGGGCCACGATCATGAGATCCTATGATGGGCTTTACTTGATCCAGATTGACAGTGGGGCCCTCCTCCAACGAACTAAAACTCTGTCTTCTAACTACGAGGCCCTCCCTGGATGTCGTCATCGATCCAGATTGACGGTGGGGCCCTCCTCCTTGCGTACGTAAGTGGGGGGGGGGGGGGGGGGGAGGGGCGTGTGTGATGTCCCCATCAGAACTTTGAGATGGTTCGGAATGGTGAACTCGTGCACCCATGCATGTGGATGGTTAGAACCACAAGAATGTTCTGGAAGCATCAAAAAAATTCAGAAGGGGCAATTGAGTCCCCCAGGTTGAAAATCCCTAAAGCTAAATAAAAGGGAACATAAAGGGATTCCTTAGGTGAGAGGCCTAAACCCCACTTGGTACCAATTGGAACCTCTATTGTTGGGCCAGGTGGGGTGAGCACTTGTTGCAAGAAGTCTCCACTACCGAGGTCAGATGGAAAAGAAGAGTAACAAGCCTACACATATGTTGTGCTAAAAGGGGTTTCCTATCGTCAGGTTGGGTTCAATGAGCACATTGGATGTGCAATAGGTTCCCACTGGCCATTGCCGAAGTCAGATAGTGGTTGGGAAAGTTTTAGCCAACTGGTGAAAATTGGACCCCGGTTGTTCAACGAAGTTAACTGTACTGAGATGTGTTGACAATTTATCTCACATGCATAGTTTTATACATGTTTCTCTCGAATCAACTTGTTAGTCATGATTAACTGTAGTAAGATGTGTTTAATTATCTCACATGCATAGAGATGTACTCATTGGGCATATTAAACTCACCCAAGTTGTCGTTTTTAATCTTCAGGAAAAGTTAACCCGTAGCGATAGCTTGGCATGGACTTGAGGATATTTTTCTTAGTTTATTTTTTGAAGCATCTATTATAATATTTTTATTGGGAACAAGTATTGTTTTGCAAGCTCAAATAGTTATCAAATGAGGTTGATGCTAATTACTATTAGTTGAATGTTGTAATGATTAAATGAGTAGTTGTGTACTTAGTACTTGATAAAAATAAAAATAAATCTCTCTCCCAAGTGACGCCTTCGGGCTTGGTATCAGGGTTGCGCGTGTATCCGAACGCTGGATTTGGGGCGTGACACTAAACCTACACTCTCTCTTAGATACTAATCGCAAGTACCCGTCTGATTTTCAAATCTAGCCGATCCAAATTATCCGACTTCATAACCACAGTTCCCATTTACCCCTAAAGGAGAACCATACCCTATTTTCCCTCCTTAAATTATCCCATAACCTATTGAACATTCCCCACAACTACCCAGACCTGCAGTCTATAAACTTCACCCTGTCCACCATCCAACCGACTACCTAGCTCCAACCAGTCCCCCAAACTTAGCCCAAACAAAGCCTGCAGCTAAGCCCCAAATAGCCCACCCCCTAGCTCCAATTCCACCCATACCTCAGACCAAACTCTGCACCTATTACTGTCCCAATTTCTGTCATAATTTTGAGTCCACCTGCAACAAAACCCTCTCCAATTTCATTCTTATCCAGTCTATAAAATCTATCCACATATATCCATAAATCTTTCCACTTTCAAACATCAAAATTGTCCTCAAAGTATCGGAAACCTTCTAACTACACGTCATCCCTGCTTCAAATCACAATTCGGACTCATGCTCCCGCTCCCACTTCCTAGTTGTTTATAATTCATAACATTTTGGAACAGTCGCTTCCCTGCTCTCGCACACAAATCTGTTGCCACTTTACTTCGTGCTTCGTGCAACCATACAGCAAACCTGTCTTCAAATCAACCCTAAGCCTCAGCTTTAAACCTGCCCACTATCAGCCAAAATCTACGACCCACATCCTGCTTGACTTCTCAATTAGCTACAGTCTGTCCACTCCTAAAACATCCTACCTATTACTCACATGGTACTAAGGTTGATGCCGACTAAAGGCAGCACTACTGTTAATCCTAAGAAGGTGGAGAAGAAGAACAAAGTGATCTCGTGAAAGCAATAAACAGCTAGCGGAGTAGATGACTAAGCAGATGAGTCCTTACTCATGCCTCAGTGGTAGACTCAAGAGTTTCAACACGAGGTCATGGGTTCGAGTACCCATTATGGTGAAAAACCAGTGGTGTGAGTGTGTGTGTGTGTTAAATAAAATAAATTTTAAATAAATAAATAAATGACTAAGCAGATAGATAATTTGAAGGGGTGGATAACCGTCTTAGAACAGAACAACAAGAAGTATAATTGCAACCCACATGTCAATGGAGTGTCACAAGAGTGGCCAGATTTTAAAGGAAAAATGGAAACAGGTGTTTGTTATGGATAACTTAGGTTTCCTATGCCCGGTAGAGAGGAAGGTGCTTACGGATATGATCGTGGTCCTCACCCTGCATATCAACAGCCATGCAGCTCTAAAAATCAATAATATTGGCCGATACTATCAGTTTCGCACACGGCAGATACAAAACATGGGGATTTCCAAAATAATAATAATAATAATAACCAAGTCGCACAAAATATCGACAATATCCTTGATATATTGACTTTGCCCCTTGAACAATGCACTTCCATTCCAAAATTCTGAGAAAAAAAAAAGTTCAAAAAGGATCATGATTCACAAAAGACCATTTCTTTTGTGGGGGAATCTGTTCATGAGTGGGAGGCATCTTTTTGACATTTTCTATAATGGTTGAATAATGATTTTTTTGAATACTAATTTTTTTACTAGTAGACTGTTCGGGTCAATCCAGCGGTCCTTTATATGGATTTCTATTCTACTGCGAGCATTGTTGTTGGTGTTTGAACTATGAATCGGTATGTCCACTTGTGGATTTGTTTTGGTTGGAATTTCTCCTGCATCAGTTTCATATCTGAAATTTCTCTTTCATCAGTTTCGTATATATTTCTCAGAAACTTGTTTTCAGTCATCTGCAGTATAGCTGTGGCCAGTCCATAAAATCCAGTTTTACACCACAACTATTTTAGGATCAGGTATTTTATCTAAAATTAGTTTTATTAACATTATCATCATCTAAGTCTTATCCCAATTATTTGGGTCGGCTCCATGAATCTTGTTCTGCCATTCCACTCTATCAAGAGCCCTAACTTCATTTAGACCATAGGTTGTCAAGTTTTTCATACTACCTCCACCCACCTCCTTTTGGGCCTTACCTTTGCCCTTTTAGAGCCTTCAAGTTCAGTTCGCCAGGTTGTCTCTTGCCTGCCCATAGATTCTGCAGCAGTTCGAAAGGTTGACCTATTCGGGAATCTCCGGATCTACGCTTATTTTCAACTCCCCAAAGTATTTCCTCAATTACTACGCCCCTCAACCATCTAAGGCTACTTTCCTTCATCTTGTTACCTATTGGAGTTACTCCCAAATTCCCTTGGATGCATTCATTTCTAATTCTATCCTTCCATGTCTTGCAACTCATCTATCTCAACATCCTCATTTAACCTATGCTCATCCTATGGACATGTTTTTCCTTAGCTGTCGAACATTTTGTCCCATATAGCACAGCTGGTCACATAGCTATACTATACATATACCATTTTAATTAAGTGGTACACAATGATCACATAAATTGCCAGAAGCGCATCACCATTACTTCCACCCCACTTGAATTCTATGGGCAACATCCTTCTCAATATCTCCACTCATGAATTATCGACCAAAGATATCAAAAGTGCTAATATTAGGAAACTGCTTGGTCAACAATCTTAACTAATTCCTTGTTTCCACTCCTATTGTTACGAAAAATTGCAATCCATATACTCAATTTTAATCCAACTAAATCAAAACCATGTCATCTGCAAAAAACATTCACCATGGGATCTATTCCTACAAATAACTCGTTAAGTCGTCCATAATCAATGAGAAAAGGTATGGGCTCAATGCTTACCCCTGGTGCAAGCCTACAATAATTGGGAACTCACTTCTCTCCAGTAGTGGTACTCATATTTGTTACCCCTCCCACATACATATCCTTAATCATGTCAATATATCCTCACAATTGTTATTCCTTTCTTTCCCAACACCCACAAGATTAACCCTTTGGGGACCGTATTGTAAGCTTTCTCTAAGTCACTAAAGACCATGTGGAGATCCTTCATCTTGATGAGGATATCACGTCACCTACACCCTTACGTACATATCAGAGGAGGAGGCGGGCCGCACCGATTTCCCTGTGGCAAGGCGAGTACCCATGATCATGCTGAAGACCCCATGTGCATGTGCGAGCATCTGGAAAACCCCATACTGGGAAGATGCACATGGGCTGCTTTATGGAGTAATCCAAATCGTTAGAACGGAGGGACGCAATGATCGGGCCATTGGATCGCATGGATCACATGAGCAGGCCATTGATCATTGATCGTCCACGTTAGTTTTATACTTTATCATATTTTAGGATTTAGTTTTTTATTATTTTATATTTGGACACATTATGAGTATTTTAATTGATTTTTAGACTGAGGTTATTTTCGTTAAAGTTCACGAGACAGAGGGATTATTGTAATTTTTGAAACTTCTTGATCTATGGGGGGGGGGGGGGGGGGGGGGGGGGGGGGGGGGTGGGGGGTGGGGGGGGCGTGTGACCTCCCATTGGATTTTGTGATTAAAATTTTTTTTTATATATATAAAAAAATTTAAAAAAAAAAAAAAAAGAGAGAGAGAGAGAAAAGTTTTTGCTTTCTTCTCTCATCTTCATGCGCGATTTGAAGATACTTCCATGCGATTTGGAATGAAGATTGGTACGAGGCTAATCTTCATCAACGGAAGTATGAGGTCTCCATCTATCCCCACACCATCTTCTCTTTTATTCCCCATCCAGGTATTTTCTTCAGGTTTTCTATATTCTCTCCTTCACAAATCTTCGTCTTCTTCCAACCCTACTTTCCCACGCCCATCCACAATTCAAACCCTAACCGACCTAAACCCATCCTCCCACGTCACACGTGTGACCGTACGGCCACACGTGTGAATCCCACCTACCCCTTTTAGTTTCCCACCATCATTATATCAAAACCCCTTTCTTCCATCCCAAACCCTAACCCTAAACCTAAAATTCTTAATTTTCCTACTTTCCCAAATTACCCAAACCCTAATTTCCACCCTAGGTTGTATTAGGTTTCCTATTTTGAAATAGATTATACCCTATGCCAATTGGATGTTCCTATATCCATTAGATCCTAGTTTTTTTTTATTTAATGATATTAAGTTACGATGTTGGTAGCTTAGGCTAGGATTATGTATGATGCTCTTTTGATTTTCATGATATTTGTAATGATTATAGCGATGTTTATTTTTTTCTTAAATATCTTAATTCGGCTACTTGATCTCACAAGTTAATTGGTTCATGCATCGGTCCTACATCACATCCTCTCCCTATATTTCTCCATCAATTGTCCATGTAAGAAAATAGCTTCAGTCGTAAACCTCCAGCATGAAACCTAACTAATTTTCTGATACATTCGTCTCATGCCTTAGTCTTTGCTCAATCACTCTTTCCCAAAGTTTCATAGTATGGCTCGTAAGCATTGTTCGTATTATCGATACTATCGGCTGATATTATCGTTATTCACAAGCCAGCGATACGAAACCCCTCAGAAATTAAAAGAAAATCCCGGAATTCTGTCTCGTGAGATATATCACAAGATATCGCATAATATTGTCAAATATGGCTGATATTGACGATACATCGCACGATATTAGAAATTCCGTCTTCCCATCCAGAAATTCCAAAAAATATAGAAAAAAATTCTCTTACATTTTAGTCCCTTTCGACTGGATTTGGTGGGCACGGTCGAAATCACCGAATTAGGTAAGAAAAACCCTAATCCCCTTTTTTTTTTTTTTTCTTTGAGGATAATTGTTTTGGAAGGAAACCGAATTTTTGCCGGGAATTACGGGGATTCGAGTTAGGATTTGAAAAAAGGGGAAATTTTGGGAGAGAGTTTTAGTAATTTTGGGTTGGGAACTACAGATTTCCGGTGAGGATTTCGGTTTGTGGTTGCGAGACTTCGGACTGCCTTTAACGGAGAAGAGTCCTCTCTCTCTCTCTCTCTCTCTCTCTCTCTCTCTCTCTCTCTCTCTCTCTCTCTTGGTCTCTTAAATTAGGGAGCGGATTAGGTGTTACGCAAGTAACAACTTAATGGTTGTTAACCTTACCGTGTGGGGCCCATCTTGATGAGTGTGGTTCAAATCCACGCCGCTCATCCGTTTTTTCATATCATTCGAGGACTCTGTGCCGAAACTTAAGCAGATCCAAATCTCAGGTGGACCATACCACTAGAAAAAATGGTGAATGACCACTAAAAGAATTTCGTAGGCCAAAACAGTTTTGGGTCAAGCTAATATTTGTATTTGTCTTTCATCGAGTTCTGTTTGACCTTATAAACGGGTTGGATGATAAATAAACATTACCGATATCCTTAAAATAGGCCTTGGAAAGTTTTTAATGGTAAGCATTCAATCATCACTATTTCAAGTGGTGTGGTCCACTTGAGATTTGGATGTGCATAATGTTTAGGACCAAGTCCTTAAATGGGTTGTAAGAACGAATGGATGGAGTGGATTCACAACATATCATCAAGATGGGCCCTACGATAAGGGTGACACCCACTAAGCTATTACCCATGACACCTGATCTGCTCCTGAGAGTGGGTTCGGTGTGACTCGATTGCACTAAAGTTGGTACAGCCCTTCTGGTGGGGCCCACCTTCATGTATATATTGTAATCCATTCCGTCCATCCATTTTTAAAGATCATTTTAGGTCCCGAGACAAATCCAAAGCTCAAGTAGACCCCACAGCAAGAAATAGTGGGGATTGAACTCCTACCCTTAAAAACTTCATGGGGCCACAAGTTTTTGAACAAGCTGATATTTTAATTTTCCTTTCTTCCATATCTGGCTGAACTTATGAACAGGTTGGATATCAAATAAATATCATGGTGAGCGCCTAAAAATGGTTTTAAGTTTAAATGGTAGGCATCACTGTCCCCATTGTTTTCTGTGGCAGGGTCCACTTGAGCTCTGGATCAGCGTCATTATTTGGATCATGCACTAAAATGATCTCTCCAAATAAATGGACGATGTGGATACAACACAAACATCATGGTGGGGCCCATAGTTAGGTCCCACTCACATTCCATGTTCCGGTTTGTGCGTGGATTGGGTACTACTCCCACCAAGACGAGAGCGACTTCAGCGGAACCCCCGATTCACCAAGGTGGGTGGGATCACTAACCGTAGGACCCACCTTGATATATGTTCCTTATATCCACGCCATCCATCTGTTTTGAAAATTCATTTTATGGCATGATCCAAAAAAATGAAGCAGATCCAAATCTTAAGTGGGCCATAATAAAAGAAACAATGGTAATCGATCATTGAAAACTTCTCATGGGCTGCAAAAGTTTTGGATCAAGCTGATATTTTTATGGTCTCTTCATCCAGGTCTTTGTGACATTATCAACAACTTGATGGAAAATAAACATTCTGTTGCCCCCCATGAAGTTTTTAATGGTGAGGATTCAATCACAACTGTTTCTTGTGGTATGGTCCACCTAAGACCATGTAATTGCTTCATTTTTGAAATCAAGCCCTAAAATGAGCCATATAAATGTATGGATGGTGTGGATGTAATACACATACATCAAAGTGGGCCCTACAATTAGGAATCCACCAATCTCTATTAAATAGTCTGTTGGATGGCAAATAAAAATTTCGTTGGATACGGGTTGCCAACTGACAGCGCATAGCTTAGGATCCTGCTAGTGCATAGCTTATGACCCTTTACAAAGGAAACCTATTATGTACACTTCTTTTTTGAGATTTTATGATTTAAAAGTGTGTATTAAGGTCTTTTTTTAATAATCCTTGAAATTTCATTGAAAAATTCAACAATTTTTCCAATGTTTCCCCATGTTTCCCAAAAAGTGCGATAAATTACGCGATACAAACGATATATCCCATGCGATAACCGATACGTATCTGTATACCAAGGGTGTGATACATGGTGCGATACTGATATTTCAAACACTGCTCGTAAGTTTAATCCTGCAACTCTATAGTCTCCTTTATTCTTATAAATAAGTACCACGGTACTTCTCCTTCGTTCGTCTGGCATTTTCTTCGATTTTATAATCTTGTTGAACAACTTTGCCAGCCAAAATGCATCGGTATCTCCCGTACACTTCCAAACCTCGATTGGTATGCCATCTAGTTCGAGAGCCATTCCTAGTTTTATCCTTCTCAAAGCTTCTCTCACTTCAGATATCCTAATCCAACAGAAGTATCTATGGACTCTGACATCATTTGAGTTTATGATTCCTTATATCCCTATCCTCTCAGAGTGGTTGTCATTTAACATGTTCTGAAATAGCTTGTCCACCTTCATTAATCTCATTATCCTTAACTAATGCCCCTTCAGTCATCACTCTTAATGTATTTATCATGATTTAGGTCCCTACTCTTCCTCTCTCATTTTTGCAAGTTTAAAGACATCTTTCTCACCTTATCTTGTCCTCAATCTATTGTAAAGATCATTATAAGCCTTAAGTTTAGCCTCACTACCATCACTCTAGATGAATCTATCATGATATAGGTCCCTATTCTTCCTCTCTTTCATTTTTTGCAAGTCTGAAGGCATCTTTTCTCACCTTCTCTTATCCCCAATCTATTGTAAAGATCACCATAAGCTTTAAGTTTAGCCTCACTACCACCTTAGTAAATTTTTTTGGCATTCCTATATTATTCAATATTTTCATCGTTTCTTAGCCCTTGTTATGCTTTGAAGCATCAAAGTTTCTTGTTAATAGCATTTTGTACATCGTCATTTCACCACTAAGTTTCCTTATATGATTGGCTTTTCTATCTAGATACTCTTGAAAACATATGTTGCCAGTTTCCTAATACGCTTATCCATCTCATTTCATATAACATTTACTTCTTCCTCCACATTCCATTTTCCTCCTTCCATCAATTTATTTCTAAATAACATTGTTTTCTCTCCTTGTGAATTCCACCACCTAATTGGGTTGTTAATATATCTTTTATTATCTCTAAAAATAAATAAATAAAAATCTATCACCTAATTTTTGGACACCTATTAATTTCATTTTATTTCTTCTATTTATCAATGTAAACATTCAAAACCATTAACCTATGTTGCCCAATGTATAAGCTTGCATTCCTTACATATTGATCGTTGTCTTCCTAAGAAAGAAAAAAAAAAAAATCTATTTGCCTTGTATATGATCCACTTGTGAAAGTTATTAGATGTTCGTCTCTTTTTTTTTAAGTATATGTTTGCTAGAGCTAGACTCTATGACATAATGAAATCAAGGATAGCAACCCGCATCTCATTTCTTCTCCCAAAGAAACCATCTGAAATTAGTCTTAAGCAAAGCTTTAAAAAATAATAAATAAATAACCAAGCAAACCAGTTGTGTTTATTATGAAAATTGTTCCTGCTCCTATTTACAAAAGGTTAACCTGATTTTGATCGAAGGTTCAATTTTTCAGTTGGTTAGACATGAGTTTGTATTTTCTGCAGCTAAATCTGCTCCAAATTTTTTTTCTAAAAATCGGTTTTTTTTTTTTCCTTCTGCAATTGAGATAAGAGTCTGCTGCATGTAAAAACAAGTCATATCCCTGTCCATTAATTTGTCACTAAATCAGCTCTTATCTCAATCAATCCTCAATGCACAAACCAATCCTTTCCACTCAGACCTATCCCAGTACTAGAGGTGGGCATTGAGTCGAGTTGGACCAGATTGGGTCCAACTCGACTCGATCCAATTTTTCAAGAACCTGACCCGAACTCGATCCGATCTGGGACCGAGTCCAGCAGGGCTGACTCGATCCGATCTGAATCCTTGCTGGCCTGACCCAAACCGAGTCCGACTTAGTCTGGGAAACCGAATCGAGTTAGATCGAGTTGAGTCTAGGAGAGAGAGGGAGAGAAAGGAGGAGAGAAAGAAGGAGATGTGGGAAACCAAGAGAGAAAGAAGGAGAAAAAGGAGGAGAGGAGGAAGGAGAGGAGGGAAATCGAGAGAGATAGGGAGAGAGGAGGAGAGATGGGTGGGTGCGGCGCCTCCTTCGGGTAGAGAAAGAGGGGTTAGGGTTCGTTCGGATTTCGGATCGGATTGGTCTGGATTGACCACGATCCGAACTCGATCCGATGTATGATCGGATCTGAGTCGTCCTACTTGATCCGCATCGATCCAGGCCTTCGGGTCGGATTCGCCAGATCGGGTCGGATTCTGCCCAGCTCTACCCAGTACCAATCAAGTCTCTAAAAGGACATGATACTGCAAATAGCCATTCACCCTGCAGCCCCTAACCAACCTCCAGTTGCTTAAGCCAATCAACATCCAACCCTAATCCAATCATTAAAACTGACCTAAAACCTCCTGCCATCTGTCCTCTACTAGTCCATAATTTAGTCATCATCTAACAGCCCAGAATCTCTAAACTTCCTACCCTCAACCACTCCAATAAATTGACTAGAATCCGTCCACAACTTTACTACAATCAGTCCATTTATCATTGTTCAGATGTTGTCTAAAGGAGGATATTATTATGCCCTATACGGCTATTCCTACCTGAGCTCCCATACTTGTTAACATTATCCTTAATGATCTTCCTAACATCAGGGCTACTCTGACTATTCCAACCGTCTATCCTATCTCCACAATTCTTACCAATCTACTTATGATTATTACAGTGAAACCTATCAATATTTCCTCTCTCGATATTAAAAATAAGCCACTTTATGTTTGTTATTAGGAGATGATGCCTCGTAGTAATAAACCATTTGAGGAGCTGAATGATAAGAAGTGGAAGAAATAGAAGACGAGTGAGGTGTGTTCATTGTATACCAAATGATGGGAAAGCTCCACGAAAACATGATAAAATCAAGTGGACAGCTCCAAGCATAAGTTGATACCACAAAAGAAAATTCACGTTTTGGATCTCATTTTGTGGTGCCTAAAGATTTAAAGGGTGACACATTTAGAGAAAGCATCATAATCCAGGATGATGAAGATGAAGAGTCCATCGTAGGATTCAATTAAAGGATGGATCAGTTGATGGAATAGAAAACAGATCAACAAACATGTCATAATCCATAATGATAAACATGAAGAATCATTGATGAACCCATCAGCGAATCAATGAATGGATCAGTTGATGAAATACATGATCAATCAATGGTTAGATTGATAGAAAATGTTATCAATTGCTCAGTGATTAGATTAGTGAATTCTACCATATATGTTAAAGGTGATCAATTGCTCAGTGATTAGAGTACTGAATTCTACCATATATGTTAAGGTAGACACACGAATCCCACCTAATGACAATTGGAGCATGCAGATCAAGGACTTGTGAAGAAAATAATGATGCAGCAAAGTAATGAACCCAAACAAGAGCGAAGGAGGAAGGCGCAATTGCCGATCCAGCATCTGAATCAGAGACAGACTCATGCAAATATGTACATGGAAAAACAAACAGAATTCACAACTATGAAACCTTTTCTTAACAACTTACGTCCTTTAACGTGAGTATGATTTCATTGAGAATCAGAAAAGCTTTTGCATGTGTCTTCCCCATGTCACTCTGTGCAAAGGATAGAAAATATAAGGTCAGAAAAAGTTTAGGTGATATATGAGTAGAACAATATACCCTACATAAGCTATTTTGTGACATTCAGAGATGCAGAAGTTTGTTGTAGCAGACATCCATATTGTAATGTAAATAAAAGGGTTGAAACAAAAAACTTGCATGTCTGTGCGTGTTTCAGGGAGGATCATACAGTAGAGAGAGAGAGAGAGGAGAGTTGAAAACATGGTACATTAAAAAGATAGAGGCATTGACGACATGGCCACTAAAAGTTACCAAAGAACCTCAGCAGATTGTCTTAGTCTGTACGGTTTTGTTGCTTTGAAGGATTTAACAGTGGGGAGCTTTATCCACAATAATAGATTATATTAAAGGATAACACACACTTACCTTTAACAGATGAACCAATAAAAAGTGGAAACACGTGAAGCATCTTCTCAGAAGCATAACATCAACAGGTGACTTTAGACCAAGAAATATGTCCATTAACTCATCAAACCGAGCAGAATAAAACCAAGAATGCTCCTGCATAGTACCAGAAAACAATAATAGGGAATGGATGATTTGGAGGACAAGAAAAAAAAAAAAAAAAACAAAGACAAGAATATAGCTGAATGCCTGCACGTACCTTGAAAATTTTGCTCAAAGTATAATATGCTTCAGACTGACCAATTTCACCATTAGCCTACAGAACAAGAGGAAGTGAATGGTTCAGTCATAACATGTAGAACGGATAGAACACAGAAAGCTTGATAACAATTGAAGAGCCTGAACAAAGAATGAAAGGCCAGTAAGCAGGATGGTTGAAGGGAAGTGAGCATGAAGGGAAGATGTAAAAGGAATCGGATCCAGGTGGTGAGAGGGCATACAAAGGTTAGCTCACTTGCCAAGGAAAGGACCTTAAATATGAATGATTGGCGAAACAGGATTCACAAGGCCAACCTCAAATATCTTGGACAAGGCGAAGATGAAGATGATGATAACAATGATGCAGAATGCATAAAACAAAGGGCCATCAATAAGTACCATCAAGGTGGTAACGGTGGCTGTAACTACCAGCATTATGGCCGTTACGGCCTTGTAATGGTTGAATTATTTTTTTAAAAGAACGAATGTATCGGCGCAGTATCATCCCCGTATTGGCCCATTATGGCCCCATATCAGCCTATAATGGCCATTACAGCCCTGAATCACATAACGGGCACCACCATTACAATTATGTAAAGGCCCTTACACTCGTAACGTAACCATTTTTTATAGCATGGGTCCCATAGATCCATGGATACCCAAAGTATCAAATCCAAATTAATCAGAACTGCTCCCAAATTATGGGTCGATTAACCAGGTCAGATTTGGGCACAATAATTAGAATCCAATTAAAAGCAGGTCAGCTATGGTACCTCTAATATATGATTTTTATGTTTATTTTTTTAGCTTTTCTAAGCCCCCATGTGTATAAGGCAGTTCATGCACACATCACCACATCCCAATGTGGTGTACGGGTGCAATATCCAATCTATCCATCAGGTGGGATGTACTTGCATGAAAATAAATCTGGTCCTTTCAGCAAGTAGGCCACACTTCTAGAAGCAGTTGGATGGGTAAGAAAACTTCACCCAAGTTTTTGTCGGCCTTCGATAAACTATGGACCCAACTGACAATTGGACCAACCAGATTGTTGGGCAAGAGCATATGCATAGTGGCACCACTCTAACGAATGGATTGGATACATACCACTGTGCCATGCTAGCAGATAATGTGGCATGCACATGAGCAGCCTTGTACTTGCATGTGGCCTTATCAAAGCTCTGATTTTTTTCAGTATTATTCTTTATTACAGTTATTATCGAAGAACCTCACTGAAGGCATCATCTAGTATGGATCCAAACTCGGATCCAGGCTTGATTCTGAATCCTAAATCATGCTCGAAACTGAACCTGGACCTGTTGGGATAAACAATTCCAATTGGATCCAATCCAGTACCTCATATGTGGTATCTGTACCTAAGCCCAACAGGACTCAAGTTCAATTCCTTAGATTGCTCTGGATACATGTACCTAGTGTCTGGCCAGAAGCTGACCTGTTGACAGCCCCAATAGAATGATGACAATTTTTTAGTGACTCAAATGACGTAGAGCACATAGAGATCAGCACAGTACCTGCAAAGAAGGCCTAATATAATCAAAAACTATATTGATGAAATCCTCATCAGCTCCTTCAACGAGAGAGGACGCAAGTTCTATCATCAAACATCTGCATCACAAAAAGCTGTCATTTATCCATTTCTCTTTTGATTTTCCAAAATCACTGACAAGTGGGTATAAAAATAAACAAGAGCATTTGGTACAACTACCAGTTCCAATAAGTACATTTCGCACAAAAAACAATTGGTAGCATCATATTGATAATTAAAATGCTGAACAAAAGGTGAAAAGGGGATCAATGCCACA
Organism: Magnolia officinalis; assembly: GCA_021015155.1. Taxonomy (NCBI): domain Eukaryota; kingdom Viridiplantae; phylum Streptophyta; class Magnoliopsida; order Magnoliales; family Magnoliaceae; genus Magnolia; species Magnolia officinalis. The sequence continues at coordinate 33,277,470 of JAJHSJ010000018.1, read as the reverse complement.
ATGAACAAAAAAGACCATGGAAATAATCAGCCTACTCAGCAGACCACAAAATTACAAGATAGACTGTATGGAGATTCATGATGAGAAAAGAACTGACATGAAGAGATAAAAGGAAACAAAGGACAAGATAAAGTCAGAGGCAGAGAAATGAAAAAAACCCGTCTTCCATAACTAGCCTGATAATAATCAGTACGTTTGCAATACCTTTTTCACTTGTTCCAACCGGTGTTCCAAATAGCAGCGATATTATCGATAAGATCACTGACATTATCAGAATCACCAGTTTACACCTTGATGGATGATCACTACGTGGGCCGAAGTAGGCCGAGTGGACCGTTTTGAAGCCCCCACATATATTTGATGCATCTTCGAAGACCCTACACTAGGAAGATGCATGTTGGTTGCATTCTTGAGGAGTCTAGCTTATTGGATCGAGTGGAAGCATCGATCGGACCGTTGGATTGCCCACAATAGTCCTTTCGAACACTCTTAATCACAGCCCATCTTGATCGAAAACCACCCCATTGGCCAAAAATAGTTTAGGATAGTTAGATATATTTATTTTGAGAAATTTTATCATTTATTTTATTATTTTTAGACTATTTTACGTTTTACTTGAGATAGGGTTTTTTTATGAGAATTCTTTCATAAGAGAGGCTTTTAGTAAAAGTCTCTTTATGATACTATAAAAGAGCACCCAGGGGGGTGTGGAGCCCTAATGTCATTATTTTGAAGGGGAAAAAGTAAAAATAAAAAAATTTGTGTTTTCTCTTCTTCATGTGATTTGAAGAATACTCAATGTGATTTGGAGCTTGGGTGTGGAGTGATTCCATTCCCCATTCAACAGAGGTGCAAGACTTCCATTTATCATCTTCCTTATCTCTTCCTTTCTATCAAAAAAAAGAAATTTTTTCTCAAAAACTTCATCTTTCTTCCCTTCCCATCCACAACCATCCAAATCATCTTTTTCTTCAACTTTTCATCATCCAACTTTAACCCGAACCGAACCCAACCATTGAGGACCCCAAAACCCTAGCGAAAAAGAGATTTTTTTTCTCAAAAACTTCATCTTTCTTCCCTTCCCATCCAAAACAATCTAAATCATCTTTTTCTTCAACTTTTCATCGTCCAACCTTAACCCCAACCGAACCCAACCACTGAGGACCCCAAAACCCTAGCCGATGACCCACATGTGTGACCATGCGACCACACGTGCGAGTGTCCCATTCCTGAATTTTCAATTAACGTTTTTCGATAATGTCAGTGCTGAATTTTCAGCCTAGTAATCTCAAGTTGTCACCTTGCAGAATTTTCAATTAGTAATTTTTGGAATACACTCTTGTTGAATTTTCAGTTTCGCAATCTCAAATTGTCCTCTTACGGAATTTTCAGTTTTGTGATCTCAAATTGTCGTCTTGCTGAATTTTTATACTATTTTCAGATTTTCGGCTTGCTGATTTTTCAGGATAGTGTCTTCAGTGTGTCTAATTCGGCGTTTAGGTTAGTCAGCCTTTGTCATAACATACGCTAGGATCTAGGTTTTCCCAGAAGAGTTACCTTATGTATGCCCACTCGTTCTAGACGTGGTTTTGGACTACATCCCACTATGAATCTAGAATAGATTGTCGAGGCCCTTAACACTATCAACAATCGTTTGATGGCCATTAAAGTTCACAATAGGACCACCACAACTCAATTGACCGCAACCAATGCGCGAGTCAATCAGCTTGAAGCCTCCCTTCAGGCAAACCCCGACAACACTAGCGAAGATGTCCAATCACAAGCCGCGGATCAAATTGAAGGATTTAAGACCATGCCACTTGCAATTGATAGCCACGCCTTAAGCCATATTGTAGAAAGTGATGATTAGCGCAGGAATTCAATTTTTCACACATATGCCAAGTATGGTAGCAAAAAATACAAGGTGATCATTGATAGTGGCAGTTGCACCAATGTGGTCTCTACTAGCACCATGGACCACTTAGGTATGCTAGTCGTTCTTCAACCTTAGCCTTATTAAGTTTGATGGGTTGATGCATCTTCGATTCCGGTTTCTCAGCATTATCCCATTCCCATCCAGTTTGGTTCATATACGAACATGTTGTGGTGTAATGTTTTAACTATGAATATAGGCCACATCATTTTGGGCAGACATTGGGTGTATGACAGGGACACAGCACTATTCGTTCACTCAAATACGTGTTGGTTTCTGTATAAAGGCAAAAGATTGTCTTGAAGCCTCTCCCGCCCAAAAGCACTACAGAAAAGAATTAGGACGTCAAGAAACATGGTCCTGAAGATGTGACGAAACTTCAGCTTGAGTCTCTTCCTATAGTTAATGCCAAAGTGTCTGAAAGAGAGACTAAAACTAATTTGACGTTGTATGCCCATGTGGCAAGTGAGGTCACACCTAAGGTTATTATGGATATGCCACCTAAGGTTACATCCGAGGGTAGTGTAGAGTTATCACCTGAGGTGGGTCCGGTATTGAAGGAGTCTAGTGTTGTTATTTCAGAGGGCATACCAAATGAGCTTACACCTGTGCGGGACATTCACGCGTTGACTCTACCAAACCTTCGTTATGATCAAATGAGTCCCGTGGAGGAAGTGGATCTAAAAAGACTAGTAGTTGAGCCTAGGACCCCTATAGATTTCTTACCCATGTTAGTGTTCCATAGGCCTTCATAGTTTGCACATGCATCTACACGACATGTGCATGACTTGCATGTGGAGATTAGAAAAAGAATCAATATAAGTAATGAAACATACAAAATAATTGTTGGCTCACACCACAGGTTTAAAAAGTTTGTTGTGGGTGATGAGGTCATGATTAGAATACGTCCAAAATGGTTTCCATAGAGAACCATAAAAAAAAAAAATTATAAGCCCGTAGCGCTAGACCGTATAAAATCTTTAAAAGATTGGGTCTGAATGCTTACTTGATAGATCTTCCCCATAACATGGGTATCAGCTCCACATTTAATGTAGAAGATCTTGTACCATTTCATGGACCTTCCCCAAACCCTTACATAAATTTTGATGATGATGCCCCTGACTTTCCCATAACCCCTGGGCATTACCTAACCCCTCTTCTCAACCTTTACAACCCGTACCATCCATACCTACGAGCAATGTTTTAAATATCAACGATATCAGCCGATATATCCCACGATATATCTTGTATCCCACCAATGCGATACGAAACACACAGGTAGTGCCGATATATCCCGCATGTTCAAGCCGGTGAGCATTTTCAATTTCCGATCCTTTTTTTTGTTGAAATTATGTTAAATCAATGTTAAATGGTTAGAAATTCATTGGTTCTTCATGTTTTGCATGAAAACTCATGGAATTGGAGCTTTGATTTTGATATCCATTAGTTCTTCTTGTTCATCATGTTTTTTTTTTCAAATTTTTCCTTCAACCAGCTATCAATGGAGACTAATTTAGGAGTATTTGATAAAATGATCATCACATACACTCCAATTTCGAAATTTGAGTATAGGTGATCATATTTGGTGAAAATTGAACAAAATTCAAAATTTTCCCAATTTCTCCCAAATTGCTTGCAATGTTGCACTCCAAACATGAAATCAAGCATGTATGAGGGCTAATCTACTGATTTGTTAAGTCCTTGTCAATTTTTGAAAAATAAAAATCATTTTTTAATTAAAATTTAATAAAAAGTTTTTTTTTTTTTTTTTTTTTGAAATTTCCCTTCAACCAGCTGTCAATGAGACTAATTTCAAAGTATTTAGGAGTGTTTGATGAAATGATCATCACATACACTCTAAATGTTATGCATCTATTTTAATATAGTAGTCAGACAACGCATAGTTAAGGATTCTATGCAAAGGAAACATATTATGCGTACATCTTTTTTGAGATGTTATGATTTAAAGTGTGTATTAAGGTCTTTTTTAACAATCCCTAACGTTTCATTGAAAAATTCAACCATTTTCCCAATGTTTCCCCATGTTTCCCAAAAAGTGCAATAAATTACCCGATACAAACGATATATCCCATGCGATAACCGATATGTATTTGTATCCCAAGGATGTGATACGTAACGCGATACCGATATTTTGAGCATTGCCTACGAGAAGATAGGAAATAGAGGATATTATAGATGAAGAAGCGGTTTCCACTAGACATGACGGATTTCAAAAGTATTTCGTCATGTGGAAGGATAGGCGGGTGTCAAACTGCACATGGATCAAAGAGACAGATCTTCTACAACTAAACCCAGACATCCTAGAACGTTATCGGAGTTTATTTCGCCAGAGGTGAATGTTTCTTAGCCAGGGAAGTTGATGAGGACGTCATAGCACCATTCAGGGTATACCAAAGGAGGAGGAGATCATCACCAATTTCCCTCTGGATGGATGACCACTAGGTGGGCCGAGTGGACCATTTTGAAGCCCCAACATGCATTTGATGCACCTTCAAAGACCCTATACTAGGAAGATGCATGTGGGCTGCATTCTTGAGGAATCTGGACTGTTGGATCGAGTGCACGCATCGATCCAACCGTTTGATCGAGCACGATGGTCCTTTCGACCACTCTTTATCACGACCGATCTTGATCGTGTACCACCCCATTGGCCACAAATAGTTTAGGATTGATTTAATTGTTTTGAGTAGTTTTTATCATTTATTTTATTATTTTTAGAGTATATTATGTTTTACTTGAGATAGGGTTTTTTATGAGAATTCTTTCATGAGAGAGGTTTTTTGTAAAAGTCTCTTTCTATGACTATAAAAAAGAAGGGGGGGAGCCCTAATGCCATTATTTTGAAAAATAAAAAATAAAAATTATGTTTTCTCTTCTTCAAGTGATTTTTAGAATACTCCATGTGATCTAGAGCTTGGGTGTGGTGTGATTCCATTACCCATTCAACGGAGGTGCGAGAATTCTATCTATCATTTTCCTTCTCTCTTCATTTCTATTCGAAAATAGGTATTTTCTCAAAAACTTCATCTTTCTTCTTCCATTCCCATCAAAATCATCTTTTTCTTCAACTTATCATCATCCAACTTCAACCCCAACCAAACCCAACCATTGAGGACCCCAAAACCCTAGCCAATGACCCATATGTGTGACTGTGCGGCCACACGTGCGAGCCCCTAGGTTGACTATACTAACAGCCCCCCAATCCCGTGATTTCCCCTTGTTTCCCCCATCAAAACCATTTGATTCCCCATCCCTAACCATACCTTCAATCCTAGATCCTCAATTTCCTAATTTTCCCAATTTCTAAAAACCCTACTTCCAAAATCCCCCAATTCCCATGAACCCTAATTTCCCAAATTTTAGATTTTCCCTGTCCTAACCCAAATCCTAAAACCTACAAGTCAACCCCTTGAGTGTGAAACGTGCTTATGCTAAAATGGAAGTTTTATCCTTCTATCAGTCCTAGTTTTAATTGATTTATGTGATTTCTTAGTATGCAGGCATGTGATTTAGGTTAAATCAGATTTTATATCCTATTGTTTAATCTTAATTATGTGGTAGGTTAACATCTTTTGTTAATTGGATTACTGATTAGGACATTCGAGTACCATACCAAAGGAGGAGGGCTGAGCCAATCTCTTTATGGCTATGTTGGAGCACAAAAATGAGCGGATGACGAACTCCATATGAAAAGACTGTTGCCTGACCACGCAACATGTATGTATTGCATGGCTGTGCAACACAAAGGAAATGGCCAGATTTCGGTTTTGGGTAGGGTGCAAACTGCCCTGAACACAAGATACCTGTTGCGCAACTGCGTAACAGGGATGTATTGCGCGATCGTGCAACTGTGCTTATTGTGCAGTTTTGGTGGTTCACACATGCAGAGGCCTATAAATACCTCCTACCCCTCTCATTTTATTCATTCACAAGTGAGGAAGACCGAGAAATTCCAAAGATTCTTCGAAAGCTTCAGAGCAGTCTTCAGGTATCTTGCAGCGCGATACTGGAGAAGCATGGAAGAAGAAGGAGATGCAAGAGGCGGTGCAAGGCAGAGACTTGTTGCACGGTTGCACAACAGGGATTGGTTGCGCGGCCGCGCAACAAACATGTTTGCATGTCGATTTCGAATGTTTTGGTGATATTCTTCCACAAGATCCAGAATTTCCCACGAGTTGGTCTCTTATACCCATATTCCAAGTGTATTAAGTGCAGAACAAGGGGTTTCGAACCCGCACAACTCCTCTGTCATTGCGACGGACACTTCGCAAGCCGAAATGCTACCGAAATCACTATTGAATTGCTTTTCTTTCCTTTCATTACATTGACAAAATGAACTTTGTTTCGGAATAAAGGGAAACACGAGGGATGTAATACGAATTCAGAATTAATAAAACGAATGATGATGTTTGTTCTTCCATTTTCCTTTTGTTATTATCAAATATAAATATTCCAATCCGTGATACTTTGTTTCTTGTCGAAACAGGCTAGACGACCATTACATGGGCCCACTTGGCCCAATCCACATTCCTAGCCACGTTGAAGACCCCACGTATATGTTCGTGCATCTTTGAAGACCCCACACTGGAAAGATGCGCATGGGCTGCATCTAGGAGCTTGATGGACGCAACGATCAGATCATTGGATCATCATTATCGGACATCTTGATCGTGGACTTCCATGGGATACGAAATAGTATATTTGTTTAGATTATTTACATGTTTCGTTATTTTTTGTATAACTTATATTTGTGTTGAGATTAGGGAGCTAGGAACAACTTTTAATTTATTAAACGTCTTTATGTTGAGAATCTTATCTGAGAGGGCATTTTTGTAAAATGTCTTTTCCAAGACCATAAAAGAGAAAATGGGGTGTGTGGGAGTCTTAACGCCATTATTTTTGAAAAAAAAAAAAAAAAAACTCTATGTTTTCTCTTCTTCATATGATTTGAAGATTACTTCATGTGATTTGGAGCTTGGGTGTGGTGTGATTCCATTCCCCATTCAACGGAGGTGTGAGGCTCCCATCTATCATCTTCCTTCTCTCTTCCTTTTTATCCAAAAAGATATATTTTTCCAAAAACTTCATCTCTTCTTCTATTCCTATCCAAAACCATCCAAATCATCTTTTTCTTCAACTTTTCATCATCCAACTTCAACCCCAACCAAAATTAACCATTGAGGACCCCAAAATCTCCCTTCATCCAAAACGTTAATTCCCATCTACCTATACCTAAATCCATCAATCCCCTTAACCAATTCACCCAATTTATCCCTAATTTCATCTTTTCTCCAAATTCTAAAGAACCCTAATTCCAAAATTCTCAATTCCCATGAACCCCAATTTTCCAAGTTTCAAATTTTCCTCTTCCTAACCCTAATCATAAAACCTACTAGTCAGTCCCTTGAGTGTGTAACGTGCCTATGCTAAATTATAAGTTTTATCCTTCCATCGGGCCTAATTTTAATTGATTTATATGATTTCTTAGCATGCAAGCATGTGATTTAGGTTAAATTATATTTTATTTCTTATTGTTTACTCTTACTTACGTAGTGGGTTAGCATCTTTTGTTAACTGAATTACTTTATGGACTCTTTCATAATCTCCGTGTTGCATGCTAGCATTAAATCATGTGTCCTGCATCAATTACTTTATGGACTCTTTCATAATCTCCACGTTACATGCTAGCATTAAATCATGTGTTCTACTTCACTACCCAAGTCAGATACTTAGATAGGGATAAGGAATAGTGCTAAACCTACTGTGATTTTTAACTCTAGATTTATTAGTTAGTTGGAACTTCTAGTGAATAGAGTCGATTTGACAATGAATTCAACTTGTAACTTGTCATGGTTGTATTTCAACATGATTATACTTATGACCAATGTTCGGAGTATTTCCTTGATATTACCCGTATCTCCAGCTCGACGATACCGATAACATTGGTAGCAATACCAATAACACTAATATATCAAAAATTCCATATATCAGCGATATCTCGCTAAGTATCGCTAATGTATCAATATCACCAATATTTTCGACTCTGTAAATTCCAAGAGTTGCTTGTATCGCTAATGTATTAATATCGCCTATATATCGCCAATATTTACAACCGTGTAAATTCCAGGTGTCGCTTGTATCGTCAGTGTATCAAAGATATTTCAATAATATCGTCGACGTATCGATATTGCCAAAATTTATTATTAAAATTTCTAAAATTTTAATTTTTTTATGGGCACATGATTGTATGATGAATTGCACGTTGTATGTGTGTATATGCATGCATGGATGGATGGTTGGTTGGATGTATCATGTATGTGTGTGTCTACACGCATGCATTGATGGATGGATCATGCAAGTGTGTTTGTATGTATATACATGCATGGATGGATGATTGGATGGATCAACCATTTTCCCCATGTTTCCCCAACGTTTCCCTGAGTCAACGATACGTATTTTTACGCCCCATTAATGGGAAACTTATTTTTATTCCTAAATATGCAAATATACGTATTTCCACTATTATTTGATATTTAAATATGCAAATATGTGTATTTTAGCATCTCTTGAAATATTATTGAAAAATTCTACCATTTTCCTCATGTTTCTCTAATATTTCCCTTGGTTGACGTTACATGCTTTTAGACCTCTATTAAAGAGTAACTTATTATGTATGCATCTTTTTTGCAATTATTTGATTCCTAAATATGCAAATATGCGCATTTTAGCATCTCTTGAAGTTTCATTGAGAAATTCCACCCTTTCCTCGTGTTTCCCTCAGTCAACGATACATTTCTGGGTATCAACAATAATATTAACGATATTGATACAAGTTTCCGTATCCCCGGCTAGTGATACATGTAACGATACCAACACTACAAAACTGCTTATGAGCAGTAATGAATCCTTGCCACACCTGTACCCTAATAACTTGGATTTTGAGGATCCACAAAACTCTCTCCTCTTTATTTTATAGAGGGTTCCTGATTTCTAATCATCAATAAGGGTAGGATAAAAAATTTGGAGAAAATAAAAATCAAAAAAGTAATTATCTGAAACTTCTGATTATGACTATAGAACTTATGTCACCAATGAAAACCCCATTCTTCTTATTTGGACTGCGATTGCAATGAACTAAAGTTCGCTACAAATAACTGAGCCTAGTACTAGTGCTCTACTTTATTTTTGAGTCAAGGGAAAGAAATAGTGTAGCTGAAATAACCCACTTAGAAAACCTTTTAAAGGAATTACGTGGTACGATTGGATCCAATAAGCCCTTATGGACTGAATACTCAGCCGCTTGTGACCCCACTCAATAGAACTATGGTTGCTGACTTAACCCCAAGCAGCTCAAATACAACTAATAATTAATTGAGACATGTACTCCACTAACAGGGTCTAAATACAAAATACTAATTTAATGATAAAAGATACATGATGGCCACCAATAAACATTATCTAGAGAGTGCATGTAGGCCTTTTATGGACCTTCAAATGCATATGATGTCGCATTGTATGTGAGATCCAAGCCAGCAGTTAAGCCTTGTTGTGTATGAGCCTTGATCCAAGAATTGAGCTAGTCAACTACTCGGACAGTCGTTTCTTGAAAAAAAAAAAAAAAAAAAATTGTACATTTGAAAAAGAAAGCCAATAGTGGACATCATTGTTTTAATTATCTTACACTGTGTAGAGTAGCTTAGCCTTCAAACTACGTAGCTTATGAAAGTAGCCTTCACATTACAACTAATTTACCATGCATTGCACGCTTCGTAGCCTATGTACATGCTACATGGATTACGTTAAAAGTTATTTTTCACCAAACACTAAAATTAATTAATGTTTTCAATGATTTGTAACATATTTCTACTTTCAATAAAAATTGGTTAATGTTTTCAATGATTTTAGTAAAATAATATGAGCGATAGTATCACATCAGGTCCATTGTTATTTCTTTTATCATCACCACCTAAGCCTTATCCCAACTAATTGGGGTGAGCTACACAAATCTTGTTCCCACCCCTCCACCCCATCATCATCATCGTCATCTAGGCCTTACCGCAACTAATTGGGGTTAGCCACATGAATCTTGTCCTACCAATTCACTCTATCAAGGGCCATAAGTTTCGTTAGACAATAGGTCATCAATATTTTCTTACTACCTCCACCCACATTCTTATCGACCTTCCCCTTGCCCTATTAGATCCTGCAATTTATACCAACTCACTCCTAACCGGCATAGTTCTTAGACTCTGCTGCACATGAACAAACCATCTAAAGGATACTTTCCCTCATCTTATTACCTATTGGTTCTACTTCTAAGTTCCCTCGAATGCATTCATTTCTATTTCTATCCTTCCTCATCTTGTCACTCATGCATCTCAACATCCTCATGTCAGCTACACTCAATCCTATGAACATTTGTACCTTAACTATCCAACATTTTGTACCATAAAGCACAGTATTGTCATATGCAATCGCTTAAGCAATTATGCGATGGCATAATCACATAAGCATATGCATATGTATGTGATCACATATCGCATAATGCAATCACAATCTCCAACAAACAAAACATTTTTTTTTAATTCCAATTCTTTTGCCTATAAAAAAGCACTCCCCCCTTGTCCATTTGCATTATATCTTCCCCAAAACTCTCATACACTCTCTTGCTCTCATTCTAAAGCATTCTAAAGCCCTCCAATCCCATATTTTCATTCTCTCTTTCATAATCTCTCTTTTGTATTTCACTTGAAGACAAGATCAAGAAGCAAGAAGACAACAATCAATCTTCATTCTTCATTCTTCAAGAAGACAAGATCACAACTCACATGAAGCAATCTTCATTCTTCAATCTCTCATTCTATTTCTAATATATTTTATCTCTTATTTACTCTATCTCTATTCTCTAATCTATTATCTATAATTCTATCTCTCATTCTCTCTTTTATTCTATTATTCACTCTCTCTCTCTATTCTCTAATCAAATCATTAATTCTCTAATATATTCTCTAATTCTCTTTTATTCTCTTATTCACTCTCTCTTTCTCTCTTTTCTAATATATTCTCTAATTCTCTTTTATTCTCTTATTCACTCTCTCTTTCTCTCTTTTCTAATATACTCTCTCTCTCTCTCTCTCTCTCTCTCTCCTCTCTCTCTCTCTCTCTCTCTCTCTCTCTCTCTCTCTCTCTCATCTCTTCTTAACTCTCATACTCTCATCTCATCTCTCAATCTTTCTTTAATCTTCCCTTAGCATCGATTTCTAATTTCTACTCTAAGTTCTAACTTGTATGATCTATTTCTTTCATTAGCATTCTCAAGACTCGAGAGACTCACACAACAAGTCAACTCAAGAGTCAAGTGACAAGCACACATTCAAGAGTCACCCAACATTCAACATTATTTTGTTTTATTGTAATTTGTAATCGTATAAGTGTAATAGTGTATTATGTACTTGTGTGTGTAGTTAGTGTATCATTCATTCATTCTTAGTTTCTAGTTCCATTCACTCTTAGTTTCTACTCATTTTCTTTATCAAGAATCAAGATTAAAGGCATTACATCAAGATTCAAGACCTCAAGAGAGGTCCAAGACTTCATTTGAAGAATCAAGATTTTAAGATTCAAATCAAGACTTCATTTAAGACAACGCTCACCCCCCCCCCCCCCCTCCTCTCTCTCTCTCTCTCTCATATAGTGAGACATTCTCTCTCTCTCTCTACATTAGTATAATAGCATTTAATATCTAGTACTTACTATTAAGTAAATAGTAACTAATTTGGTATTTACTATCTATATTTAGTAGTTACTACTTGGTATTTACTAGTTAGTTAGTACTTAGTATTTAATTAGTAGCTAGCATATAGCTTATTTGTTTCATGCTTTCATTATTTGTCTAATACACTTACTCACTTACTCATAGACAGTGTTTTAAATATTGACGACATCGGCTGATATATCCCACGATATATCTAGAATCCCACTTGTGCGATACGTAACGCACAAGTAGTGGGATATATCCCACATGTTCGATACGGTGAGCTTTTTTTTTCCATCCTTTTTTTTTTTTTTTCTGTAAATCATGTTAAACCAGTGTCAAATTGTTACAAATCCATGATTTTTATGTTCTGGGGGATTCGATATCGAGATTTGGAGAAGGACCGAGTTGCAAAAAATTGAATAAAATCAAAATCAAACATGTATGTAACCTTATCTAGTGATTCTTGTTTTGCTTTTGAATGTATTGGTTGTGTTTCCACATCTTCTTACATTTATAAATTATATGAATAGACTTTGAATATACTTGCATCAATTCAGTTAGACAACGCATAGATTAGGAACCCATACAAACAAAACCTATTATGTACACTTGTTTTTTGTAATGTTTTGATTTGTAAGTGTGTATTGACGTCTTTTTTAACAATCACTGAAATTTCATTGAAAGATTCAACCAATTTCCAATGTTTCCCCATGTTTCCAACAACAGAGATACATTACACGATACAACCGATATATCCCACGCGATAACCGATACATATCTGTATCCTAAGGGTGCGATACCCGATATTTCGAACATTGCCAGTGTTCGAAATATCGATACTATTGGCCGATATTATCGTTATTGGCCCCCAACGAGACGAAACTCGTCCGATAACCCCCGGAAGATACCAAAAATCCCAAAATCCAGATATCGCACGATATATCGTGTGATATCGCGCTATATATTGTCGATATTGCACTATATTTTGCGATATTGCTGTTATTATCATCTTTCTCATGTTTTATTAAGGGATTTATCAAATTTGATGCCTAATTACCCGAAAAATTTGAAAAAATAAAATAATAAAAGAGAAAGGCTTTCAATCCATGTAAGAGAGGGGATTTTGGTACCGGATCGCTTGATCGAAAGTATAATTTGGTGGGCCATGATCGACAGTGGCGCGCCGTGCGAAAAAATCTCAAATTCCCCGTTTTTTTCTTCGAATAGATGATATATTGAAATTGTAAAGGCGATTTTGGCAACAAATCAGCAAAAATCCTGGAGCTTTGGAGTTTCGGCGAGAGATTTTGGGGTTTCGGAACCCACTTATTTGAAAAATGGCTTCGGAAGCCCTTTTACAGGGAAGCCACCACCACCCTAGCTTGTGTGGGTACGTATCATGCGAAAACGAGCATTGACGCTACTCGTGCTTTGAGTTGTACGAAAGGTTCAAACAACATCAAAGTTACATGGGCCCCACAATGATGTATTGATCATATCTACACTATTCATCCATTTGGGGAGATCATTTTAGATCTTGATCCCAAAAATGAGTAATTTCCAAGGCTTAAGTGGACCACACCACAAATAGCAATGGGGACAATGAGTCTCACCGTTAAAACATTCGTAGGGCCCACCGTGATGTTTACTTTCCATCCAATTTGTTTATAAGGTCACACGGACCTGGATGAAGAGAAAAAAACAAATATCATATTCATCCAAATTTTTTGTGACCCTCAAAAGGTTTCAATGGCTGGCGTTTAATCCCCCATTGATTTTTACAGTGTGGTCCACTTTATTTTTTGATAGAGTATTATTTTTCAGCTCAAGACTTGGTACAAGCTCACTAAGTGGATGGACGCAGTGTTGTCAAGTGCGGTCGCATATGCGAATATGCGATCGCATATGCACATAATATGGGCCCAATCGCATATGCGGCAGTGGCATATGCGATCCATGCACATATGCAATCGCATATGCCACATGTGCCTGCGATCGCATACTGGCCAACGGTCAGATTTTTGACCATTTTTTGACCCTTTTTTTTTTTTTTTTAATCTGGATTTTTTTTCTCTATAAAGATGCATTCTAAGCATTCCTAAATGCAAAAAAAACCTCAAACTCTCTCTCTCTATTCTCTATTTCTCTCATTCCTACATTCTAAGAGTCTTACTACAATTACATCCTCTCTTACTACATCCACATCCACTCCTCTCCATCCAATTCCATTTCCAATTTCCATATTTCTTTTCTTTTCTTTCAACATTCAAGATTCAATAATCAAGAATCAATGAAGGGTACAAGAATCAAGAATCAAGAATCCACCAAGATACATGATATTGATACATCATTGATCATATTCATACCATCCGATCCATATTCAAGAATCAAGATTCAAGACAAGACTACAAGAGTCAAGAGACTCCTCACTCTCCAATCTCCATCCACTAAGTTTTCTAAGTTCTAACTTCTAACTTCTATTCTAAGTTTCTAATTCTAATTTCTAACAACTTTTTCTATCATTTTTTTTAAAATTATTTTGTTTGTTAATTGATTCATTTGTTAGTTGTTAGTTGTTACTTTGTTAGTTGTTAACATCTTACAAGTTGAAGTTACAAGTTACAAGTTACAAGTACAAGTTAGTTACAACAAGATTTCAAGAACAAATACAATACTCAAGTTAGGAGGCAAAGGTGAAGAGAAGACAAGTAGACAACTTAGACAAGAATTTGGAAGTTGAAAGTTGGGAACCCCAACCTCTTTTAGATTTGTAATTTTAATTTTATGTGTAAATCTCTCTCTCTCTCTCTCTCTCTCTCTACAACTACAAGTGTAACAACTCTCTCTTTTTCTCATTTTCTTTTCCCTCTTCTTCTCCCTTTCTACAAGTGTAAGTGTGTAACTCAACTCTCTCTCCCTCTTCTTCTCCCTTTCTAGTTCTATAAGTAAAGTGTGTGTGTGTAAAACCCTCTCTCTCTCTCTCTCTCTCCTCTCTCCTCTCATCTCTTCTCCTCTCATCTCTCTCTCTCTAATCGTCTCTGCTCTCTTCCGTCTCCCTCTCTCTCTCTCTCTCTCTCTCTCTCTCTCTCTCTCCTAACCCTAAGTCCCAGTTCTAGTTTCTTTTTATTTGTAGTTTACTTTCTAGTTTCTAGTTAGTAGCCAGCTAGTTACTTTTTACTTTTTAGTGTTAATACACACACCACCATCCACCATCATAATGTCTTCTTCCCATCTTCCTCTTTGAGGCCCAAGTCGAATGACCCAGGCTGGAAGTATGGGCACTACCGTAGTGCTACCGAAAAGACCACATAGTATGTGATTTATGTGGATTGTGAGTTCTGGTGGCATTGCAAGGCACAAGCAACACCTTGCACTTTTACCCGGGTCAAATGCAAAAGCATGCGACAAGATTACTCTAAAAATCAGAAGGGAGATCGTAGAGTATATGGAAAAACAATCAAGAAAGAAATGCGATAGTGTCCTACGTCAGGAGGAATATATAGAACAAGATGCATATGAAGATATAAATGTAGTAGATGTCGATGAAGCTAGTCCTACTCCCCCTACTTCGACAGGCTGGTCTAGACCACAAGTACAACCATTGAAAAGAGCCTGAGGGCATGGACCCTTAGATAGATGGTGTAGACCACACCCCGAGGATGTGGTCGACCAAAGGGGTAGAGGGAAAGGGCCGGCTCAAACAACTTTAGAGAACCGGTATAAACAAAGAGATAGGAAACCACAATTCAATATATTGCTAAGTGGTTTTACCAAACCGGCGTTGCTTTCAACGCCGTTAAATCGAAAAGCTTCAAAGTAATGATTGAGGTTAGGTCAATTTGGACCTGGCTTAAACCTCCTTCATATCATGAAATGAGGGAAACATCCTTAGAACTGAAGTTGATATACACAATCCTTCATAGCTGAATATAAGGAATCATGGAAAATATATGGTTGTTCACTAATGACCAATGGATGGACGATAGATCCGGTCGGTCTCTCATTAACTTCTTGTAAATTGTCCAGCTAGGACAATGTTCTTGAAGTTAGTGGATGTGTCGGGCCATTCACACACAAGAGAATATTTGTTTACTTACTAGATAGTGTAGTTGAAGAAATAGGTGAGGACTACGTTATACAAGTAATTACAGATAACGCAGCCTCGTATGTAATGGCCGGTCATCTTCTTATGGAGAAGAGGCGACGTTTATTTTGGACCCCCTGTGCGGCTCATTGTATTGATCTCATGTTAGAAGATATAGGTAGATTATTTATAAATATGATTGCAAGGGCTAGAAGAATCACGGTCTTTATGTACAAACACGTTCTTCTTCTCAGTCGAATGAGAAAACACATTGGGGGTAACTTGCTACGGCCAGCAGTCACCTGTTTCGCTACAGCCTTTTTAACACTACAAAGGCTACATGCAAAGAAATCAGAACTTAGAAGCTTTGTAGTGTCGGCCGATTTTACAAGTGGGCCTTGGTCAAAGAAGGCTGAAGGGAAACGGGTTCAACAAACAATTCTTTCTCAAAGTTTTTGGACTCAAGTGGTAAAGGCGCTAAAATCATCCAAGCCCTTAGTCACTGTGTTGCAATTGGTGGACGGGGATAAGAAGCCCGCAATGGACTACATCTATTATGCGATGGAGAGGGCGAAAAATAAGATCATGAACCATTTTAACTATAGAGACCATGATTACAAACCAATTTTAGAAATTATAGATAGAAGATGGGGCAACCAAATGTCATCCCCATTGTATTCGGCTGCTTACATCCTTAACGCAGCCTATTTATTCGCTTCTGCTGATCCAGCAGAAGCACTATGCATATGGTTGGATTTATTGATGTCTTGGAAAGAATGATTCCAGATAGAGGAGAATAGGACAAGATCTCAACTTTGTTGGACTTCTACACAAAAGTGAAGGGATATCCTCAAGGGATATCGTAATAAGACATCGGACAATGAAATTACCCAGTAAGTACTTCTATGAATGAATGTTAGTGTACTAAACACTTACAAGAATTTTTTATCTACAAAGTGTCTCTAACTCTAAGAGACTAAGACTCTAACCTATACTTAAACTGTTTTTCCCAGCTGACTGGTGGGTTGCCTATGGAGTGGACCCGAACAGGAAGGATCCAGCTCTAAAGAAGCTGGCTATGAAGATTCTTGGACTCAAGTGTTCTGCCAGTGGTTGCGAGCGCAATTGAAGCACGTTCGAGGCGGTAAGTTTAGACTGTTTAGTGTTTAGTAATTGTTTTTTTGTAAACTTTAAATTTTTAGTGGCCTAAGCTAAATTAATTACCTAAATAGCTAATGTCAAATGCGCTTTCTTTCTTGCAGATTCATACCAAGAAAAGGAATCGCCTTGAGCAAAAAAAGCTCAACGACTTGGTTTTCGTTCAATACAATCAAAAATTGCGAGAACGATTCCAAAGTAGGAAAGAAAAGCCCGGCTTCATTGACCCTATCTACTTAGATGAGTTGGATGCAGATAACGAGTGGCTCGTAGAGACAGAGGACCCGGTATTTGCTAGAGAGGATCTGACATGGGCACAAGTTGAATATGCCGCATATGGATCGACACCTGGTGAAGGTAGTACCACTCGAAGGCGAAAGACGGGGGAAGCCAGGGGGCGAGTAGTAGCCGTCAACCCGTTGATGAGATTGAGGAGATTGAAAAGGAGAATGTGATAATGATGATCAAATTGAAGACCTCACCATGGATGTTGATGAAGTATTAGTACGTACAGATGACGAAGAAACGGAAGAAAATAAGTATGTGGGAAGAAGGAGATGACTCGAATGATGATGATAATGGTGGTGGTGGTGGTGGACCTGGTGGTGATGTGCCACAATGGATGCTAGATCAATGTATATCATGATTATTGATTAGATAAATCATAAATAATAAACACATTTCTTAATTTTGTTTAATGGTTGTCTCATAAGTCTTAAGTGTGTTGATGTTGTCGATTGTTTGTTGATAACTTGATATTGAATCATTGATAACTTGATAGTTGATATATTATGTATTGTATCATCTATCATGTACATGTAGTGTTGAAACTTGAATGTTGAATATGGATATTGGATATTTCATAAATCATATTTCATATTTCATATTTGTTAATTGTTATTGTTAAATGTAACTACTAAGTACTAACTAAAATGTTAATTGTTAATGTTAAGACTTAAGATCATTTAAGAAGTTAACTATCTATATTGTAATTTGTAAATTACTAAATTGTAAATGTATGATGTATCTATCATGTATGGTTTTTTTTTTTTTTACTTAAATTAAATGTATTTCATGTCCCAATGACATATAATAATTTATTTTGATTTTTCTGATTTTTTTTATATTTTTTTCTGATTTTTCTGATTTTTTTTAATTTTTTGAAAATTGCAGAAAAAAAAAAAAATATGCGACCGCATATGCGATTGTGCGACGCATATGCAATTGCACAAGATCGCATATGCGATTTGACAACATTAGATTGACGGTTTGGATATAACTCATACCTCATGATGGGACCCACAAAACTTGGTCACGTCAACACATAGCTAGTGGTGGTGTGTGGTACACCAGCCAATCCGCTGCCCTTTTACCCTAGGAGGCGGACGATCCTGTTGGGGACTTTGTGGGTTCCACCTTGATGTCATATGTTTTATCCATACCGTCCATCTATTTTGGATGATCAATTTAGGGCAGGAGTTGAAAAATGAGTTAGATGCACATTTCAGGCGGAGCACGCTAAAAAAAGCGGTGATTTAACGATTAAAATTAAAAACTTTTTTGGCCAATGGTAACGTTTATTTGCTATCTAACCACTTTTTAGGGCCTACTAATTTATCACATAAGATCTAGACGAACAAAAAACCAAATATCAGCTTGATCGAAACTTTTGTGGCCCCTAAAATTTTTTAATAGTGGCCATTGTACAATCCTTGTTTTGTGTGGTGTGGTCCACCTCAATTTTGAATTTATCTCATTTTTTAGCCCACACCCTAAAATCATTTGCCAAAATGAATTGACGGTGTAGATACACCTTATTACATCAATGTGGCCCTATGGTCAAGGTCTCACTCAATGCCATAGTTAGCCACCATTCGAGGAAGCGGTTTGTGTAGTGGGCGTGGATTCCAAGAAGCTAACTAAACTCTTTTCAGCTTACCTCGATGTATGTATTGCATATCCACGTTGTACAGTTGTTTGGGCTCCTTATTTCATGGCATGGTCCCAAAAAATTAAGTAGATACAAGTTTCAAGTGGACTACACTACAAGAAATAGTGGTCAATGATCTCCCACCCACTGTTTTAAATATCAACGATATCGGCCGATATATCCCACGATATATCTTGTATCCCATCTGTGCGATACGAAACGCACTAGTAGTGCGATATATCCCACATGTTCGATCTAGTGAGCATTTTCGAATTTCGATGCTCTTATTTTCTGTAATTCATGTTAAATTAGTATCAAATTGTTACAAATTCATGATTTTTCATGTTCTGTATGAAAAATCATGGATTGGGAGCTTTTATTTCGAGATTTGGAGGAGATGGGCCGAGTTGCGAAAATTTGAAAAAAAAAAAAAAAAAAATCAAAATTTCTCAATTTCTCTCAAATCATTTGCAATCTGTGTTCAAACATCACATTAAAAATGTTTGTAACCTGATTTAGTGATTCTTCTTTTGCTTTTGAATGTATTGCTTGTGTTTCCACATATCTTCTTACATTTATAAAGTATATGAATAGACATTGAATATACTTGCATCAATTCAGTTAGACAACGCATAGATTTGGACCCCATACAAAGAAAACCTATTATGTGTACTTGTTTTTTGTAATGTTTTGATTTATAAGTGTATTGATGTCTTTGTTAACAATCACCGAAGTTTCATCAAAAAATTCAACCAATTTCTCATTGTTTCCCCATGTTTCCAACAACAGCGATACATTACACGATACAACCAATATATCCCATGCGATAACCGATATGTATCCGTATCCCAAGAATGCGATACGTAACGCGATACCGATATTTCGAACACTGCTCCCACCATTAAAAACTTCCTAGGGTCCACCGTAATGGTTATTAACCATTCAACCTATTGAATTTGCGTTATTGGATCTACTTTATTTTTTGGATAATGTCCTGAAATGATATGAAAAAATGGATGGACGATGTGGATATTGAATATAGTTGTCTTAGTTCAATCCGACAGCGCATAGCTTAGGACCCTATACAAAGAAACCTACTATATGCACTTCTTTTTTGAGACTTTATGATTTAAAGTGTGCATTAAGGTCTTTTTTAATAATCCCTGAAGTTTCATTGAAAATTCAACCATTTTCTCAATGTTTCCCATGTTTCCCAAAAGTGCGATAAACTATGCGATACAAACGATATATCCCGTGCAATAACCGATATGTATCTGTATCCCAATGGTGCGATACATTGTGCGATACCGATATTTCGAACACTGAACATTATTACCATTACTTAAGCATTTTTTAATATCTTGCACTGGTGTCTCCATTAGTGGTCCTCACATTTTTTACCGCTCCCTCGTAGATATCCTTAATCATGTCAATATGAAACCCCTTTCCTTCCCAACACCCACTAAATTGACTCTCTAGTGACCATATGGTAAGCTTTTCCAAGTGAATAAAGACCATGTGGAGATCCTTTCTCCTCTCTATTTCTTTTCTCTTTATACTCCAATCTTTGCCTTATTTTTCCTATTATTTTAGGATGTGTTCGGTTACACAAAATATCATGAAATTTCATTACTAATCAGTCTCCTTTGGTGCAAAATATCATGAAATTTCATGATATTTGGTGCAACCAACTGCAACCTATATTAAAAATCTAGTAGTACCGTGTAACTTATGCTTCACAATACATAGCTTATGCTTCACACTTCAGAGTGGTGAACGCAACGCCTACATGCCATTTGCTAATTAAAATAGTAGTAACATTCATCAAACATGTGGCCCACTTGATGTCTCAACTAGACTAATTCTTAGGCTATGGCACAAGCACAACTAGCCTAATTCTTGGGCAAAGGCACAAGCATGATGGGTCCCACTTGATGGATCATTTGTAGATGGCCTGATCCATAGTCATGTAGGATTAGCAAACCTCTGAAGAATTCAATATTCAAGAAGTAGATGTTTATCCAAATAAGTAATACCAACAATGAATAACCTATCATGATGAAAATTATGGCATAAATACTGAGGCCGGCCGCCAACCTGATGCAACCCTCCTTTATCTGGCCTGGTGGCCAGCAATGAGAACATAAAAATCCCACAGCTGAAATGTTATATTACATAGGTTGATTACAATCAAGCACTATCTAGTAGTCCATTACATAGGTTAATTGCACCAATGAGTTACCAACACTGAACAAATAGTGCAAGAAAATCAAGTAGGTCAGTGTAACCATTTCCTTTCTCACCAATTATCATGACCTATATGATTGGGTCGTCAATGCAAAATTGCAAGCATTAATGAAAAGGCCATGCTTCATGCATCATAAAACGACTACAACAAAAATAAAATGAACCAGTGATAAGACCAGATTTAGCAGGTTCGTAACTAGAGAGAACATTCTTATTACCTCTGTATTTCATCTTTCTCGTGTTCCTTTGTTGTCCGTCCCTGCTCCACATCAGTAGATGTCTGAATATTACTCTCCAACTTCTCAAGCTCAGCTGGACTATTTATGGACTTAAATTTCTCCACCAATGAGAGGAAAAGGTTTTTGACATTTGACCTCTCAGTGATGGAAGCCAAACATCCAATTGCCTCCTGAAAAAGGAAAGTGAAAGGTGAGAGGAAACGGCATTTCTTATTATCTATGGATAAAAACTTCAAAAGATTACTGGGACATACTAGACCAAAGACTGTCTAAATAAACAACAATATAACCCAATAATCAATTCAAATCCATGAAACATTCCAATGGGGTGGCATTCCCTACCTGGATACTATCAAAAATTTATCGTAATTATAATTATAACTAGAAGTACGACAGGTAGAAACAACTTATTACAAAACCAGGTTGGCTAAGGTGACAGTCAGTCTAGAAACAACTTATAAAAAACCCAGGTTGACCATGGTGGCAGTTGGTGCAGAAACAACTTAATACAAAACCCAGAAGAAGAAAGAAAACGCCCTTGAGCTGAATAGTTTTTTACTGCAATGAAAGAAAGAAAGAAAGAAAAAGCCCTTGAGCTGACTAGTCTCTTTTACTGCAATGTATTATGGGAGGAATGCTGTAGCATTCACCTTCTGCACCAGTGGCTCCTAAGATAAAATAGGTGCATGTGCCATCAGATGGTTCGCCCATCACAAACAAAAGGTTAAGTTCTGTCCGATTTTGTGGTTCACACTTTTCACTGACAGCAGCTAAATCGAAATGCAGCACCCTCAAACTAACAGAAATGTTACAAGCAAGTAGAGAAAACAACAAAAGCAAACTATCCAATAAACATCATTTCCTACCACCAAAGAAATAACATGACAATAAATGATGGTAATACCTTCAAATGTGCACGCTTCTCAGAAGGGGAGTTAAAGAATGCATCAATGAGAGCCTGAAGCAAATCCATGGAACTTGATGCTACGGCCCTGATATTTCTAGAAGCTATTTTCTTTGAGTAGTGGGAGGGTACACTTCCAGATTCTGTGTGAGCGTCTTTCATGATGAGCACACTCGACTTATTTGGACTCTCTTTTGCATCTTGATAGGCCCGAACTATCGCTTTGTTTTGATTGACAAGTTCCTAAAGAGAAACAACAAAATCATAAAGGAACAGAAAATAGAATAATAAATCAAGCATGGTACAACCTTATGCAACAAAAACATCGTAGACTTATGACAATAAGTAGGAAGAAAAATTTGTAATTCAATAATTTTACACTGATCTAAACCTGCAAGGCCGAGGAAACAGTCTCATGCATAGATGAGTCCTTCAGAAGAACCACCAAAAGTTTCACTAAAGACTCAAAAGTATGAGCAGTATCAGTTGGATAGCGACAGAAGGCAGGTAGCAAGTCGAAGAGGTCATGCGCACAATTCTGCAGATCGTGGATAAGGGGTGATCTTTTAACTGAAAAAGGAAAGATAAAATGAAAAGTTTGCAGAAAAACAAAAGGAAGCATATTAATAAATAAATAAATAAAAACCTTAAACAATATTAGCAATTAGCACAGGTACCTCCAGAACAGGCTTTTTTAATAGATCTGGCAAGAGGTACAATATGCTCCAAAAAGAATTCTAATGATGCTCCAACAACATATTTCTTGAAAATAGGTATCAACCATATGTTTGAACAATTAAGTTTTTTTGCATGAAATGTTATGGGTAACAATGAAAGTATCTTCTCTGGTCCCATAGCAATGATTGCAGATCCAATGCATTCTTCAACCTGCAGTTAACAATAGGAAGAAAATATTAGTGGCTCTAAGGATCAAGAATTCATCACACAACATTCATCTATATCCACCGACACTTAAAAATGAAAATAAGTACCCAACAATATTATACAGAAAGGGACCATGTAAGATCAACTCCACAAATACTGGAACAAAAGCATGTTAGTGTATAATGTACATAGTCTAGTATAGAAGATACTACTTCCAGTCCTGTGTCTAGTATAGAAGATAACTTCCAGTCCTGTGAGAACTTTATGAGTACCTTGAAAGCAAGTCCCCTCCTAGTAACTAAAGTAGCTCCAACATTGTCATCCTATTGACATCCTCCTGCTGTATGAGAATGATTAGTTTTGGGGGAAAACAAATTCAGGAGGTCGTGATTTCTTCTCTGCTTTTTGGGCGTATGGGGCTCCCCCAAAAGCAGCCTCGTTTGCTTGGTTGGTTGGAAGACGACGCATCCTTACACTGGACAATCTCCAGAAGAGGGGCATGGTTCTGCCCAATATATGTCTTCTTTGTATGGCTAATGCGGAATCAATTGAGAACATATTCTTACACTGCCCATATGCTTTCCAGGTGTGGTCTCACCTCCTCAAAATCTTTGAATTTAATTGGGTCATGCCTAATTCAGTCGATTCCTTGTTCTGATCGTGGCATGATACCAGGCTTCCCATTGGAAAGCAAGCTATTTAGCACTTATCAATTCTAGCGGTTCTGTGGAACATTTGGGGATAACGTAATGCCCCGTTGCTTTTGCAACAAAGCTGGTCCTTGGGAGGAGACTGTGTGGAAAATCAAGAGGGATGTTAGGGAATGGGCGGCAGGGTCAGACTGTAAAACGATGTTCTCTTTTGAGTTGAATCTTTAATGTTGCCCGTCTTTCCTCGTATTTTTTGCTGTCCTGGCAGCTGCCATTCAGCTTTTTTAATAAAAATTTAACATTTATCCTTCAAAAAAAAAAATGAGAATGATTAGTTGCCTAGATGACAAAAGTGTGGTTGTCTGTGTACATTGGTGGTAGTCTATGATATACCTGTATAAACCCCAAATATCGGTATTCAGAGGATATGGTAGGACTATGAGTACGGGATGTAACAAGATACAACATCGATACAGCTCTTCTAGCCATATCCTACTGTTTTGTGGCCGTTTATGATATACTTTGCATCACACCCTTTATTACATTTTTTTTTAGAGGTAACTAAAATTTAATGAAAAGCTTGCAAAGCAAGAAAAGAATACAAAGCCCGAAATGCCCTAACAAACAATTAGAGGGGGAGGGCAGCCGGGGCTGCCTTAACATAAACACCCCATTCCTCGACTAGCCTTATAACATTGGAAATCACCTCATTCACCCCCACTTCCACATTCCAGAAACATCGCCCATTCCTAGAACCCCAAACAACCCATAATGAGCAACTGCCAAAAAACTTTACGATCCTTTCCAACTCCTCCACCATGCCACTCCCATAACAATTCTTCGATTGTTTTCGGTGTAACCTAGACCACCTGAAAAGAAGAAAGGAAATAGTCCCCTACCATCTTAACAAAAGGACAATGAATGAAAAGATGGTTGATCGTCTCCTCATTCCCCATGCACATCAAGCAAATGTTTGGAAGAACCATCGCTCTTCTTTGAAGGTTGTCAATAGTTAGAATTCTTTTTCAGCCCACCAACCAAACAAAAGCCGCAACCCGAGGAGGAGCCCCATAAAACCAAGGAAGAGAGGAGATGAAGTAATAAAACGATCTAGCCATAAACTTCCCAGAACTATCGATGGACCAAATCCATCCGCTCCAGCTTTATCGACTGCAGGATTGCCAACAAAGGTGCAAACTCTTCAAACTCGGTATCGGTTAGGTTTATGCGGGAAGGGGGATTCCACACAATCGACTCCCCAACCACAGAATAACACTCCACCACAGGAACAAATCTGTATGGGGCAAGGCTAGCAAACACAGGAAGTAAAACCTGGAGCGGCTGAGACCCACACCAAACATCAACCCAAACCTGAATACAAGATCCCTTTCCAACTTTGAAGGAAATGCCGGTGCTCACCATGTGATGCGTGGCCATAATCACTTTCCAAGCTCCTGAAGTTCTATACAACGAAGACGCTTTAACATACCAGTAGCATTCCTGCACCCCATACTTGGATGCAATTAAGTTCCAAACTTCTTAACTTTTTCCAAAACTGAACTCGAGCAGCTGAAAAGAGACATGAAGTAAACTGGCATGTTGGAGAAAGCAAACTGCCATGAAGCTAACTTCCACTCAATCTCTTCTCAATAACCTTATCCTACAAGTGAATAGCCAGTTTCCCAATGCAGAGAGGCAAACCAAGATACTTAAAAGGTAAGGATCCAGGATGGCAACCAAAATATTGTGTGTGCACACAATATAAAAACAATAAAGAGCTGGATATTATGTTCTTTCAATAATTGGACCTTTCTAGCTCTCTAAACAGTTCTCTAATGATTAAGAGGGCATCAAAGCCTGGAAACTCATAGATTGGGTCGAAGAGAATTAGAGTCATTTTCACTAACCCCTTGGGAATAGAATACTCCAAGGCAAATAAAATTGTATTAAAAGCGCGATTAGAAGAGGGAGTGGCACCTAGTTAGAAGGATCCTGCAACTAAGGACTTATATTGCAATGGACAACATCTACTGGTGTGGTTCGATGAAGATTTCGATCTCTGCTTTTCATCACCCTAAGATTTTGTTCTTTCTTTCTCTTCTTTTCTTCTATCTTCACAATGAAGCAACCATCATAATCTGATTTTAAAAATGTGGAACATTTATAAGGCTGTACAGCTTATGTTAACAGCCATACGTTACAAATAAGAATCTGGCATGGGGTAGACCAGATATGATCGAGGGGTGATATCAGTTCTGGTTCAGTGGACATCATCTATTGGTGTGGTTTCATGAAGACTTGTGCAGATCTGGAGAAAAACAGTAGTTCTGTAAAGAGATCAGATCTAGAGGCTAGACCTACATAAAACAGCAACCGACTGCTATCCAGAAAGGTCTGTTAGATGTGTACAAAACAGCAATTCACTATCTGGAAAAGAGATCTATGTAGACCTATATGTGTGTTGAATTGAAGAAAGAAAATATAACACCCACCAAAGTAAACCCAATTGCCAACTTCAGTGAACCATCACTTCAATAACATGTCTAAATGAATTCCTTACCAACATCAGATCTTATTAGGATTCCTGTTCCTTCCAAGCGGCAACCAATCACATCACTACATAAGGATGGATGAGAAATTTGATTGCAATTGTGGTACATGAGACCATCATACGTAAATTTCATTAGCATCTCATAAATAAAATTTAGTGTTAAACTCAAACATATAGGGGAACAGCTTCATAAATATTAGTACTAACTATCCACTAATTATATGGATAATCCAATAGATAATGACAAATATCCAAGTTCTTAACAAGAAACAAAACAGACAGAAACAAAACAGCTAAAGAAAAAGCAAACGGATAAAAGATGAAAATCTTGGACATATTATTTCACATGAACAATTATCATTGAATAATCTGGAAATATTTGGGACCACCGTTTGTGTTGGCATTTAGTTCGTTAGTCCACAAGTACAAGGTCCTCATGGTTAACCATTTAAGTAATAGACAAATGATCATTCACAATGCATGCATCTTGTGAGTTGGCGATGTGGAATCTATGGATCACCCATTTATGCATTAATGCTCCCCATAAAAGATTTGGTGGTCTTTTTCTGACATGTTCAAGGTGGATTGCTTGATGCCTCATTCGATCGGTGATTTTTTCATGTTGTGGTATTCTGGAAGCTTCAGAACAAAAAAGAAGATAATGTGGAGGATTGCTCTTCAAGCAGAAATTCAGTCTTTTTGGTTTGACTATGACAATACAACATCTCAAGATAAACCAAGCTCTTCTGAGGTCTCTTCAAAAGCCAAGGGTCTAATAATGCATGGGCTAAGTGCTCTCCTGTGTGCACTAATATCCCTGTGGAGCCTCTTATGGTTTTTTAGGATACTCCAGTTCCTGTTTTCTCTGATGATCCGTCATCATCCACTTGTATTTCCTCCGACTCTCTTTTGATAAAATTATCAGTTAACCTTCAAGAAAATATCAAGAATTAGAACATATGAAAACAAGTCTCTGTAAATGGGACCTACATGCTTCATGTCAGGCTTGTCTTCGCCAACAACCATCACCTGATCTGCAAGTTTCAGTACAATGTCCTTCATGAATAAATAGGAGAATCCACCTACGAAAGTACGAATAAATTTAGAAATTGATCAGCCAAATAGAGAGCATCTTTGAAAAACTAAATAAAAGACAAGCATAACATCAAAACCTTAATGCACATTAAATACACTGACATGATCCATGAATAAAAATTACTCCAAGGATTCAGAAGCACAAATATTAATTTAATGAAATACAAATTGGGATATGAGCAGGAGGTTTTAGTTTTAAAAGGATAAACAACTTGGCAGAGTGGAATGGCGGAACAAGATTCATGTAGCCAGCCCCAATTAGTTGGGATGAGGTTTAGATTATGATGACGATGATGAAGGGGAAACAACTTAAAATTGCCACCAAGAAGGATAGGGTAATGGCTAGGTCCAAAATCATTGGCGCACCACTTTACTTTAACTAAGGTGAGTCATATTCATATGATTTCTTCAAGGAAGAGCAGCCAATATACTTCACCATTTTAAAATGGTGGTGACTCATTCATCATAGATATACCATAAATGTATGTCAATCTAGATAGGGATAGAGCCTAGCCCAATAGTCACAATGATTGAATGAGCACAACCATCCATCTAATTAGTGGTAGGAGCTCAGTGGAAGTTGGCAAAGGTGGCTTCTATTAACGGAACTGACAAGTACACTATATTCACCACCATGTCCAAGTAAATATAATACTTTACCTTTATTACACAACAGAATTTGGATTTTAGCCAACTGAACAAACAATAATTTCCTTCTCAACATTTTGAAGCATGAGTCTTATTTGAATAAGAAGAGACACAGATCGCCATGCATAAAGATCATCGATGGTTTCTGGAGATTATGAGCGGAAGACAAGTCCAAGACCTAAGCAAGAATGTACTTGGACAAAGTGGAGCTAATCAAAAAATAATTAGATATTTAGCATGGCAGCTGTCATACTCAGGACTTCTCTCCATTTTCTTAGCAGTTTTGTCATCTTCAGTGCAAATGATGCTCCTATACTCAAAGGGGGGAGAGGTAGTGCAATCAAGATGGTCTATTAGTCCTTGAAAAGCAGCAGGATGAATCTTATCATTAAAGGATGATATTATCAACTGCGAATTTCACTAAAAATGAGTCGAGCTAGAATCATAAAAAGGGAGGAAATGTGTTGGTCATGGACTAAAAAACAAGCTTGCAACAAACCCTGCACACATGTATATCAAATAGCATTTTAACTAGAATGGAGCAAAAAACATATATTTCCACATGGAAGCTAACTCGCATGCCATGTAAAAATTCTTGCTGCAATTCCAAAATAACCGTCTCATGTGTAAGGATAAAAAAGACCAACCAAGTTTTAGAAATAAATCTGAAATGACCGCCAAGGTGTGCTCATTGGGAATGCCACCAAAAGGACTGACCATATTCACAAATACATCACAAATAGATTCCATTGTAGTTGATTCTGGAGAACCCATAATTCCACCATTATTTAATTGATTTGCACTGGCCAGGAAAACTAAACTATCAATATGGTGTTTGATCATCTCTTTCAAAATCTCCACAGCTTGTGTGGGAGTATTAGCCTCAGACTGTAGCAAACCTGGGAAAAAAAAATTGAATTCTGGGATCAGCATTGTGAAAAGTAGTTTTAAAGAACAGAATGACCTACCACAAACATTAATATAGAAACTGAAAATTGATCATTGGCTCACCAAATAGAATGCTGGAATGTATTCGAAATGATGTCACATCAAAAGGATTAAATAAATTGACAATTTTAAAGCAGTGCTGTTTGGAAAACATGTGAACATTCCTACCTCCAACATTGCAATTTTGAAACTGTGCCAGTTGTGGAAAGAAGGAGATAAACAGAAATTTCATCACTTCAAATGGGAAGAAGTGTGCAAGCCATGAGATCAAGGGGGAGCGGGGTTTAGGAAGTTGGAGGTCATGAATCTAGTGCTATTAGGAAAATGGGTTTGAAGATTCAGGGTAGAAGTAGATTCTCATTGGAGAGATGTGATTAGGAGGAAATATGTGGTGGAAGAAAGGGGATGGTGGATTAGGTCGTCATCATTGTATAGATCATCATATCTATGGAAATCTGTCACGTCAGTAAAACAAAGAGTTTGGGAAGGGATTGGGTTTCTGTTGGGGGATGGAAAGAATATTAGATTTGGGGAAGATAAGTGGGTAGGAGGCAGAGGTTGTGTGAACTTTTTCCATGGTTGGCGGGGATTTCTCTTGAGGGGGACCTTAGGGTGGATAGGTGTTTCTCCATCACGGGTAGGGAAGTAGTATGGACTTTGCCATGTAGAAGGAACTTGGTGGATGAAGATATTTTGGAATTGATCGGTGTCCTCTCAAAGGTATCCTCGACAAGCTCATAAGCAGACTCAATGGTGTGGCTAAAGGATAAATTCAAAAAGTTCTCAGTGAAATCTCTATACATGTTTCTTAGCGGGGGGTGCTTCGGCGTACAGGGTTTGTCTGACATCGTTCGTTTGGCAATTGATGATCCTTCAAAGGTGGCGGCATTCACATGGTTAGTGGGGAAGAAGAAAGTTCTAACATTGGATAACCTTCACAAAAGAAACCTCATCCTTTTGAATGCCTACCTTTTGTATCTCCGAGCCAAGGAAATGGTGGATCATCTATTTATCCACTGCTCGTTTGCAAGAGAAATATGGGACAACTTCAATCTATTCGTAGTAACATGGGTGATGATGGGTTCAATTGATGATCTCTTTTTAATGTGGCATGGCAGGGGCATAGGGAAGATTGGAACAAAAATTAAGCATTTAAGTTTAATGGCAAGAATTTGGGCTCTATGACAGGAATGATCCATGTTTTAAGAATCGTAAGGGGTAGGCTAGGGAGGTGTTCCAAAGGGCTAAATATCATGTCTTACAGTGGGTGCAAGCTCTAAAGCTCATCTCTAATCTACCGGAATGTTGGTGGGATTTGTAAATCTATTTTGACTTCATAATTGTAAATTTGTGGGTTCAGCACTTTAGGAATATAATTGTTAATGTTCAAAAATAATAATAATAATAATAATATAATAATCAACACTTCTGACTAGGTGAAATTCCCGCTTCAGACTCTCGCTCCCACTTCCTACCTATTGAGTGTTTGTTTGCATTTTGAAAGAGACACTTCCCCGTTACTGCACCTGAATTTGATGTTGCTTCACTGCATGACAAGGTGTCCCATATCCATTATGGTATGGCCGTAAAGGCTTATATGTATAGGTAACAGCTATGACAGTTATGCGATACGAGGGTGAAACGGGACAATTGGTGTTTTGGGACCGTATCGGCCGTTACAGGGCATAACGACCATTACCCCCGCAACGATTAAAAAACAACCAATTCTTTTTTCTATGTAAATCCATTTTTCGACTTTTCTCATTCCAAAAACTTTCCTACATCATTCTACAATAGATTTTAAATGCTCGTACTATAGTCTTTAGGATTAAAATAATAGATTAAGGTGATTTAGGCGAATAGAAGCTCTGAGAGTCATTTTTTCAAAAAAATAAAAAAGAAGTGGTATATATGCATTTTATCCGATTTCTAATTCTAATGCCTGATTGTGATGTATAAACATTAGAGACACATAACCATGTTCATAAATTCACTACACAACCCAATACAACACTCTCACCAAAGGGTGGACCGTTTCGCTACCATAAACATGTTCAAACATAAAAATGAATACAGATTTGGAATATTGACATTATTCTAGATTTTCTAGATATTATTCCAGAATTTTGCAGGCAAAAAAAAAAAAAAAAAAATTGAAACATTACAGGGGTCGAAGCGGTCGTTACGCCCCCATATCAGCTATTATGACCAACCCGTATCGGTAACGGTCATGACTGTTACAGCCACCGTTACCAATACAGAATACCTTGCTGAACGCTTCATGCAACTATAGTGAATATAAATAAGAGTTTTGGAGGTGTGGGAAAGATAATTCAAGAACTATTTTTTCTCTTCATCACTTCTTTTTCATCTCTTTTTCTCTATCATGGGAATAAACATAAGCAAATTCTAATAATGATATAGCTAAGGATTTTCTCATTCTTACAGAAAATTTGTAAAAATGGAATCCACGCAAAGGGGAATGCAATAGTTTCGGAAGTGGAGTATGGAAAACTATTGAGTCGAAATCCAATCCTGCGATCCTTGAGGGTTTCACCAAGGCCTCAGATTGCTCAGATTTGGAGCTCCTCAACTAGTTGCTATTACATGATTAGTGGGGAAGGACTGTTAATATCTTAAGAAGCAGGAACTTTCCGATCACCAATGCATGCATCGTCTGACTAGGCAGTGAGGAATCGATTGAATGCCTATTTATGCACTGCCCTAATGCAACTAAAATGCAAAATAATTTTGTGTTGTTTGGAATGACTTGTTGGGTTATTTCTTCCATGCACGGAATGGACATGGTGGCCAAAGGGATAAAGTGGAAAAACTCTGGTGTAGTCTCTTCTTGCAGGTTTGTGGTTGATTAGAGAGGAAGAAATAACAAAAAATTGAAAAACAAGGTAGAAGCAGTATCCCTCACATTTCAGAAAGCTAAAGGGAGAGTGGTTTATTAGGCAAAGGGATCTTTGGCCTTCAAGGGTGTAGTCAGGTCTGACAGGAGCAAATACTTGAATGTTGTGAGGACGGATTTTTATTGTAATAGGTGATCTCTCATCATCCCCCTGCTTTTGTTTTGTAGTCTCATCTTTTTTATTTTAATAAATTTTGGTTATCCTTCAAAAAAGATTACCATTATTATTATAATAATTGGTATTATTATTATTATTATCATCATTATTAATGCTAGTATTATTACTCAATTTTTTTACAAATCAATATTCACTGAGCTTCACTAAGCACACATGCATGTGCAATAAAGCTCGTGTACACTCCATACATATGCCAGCATTGCACACATGTGCAACATCTAATCCATTCATCAGGTTGGACCGATCATGTACATGTTTTTCCAAAAATAAAATCTGGTCTAATCAGCATGCATGCCCAATATTGGAGACAAGTGATGGGTTAGAAAACTTCAGCCAAGCTTTTTCAGAGCCGTACATTTGTTTTGCAAACTGTGGCCCACCTGACCGGCAAATCAACTTGATCCTAGGCCAGGACATCAATCTAGTGGAGTCATTCTAATGATGGATTGGATCTCGGACCTATTGCGCCATGCTTGGCACGTGTGGCATGTACATTAGCTTTATTGCACACGTGTGTGGGCTTAGCAAAGCTCAATATTCAATATATACTTAAAAAATAAAATTTTATAGATTTAAAAGCTTTTATGTATGTGCCAACAACCATAACGCTTTATTGCACACGTGTGTGGGCTTAGCAAAGCTCAATATTCAATATATACTTAAAAAATAAAATTTTATAAATTTAAAAGCTTTTATGTATGTGCCAACAACCATAACTTCAAAAAACCAGTGTCCGAGAGCCTACATCCTTGTTCAACACCAATGCACATGCCCGTATCCAACTTACATAGGGGTGTGTCTGTACATACTTAACTGAGAGGATGAATTTGAAACAAAGATTATGTATGGAAATAAGATTGCAAAACACAATTAGCTTCCTTCTGAAAGTCAAAATCGAGGTAATATTCAAAGAACACCATACCAAAAGTAGCTGTGAAATTTCACATCCGTAAGGTTTCATTCAAACCCTCACCAAGGAGAAGCAAACATCATCGGGCAAATGGTCTCGCTGAACGCACTAATCAACACTAAATTAGCAGCTTCACCCTTCATATCCAAATAGCGGCAGACTGTCTCCAGAGGTAAAGCCTCGAGGTACATCTTGCATGTCCCCTCTCGTAATCCGTGGGATAGCTCCTTTGGAAGAGGTTCTCATACCCGTAGTCCTTCTCAAGGGTTGTCTTGTAAGGGTCTAAGTAGGACTTTGCCTAGGAGGGTTTCTGATAGACTTTCTAGAGGGAGTTCTAGGGCTTTTAATGATCGGTATGCTAATTTCCCTTCCCATCCTTCTACCCCCAATTCCCCTATCTCTCCTACCCATTGTCATGTTCGTACCTCTTCCCGTCTCTCCAAGGGTAGTTTGTCGGTTATCTTGGGTTCGGGTTCAGCCATGCTATCACATTCAGCTCATCCGGCTAATGGTGATTGGACTCAAGTTGTGAGAAAAAAAGTCTCATGAGCTAAAGAACAAGCCTCCTTACTCGGCCTTTGCAAGCTTCCTAACCCTTTGTTGCTAATTTGCCAAAATCCTAGGATGACAAAAATGCTAACCAAGGTCTTCTCCAAGGCAAGGGATTAAGGAATATGTAATCCCTAGGAAGAAAGGAACCTCAAAACCACAAGGTTTTGCTTTTGTTCGCAGGGCATCTATGGATGGATGTTGCCTCCTATGCCATTGACATGCCCCATCAGTCCGGCTACAATGGCCAACGTATTTCAGTGCAAATGGCTCATTATGGACCTCCTCATCTTCCTACAACCTCGGCCCCAACCAAACTAACAGAGATGCCTCTTGGTCTCATCCCCTTCACCGCCAATGGCCTGGCTATAACAGGGAAATCTCTCTCTCTCTCTCTCTCTCTCTCTCTCTCTCTCTCTCTCTCTCTCTCCAAGGACTTCACGCATTTGGAAAATCATGGCTGCTTTAGGCCCAGAAATCGTGGTAGGCCTCAAAGTTTAACCATCTGATGCCGTTTAGGGGCTTCTATGGAGGCCATTAAAAATATAGTTGGAAGCTTGTTGTAAACTTAAAGACAGTAATTACGGCCTAAAACCCTTGGGCAAAACTAATCTTCTCCTCAACCTTGACTACATTCTCATGGCGTGAGCCCTATCCTGTGATGGTCGGGTAGCCTCTAGATGGGAAAACTTCTCTTTATTTGGGTTTGTTGATCTTTGGTATCATTTTCTGTATACCTGTCGAACTCAGGAATTTTGATTTCCTTTCCGTTGTTGGGTCCTATATTGGAGAGGTTCGGATGTTCGACCTGACAATAGAGTCAAGACGGGAGCTTCAATCTACTTGTGTTCTGATCAGGAAAAAACATTTAGCTCTTGTCATCTCAAAAATTCGTCTCAGTTGCTGGAGAGGGGTTCAAAATCTCTGTCTAGCCGAAGAATTTGGAAGCATCCCTTGCTAGATCCAATGGCTCTATCGACCTTCCGGTGATCCCTAAGGCTAACAAACCACCGGTTTCTAGGTGCTCCGGCGGTGTATGTGTTCCTCCTACGGTACACGTGGGTAAGACGCCGCACATGATCACTGGTCTGCACATTCCAACCACTACTGCCCAGGTCTCATCACCGATTTCGGGATCTACAATCTCCACCATGGATCCTCCTTCAGGAATGTGCAGTGTGGATTCAATCCCTAGCTCGTTGCCACATGGCAACCAAATTAATCCTTCATCTGTCAGAGGAGGACAAGTTTCAAATCGGGTGACATTTGTCCCTATACTGGGCCCTATGGAGACTAAGTGTCTTAGGTAGCCCTTCGCTCGAAGCATTTGAGGGTCTCGTTGCCAAGCACACCTCCTCTTGCTGACGCATCTCATGTTCTCTCAAGCAGTGCTTCGGTCTTTCTATTGTGACGTGCAAGAAAGAGAGACGTCCATGTCTCCAACCTTAATGGTAAGATGGGACCCAATGCTAACCCGGCCTCCTCTTCCAGAGGCGTTGACATCATGGACTTTAATTCTTCTATCCCGCCTGCAAGAGAAGCCTATCGATCCTTACACCTAGCCTGCCTCATTGTCTTCCAGTGCATCTTTTTCGAGCTCTCATAATGATGACAACGACGAAGATGTCTCCTCCTGCATCAACTCTTCCCCACATGGCAACATCCAGCATGCCACTGAGGCAGATGACGTCTCTCTCTCTCTCTCTCTCTCTCTCTCTCTCTCTCTCTCTCTCTAAAGAAGTTATCTGGGATACATGTCAAGCATTGGTTGTTCCTCAGTCAAACGACTGTTATGAGCCTCCTGCCTTAATTAATGCACCAAATCCAGTTTGTATTCCCTCGATGCATGGCACGTGCCTGACATTCACATTATCAGAAGCAGTTGCTCCCCCTGCTACTACAACACCACCTAGCTCCTCTCCTCGGCTTCTGATGCTCGAGTTTACCATGCATCCCCCTCTCCTCTCGTGTCCCCCCAAGCCTTTTCTCTTCCTCGCCCATTCTCCCCCTTTTCCTTTGGCTCTTTGTTTTCCTTTCTGGGACCCCCACCTCTTCCTCAAATTACTCATTCCCCTCTGCCTCTTCTCACCCCATCTGATAGTCACCTGCCTTCTCTTCCCTCAACACATGGCTGGGCCCCGGTTCCTTTCGGTCATGGCCTTCTTCCTCTCAGGTGGTCCTTCCCCCTCTCTCCCTCTTCCTCTAAGTCCTTTCTCTCATATCCTCAAGGTTCCTCCTTTGTAGACTCAATTAAAGGACCTCTCGACCTTGGATATCCCTCTGGAGCCGCTTCCCCCAGACCCTCCTCTCCCTTACTACCTATGTTCAAGGACCCTCATGGGATTAAGAAAGCCTAACTAGAGTTTGCAAGCTTGATTGGGATGTCTTTTAGAGAAAGCAAACAGGACTACGTTGCCTTATTTCAATTTTTAGAAGCCAGAGGGACTCGAGCAGTTTCAACACCAAGGAAGGCTCCCGTATCCCCAGAAGGATGGAGAGAACTTGTCAACCTTGAGTCCTCTAATAACTATGAAGGTGGATCGGCCTCCAAAGGCCAAAAGAAGGGAAGAAGGATTGTTTCAGTTTGTCAATGAAGATTATATCATGGAACATTCATGGTCTCGGTGGTCGCCACAAAAAGACCCATGTTAAAGATGTTTGTCAGAAGTTTAAAACTCGTATCACTGGACTTTAAGAAACAAAGCTCCAAGTGATTGGTAAGTCTATCTTGGATGCCCTTTGGGGTATCTGTCAGTTAGATTGGATTTCTCTTGATGCGGTAGGCTCTTCTGGGGGAATCCTCGTTGCCTGGGACTCTTCTCTCTGGTGCAAAGAGGATTTCCACATAGGATCTTTTTCCATTTCTGTCATGCTTTGTTCCACCAAAGTTGCCTGGGACTCTTCTCTCTGGTGCAAAGAGGATTTCCACATAGGATCTTTCTCCATTTCTGTCATGCTTTGTTACCTCTCCACAGGATTCAAATGGACCTTCTTTCTGCGCGGCCCTTGTGGAGCCTCTCTAAGACACCTTTGGGATGAGCTTAATTCTATTATACTTAAATGATGGTCCATTCCTTAATACCTCGAAGGGGACTTCAATGTCATTCGCCTTTCCTATGAAAAATCAAGCAACAGACAGATCACCAAGAGCATGAAGATGTTCTCAGACTGGGTGGGCGCTAATGATCCTTTAAACCTGCCTATGTTGGAGGTTAAATTCAGTTGGACTAACACCCTTGAAAACAATACTCTGCCGCTGCCTTCCCAAAGATCTCTCAACAGGTTCTTCCCCATCTGAACCATTGTCCTGTTCTTTTGGACTCCTTCGAAGAAAGTCGCGGCCCTAAGCCATTTCAATTTGGACTTTACTGGCTTCATATTCAAGGCACTTCTTCTTTGATTTCTAACAGGTGGTCTTCTTTTTCGATAACTGGCAACCCAAGTTTTGTCCCGAATCAAAAGCTTAAGTTGCTTAAACCCAAATTGCTTTCCTGGCGAAAAGAATCTGAGGATGATCTTGTGGCTACTGCTACTAATGTCCTTGCTAGAATCCAGTCTCCTGAGGTTTAGGAAGAAGCAGGCCCCCTCTCAGCAAAAGATCTCTCTTAGGAATTCCCTTTGGTTGGATTATTCCAGTCTAGTTCTTCAGGAAGAGACAAAATGGAGGAAGCGCTCAAGAGCCCTTTGACTCAAGGCTGAGGACAAAAACACCCGATTTTTCCATGCGATCGCCAATGCTAGATCCCATTCTAATAAGATAAGT
Organism: Magnolia officinalis; assembly: GCA_021015155.1. Lineage (NCBI taxonomy): Eukaryota > Viridiplantae > Streptophyta > Magnoliopsida > Magnoliales > Magnoliaceae > Magnolia > Magnolia officinalis. The sequence continues at coordinate 33,240,103 of JAJHSJ010000018.1, read as the reverse complement.
AGTGTTTTTGTCGATGGGTCTTCTATGGTTGATAAACATCAGGCATGCTCCCATGCTATTCAGTTCTTTTCTAAGCTTCTCTTTGTTGAGAAATAGTCTAGGCCTCGATTGGATAATTTAGTTTTCAATCAGATTTCATCAAAGAAAGCTTACTTCCTCGAGTCCCCTTTCACGGAAGAGGAAGTGAAAGATGTTGCTTTTGCCCTTGGGAGCGATAAGTCCTCGGGGCCTAATGGTTTCCCCATAATCTTCTTCCAAGTCTTCTAGGACCTTTTGAAAACATATTTATTTGCTTTTATTCGTGACTTCCATTCTTTAAACTATATCCCTTGTGCTATGGGTGCCACTTTTATTGCTTTGGTTCCTAAGGTGGAGGGAGCAGTTAATCTCAAGGACTTCAGACCAATTAGCCTTCTGGGAAAATCCTCGCTAAAATTTTAACCTCAAGGCTTCGGCCCATCTTGTCCAAAGTCATCTTTGATGCTCAAGGGGCCTTTCTAGCTAATCGGCAGATCCTTGTCTACGCTCTCCTAGCCCATGAAATCATTGATTCTCGACATAGATCTGGTAAAAGTGGTATGATTTGTAAACTGGATACTGAAAAGGCTTTTGACCACGTGGATTGAGGTACTTGGATATATCTTAGCATGACTTGGCTTTGGTAAGACTTAGCATAACTGGATCTGTGCCTGCATTTCTTCAACCTCATTTTTTGTTCTAGTTAACGGCTCTCCCAAAGGTTTCTCCTACTATAGGGACCTCAAGTAGGGTGATCTGTTATCCCCTTTCCTTTTTGTCATTACTTTGAAGGTCTTAATAAGATGATGATTAAAGGGGTTTCTATGGGTCTTATCAATGGGTTCTTTGTTACTTGCTCCTCTCCCTCGATCACCCACATCCAATTTGCGGATAACACGATGCTATTCTATAAGGCCTATGAAGTTGTAGCTGCTAATCTAAGAAAAATTCTCCATTGTTTTGAAGCAGTAACTAGGCTCAAAATTAATCATCTCAAAAGTGAGATGCTAGATATCAACACCCCTTTCGCCACCTTTTCTGATCTTGCCAAGGCTTTTGGTTTCAAGGATGGATCCTTTTTGGCTTCATATCTAGGGCTCCCCTCTCCCTTGGTAGGCTTGCACACCACCTCTGGGATGTGGTGATCAAATGGGTGGAGAGGAAATTAGCCCCTTAGAAAAACCATTTGCTTTCTCTTGCTGGCCATTTGACTCTCTTAAAAATGGCTCTCTTCAATCTTCCCACGTATTTTCTTTCTTTATTCCGATACCCGAAATCGATTGTTCTTAAGATTGAGAAGCTCCATAGAGACTTCCTTTAGAATGGCAGCTCAGATAAGAAGTTTCGCTTTCTGAATTGGAACGAAGTCTACAAACCCTATTCAGAAGGGGGAGCGGGATTTGGGTCCTCTCTAATGTTAACTCTGCCTTGCTGTGGAAATGGATCTACTCTAGAGATTTGCCTCTAAAAGAGGCAGATGGTGGAGGGAGACCATTGCGGCTACATATGGTACAAAGATGGGTGATTGGTTGTCCAAGGCTTCTTCCCTATATAGGGCTTCCATTTGGAAAGCCATTTCTTCCCTTAGAACCCTGGTTTTGAATGGTTTTTCCTTTAGTCTTGGAAACGGGAACCGCGTTCATTTTTTGATCGATTATTGGGTTTCTACCTCCCCTCTTCAGCTCTTTTTACCTAGTTAGATAATATTGCCTCTTATCCTTACTATTCAGTCGTTACCTGTTTCTATGATGCCAGTTCGGGGGCTTGGTGCCCCCCTTGTAGGAGATCAATGTCGGATCCTGAGCTGCAAGACTTCCTTTGCCTTCTAAAGCTCCTAAAAGGAATCAGACTAAATCCGAACGAGGAAGACTCCCTTCGATGGTTGCTCTCTCCCTCGAGAAGCTTCTCCTCCAAGCCATTGTTCAAGTACCTGTGTGGTCCGGCTCATGCATCGACTCAGCCCTTCCCCTCCTCAATCTAGTCCTATATTGTGCCGCCGAAGATCATTGCTTTCTCTTGGCTCCTTGCAAAAGGAAGGATCCTCACGGTGGATAATCTTTAGAAGGGCATGAATCTCCTGAATGCATGTCTCCATTGCCTTCTTGAACCAAGACAATCGACCATCTTTTTATTCGATGCCCGTTTGCCAAAGAGATTTGGTGCTCCATTCTTGGTGGATTTGGTAGTATTGGTTCTCTTTGGGTTATGCCTTCCAACATCCTTGGCCTGCTCTTAGCCTAGTATAGAGTCGGCTCTAGTGATCCTATTCAGCCCCTCTAGAGCCTTGTTGGGCTGGCCACTCTTTGGGCATCTGGAAGGAAAGGAACTTGTGTTGTTTTAGAGATCTTTCTTCTCCGGCTGCTAAGGTGTTCAGAAACATCCTCCGTGAAGCCTCCAATTGGGCTCTAAGTCTTCTTCACCTGGCCAGTAGTTTAGTTTCCTCTTTTTTGGGTTAGCTGGGGTGGGTTTTCCCTTGCTGAGGTGTTCGAGTTGTACAGTTGAGCTTTAGTTAGTTGTTTTTCCTTTTTTCTTTCCCTTTTCTTTTTCTTTTTCTTCTCGTATAGTTGTGTTCTCTTTTGTTTTGTTTTTCTCTTGTTTGCTTTGTTTCTTTCTTTTGTTTTTGGTTGTCTTGGTTCCCTTCAATAATATTCTCAATCTTCAAAAAAAAAAAAAAAATAGTTACTTCACATGGTGATATTTGATGATAACAGTTAAAAAGAAATCAAGAGGAAAATGAGTAAGTCATTTATACAAGATTATAACAGGAAAAAGTCATGCCAAAAAGATAAATAAAGTATGAATTCTCTGAGACAACAGACGTTTGCCCTCCCCACGCACACCTCGACATGCAGCACATGTGTCAGCCTGGTAAGTGGGACATCTGAGTGGTGCATAAGGTGGCAACCACCATGAAGATGATCCTAAAAAAAAACAGCTGGCACCCTCATCAGGTTGCTACACATGTACATAGAAATATGTAGACCATTGGCAAGGGTTTCTTAAACTCTGTTCCTTCCATATATGAGCAGTCGACCTCATGAGTGGACCAGCCTATTTTTGTGTATTTGTCATCTTCAAGGTGAGGGCACATTATGCACTGTTTGGACATTCCACATACTTGCCAAGTTAGCATGCCCTGCGAGTATAGATGCATGTGAAGAGGATGCTAGCAGTAAACAGAAGTAATTGACACCTAGAGCAATGCAAGTTTAAGAAAAGAAAAACAATACTGAAACTTAAAGAAAACATCAGAAGGCCTACCTGCAACTGAACTGAATACCAGAGGAAGATTTCTAATCCATGCGCTCTGTTCTACTTCATGAAGTTTGTCCAAGCCACTCTTTAACAAGGCTGATGCAGACATAACAGTGTCTACTGGATTCTCCCCACCATAAGATACATATGATACAAGTGAAACTATAATGTTATCGACTTCTGATACAGGAATGTCTACTCTTGAAAATTCAAAAAGTACTCCAAGAATATCAAGAATGTGCCGCGTGAGTGGGGAGAAATGGCAACCCAAGAGCTTATATAAATCTGGCAACAATTTAATTGTGACTTTCTTTGAGAGAAAAGGGAAAAGAAGTTTCAGTGAATTTAGCATATGGAGGACCTCCAAATGCTTCGGTTGAGACAGTAATTCGCTTTTTGATCCGTCAACAATTCTTATTGCACTCAGTTCAATTGCCAGAGGCATGTTACGATTGAACAAAGACCATACCATTTTGCTTGCCCTCTTACGAACAGTGGATTCGAAAGACATAAAGACCTTCTCAACACACACTTGGGCACATCTCCGAACCTGCAAAATAAAATTTTGAGTAAATAGAAACTCAATTTTGATACACGTGGTACAAAAAAAAAAAAAAAATCAACCAACCAAAAATCTAGCTGGTCCATTTGTTGGGTGGGACCCAAATGTACAACAATCAACAAAATGAAAACCAATGGTCTACATTCAATCTGCATGTGCCTCTCACCTGATGAGTGAACCCGCTTAACTTTTAGGATGAGACACATGCATTGAGGGGATCATCTGATGAATGTCCTGGATCCCCCATATATGTGCCACACCAGCACATGGAAGGCATTTACATTAGGCGCTTGAAGATGGGGCAACTGGAAATAGAACTCTTATTCCCCCCTTGTTTTGGCTAGACTAGTTAAACCATTTTATAAATGGTGACTATTCAACCATTTCCAGAAATCGGTTTTGGAAGGCGTGTCAAATGGGCCCCAAAATGATACAACACATGGTATATTGGACCCTTGTCACTGTATTGGACCCATATCAAGGCCTTTTTTCTTTTTTGCCAAAAATACGGTAAGATATCTAAAAAGGGGGAAAAAATGGGAAACACAAGAATCTATCATTTACATATGTTTTTGAAATGTATTCAATGGTGTATTGGACCATTCTTTGTTAAGAATGTTGTCAGTAGTCTTGACCTACTGAAGGTGATAAGCTTAGTTACACTTGACCTACTGAAAGTTTTTAGTCTTTTGACCTTTACATTTGGTTTTAGATCATTTGGAAATTAGAAAGTAGTTGGTTTGTTGTTAATTCTTATTGTCATGGTTTTGTTACATAGTTTAAGTTTTTAACTCAACATCATGGTAATCACCAGATTCACAAAAGACTGTCCAGATTTAATATTTGTGATAACAATCACAAATATCTTAATGCAACATAATCAAGAACATACCATAGTAAGTGATTCTATGCAATTCTAATTGCTCTTAAATCAGCAAAAACGTTCAAACATGAAAATTTAGGAAAATCAACAAAATAGGGGCCTAATCGAACACAAATCAAGCAAGATTTGGTGAACTAGGGCCCATCATGTCAAATGCAACAAGAAGAAAATTGAAAAAAAAAAAAAATGACGGCTTACCACTTTCCCGGTATTCCCAAAATGATCCATTCAGCTTTGATTCAGTCAAATACCAATCAAATGTTGTGTTCTCATCTTAGTTGCAGGATCCTTATAACTAGGTCGCGCTCCCGCATTGAAACCCCGCTTCGAATTCTCATTCCCTGGCTATTTATACTTGTTTCCATTTTGAAAGAGATCTTCACTGCTTCGGCACCCAAATTTGTTGCCATTTCACTTCACACTTTGTGCAACTATAATTTTCATGTCCAAAATAAGCCTACATCTAGTTGAAAATGGGTTTCTAGACTCCATCTACGCTTGGAATGAGAAGAATATGAAAAAAAAAAAAAAACAAAAACAACAACAACACAATAAATAAATAAACGGACGATTTATGCGTATCAAGTCATATCAGCTGATACAGCGCCGGTGTTGAGGTTGACAGTTTCACCACGGTATCGAGCATCAGTACCAACTGGTACAAATATGTTAGCCTTGCATCTGCCAATACGATACAGATATTTGGAACCATACTTTTGTACAGAAATATGGACTATCTAAATCATGAGGATCAATGTGACCATGGATCACAATGACTGGACAATCTTAACAAACACATTGGCACCTATTAGTGTTTTATGTATCACCAATAAAAACAATGATATCGGCTTATATGATTGTTACCAGTGGTCGGTGATACAAAACATTCAAGGTACCTCAATGTTTACAAAACATCGTTGATATTAAGATAGGGACATCACGCACGCCACCCTGTAAGTGCTATGTTTCCTAGCTCCTATGATTGTCAAATTTTGTAGTGCCAAAACCTCATGGAATCTGTGTCTTGTGTAGCTCATCTACATATTCAAGACAAGTGCATCTCATGTACAAGAACAAAGGTCTATATCTCAAGAACTTCAAATGCAAGATCAAGAGATATACAAGTTCAAATACATAGTTCACTCCTTCAAACTTCAAAAGTTCAAGATTTCAAAGCTACATCCAAAGTCGAGACAAAGTTCTTTACTTTGAACGTCAAGCTCAAGCTTCAAACGTCTCAAGTTTAAGCTTCATCGTAAGTCAAGATCTCAAGCTTCGTGAACTTCAAAGAACGACTATCAACTGAAGCAAAAGAAGGATTCAATGTTCATACATCATGTATAAGGTATGGATGACCATAGATTGACATTAGGGTAGGTCATTTTGAATACATAATTCAATTGGCTCATTTTATAAATGCATAGACTGTTTTTCGACTAGTCCTGGGTTATGTTTGACTAGTCCTAGCACTGGCTTGACTAGTCCGAGAAATTCCTCGACCAGTCTTAAGTTTGTTTATAATTTTCGGAATTTTTTGTTAGAGCCTCGACCAGTCCTGGAGACTGCTCGACCGGTCATGTGAACAGTGCTCGACCCGTGCTCGACCAGTCCTACAAGCTCGACTCAAAGTACAGCAACTAAATTGAGTTCCGCACGACCAGTCGTGGACAGGACTCGACCGGTCGTCAACCGGTCGTGGAGGCCGCTCGATCGGTCGAGTAGGTCCTTCGACCAGTCGTGGAACGGTCTGATCTTATCGCGCTCAAAATTTCAAAACTCTGTTGGTCCTACGACCAGTCGTGGCAACCTCAGGACTAGTCGAAGATGCGATTTCTACAATTATAAATAGAACGTGAATTTCAGAGTTTAATATCCAATTCAAGCAAAATCAATACACCACTCTGAGAGATAAGTTAGTGATATTCTTAAGTTATTTAGTGCTCATTTTATATTCTCTTTAATTAGCTTTTTTGCATTTGATTTTGAATTTTGCATTCCAATTTTATTTAAAAGATGGATTGTTGTATTCCCATTTCTTGGAATCAAAATCAAATCAAGCAAGCCCAAGGTGATTTAATTTAAAATCAATTTAAAACTTAGAACCCTTTCATAAGTGAGTGTGAACATTGAACATCTACGTTGATCTTCTACTTCGAATTAGTTCTTCCGGGCTGCATCAAAAGGAGAATATCCAGATAAGTATTTTACAATTTTGTAAATTCTTTATTTTGGTTTCATTGAGATTGTGCCAGAAAAATCTCTTTATTTTGGTTTGTCTGGGGTGATCCAGAAAACTCAGAGTGTGGGGTTTTTGAATTGTGTAAGCCCACTTGAAAGACACAATTGTGAGGGTTTTAGGAGAACCTTGAAAAACCTATTTTCATAGTGAACGCTAATATCCACTGTGTGAGGATATTAGGAGTGTAGTTGTGTGGCTGTTTTTCTAAACAATTGGTGTACACACAAGCGAACCACTATAATTTCTGGTCTTATGGTGATTGATTGTTTATTTACTTTTTGTGGATGTCGAAATTTTCCTTTTTGCATTTGTGGAGAATGTTGTAATTTCTTTTATACAAGTGTGGGAATGTTGTAATAGCTTAGTTATTTCCTATGCTATTTATTTCTTTTATATCCTCTTCAGTTTGAGTTTTTGATACTCACCCATGTTCTAGTAAGGTTATCCTGCCACAAACCATTGGTTTTTGGTGTCAGGTTGTCCTTAGAACCAAGTTTGTATCAACCTCTCAATACTAGATTTTTGAGGTTGTTTTACATTTCCACATTGTGGATTGTTTAGTACTATCTTTATTCATATTTAATTAAATTCCGCAGTTTATTTTTTTTATTTGGCATAGTCCTATCCCCCCCGCTAGGACTCTTGGCTCGGCCTTTTCACACACCCCTACGCACGTACGCACGAAGGAGGGCCCCACCGTCGATCTGGATCGATAACGGGGCCCACTAGTCGGATTGCTAATCGAGGCCCACTAGAAAAGCCCATCATGGGATCTCATGATCGGGGCCCACTAGTCGGATTGATTTCATATTTTAGGTTTTGCTTATTTATATTATTTAGAACATCATGAACGCTTTAGATTTCTTTGATTGATTTTTATTTTAGTTTACTTCATCGCTAAGTAATAGGTTGCGCACATGGCGAGAGTTTTGGGGTATAGGGTTTTCCCTATAAATAGGCAACCCTTGTAGTTCTTTTGATTCAATGAAGATTAATAAAAATTGATGCATTTTCTTGCTCATTTCCGAGTTATGAAAACCTAATTAGGTGCGAAGCCCTCCCTTCTTCGAAGAGCCCACTACCGTGGTGCGAAGCCACATCTATCCCGATTCGCCCCCACATTCTTCCATCCATATTTCTCCTCCTACAAGCATTCCATCTGCAAATCCATCAATAGTTGCAGTCATTTTTCTCTCTACAGCAGATTTCCAAAATCTGGCCCTGCAGGAGGGCTGAAACTTCGGCGGAGTACCACGCACAAACCGTGCATCGGATCGAGCTGATATTCGGGGGATTTTGGAGTCTATCCCTAGCCGACCAAGGCCTAGGTGGCCTTTTTTCTAAATAGTGGGCCCCACACACGTGCGGTCGTGATCACGCGCACCTGCGTCTGAGCCATTGTTGTTGTCCGCGCGCGGGAACAGTCTTCCGGTTCAAGTTTTCTTCTTATTTTACCCTCTCATACCAGTTTTTTATAAACTCTAACCCTAGATTGCATTATCCTTAATTTATTTGCCCATTTTCTCACCCTAGGGTTCCTTGAATTGAAGTTGGTGAATCCCTTGGATTAGGGACTGATTGTTGTGCATGTGTGGATGATTACTGCTTATCTTTGAGCATCGTTTGGTTTATAATTTTAACAGATCCAGCCCTAACATGTGTAGGCCTGGACCTGCATAGATTCCCCTTAATTGAATGGTTTGGACTTTCATGTGGGATATAGAATTTGTGTAATTGTTTATGAACTAACGTGATCTTAAGCCTGAAATCTCGCACATCATATTTGAATTTCATCTCTTGCATCATATTATCAATAATATCGAGGTCGAGAGTTTCACCACGGTATCGAGCATCAGTACCAACTAGTACAAATATGTTAGCCTTGCATCTGCCAATACGATACAAATATTTGGAACCATACTTTTGTATAGAAATTTGGACTATCTAAATCATGACGATAAATGTGACCATGGATCACAATGATTGGACAATCTTAACGAACACATTGGTACCTATTAGTGTTTTATGTATCACCAATACAAACAATGATATCGACTGATATTATTGTTATCAGTGGTTGGTGATACAAAACATTCAAGGTACCTCAATGTTTATAAAACATCGTTGATATTATTAATAATATTGACTTATACATGCCAATATCTTATTCATCCAAAAATAAAAGAAAAAAAGATGCATGCAGATATCAGCTTTTCACCTTTAAGTAAAAAATACATTATATCATTGATACATGTGATGTGACAGTATATATAGTGTGATTTTGGGAGGATGTGTGGGTGGGAGACATTGCTCTCGAAAGGGCCTTACTGCTAGTGGTACAAAATGGGGAGAGAGATTTTGGGAGGTGCATGGGTGGGGGGAATTCCTCTCCAAAGAGCCTTCTTGCTAGTGGCGCACCTAGCTACAGAAAAGGAGATCATGGTTGCAAAGTGCTATGACATATCAATTCTCAAGTGGTGTGGAACCCCCCATGTTGAAAAAACATGCTCAATGTTGAAACTGATGAGTATGCAAGACTTCTTGAAAGCCTTCAAGCTCAAGTGCCGATAAGAGAAGAAAGGAACAAAATGGTGTGGATAAAGGACAAGGCGGGAAGCTTCTCGGTTTGGTCTTTCTATGCCTCCCTTGGGCGTATCGATAGTGAAGGATCAAGCGGGCACACGGCCTTTGTTTGGCACTACGAAGCTCCCCCAAAAGTTGCGGCGTTCAGATGGCTCGTTGGTTGAGGAAAGGTTTTAACTATCGATAATCTCCAAAAGAGGGCTATGATTCCCCTAATGTGTACATTATGTGTATGGGAAATGCAGAGTCAATCAATCATCTATTTATTTATTGTCCGTATGCAAGCAGTATTTGGGGTTCCATCCTCGTTCACTTCAGCATCCCATGGGTTATGCTGGAGATTGTCAAGGAGCTTCTCCTTCTATGGCATGGTGCTCGGTTAGAGAGGAAATCTCAAGACTTATGGAGGTTGGTCATGCTAGCTCTTTTACGACCAATTTGGGGTGAAGGAATGCAAAGAGTTTTTGTAATAAGGCAGCCAAAGAGGGGCAAGTTGTGTTTAAAGTTAAGAGTCTTGCAGTGGAATGGGCTTGTATTAATTATGTACAAGATTGTGATTTTTCCTTTTGCTTAGCTTGTAATTCTTTATGCCTTTTGGTTCCTTTTGAGTAAATTGATCAGTTACTCTTCATTATATATATATATATATATATATATATATAATATATATAGAGAGAGAGAGAGAGAGAGAGAGAGATGCTCACCTGCACACCTTCATACACGTGTCTTGGACACAAAATCTGAACGGTCCATGTGATGAGGTACCCCCACGAAACCCCAGGACCAACTTTCAAACTGATCAAAAACTCTGGTGGGCCATGGCAAACAGAAACAGTTTCCACCCTTTTTGCCTCTATCTTTGCTATGGCCCACCAAAGTTTTGAATCGGGCCGAAAGTTGGTTTCAACAGGTGTTGCATCACATGGACCGTTCAGATTTTGTGGCCATGACACGTGTGCTGCCAACTAAAAAAGGTGCGCACATGTGCTCAGCTAAGAAGGTGCGCAAGAGAGCAGGCCTCGATATATATATATATATATATATATATATTATATATTATATATATATATATATATATATATATATGTGTGTGTGTGTGTGTGTGTGTGTGCACACATATATATACACATACATATACATATACATATGGAGAGAGAGAGAGAGGAATGCTCACCTGCGCACCAGTTCTCACGAGAACTCGTGAGAACTTTTTGAGAACTCATCTCCCGTAATATAAGCCCAGAATCTGAACCGTCCACGTGATGTTGCACCTCATGAAACCCCCAAGGCCCAACTTTTACCCTGATTCAAAACTTTGGTGGGCCATGGCAAAAGAGAGGCAAATTAAGGGGGAAATTGTTTTGTTTTGCCATAGCCCACCAAAGTTTTGGATTGAGGTAAAAGTTGGGCACTGGGGGTTTCATGGGGTGATGCATCAAATGGACGGTTTAGATTTTGGGCTCATATTACAGGAGATGAGTTCTCAAAAAGTTCTCAAGAGTTCTCGTGAGAACTGGTGCACATGTCAGCATTCCACTATATATATATATATATATATATATAATATATAGAGGAGAGAGAGAGAGAGAGAGAGAGAGAGAAATTTTCTCCCCTACACCAGTACGCAAGGGCTATCCGTGACCTCTTCTAAATCGTAACGTCTCTGATCGAAATTTCTAAAATTAGACGCGGAAGCCTCGACGCAAGGGAGAGAGATTCTGGAAGATCTCTCTCTCTCTCTCTCTCTCTCTCTCTCTCTCTTCTCTCTCTCTCTCTCTCTCTCGATGTGGGAAAGTACGGTGGGCTCCACCACAATGTGTGTTATATCCAAACCGTCCATCCATTTTGTCAGATCACTTCAGGGCATGAGCCAAAAAAATGAGGCAGATCCAAAGCTCAAGCGGACTACACCAAGAAGCAAAGGGGAAAATGACGCCCACCATTGAAACCTTCTTACAGCCCACCGTGATGTTTATTTTCCATCCAACTTGTTCATAATGTCATACGGACCTAGATGAAGATAAAACACAAATATCAACTTGATCCAAAACTTTTGTGGCCCCCAAGAAGTTTTCAACGGTAGGAGTTCGATCCCCACTGTTTTGTGGTGTGGTCCACTTTGGGCTTTGGATCTGCCTCATTTTTGGGGTCATGGCCTAAAATGATCTGACTAAATGGATGGACAGTATGGATAAAACCTGTGTATCAAATAGCGCACGTAGTGTAGCGGTAGCATACGCTATGTAGTGTAGCGTTGTCGTAGCGCTACGTAGCGTACTCAAAATTCAGATAGTGTAAATTTGTAGCATACACTACAGAGGGTTGATTAGGTCACACAATAACTTAAAAACTTAAGTTAAAAGAAAAGAGTTGCAGCGTACGCTACGTTGCGTTGGTTTTTTTTTAAAGTTTTATGCTACCTAGCATGTAGTGTAGGTAGCGTACGCTACATTGCATTGTTTTTTTTTAGTTTTATGTAGTTAAAATGGTGTAAAACTCATATTATAAAAAAAAAACTTATAATGTAAAAATAAAACAAAATTTATTTTATTGTTTCTAACTTTAAATAGTGGTGTTTCTTTATTAAAACATGTGTTAAATTCACACCATAAAGATAACTTAAAACTTAAGTTAAAAGACAGTTTGAAAGAGGGCTTTCAAAAACCCCTCTTTCAAACCCTAGCCTCTAACGCAACTTCTCTACTTCTTTGAATCTATCAATCCAGAAGGCCATTGAAGGGAATAATTCAGCCGATCATTGGAGCTTGCAAGAAGGTTTATTTGTTGTATTTTGAAGAACATTGAAACTCAAACTGAAACGAATGAGAAATCAGATTCCCCCTTTCCGCATCTGTATGGCTATAAAGTTGCAAATTTCAAATTTTTGATTGATTAAATCTCTTCTTAAGCCTGCAAGACGTATGTTCTTGCCCCTTAATGAGTTCCTTTTCATTTAGAATGAAGATTTGTTAGTTATTTTGAATTTTTTTTCATTTTTTTCTTTTTAAAATGCCGGTTACCATCCAATATTTGTAAGAGGGTTGGTACGCAATTTTTTCATTTTCTTTTCTTTCTATTTTAGTTGGTGTTTGTATGGGTGTTATGCATTGTTTTTTATGGTGTGGCCCACCGTGGATTGTGTATTGGTGTAGATATGCATTGTTTTCTATGGTGTGGCACACATGAGGCCCACTGAGGTGTGTATGGGTGGATGTACATTATTTTGAACATGCTTGGAAAAAAATTACATTTAATATTTTTTGCTTTTTTTCTTTACTATTTATCATATTTTTTCTATTTTAAATTAAAAAATAAAAGTATCGTGTAGCTTATGCTACACACTACACGCTACAGAGGATTGAACACCACACAACACGCTACCGCTATTTAAAACACTGGGTAAAACACACATCATGGTGGGGCCCACAGAACTTTTCCACGTCAACACGGTACGATACTAAGTGTCGTGTTCTACACTACCCAATCCAAGTAGGGTGGATTAGGTGTCGTTGGGTAGCACGTCGGTGGGTGTTGCCTTGACCGTGGAGCCCACCTCGATGTATGTGTTGTATATCCAAGCCACCCATCAGTTTTTCCAAATCATTCTAGGGCATGGTCCAAAAAATAAAGTAGATCCAAATCTCAAGTGGACCACACCACAGGAAAACAGTGGTGATCGAACGCCCACCATTAAAAACTTCCTTGGGCCCATTGTAATGTTTATTTGCCATCCAATCTGTTGATTAGGTCACACAGACCTAGATGAAGGGAAAAACAAATATCAACTTCATCGAAAACTTTTGTGGCTCCCAAGAAGTTTTTAATGGTGGGTGTTGAATTACCATTATTTCGTGTGATGTGGTCCACCTAAGATTTGGATCTGCCTCTTTTTGGGCTGACACCCTAAAATAACCAAGCAAAATGGTGGCATGGCGTGGATTTCACATGGACATCAAGGTGAGCCACCTCATTTTTTCTTACATGGCCCAGGACCATATTCAATACTGACGTCATATAGCCTACTAAGTAAACTCTGTGGGGTCCACCATGTATGTATGTATGGTCCACTTATACTTTGGATATCCTTCGATTTTGGGCTCATGCCCTAAAATGGTCTAGAAAAATGGATGGACGACATGGAAAAGATGCATACATTCATGATAGGCCCCCACAGAGTTTACTCAATACGTTGTACAACATTATTGAATACGGTCCTAGGCCATCCAAAAAAATGAGGTAGCCCACCTTGATGTCCATGTGAAATCCACATTGTCGCACCATTTTGGTAGCTTATTTTAGGGCATTAGCTCGAAAATGTGGCAAAACCAAATCTCAGGTGGACCACATCACACGAAACTGTGGTAATTCAACGCCCACCATTAAAAACTTCTCGAGGGCCACAAAGTTTTGGATGAAGCTAATATTTGTGTTTTCCCTTCATCCAGGTCTGTGTGACCTATTCAACAGGTTGGATAGCAAATAAACATTACAGTGGGCCCTAGGAAGTTGTTAACGGTGGGTGTTCGATCGCCACTGTTTTCTTGTGGTGTGGTCCACCTATGATTTGGATCTGCTTCATTTTTGGGACCATGCCCTACAATGATCTGGAAAACTGATGGACGGCTTGGATATATAGCACATACATCGAGGTGGGCCCCACGGTCAGGCCAACACCCACTGGCGTGTTACCTAGTAACACCTAATTTGTCCTGCTTGGATTGGGTAGTGTAGAACAGATGCGGATTGCCAGGAAGGTCCTGCGCTGCGAAGCTCGGTGGGGCCCCCCGTGATGCTTGTGAGAAATCCACCCAATCCATCCATTTTTTCCAAGTCATTTTAGGATATGAGACCAAAAATGAGGCAGCTCCAAAACTCAAGTGGGCCAAATGAGAGGAAATAGTGGGGATTGAATGATCATTGTTGAAACATTCGTACGACACAGAAGCTTTGTATCAGGCTAAGTTTTTTGTGTTTTCGGTTCATCCCTGTGGGAATGACCTTATAAACAGTTTGGATGGCATACAAACATCAAGGTGGATCCTAGAAAGGTTTCAACAGTAGCCATTTATTTCCCCACTTTTCCCTCTCATGTGGCCTCCTTGAGTTTTGGATCCGGATCATTTTTTGTCTAATGTCCTAAAATGAATTGGCAAAACGGATGGACAAAGTGGATACATCACAAACATCACAGTGGGCCCCGCTTAGCTTCCCAGTGTAGGAACTTCCTGCGAAAGCCTATCACAAGCAATCCACGTATGTGTAGAACACGGCACCTAGGGTCAATACTGGGTTGACGTGGGAAAAATCTATGGGCCACACCATGATGTATGTGTTTTATCCATATCGTCCATCCATTTTGTCAGATCATTTTAGGGCATGAACCCAAAAATGAGGCAAATCCAAGCTCAAGTGGATCACACCACAGAAAACAGTAGGGATCGAACACCTAACATTGAAAACTTCCCGATGGCCACAAGTTTTGGATCAAGCTGATATTTGTGTTTTCCCTTCATCTAGGTTTGTGTGACATTATGAACAGGTTGGATGGCAAATAAATAGCACAGTGGACCCTACGAAGGTTTCAATGGTGGGCGTCCTTGTCCCCATTGCTTTCTGGTGTGGTCTACTTGAGCTTTGGATCTGCCTCAATTTTTGGCTCATGCCCTAAAATGATATGGAAAATGGATGAATGGTATGGAAATAACACATGCATTATGGTCGGGCCCATAGAGCTTTCCAACGAATGAGATAGATCTCTAGGAACCTCTCTCCCTTGCGTCGCGGCTCTCGCTTCCAATTTTAGAAATTTCTATCAGAGCCGTTGCGCAAATAGCCCATCCACTGTGCGCAGGATTAAACCTCTCTCTCTCTCTCTCTCATCTCATCTCTCTCTCTCTCTCTCTCTCTCTCTCTCTCTCTCTCTCTCTCTCTCTCTCTCTCTCTGTAGTGCAAATATCAGAAAATTGGAAAACAAAAAAAAAAAATCCAAAAATCCTTGATTTTTTGAAATTGTTTTAGGGCAGTCTTTTCCTATCAAAACACTTTTTTTTTTTTGTGGAGAAATAGTATTCGAGATTGGAATCAAGCCATGACTCATATGTAAGACAAGCTTGTTTAGATTTAGTCAATGGGGCACGTGCAAATGCACATGGAACACAGATTTTTATACATTAAATAAAAATAAACAAATTTCAAAAAATTGTCATCTAGAGAACTACATGAAGAACAAGGATAATTTCGACATGTGTACCAAGAAATCACCAACCATGACTAGTTATATTAAGACCTAAATCCACTTCCCCCAAGTGGTGGTCCATGTTGCCACCAAATGTCCCTCCCTCTTCCTAACTTTCAAGACTAGTTGTACATCAAGAGACAACAATAAGAATGTTAGATATAACAATTAACAATGGGTTTATAATTTTTTTAATTTTCATATTTATTTAATTATTTGATTATTTTTCAAATATTCAAAATTTATAAAAACCAAAAATATGTAATGGTCTCCCCATTACATATTTATTATACAATAATCAATTAGATAAGTCTTTTTTCTTCGATTTTTGATAAAAACATTTGTACGAGAACTAATTTTTCTAAAAATAATTACAATCAATAACTTAAACAAAAAATATGCAAGGGGTCACCCATTAGCCACTGCATGTCACAATTAACTATATTTTTCCATATAGGAAAAACAAAGAAAAGTAAGACTTTCCAATTTTTCACCTCCAAAATCTATTTTTCCCTCAAATCCATGTCAATGCATGAAAACATGGATTTCTAATATGTAGAAACTAGAAAAGAAACTTAAACTAGTTTTTCCCACCTTTGAATGCCCTACCCGACTCCACTCTCAAATATCAATTTCTCAACCAAACTCATGTTTTCGTATCAAACAACTCAAGTGGCGATTAGCGTTTAGTTGTTAAAACCCCCCTAGAAGAGATTTCCCCAAAAAGATTGCAAAATTTTGAGGACTCCTAGAATTTTTCAACTCTGTTCAATTTTATAATTTTCACACCATTTATGATGTTACTATTGATACATGTGATAAACCATTCAATGTATTGGAAATACAACCGCTAATATCGCCCAATATTCCCAGTATTGAACCCTACTGATATGAAACATAGGGGGAATAACAATTATTGCAAAATATCCTGGATAATATAAGTCAATACATGTCGATATCTTGCGATATTGAAATATGCGAGATATTGATTAGTCCCCTTAAGTATAAATGCAATATATTCGATAACAATAACAGAGTAATTCCCATGAAAATAAGGAAATTCATATAAATTGGAAAACTTTTAAATACTTGAATTTAAAAACTTTAAATTACTCGAATCTTTTAACTATTTTTTGGGAATCTCTTTGAAAGGGAGATGAAGTGGAGGGGAAGAAGCCCAAGGGAGGGAATACTGACGAGAAACCAGCATAGGAGATAGGAGATGGAAAGGGGAAAACAACAGGTAGCGAATGCAGTGTGGAGTAGTTGACAAGGTCCGGGGTTTGAGGATGCTCTACCATTGACAAAGGAAAAAATCGAAGGGAGGGGACATGAAGGGAGATTGGGTGAACGTTGACAGAAAAGGAAAGATAGAAGGGAAGAAGGGGGAATCTTTGAATGGACCTCTACCTGAGCTCCCTACTCTCTTCATGGAGAATTTCCCAGAGGGTTGGACAGAGCTCAACTTTGAAAGGGTGTTTGGCGGGTCATGATAGTAAGGGAGGTGGTGATACTAAGGCAAAAAGGGTCTGATGAGGCCAGGGGCTTTGGCCTTCGTGCGCCTGGTTAGGTGGAGGAGGTCTCAACTACGATGAATGCCTTGAATGGGAAGAGCTTTGAGGGTTTGAAACTATCAATCCAAGACTCCAAAAGGCTAGATATGGGCCAGAATTGGTAAACCACCAAAGAGCAAGGAAAAAAGAGAGGAAGATCGACAAGGGTGGGCTCAGGAAGGAAAGGGTTGTCTAGGAAGGAAATGGAAGAAATGACATGTTTGCAGGGGTTGATGAGAGTGGGGACCTCTTACAAGGAAGTGGCCACGAAGACCTCCTTAGAGGGAGAGGAGGGATCACGAAGGGAGGAGAGGATCAGTAGTGGAAGGTTTGGAGATGGTTGAGGAGAGATGGTTATAGAGGGATGATGGAGACAAGGGACTGTGATAAGAGTCCGCCCCTCGGTAGTGGAGAATACATGGAAAATATTCCAATGGAGCGTAGTGGCGCAGATTGAGTGAGGTACTTGCATGGAGGAGGTGAGGAAGTGGTTGGTTAATTGCGGGGTGGTGGAGCATCGAAGCACCCTCGAGCCATTCTAGGAAAGAGAAACCTAGGTTTCGCTAAGTCCAAAGGTGGAGGTTGAAAGAATTCTCATCAATGGGGTGAGGTTGAAAGAATTCTTCACCTCCATGGAGGTGAAAAAGTGGTTGATTGATTGTGGGGTGGCGGAGAATTAGAGCACCCTCAAGCCACTCTTGGCAAGAGAGATCTGGGTTTTGCTAGGTCCAAAGGTGCAGGTTGAAAGAATTCTCATCGATGGGATGAGTCTTGGGATAGAACCAGTGGAGCGTCACTACTTATGGGCTGACAAATTGCTGTTTGGATGGGAGGCTTGATTCAAGATAGGGGAGATGACATTAGAATTGTGGTTTAAAAAAGCCATCGAGATGGTGGGTGCTTGTATAGAAGAGGTGTTAGCGGCCAATTTGGCAACGAAATTAGGGGATGAGATTTGATGGGAAGAGTGCGTCAGAAGGTAGAAAGTTGATCCGGTCCCATGGAGTATTTTCATTGTCGTTAGGGAAGTAAGAGTGGAAATTAAGTTGGAAAAGGAGGTCTCGGAAGTTAAATGGGGAAGGAAGGAGGGAGCTACAAGGGTAACATCTTGAGCAATGCGGTGGAAATGGGTTTTACAACTAGTAAGGAAGGAGAAGGTGCCATCTTCCATGCTCTAGCAAAACACCAGAAGGTCGACGATGCATGTGTTGCCTACCTTCTCAGCATTAGGCACAGGGCAGCAGAAGGGATTATGCGATAACGACGTGCGGCCCGTGTAGTTGAATGCTCTCCACACATGTCGGCGGCATCTTAGCGGTCGTGTAGGGCAATGCGGCTAGGACACGTGGTTGTGCAATTTAAACCAGTAGGCTTGGCATCATGACTTGCTGTAGAGATATGGTTCGAGTAGATGGGCCTGTGATTCTCACATGGAACGTGGAGGATTTGACACCTACCTCAATTTGGTGATGCCAGGTTTTAAGGACACATGTCCCTCTGTGACAGATATGGACAACATGCGCCTTTACGAGACGTCGATGCATGTTATGGCCGACAGTTTGAACATTCCACATGGCTTTGGGAAAGGAGACCTATGCACATGTTTTCTTCAACACATGGGCTTCCATCTCCTCTCGCAACACGCGTGCCTCCAACTTATTGCCTCCACACATGCGAAATGCTTTTAATTAGCACCTCAAGCGATAAAGCTTTATTTCTGAAACTTGATAGGTGTCGCTTGACGCCTTCTCATCAGCTCGAGGTGAAAGTGACTACAAATCTTTCTATAACGAAAACAAGGGACGCAGGACTAGTTCAAGTTGGCTCTTTCAGCTACAACGAAGTTGAGGGTGAGATTGTAACGCCCTGAAAATCGGGGGTCGAGCAAAGCTCAGCTCCCGAGTTCCAACGCATCACTTATGCAACATAGATAACGATGATTATGATGAGTGCATTGAAACATGAATGGGATTATACCAAAACAGCATATCATACTCCAGAGACAAGTGAATTTCACAAGTAAACTAGTTTAGCACTAGCTAATACTCGCCTAATTTCTAAAGGATTTAGTCCTATATGATTTCTGCCTGAGGTGGTACTCGGGCCTTTGTAGTTTGTATAGAATGTGATTCAAGCTATTAATACTTAATTAAATTACGCCCTAATCACGGCAGAATAAGGTCCTAGGGCAGTTCTACGTCCAAAGACGTCCATTGCCAAGTTAGGAAAAATCTGGGGTGTTACAATCTACCCCCCTTAAAAATAATTTCGTCCCCGAAATTGGCTAAGACTTCTACTGGGTTCATATTCAACGAGCACATTGTGGATACACTGACCTCGGCTATTATAATTCAGCTTGTACTCATTGTTAGGCCTATTCTTTAGTATGAATTGGTTTAGCACTTGGACCCTAATTGTTTTTATTCCAGTAGCTTCAACGTTGACTTTCTAAGGAAGATTCAGATCCTATTTAATGACCTATCCTTACGTGTATCCTGGATCAATCCCCTTCGATCCTAGGCAAGTGGGGCAGGGGTCCACCACGCAACCGCTGCGCCACTTTGATCCAATGGATGTATAACTGACTTAACTAGATTAGGCTCATAATGTTCTACCCCCCTTAAAAATTGTTTATACTTTCAGGGTTCAAGATCTATGTCCTGATCTAGGACCTATCCTTAACATGAAATGGGATACGATCTCCCAATACATTGGTCTTCCTTCCATCGATGATGTGTACTATGGCATTGGTACCTATGGTTATAGAAAGGAGCTAAAACGATGGGGGTTGTGGTTGATTTCAGGGACGGGTGTGAGTTGGTGGCAAGACGACTAATCCTACCAAAGGAGGACTTTTATCACGGTCCCAACTTACCTTATTTAATCATGTCTAGGTTAACAGGCAGGCTATCTTTCTAAGTTCATATGCACAATATGTATGCCAACATGGCATGTGATTTGAGACCTAATTCCTAACTGTCTGTAGCCCATTTGGGGAATTCCTTGGGCCTAAAGAGAAAATCTCTATTGGCTATATGTTCTTAACACTTCTCAAAGACGAAATAATAAACTTTTAGTTGCAAGTGGTGGGCCAACACGGAAGGAAAGTTGTGTAGTGGGTCTGAGTCGGATACATGGACCTTCTGCCTAGCTACGACGAAAGTTTGTCGTATCAGTTCTTAATCCTCGTTGATCCCGATCTTCTGCTTGATCAGAGCATTGAGTTCATTGGTAACTACTAGGATTGAGAATTCGATTCAAACCGCAAACATTTCGCTTATATATAGTTTCTCTACTCCGTGTTCCCGATTGTAATAAGTCCTTGAGAAGGCAATTCTAAGGGGTATGTTGATTTGACCTAACATTCAATCCGAGGGATATATAAGTTTCTCTAAGCGTGAATAGTTTCTAATCAAAACAACCTTCCTAAGGGTTATTAAATAAGCCTATAAGTATTACAGGGATTCAACGAAGGAATGAGGTCTCACTCCAACCTAATCAAGTCAACTACTAAATCTATCTTTCAAATATCTTAGCATAATTAGTCTTTTACGTCCCTTAGTATAACCAGTAGCCTAATCTTAACTTATGAGTAGCAGTAATCCAATAGTTGTAATCCAAAGTCTACACTCATATGCTAGACGATTTCATACCATTTCTAATACAAGAAATTGTTTTATCGCTTAAGGCCAAAGTTGTCTGATTGGAATTGAGTTGCCCGAACTTGAGTTTAACTGCGCTCGAGCAGTTCACATATGCCCATACCAGCTTAAGAGGTCCTAGAGTTCCCGTTATTAATTTATTGGATTCCCTATACTGTCAAAATGTTCAAAATCTAATACTACCAACTTTAGGTCCAAAATTCTAAGGGCCTGTTTGGCCAGTGGTATCAAGTTGTATTAAATGGGATTGCATTGCTAATCCCACCTCGGGATTGGGAGTGGCATGTTTGGTAGGAGGGTGGGATGGGATTAAAATTAATTTTTATAGGCTTTAGCAAATGAGCCTTGTGTTGGAAAGTGTGAGATGGGATTTCCAAATCCCATGATAATGAATTTCTAAGTGTAATTTTGAAAGAAAATCCCGGGATTTACTTTTAATTGCATACATTCCAAACATGGTGTTGGAAACCATGGGATACACCCAATTTAGGGACAATACCTTACACATACATTTATTGTTACCTTTACAATTCCATCCACCTTAAACTCACCTAATGCAGTTGGCCGAACGGGCCCTAAATGTCCCAACATTTGGAGGTTTGTGGAGAAGACGGTGGAGACGGGTATGTAGAGAAGAAGAAGAAGAAGATATGAGAATGGAGGGGAGATTTGAGAGGGGAAAACAAGATTTTCAGGGAGAAAGGAGAGCTTGGAAGGGTGTGAGGGAAGAGGGGGGTAAATGGGCAAGAAAAGGGGGTCCCCACGTGATTTGGTGGGCCCCACACGTGTCTGGGGGTCGGCCAGACGCCAGCCCACAGTGGCCCGACAGGCCCGGCCGAACCCTACAGCGGTCCACCACGGTAGGCGTGGCGCCGCCACGGTCCTCTGGACCCGGCGCGGTGCCGCCGTGGTGGGGCGGTGGCCACCCCCTTCCCGGGGTGCCGATGGTGTACAGGGTCCACTATGGATCCCCCTGAATTGCACCGATTTGGCCCCGACTCCGTTTTGAGTCATTTCGGGCTCCCATTCGCGTATATTCATGTGTTTTCAATTTGTTGAGTGTGGGACCTGAAAGTTTCACCTAAACCCGTCGATTGACGGTCTAGAATGGTGTTGGGATCATTTCACGCAATCAGGTCCGATCCCTATAGTCCGTTTCGGTTGATTTCATCGTTTGGCGAAATGGAAAATCCTAAGTCTGTCTCTACGTTTCCTCGCGCCCTCCTACGTCGAATTTGCGTCAGCGTACGTCGTGTAACCATAACCCAGGTCCAGTTTAATCCAAATCATGCTCTGATACCAACTTGTAACGCCCAGAAAATCGGGGGCCAGCTCCCGAGTTCCAACGCATCACTTATGCAACATAAATAATGATGATTATGATGAGTGCATTGAAACATGAATGGGATTATACCAAAACAGCATATCATACTCTAGAGACAAGTAAATTTCACAAGTAAACTAGTTTAGCACTAGCTAATACTCGCCTAATTTCTAAAAGATTTAGTCCTGTATGATTTCTACCTGAGGTGGTACTCGGGCCTTTGTAGTTTGTATAGAAGGTGATTCAAGCTATTAATACTTAATTAAATTACGCCTTAATCACGGCAGAATAAGGTCCTAGGGCAGTTCTACGTCCAAAGACGTCCATTGCCAAGTTAGGAAAAATCCGGGGTGTTACAGAGATGGATCATGCTTTGGAGGCTGTTGTGGAAATAGTTGAGTCAGAGGTCGACAACACCCCTCCCATGTTGGAAGCTCAAGAGACCAGGTTGACACAAAAAACCAGGGTGATAATCTGGAGATTGCTCCATTGCAGCTCGCAGTTGTTGTTGGGGGAGAGGAGGGCTCCTTTCAAGGACGAACAAGATGTGCTCTAAAAATAATAATAATAATAATTTGACACCAGCATGGCTCATTATGTTGCCACAGTGAGGGGAAAACAATGGATTGGAAAAGCCCTATCACACATGGGAAGGAAAATCGAGGTTACCTTTAACGACAATGAAGGTATGAAGAGGGAAGTCAGTGCCCAAATGAAGGCTTAGAGTTGGAATGTGAGGGGGTTGGGGAGTAGGGTAAAAAGGAAGAAGATGAGGCTTCTGGACTCGCCGTGGGACGTCAGTTCTAAGGAGTAGGTATTCATGGACACTAAGGACTCTCTGCTAGGGGCATCTTGGTGGCATGGGATTTCCAATGGATGTTCACAGTTATGTATGGGCCAAAATATAACAGCAAAAAGAGGAGAGTTTTGGGCAGAACAGAGCGAGGCTCGTGCTAGAGTTGACTGTCCATGGTGCGTGGGAGGGGACTTCAATGTCACCAGGTTCACATTTGGGAAGTCAACGGGAGGTAGTCAACGGGAGTATGAAGGCCTTCTCCAACTGGGTGGACTCACATGAATTAATCGAACTCCCGTTGGAAGGTGCAAAATATACCTTTCAAATGGTCAGGAGTGGTGATGCCAAGGATAGACAGGTTTCTAGTACTGCAAATTGGGCACAAAAATTCCAATTGGTGTCTCAACGCGCGTTATTGAAGCCCATATCTAATCACTACCCTATCCTATTAGAAATCGAGGAAGAGAATTGGGGCCCAAGGCACTTTAGATTTGAGCTAATGTGGTTAGAAGTGGAAGGTTTCACCAACTTGGTTAAGGATTGGTAGGGATCTTTTGAAGTGGAGGGTTACTTGAGTAAGAAGTCAAAGATGCCGAAAGGAAAATTTAACATTTGGAAGAGGAAGTGTTGGGAAAAGAGAGGCTGAAATTGAAAATATTCTCATGGCTTGTTTGGATTCATGGAAAGTAAGAAAGGAAATAACATTTCTTGGGAAACTTAATTTCCGATAAATTATGGGAAAGTAAATATCATTTTCCCTATTTGTTTTTTAACAAGATTTTCCCAAAAAAAAAAAAAAAAAAAAAAAAAAAAAAAAAAAAAAAAGGCCCATTTCAAAATGTGTTGTTGGCAAAACAAAATTTTACCAAGAAAACTTTTTTGGGCGTGTGGGACCCTTGAAGCTAGATAACAGCACATATGCACATTGGCACATAAGCAAACATGACATACCAAGAATTGAAGATGAATGATGGCTGGCATATGTGGAAATTTGCACATATGGGTGCAATAAAACATGGTTAGTAGACTATTTCCACATCCATTGATGCGTGAGGACTCCATATTTCCACAACTAATCTAAAATAGTGTCCACTCCATAGTGGCTCATAGGGTGTGATCCAAGTTGTTCATCAAGTAGATATTGGTGTGTATGTGCCTTGGCTCAAAACTTAGGCAAGGTCAGTGGACCAAAGTCTATAAAACAAGTAGAAGAAAATAGTCTTTTTTTTCATGCCGTCAATTTATTTTTGAAATCATGGCCACATGATAAGCAAACATGCTTGTTTTTTCATAAGGACGTCTTTCACAATAAATCCACACAATGGATGGCTTAGATCTGGCATTCACATAAATGAATGTACAAAATTGAGCAACAGGCCTTGGCGTACATAATTGCATCTGCCTTCAAAAACACAAACCATCTTTTGGATGGATCATAATCTAGAAATCACATCCAACCATTTTTCGACCCAGAATTAGTACGAGGATGACCCACTTGCTGGAGATACAAATTTCTCATTTTGCAATCTTCATCATAGATGGTCCATGGTACAAGTATGATCATGATCATCTATTTGATGGATATTTTTCCAACTAATTGTAGACATTTAGTCCTAACCTTTCTTAGCCATCCATTTGCAAGTAATTACGTGGACAATTGGGAATATCTAACAAAAAAGATTTTGCCGCATGACTCGTCATATGATGGGCCTGCCAGATCAATGTTCTGGATCATTGTATTCAACACAAGTGCCCCCCAACTTTTGAAGAAGATAGCCAATTGTTGCGTTCAAACTGGTGCGAGTATAACTATTGATAAGTTAGAAAACATGGGGGGAAAAAACATAGTTTCTGAGGGATGAGGTGGGAAAATATTTTGGAGATTTTGTCAGAAAATTTGCTACACTGGAAATACAATTTCTCATTATTTCCTGTCGTTTCAGTTATCAAACCCTCTTTCCCTTCCTACAATTCTATCAATCCAAACAGCCCTTTAGCAATTTCTAAGCTCTCGATATAAAGGCAGAGGCGGAAGAGTTTTAGAGGAGAAGAAAATGTTAAGAAGAAAGCGCACAACTATTCAAGTTGCCTATAGGACAAAGAAATCAGGTGGAAGCAATGGTCGATAGCCACCTAATTAAAGGAAGGGAACAAAAATACAAAGTTCTTCCATAGTATTTTGCAAATTCTTGGGTTAGATACAACAAGATTAGTAACATCGTCGTATAGGGTAGAAGGATAGATGAGAAAGTTTGGGTTTGCAAGAGGTGGTCCAATTTTACAAAGAATTGTTGACAGCAGAATGGTGGAGGATGTTGAAGTTGGGTAACCCATCATTCCCCTGTTTGTCATGTGAAGAAGCAGATTCACTTGAAAGACCTTTTTCCAAAGACGAAGTGAAGGTTGTTGTGGATTTGCTAAGAAGATATAAAGCTCCAAGGCCGGAAGAATGCCAAAGCCCTTGGGCATTCTTCTAGGTTTTTTAGGAAGAAGTGGAAGAAGATGTGATGACTAATGTCAAAGTTTTCGAGAGGGGACGGTTATCAACTAAGCTCAAGGCCTCTTTTATTGCCATCATCTCAAAGGTGACAGCTGTGGAAAGCTTAAAGGACATTAGACCAATCAACATAATTGGTGGACTGTATAAGGTTCTTGCCGAAGTCCTAGCCTCCAAATTAGGGGCAGTATTGGCCAACGTCATATCTAAAAATCAAGGAGCTTTCATAATGGGTCGTTAAATCCTAGATGGCGCCCTCATTGCTCACAAGTGCATTGACTTGAGATGTAAGGAACAAGCAAATGGTGTAGTTTGCAAGCTCGATATCAAGAAGGCCTATGACCATGTGGATTGGGACTTCTTGAACTACAAATTAGACCATATAGGATGTGGGAGGAAGTGGTGAGAGTGGATAAGGGAATGCATTAACTCGGCTAAGTTCTTAGTTTTAATTAATGGATCTCTGAAGGGGGTATTTAGAAGTTTGAGAGGCATAAGGTAAGGTGATTTGCTTTTGCCCTTCCTCTTTGTGGTGGTTGATGAAGCCTTTGGCAAGATGGTGGAGAGACAACAGGACGTCAACTTGTTTTGTGGATTCAACATCAATAGGTCAAGTCCACCAATATCCCATCTTCAATTGGTTGATGATACGCTTCTATTTTCTGATTCTGATGTCGAAGCTGGCATCATAAGGTGTTTTGATATTGTTTCAAGGTTGAAGGTTAACATTGCTAAAAGAGAGATGTTGGATGTCCGCAGGTCTAGGGCGGAGGTTGAGCAAATGACAGGAATCTTTGAGCACGTGGCAGGATCTTTCCCCTCCACTTGCTACAGGCTTCCATTGTGTATTGGGATGCCAGCTAAACACTTATAAGATAGAGTTGTGGAAAGATTTGAAAGGAAATTGTCTAGATGAAAAAGTCAGTAACTGTCTCTTCGAGGCTGAATCACTCTCGTTAAAGCAGCTTTGTCAAACCAACTTTTAGAGGAAGGATAGCTCTGGATGCTTTTCAATTCGATCCTTTTACTAGCTTCAACCTCAAAGTAGGAATGGTGACCCCGAAAAGACTAGGCATGTGTAGGTCCTATCCCCCCCACCCCACCCCCCGACATTTGGGTGGCTAATTGGAAGGGAAGGGTCTTCAATCAACCCTCTATTCATTCATTGCCAATTCGTGTGTCAAGTTTGGGACGGTTTTCCTAAGAGTTTCAATATCGCTTCGACAATGCCAAGTTCAGTCTGTGGACTATTCATGGCTTGGCACGAGGTGGGTCTCTCGAAGAAAGCAAGGGACCTTTAGAGATTATGCTTGTTAGCTAGCAGTGGAGCTATTTTGGGAGAAAGGAACAGCATGTACTTTAGAAACGAGAGCAACAAAGCATAGTGGGTCACTGATAAGGCAATGTTATATGTTATAGAATGTGTTTATTGTATCGATGTTTTGCAAGGGTGCTCCTTTCCTTTATAGGCTTATAGCTCTTTTGCACCATCTCAACATTCTTTTTAATAAAATTCTTCGTTACCTTTCCCAAAAAAAAAAAAAACATAAAGTTGTTTGACATCAAGACATGATTTTAGTAAGAAATCATGATTCAAGAGCAGAATTGAGCCGATAGTAAAGTGAGAAAAAAAGTTTTAACTTCTTTTTTTTTCAACATATCAACATGGAAGATGTGCATGATTTTTATGCACGGAGATGTATTTGAGGGGAAAAAATCAATTCTGGAGATGAAAATGGAGAAATCAGAGAAACTATCTTTACCCTTTAAAATCATAATGCAAGTGTAGAAAGATTATACATTGATGGGTATTGGCCCTTTTTTACCCTTTAAAATTGTAATGTAAGTGCAAAACGATAATATATTGATGAGTGATTGAGTGTTGGCCGATCTATGGATCGCCAGACTCTTTCTTTTATGAAAATTTATTTTTAAAATATGAAAAAATAATAAAAATATAAAAATGAATTTTAAAAAAGATATAGCTGATCAGACATATAGTGAGTGACCCCTTCGCATATTTCTATTAAACAACTTATGGTTAACAGCGCATGCTTTTGTCCCTAAACAATGGAATACTACTATGCATATTTTTTATGACTTTTTGAGTCCTAAGTGTTGAACCCATGTGCCTTTTAACATTTCTTGAAAGTTTCCATAAACAAGTCCACCATTGTCCTAATGTCTCCCCAAATTTTCCCTTAGACAACAATACATTTCCCACTATCTGCAATCTTATCTACGATACATCCTAGGGGTGCAATAAATATAATGATAATGACACATAAAACGTTGGGAATAACATTGCATGTATCCATGATACACAGTATTTACACTAAAGGAGAAAAGCCAATATCTTTTTATATTTTCAACATCATGAGCACGGTATTCAATAACAGTAATGGTGGCCTTTGCAGCCAGCCTTCTGGCTGTTATAGCTCTGTATCGGTCACACTTATCTAAAACATCCATTTGTGAACTTAATTTTCCTTAGCTTCTCTAAAACAACCACCCCATTCTCATCTTGAAACTTTCAGCCACTCCCTATATCTAGAGGCAAAAATACAAGAAACCCACTCATTCACAAGAAACTCGGCCCTCTTAAAGACCACCACTGACACGTGGATGTCCCAAAAGATCCTACTCTCTCTCCCTCCACAGAGACCACAAGACTGCAAGCAACACTAGCCTCTAAGCCACCTCATCAAACGCATTGGATTATGCAGCCCTCTTATCATGGTTCACCAATGAATTCACACTTAATACCTCCCCCTTATCCTGCTATTTTTCGAATCCAAACTATCATTCTCCTTCGTTTTGCTTCATTTACAATGCTCTTCTTCATCTAACTTGCCCAGCTCACCTCTTCCTGCCAGTCTCCTCTGCCATGGCTCTACTGATCAACCTCTAGATATTCAATGACGTCACTTGAAGATATAAGTCATCGATCACTTCTTGTTCCACCCTACACTCAACGTGCATATGGCTCCCTATCTGGTCAACTTCCCTATTTGGCATTATCCATCTTTTATCTATTATCTCCCATGGCAAGCTCCACCCCATGCAAGTCGTGCCTCTAAGACACCATCAAGTCAGGAGACCTCTCCCTCCTTCACTTGTTGACCTCTCCCAGCTAAGCTCTTCCCACCAATCTCCACTATTGTGGCTCTACTAATCAACCTCCAGATACTCAACGATGTCACTTGCAAATGCAAGTCATTGATCACTTCTTGTTCCACCTTATGCTCAACCTGCATATGGCTCCTTGTTTAGTTAGCTTCTTTGTTTGGCATCATCCATCTTTTATTGATCATCTCCCATGGCAAGCTCCACCCACGCAGGTCGTGCCTCTAAGACACCATCAAGGTAGGAGACCTCTCCTTCACTTGTTGGCACCATCATTGCCTTGCGCTTGATTGTTGTTAGTCGCTTATGACACCATAGTGTCTCTCGCAATCCAAAAGCACCTAATCCCCTTCATAACCTTACTCTAAGTAAACTCAAGTGTCTCTCTCAATCCAAAAGCACCTAATCAATAATACCAATTGTCACAGCTCAAGTGCTTCCCCCAAGTGTATACCGTATGGCACTCAATTCACACTTGTGAATGAGTAAGCTAGCCACCCAAGTGCTAGACATGCTAATTGAAGGGAAGAGAGAGCACAAGTGAATCTTGAAAGAAAGTTTGTATTGCACTAAGTAATCAAGAGAGCTTACAACTTTCTTGGATTCCTACAAATGAGGATATCTCCTTATCTAGGCACAAGACAAGACCCTTCTATAGTCCCTACATGAATGTCTAAGATGATGCCACGGGGTGATCATACAACGGCAAGAATGCTCTAGAAACTTTCTAGAATCACACTACACTACTCTAGCCACAAGAAGGCACTAGAGAACTCTAGAATGTTCTAGAGATCTCTAAACAAACCTAATCTACTATAGAATTCTCTACATTCTATGTACAAACCTCAAGGATACAAGTAGTGCCAATGGCTAAGTCCATGAGATGGGGCGTGAAAGTGATCAGTTGTGTTACATGGTGTTAGATGGTTTACACTAGATGGATGTGTGCGTGTGATGGACCAAGAAATAGGCGACTTGCATATCTTGTATACACCAGCCATCCTGAACAATTATACCCATCTATAAACATGGGGAACTTGCTTTTTTAATGAGAGAGAACATTTTGAGATCTTCTCCTTATCCTGAGTCCTGAGCTGAGATAGCTACTACTAACATTCAACAGAGAATATCTTAGGGCTTATTTGGGTAACAATTGGCATAGCTGTTTGAAAATCAGCTCCCTTGTGTTTTCCACCAAAATGAGTTTGAGAGTCATCCTTTTTCCACGTGCTTTGAAACACCTAATCAGTAGCACGTGCTCAGGATCCAAATTGTCCACGTATGGCTCCATCATGTAAAAGTACCATGCCTTGAATATTGGGCCCATCCTGAGTTTCAATGGACCACAGTATTGCTGCATATCTCGACCTTTCCACAAGCCATCTAACAGGTGCTGAAAGCTACAGCGGTTGTTGTTGGCAGAAAATGATTCACATTCATTTTCTAATGTCAACCAAATGCGCCCTTAATATTCTATAATCTCATACAAGTGAACCTTAGTGATTCCTTCTGAAACAATTAGCCTTCAGTAATTAGACAATTACAAATCATCTACAAACTGCCCCAAGAGAATACTGTGCCCTATACAAATAGGGCAGTAATCTGACTATGATTGTTATGATCCTCAACTAGACCTTACTGAGATCTTGTGGCGACTTTGGAACCAACAAAATCAACACTGCAATAGGCAGCCTCAAACAACTGCCCAATAGCCAAGAAGATCCAGACCATTCCCCAAAATGGGACCCGCTGGGAATAGGCTAGGGCCTAAAAAATGCATGGCTGATATGACCCAGATTTAACAGGCAATAGTGCAAACAAATAGTATAATTCTAGAGGCATGGCCCATCCACAGTAAGACCCAATGGATAGAATGGTCCAATCTAAACAATCTATCATGCATTCCATGCATACAGGTCTAAACGAGGCTGCATACCATCGTCAATCTACAGCCTGCAAATGGTACAATTCACCATATCTACAACTCTTTATTCATTCAAACTGCTTCGAGCATATTTCTCAATACCTTGGGACGCCTGTCAACAGAAAACTCGAGAAGCATCTTCAGAGGCAGTTCAACAGTACCCCAATCATCGACGCTGCAGAGTGGCAGCACAAACCCCAGAGACTTGACAAGTGACCTCAAAGTCGCAGCGGACACTGTTTCGGGCGGCAGCCCGCACAGGAGTTGGGCGAGAACAGCAGCGGCGTCGTTGGCCTTGTGCGGGGGAAGGGACTGGCGTGGGACGAGAGGGAAAGGACAGAGAGGAAAGAAGAGAGTGCCGAGGCAGCATCAGGATCGAGGGAAGGGGAGTTCTGGATTGAGGAAATGGCGGCGGCAAAGTAGGCGGGAGGGGTGAGAGGGAGGCCTTCATCAAGGAGGATGGAGCGGATGGCGGCAGCAGAAGCGCAGAGGTGGCGGTGTTGAGGTGCTGAAGATTTCTGGTAGCGTTTGAGTAATGCGGTGCAGATGTCAGAGGAGTCTCCTTCTACTCGAAGTACTTCTTCTTCTTCTTCTTCTTCTGCTTCTGCTTCTTCTTCTCCTCGGAGTCTTTCTTCTTCTGCTTTCATCAATGGAGGTTTCTGCTGCCGCCGTTGTTTCATTGTAGGCGGTCGCATTGGAACTTTTGAATTATCGGAGGAAGAGGAGATATATAACCAAGGTAGGGTTGCATTATGCTAATGCCAGTGCGACAGACCAGGCAGGTCAAGAGAGACCCCAGTCCATAGAGAGATTGCACCCGTGGGATATGCGTAACTAAAACCAAACCGACCATTGGTGCCCCAATTCAGGTGCTTTACGAGAGCATGTTTGGATTCTTTGAAATATAACTGAGCTGGTTTATGTTACTGGCTGTTCGTTGCTGTTCTAATTTCGTCATATGATAATTACGTGCGTGCCAGAATTGAATTTGCGATTGAATTCAAACCAAACAACTATGACCCTAAGTCCCAAGATAAGCAAATATATACTATATAATGAAAATCAAATGAGATCAACGGACTATTCAACTACTTGCTCAATATGCAAATAGGATCAGGAGATGTTCAGATGTGAGATTAGTCATGCAAATATATACTATATAATGAAAATCGAATGAGATCAACCGACTATTCAACTACTCGCTCAATATGCAAATAGGATCAAGAGATGTTCAGATGTGAGATTAGTCATTTGATGATGGGTTATACCTAAACTTTTCAGGACAGATAAAAAATTGAGAAATGAATTCTTACAGTCAGTCATAAAGAACAGCTGTGAAAGCACCTTTTTTAATAAAGAACTGAATTGAGCATAGAGATTTTTCCCACTAAAATCTCACTTTTCACCCACCGGCTTTTCTGAATGCTCTCAAACTTTACTTTCTAAGACTAAACCATTGCCTTTTTCTGGACGAAAATACCCCTGCAATACAAACTCATTTTCTATAATCTTCTCTCCTCTCCTATTTTGCAAAAACTTATTTTCAGCAAAAATTCATTTTCTGGAATCTTCTCTCTTCTTCATACAGCAATATCCCTCTACCTAAAATCCATTTTTGGAATCTTCTATCCTCTTCATACGCAATACACATTTACTTAAAACTCATTTTCTGAAATTTTCTCTTTTCTTCATATAAGAATACGCTTCCACCAAATTGTTACCTCTTTTTCTTCGTTTTAGTTTGCCAAGAAATGACAAAAATGGTGCCTCTATCGAAGAAAGCACGCACTACAATTATATTTGAATAAATTGCCCTAAACCCTAAACCAAAAAAAAAAAAAAAAAAAAAAAATTATTGTGGGCCATAGAAGTTTTGGATCAAGCTTGTTTTGTGTTTTTCATTCATCCATGTCTACATGATCTTATCAACAGGCTAGATGACAAATAAACATCACTGTGGGGCCTATAAAGGTTTCAATGGTGGAAATCATTATCCCCACTGTTTCCTATGGTATGATCCACTTGATCTTTGGATATGCTTCGATTTTGGGCTCGACCCCTTGAGTTAGATGGAAAAACGGATGGACAGCGTGGATAGACCACATACATTTAAGGTGGGCCCAACTTAGTTTACTAAGTACGATAAGAGCGTACTGAGCAATCCAATTTCCAATTTGTCAGAGTTCTCGATCAATTTCATGTGAGGCTCGGTGAATTTCATGTGAAACTCGGTCAATTTCATGTGAAGCTCGTTAAATTTCATGTGAGACTCAATCAATTTCATGTGAGGCTCACTCAATTTCATGTTAGGCTCGGTCAATTTCATATGAGGCTCGTTGAATTTCATGTGAAACTCGGTCAATTTCATGCGAAGCTCGCTCAATTTCATGTTAGTCTCGGTCAATTTCATGTGAGGCTCGTTGAGTTTCATGTGAGGCTCACTCAATTTCATGCGAATCTCACTCAATTTCATCTGAAGCTCGGTCAATTTCGTGTGAAGCTCGCTCAATTTCATTTAAAGCGAAGTCAATTTCATGTTAGGCTCGGTCAATTTAATGTGAGGCTTGTTGAATTTCATGTGAGGCTCGCTCAATTTCATTTGAAGCTTCAGTCAATTTCATGTTAGGCTCGGTCAATTTCATGTGAAGCGCGTTGAATTTCATGTGAGGCTCAGTAAATTTCATGTGAGGCTCGATCAATTTCATGTGAAGCTCGATCAATTTCATGTGAGGCTCGATCAATTTCATTTGAAGCTCGCTCAATTTCATGTTAGGCTCGGTCAAGTTCATGTCAGGCTCGTTGAATTTCATGTGAAGCTCGGTCAATTTCATGTGAGGCTCATTGAATTTCATGTGAAGCTCGCTCAATTTCATTTGAAGCTCTGTCAATTTCATTTGAAGCTCGGTCAATTTCATGCGAAACTCGCTCAATTTCATTTGAAGCGAGGTCAATTTCATGTTAGGATCGATCAATTTCATGTTAGGCTCGTTGAATTTCATGTGAGTCTCACTCAATTTTATGTGAAACTTGATCAATTTCATGTGAAGCTCGTTGAATTTCATGTGAGGTTCGTTGAATGTCATGTGAAGCTCGTTGAATTTCATGTGAGGTTCGTTGAATGGCATGTGAAGCTCGATGAATTTTATGTGAGGCTTACCCATTTCATGTAAGGCTCGGTCAATTTCATGTGAAGCTCGATCAATTTCATGTGAGTCTCGCTCAATTTCATTTGAAGCTTACTCAATTTCATGTTATGATTGGTCAATTTCATGTGAGGCTCATTGAATTTCATGTGAAGCCCAATCAACTTCATGTGAATCTTGCTCAATTTCATTTGAAGTGAGGTCAATTTCATGTTAGCTCAGTCAATTTCATGTGAGGCTCGTTGAACTTCATGTGAGGCTCGGTCAATTTCATGTGAAGCTCGTTGAATTTCATGTGAGGCCCCACCATGATGTATATCCTTCATCCATTTTTACAAATCATTTTAGGGCTTGATCCCAAAAATGAGAGGGATATAAATCTCAGGTGGACCACACCACAGGAAAACAATAGTGATTGGATATCCACCATTAAAATCCTCTTAAGGCCCACTGTACTCTTTATTTGACATTCAATCTATTGATTAGGTCATACAGACCCGGATGAAGGGAAAAAAACAAAGATCAGATTGATCCAAAACTTTTATGGCCCCCAAAAAGTTTTTTATGGTCAATGTTCATTCAACACTGTTTCCTGTAATGTGGTCCACTTGAGATTGGGATATACCTCATTTTTTGGTCTCATACCATAAAATGATCTAGAAAAATAGATGGACGCCATGGATGAAACGCATACATCATGGTGGGGCCCACAGAGCACCGACCATCAACCATTGGATGGTGGTAGGGGGAGTAGCCAATCCATTTCAGGTTGGATGGGCAACAAGATGCGGTCGACCGGGTCCACACCCGGTCGACTCAGTTGGACGGCAGGGTTGGAAGGGTATTTTGGTCCCCCAACGCTGTTTCCGTACAATAATGGTTTAGTTGGGTAAAGTTTGGTGGTTCTGAAAAGCTGGTGGGTAAAAGGTGAGATATACAATAGGAAAAATCTCTCCAGAATATGAGCGTAGACCCAAATTATAGCTAAGATTACCAGCTTCTTGATTAACACTACAGATTACACTATGGAATGTAAACAACAAGCAGAAAAGTAAATGATTACACTAGGAAATGTAATTGACTTTGTAAAAAAAATAAAGTGATTGCACCGAGGAATGTAAATGACAAACAATTGAAAAGATAATTGAAAGATATGTTTGAGTTTGATTAGCTTAGTGTGAGACGAAATCTTTCTGCTGAATTTCTTTGTTATTTATAGCCTTAACTCAGCCATCTAGATGCTTCCCATGTTCTGACGGTTGCTATAACCGTTTAACATTACATTGCCTTATTTACTTTTAGTCATGTCATCTGTCTTATAACCATTTCTACACAATTGTTCTTCAATCTACCATTTAATAGATGTCGTGGCGTCGCTCGATGTGCTCCAATTGTACTATCATAGAATCCTCTTCATATATCCCCACAGATCTCCAAATACACCATGCAAATCCATCTAGATCATACGTAACTTGCTTTGATTGGCTTTCACAGGAATTGACGACAATAGAGATAAACATTGCACCCCCCCACGTCGGTTCACCTTTGGAAAAAAGGTGAAAGTGACATGTGACTCCTCATTAGTGCAACGGTCCTTCAGTACACGCGGTAGTGTCATGGTAACCGTCTCTGACCGATACATCCTTACACGTTAGTTCTAACCACCCTTTTTTAAAATAAGGGCTAAACTCATTGCGACCCATATACTCATATCATACAAAGAAAATTTTTAATGATGCCGCAATAAATGCTTTGTCTCCTTGGCTGATATAAGCGTCGTTTCAATATTCTTTTCACCCTATGCTTCTTTCTTTATCATTCTTCCCCAAAAAGTTCTAATTATTTTCTTCCTTCTTATAACCTAACAATGGTTGCCTCTCATTCTCTTCCCCATATTTTTTATTAAGATGATTTAGTCACCATGATAGATGCCATTTTATGAGAAATGCTCCAATGACATAGTCTTCAAATCATCGATTGGAGATAATTACTATATGGGACCAGCATTCTTCACTGTGATTAATGCTGATGAAGTTAGTATGATGGACCATTTGTTTCCTATCTGCATAGGTGAAACTTTACTGATTTAATTTGAATCCATCCCAAAACCAATCAACACTCTAAAGAATCATCGATCCTGGCTGAAACCATTACTGTAATGGGACGTTTGGTTTGCTCTCATTTCTTCTCAACATGGAGCAACATGGAGAAACTCCAGCATTTACGAATGCATCAAACTCTCCATCTACGATTATCCGTCGGACCCTATTATTCTTACAGTGGCATCAACATTTTGGAGATGTATACACCCCACCCAGGTTAGCAACTTGACGAAGCATGAATGATCCTAAGGAACTAAACTTAAACCCCACACCCTACCTAGAACCTTAGCCATTTCAAGCCTAAGCCAAACCTTAGCTACACCCAAGCCATTATCTAAGCCAAGCCATACCCAAGTCACTGCCTAAGCCGTTTCCAAAGCCAAAGCCATAAACACAAGCCTTAAGTCGCTTTCCAGGCACGAAGGAGCCAGTAGTGTAAAAATACGAAGATGAACAACAAACGGCAGTAATTGGATTACTGTCGGCGGTAATCTGATTACTACCTCCTCTCGGAAAATGTGCCTCAAGATATAGCTGTTACTCCGAAAGTCAATTGTGTTGGGACCTACTTAACCTAAGAATTCCTACTATTTACCATTTTATCAAACCCTTTAACCTATAAGAAAGCGTCATATGGCATCTCCCTTCTCTCCACCAATCCTAGGCTGCCACATCATCATTTCCCTTCATAACTCTTGAATTACCAAAAACCCATCTAAAGGGGCTGTAAATACCCCCCATCCTCTCTTCATTTCACACCAATAAAAACCAAGCAACTCTCACCAAGAGAAGAAGAGAGAGAGGGAGTAAGTGAGTGAGAGGGAGTGCTTGTGTTCTCAAGCTCCCATCCTCTTCAGCCTCTTTTAACCCTCTCTTCCCTCTTAGGTCAACCCTTCCAACCATGGTGCACTCGAACCTCTAAGCCATTTCAAGTGCAAGCAAAGATCATGCCACCATGACTAGTATTCATACTTCATCAATCACATCATTAATTTCCTTCACAACCCCCCTGCTTCTCTAGGTTGCCATTGAATGCGTGCTTTGTGACTTGTCGGAACTCCGGATCCTGTCACATTAGAAACTCATGGTAGTCTAGTCCTTTTACATGTCATTCTAGCATTATTACATTTCCTCGTAACCCCATTTCTCATCTAGAAATTCTCTGGACGTTTGCTCTATGGCCTGTCGAAATTTCAGACCATGTCACATCATAAATCCGAGCTTGCCTAGTCCTATTTTAATACTTTACATCCTATCATTTTATCTCCTAAAATTAAATTACCACACGAAGTAGAGACCACACACTCGTATGAATATAGAGGATGCATACCACCTTCCCTCTCTGTAACTGAAGTCCCTTACTTGGAATCTCAGGTCGCAGATCAGGAGTTAACTTAAAGTAAGAGAGTCTCTGGATTCTCTGGCTTTTACAAATTCTGCAGGTTCTAGCAGACTGTGGGATTTTGAGTTAATTAGCTAGTGGCGACTCCAAGTCTACTGTATCATCAATCCAAATCAGACCATACACCTCAAAAACAAAGATAAGCGTGGGCGTTGATTTCCAGCTTTCATATAATGACGACTCCACTGGGGATCCCCATAAGTCCGCGAAGCACTGGGGCACTATTTTTCATATTTACCCTCTGATGTTATTGCCAATCCGATACGAAAGGGTTGTTATTTGTGGCCCGTAATGCCACAGAAAGTGCAGGGACAATCACAACGTTTTCCTCAAACCCTCATGATATGTGCAAGTTATCTCTTTTTCAAACAGTAAGCTGATAATGATACTATGGCAGACAACAGGTCCAAACCATAATCTTTTTTGAATAGAGGGGTGGGGTGTCCATTCGCTTCGGCATTCAGTTGCACGAAACCTCTGCCAAAGAGGGACATCTGTAGACACCCCACATAAACTAACAACTTGATGAAGCATGTATGATTCTGTAACGCCCTGAAAATCGAGGGTCGAGCATAAGCTCCACTCCTGAGTTCCAACGCATCACTTATGTAACATAAATAATGATGATTAAATGTTGTTCGTGTTAGTGCATTAAACATGAGTGGGATTATACCAAAACAGCATATCATACTCCAGATACAGTTAAATTACGTAAGCGAAAGACTGTGATAGATATATAAAATATATAAACTGTTGTAAGTCTCCAGAGTGTGAACATGTTACTAGGTTAAACAATTACATGTACAATTCCAAAATATACATCTAGTTAACATCCCAGAAATCTCCGTCGATCAGGACTCGACTCACATGAACCCGCCTAAAAACTGCATGTAGGAGAATGCCTCCTCGTCATCCTCGAAGTCCAGCTCCGCCTCGTAGGCATCGCCACCACCTGCAACTAAGATAGGGTCTGGTTGGTGTGTACAACACCGTCCCGTAACGTGGGAGTGAGTAATCAACTCAGTGGAACTATAAAGCAAAGGTTAACATGTTATCAATTTAGTCAAGCAATAATGATAAGGCAATACAACAATCGGGTCCTAAGTACTCTTGTTAATGCAAGAATGATTTGAAATAATGATGCATGCCCTTGCCTACGCTCCCTCAGCGACTTCATCTCACGATCGTGGCATGCAACCCTTCCTCAGTGCTTGACCTGCTACGCCAAAGGCACACATAATGCGGTGCATGCTCGTTATTAGTCAGGTTCTTACTTAGGTTTATTCATACAGCAGGATTGGGAAGCTAAGGTACTTCCCTTATATCAATGCCCAAATAATGATCCATTCTAGGGTCCTCAGTCCTAGTAAATATCATACGATGTTGCGGTTCTAGGTCACTACAAAGGGCTCGTCACCTGATCAGTGTAGGCCTAGTTTATACTCTAGTTGCTACGGAAAGACTCGTCGCCTCAACGCAGTCTCAGAGTATGCTCGAGGTCACTCCACCAACGTCCTACTAACTGGCAGTCTATTTTCGAAGGCTCGTCACCAACCCGATTGGGGACCATAGCCAGGCTGCACCAATGGAGGCCGACAGCTCGAATACAGTGTCTCATACCACCGTATTCGGCTCACGAGCTTAGGTTACTCACTGGTCACTACGGGGAGGCTCGTCGCCCCAGCGTAGGCAGACAACTCGACCACGGTGTCCCATACCACCATGTCTGGCTCATGAGTCTTAGCGGATCGAGGTACCAAGGTTAACGGGGTTTTCACTGGTGAGTTTGGTACCTTAGGTTGAAGCAATAATGTTCATACATGGTGAACATACATCGGGTCAATTGAGTTACTGGACGAGCTCGACTGGTACGAGCGCACATCGAGTCAATTGACATGAAGTGCGTAAGCACTCCGTGTGGCCTAACCACTGTCGACAACCAATGTACAACTCGGATTCATCGAACGCGTCCTGTGTGGCGAAACAACCTCAACCACCAGACCAGAACCTGTTACCGATTGCCTGGACTATTTTATAGTCCCAAACACACTCCACATCAATAACATTCAAATATAATAGCCAAGACAGCATGTAACACACAATTAAATATAAATCCCATGTTAACATTTCAACGAACACATAGAATACATGTTAACATTTATGAGCATTTAATTCACAAATCACATAGTATTAAAATAGATTACTTGAAGGAAACCATATCCCTAGATAAGGGGATTGAAAATCTTATCTCAACACCCTCATTACACACATTACATTATGCATTTTCCCACTCAGACATTTTATCAAACACTTGGACTACACATATTACATATACATAATAAGTTAGTTAAAAACACATATAGTAGCAAATCCTATTACGAAGGAGTTGCCACGTATACAACGATCATGCATTAGCAACCAATAAACATGGCAAGCATGAATCATAGTTCTATATTCATTCAAATGTTTTTACAAACACTTACTGCATACTTCAGCATACATGACGTATGTTGGTCCTAACATGTATTTGGGCAAATCCTTTCACCAAGGAGTTGTCGCACATACATCAATCACATATCCATGATGGATAATCATGGCAAGCGTGAATCCAAATTCTATACTCATCCAAGCATTTCAACAAACACATGAAATACAATATATTCAACATAGTTCATATATATCTGTAAAGCGCGGGAAACATCGTATCTAAGCATGTGATTGCAATCAAGTCAGTCATAAATTATTAACTGACATTGAAATCCTTGAAAACCATAACCTAAACATTTATAGTCTGCACCTTTCACCGGTAAACCCGTACTGAGCTCAGTTTGTACACTAAGCCTTTATCTACGACACAACGGCTACCCGAATCACGAAATAGGTTAGCTATTTCGTCGGTTCATCTACTTGGATACCTAAAACAAATTAGGGTTAGGATTTCTTACCCGAAAATGGAATCAGAATCACCGGTATCTTGATACGGTAACGATGGTTAAGCACGTGGAGGGGTGGGATCGAATCCCAGGAACAAACTCTCACTCTCTCTCTCTCTTCTCCTCACTTTCTTCTTCTCTTTTCTCTCTCTTCTCTCTCCTAGGGTTGCAAATTTGTATGGAATGAGCGAGAGAGGGTTTAAGGCCCTTATATAGGCCCATGACTGATGGGAATGGCCCCAGGGCCAAGGTATACTTAGGTTATGTCCAAATGGGGGCTGTTTCGATCCAACGGAGCACTTCTAGAGGACTCTTTTCTGCGTGCGGTCGGGCTTAAGCTTCCTGACATTGGATCTAGGTCGAGTTAAGTTTTCAGTCCGATCGAATTTATAGATCGACCGTGGCGGACCAGTTTCAGTTCAACGGTCACCGGTATTCGATTAGGGTCACAAGAACACTGACATGTGTTAAAAATTTCTCCTGATCCGAGGGTGTAATTGGGTTAGATTCTGACGGTCTGAATCCTTAGATTTGGCCTACAAGCGAACCGACTCAATTCACTTAAGTTTTAGTTCATTTCTTAAAGATATTCGCGTTTCTCACACACTTCGCTCCGGGCTCAAGTTGTGCATTTCTGGACACTATCTAGATTTGATTCCCAAGATGGTTGTCAAGCCCAGCAAGGCAGTCATAATTATTTAGTTTCACGGTAATCAGACTTTCGACGCGCAGTCCAGGTTCGATACGGAGTTTTGTGATGCTCCCGAGAGCAACTGAGTTTTGAGATTGATCCTAGATTACAGGGTAACGTAGCGTTAATGATTCTACAAGTTTTGGGTCTTGCAGTTCGAATTTAAAATGGTTCAAGCTAATTCTACTGATTATTCAGTTTAGTACTTAACTAAATTATGCCATAATTACGATAGAATATGGTCATAGGGCAGTTCTATGCCCCTTTCTGCCACTTTTAATTAGTATATTATTTTAATTATTTTTATAGTAGTTCATCATCAAGTCTACTTCATCTTTACCAAATTTCATTAGATTTCGTATTGTAGAAAAATTCTAAAAATTTTAGAAGCAGGAGCTATCCAAACTAATGATTTTCGGATAGTTGTCACAATGACATATATTTAACTATATTAAAGTTTTTATTATATTTTTTACTTATTTTTATATGAAACTAGACTTATCAATTTTCAATCTGGCTTTTGAATACCTAAATCGGAGTTATAACGAGGGAGATATGACTTTTTGAAGTTGGAAGAAAAACTACAGAAAATGACAGCAAACGGGCCGCCCGGCCCGTTAGCCGGCGGGGGCCCCGCCCGGGCGTTGTGGTGTTGGGTGGTGTTTTTGCCATGGGATTTTTGGAACGGCGTATCCTGCAAACTAGGATGAGTTATTTAACGTGCAATATATGATTTTGAGGTAGGAGAAGCTGACCTATCCAAATAACGTATTTATTTTGTGAGATTACAAAAGGTTAATGGTTAAAAACTCATTTTATTTATTTAATTACTATTTATAGTAAATTTTAGTTTAAGTATTGTTCTTCATCACTTAAACTTTAGGATTCATGTCTAATATGAAAGTACTTTGAAAAATTTGAAGAATAAGGTGGTGAAAGGTGAGATTTTGAAGGAAATGGGTTAAAAAAAGATTTTTAGACTTTGGGATTGAGTTCTGAGAAATTAATAAGGTGTTACGATCGACCCATTGCCTAAGGACGTCTATTTCTAAGTTGGCAAAAATCTGGGATGTTACAGATTCTTATGAACTAAACATAAACCCCCATACCCTACCTAGAACCTCAACCATTTTAAGCCTAAGACAAACCCTCGCTGAACCCAAGCCATTATCTAAGCCAAGCCATACCCAATCCACTACCTAAGCCAAGTCATACCTAAGTCATTTCCAAAGCCAAAGCCTTAAACCAAAGCCTTAAGCTGCTCTCCAGGAACAAATGAGTCAGTTGGGTAAATTGTGGAGATGAACAGTAAACGACGGTAATCGGATTACTACCAACGATAATCCGATTAACGTCTCCTCTCGAAAAATGTGCCCCGAGCTACAGTTGTTGTTCCCTGAAAGTTAACTATGCTATGGCCTACTAAACCCTAGAATTCTTGCTATTTATTATTTAACCAAGCCCTTTAACTTATAAGAAAGCGTCATGTGACACTCACTTCTCTCCACCAATCCTAGGTTGCCACATCATCATTTACCCTTCATAATTCCTAGAATTACCAAAAATCATCCCAATGGGCTATAAATACCCCCTCCTCTCTTCATTTCACACCAACAAAAACTAAGCAACTCTCACCAAGAGAAGGACAGAGAGAGAGAGAGGGAGTAAGTGAGTGAGGGTGAGAGGGAGTGCTTGAGTTCTCAAGCTCACTTCCTCTTCAGCCTCCTCCAACCCTCTCTTAGCCTCCTAGTCCCTCTTAGGTCAACCCTTCCAACCATGGTGCACCCAAACCTTTAAGTCATTTCAAGTGCAAGTCAAAGATCATGCCACCATCACTAGCATTCATATTTCATCAATCGCATCATTACTTCCCTTCTCAAACCCCCTGCTTCTTTAGGTTGCCATTAAATGTATGCTTTGTGACTTGCCAGAACTTCGAATCCTGTCACATCAGAAACTCATGGTAGTCTAGTCCTCTAACATGTCATTTTAGCATCATTCCATTTTTTAAACCTCCTTTATCCTCTTGACATTCTCTGGACGTATGCTCTATGGCCTGCCAGAATTTCGAACCCCGTCACATCAGAATTCCATGTCTATTGAGTCATACTTTAATACTTTATATCATATCATTTTATCTCATAAGATCAAATTACCACACGAAGTAGAGACCGCACACCTATACGAGAGAGAGAGGGTGACTAACACCTTCCTTCTTTGTAACTGAGGTCCCTTACTCGGAATCTCAGGTCCCTTAAAGCAAGAAAGTCTTTGGATTCTCTGGCTTTTACAGATTCTACAGGTTCTAGCCGACTGCGGGATTTTGAGTTAATTGGCTAGCAGTGACTCCAACTCTACTATATCATCAATCCAAATCAGCCCATACAAATAAAAATCTTAGATAAAAATCATTGGTGTCGATTTCCAACATTCAGAGGAGCTAATCCACCAACACATTATTCTTCAAATGCGGCCCTATGAGTCCAATAGTTTTGGACATAGTAGCTTTGACCCCAACTTCTTCCCTTTAGCTTGGCAGTTTTTCTAAGCTTCCCTCAGAAAGAACTAAGACATTTTACAAATAACGCCGGCAAGGCCTATTCACATTTCATGCAAATGTACCGCAAACGTGAAGGCTCGATCGATTACGAAGAACATACGACCTTCCTATTAATATGGATCTGCCGACATTTACTCTGTG
Organism: Magnolia officinalis; assembly: GCA_021015155.1. Taxonomy (NCBI): domain Eukaryota; kingdom Viridiplantae; phylum Streptophyta; class Magnoliopsida; order Magnoliales; family Magnoliaceae; genus Magnolia; species Magnolia officinalis. Next base: position 33,196,474 of record JAJHSJ010000018.1, on the reverse strand, counting down.
TGAATGCTCTTCAAATCACAAGTGAATATATTCAACTGGACTAAGTACTTGCACAGGGTCGAAAACTTACTCTGACACCTTTTGTACTCAGTCACCTATATGAAAATATTTTTGAAATCACCACTAAAGGTCTATATCTTGGAGGAGGACCACTGTGGCTTCTTCAGATGTGGATTTATGAATATTCGTGTCCTTCCCTTGTACATGCCCCCATTCATTCTGATGTTATTTATTCTTCATATGGTTAACATGTTATCTATTTTCCCCAAGAGATCCATATATTTTCCGTTTATATAGACTCATTATTCTTTTCCTTGAACAAAAGTAAACGGAGTCAATCGTTCAGCCCCTGTCATGATAAAGAGTTCGACAAAACTTGGTTCATCGGTCGAAACAAGAATAAAGACAGTTGGGAAGCGTCTCAGATGCATCTTGCTTGGGAGATTTACCTCATTTATAGGGATCTCTTCTATGGCAGCACAATTGACATTGGCAAGAATGTCAAAGCCGAAATCGAGCAATACCGTCCAAATCTACTCGCCCGTCAGTTTGGCCTTGTCCAGTACATTCCCCGCTCATTCATTCAGATATCTTGTAACCAACTTTCCTTCACTCGGCCGATCGCTGAGCGAATTGATTTCTATCATTCTCTTATCTCTACTTTTCAGTTAACCAGTCTAGCTCTTAATCTTTTCATCTACCTAAATCAGGCTCAAGTAGTGGACACCTTTACCGATTGATGGGAAAGTCACTACAAAAATCTAGTTAATAAGTCTATCAAGTTATTATAGCTCAACTCTCTTCTTCTATGAAACTTAGAGGAAAGGAATTAGACCAACATCTCAATTAGCCATAACTCATAGCTGAGAATCGAATAAGTCAAAGACCAAATTAGCCACTACCTCCATTTCGCAAGCTTTACCGACTAAGAGAGTTCCTCAAGCAATGCGCCAAAAAGCTATGGTGAAGGCACCTGTTGCTCCAAAATCTTCACTGACTCGACCATTTCCATCAGCCCCAAAGAGGATCCTATACTTAAGAACTCCACTCGGTCCACCCCCACGACCTCCTACTTTAGTCTTCACGCGCTCCGATCCACCTCCTCAGCAACCATAGTGAATTGACCATTGCCAACCTCATCGAAAGGATGACGACAATCAGGTACTTCCACGTCCGAAACTATGTCATCATTTGAAAAATACTTCAAAACCAAATATTGGCCAGGGCTCTTCATTGAAAGCTATTATAAAGAAATCGAAAAAGATCTGAAACATCACCAAGAAGCTCACTATAATAAATGTTGGAATAAATGGTGGCGGGATAGGAAAAGATTAAATAATTTTGATCTTCCATTCGATGAGAAATATTTTATCCCCTATCACCCCAATCCGCCACCATTCCCCACTTTTAGTCGAGCAATGATAATGGTTATGAAATACCCTTAATTTGTGGATAGATGATTCATCACTCTCGCCGTCTGTTCTGATTTAGATGGAGGCTATTTTCACCTGTGTAGCTGCTTTAAGTCTTTTACATCATTTTCTTGCTAATTCTCTTTTTTGTAGTTACTCGAGAACTATTGGCCGCAGAAAAATAAATCATCGTGGCACAACCGCTACAACAATGCCAGCCAGTGACCAATATCCCTGAGATTGTTGACATGCAAATTGTTAACTCTGAAGGAACCATCAGCAACGAAGCTCTTCCTTCTCATACTTCTCCTGAATCTACAACTCTCATCACAGAGTCTGGTCGATATCCCTCAGACACTGACCATTGTCGTTGACCTAGAATATGAAGAAAAAGAAGAGCATCCTCTAATAATCACTCCTCAGGGCTCCAAAAGAGGATCATCCCCTCGACCCATTCCTCCATCGGTTCAACAACTTCCTTCGACCGTGGAATCTCCTCCCAGTAATTAAAGAACCTCTTCAATTGGATGTAGCACACGAGGTGATCATCTTTGGTCAGGCAATGGAGGAGATCCCCACGACCGATATCCCTCTACCTTGCTTGGCCCCAATTCCAATATCAGCATCGATGATTATCGATGATACCCTGGCCTCTTCTGTAACGGCTAAAGACCCACTTCTAGTTAAAGACATCTTCTCCTCTCTCCAAAAAACTCTTGTCGACGATATCAACGTGGCCAAGTTCCCTGCATTCTTAATTGAATTACAATGTCTCAAGTAAGAACTCCAAACCCTTGTGCATTTAGGGTTATGAGGTCAGTATCGGTCGAGATGATTGATAGGCTTACCTAGCCAATTGATTAATATCGGGCCTTCTCTTGTTTCGACAAGAGTCTCATGGCTAAATTGCCGGCCCTTTGGGATTTCTCGGAATGGATTAAAGGGAAATATGAGCTCATCACCATCATTGGTCATTTTGAGGCTGAGCACATAGCAGCAGGATCCCAAATGGCTATGGCCAATGATATTCTTGATAAACTATTGGCCTACCACACAGAGCTGAAGACATCTGATGCCGAGTTTGAGAAAATTAGTATACAAATTATTGCTCTAGATGCAGAGTTGATGAAGTTCAAGAGAGATTTTGAAGAGAAGAGCACTGAATGCGATAAAAAAAAGAAAACGGTCAAGGACCTGGCCGCGTCCGCTAAAGCTTAAATAGAAATTATCAGCTGGGTTCGTCGAGCGGTCGTAAAACATGAATTCATTTTGCGCAAGGCAAAAGGTCGACTAGAAAAAGTTGAAGCGACAATTCGTCAATTTTATTCTTTTAAATTGTAAGTTTGTATCATTTGTATTGTAACAGTTGATCAATAAAATCATTCGTCGAGCCTTCTTTCATTATTGGTCGCTTTACTAAGCGCTTTCCTTCTTTTTTATTTTCTTATAACCAGCCGATCTTTCGAAATAATAGCCATGACGGCTGCACGTTCCTACTTTCTTGGAACACAAAGCATCCTTACCTGCCATAACTACATCGAACGTGGGTTCCATAGTCGCTTATTTAAACCATTTTGGACCCCGTCCTAAATTCATACTAAAGTCCCAGTAAACTCTCTAACTCTTTAATTTTATAGTCATGACTTCCAACCGAAGCTCTCCTTCCTTCCTCAAAGGCACAAAGAGCTACCTGAAGAAATTTCTCGACCTAGGGCTCATCGACTACAACTAATCCTTGTTTCTATTCAATGTTGATTTCTTCATTAGGGGAGGTTTAGAGGCCGTTAAATCAACCGTCGCGTTGGAAGAGCTCCTACAAGTATTAAAACACTTGCGTTTCCTTGCAAAATGTTATTTCCAACTCATCTTCGAGTCCGAGTAGCTTACCGAATATCTGAGGCTGCAGGCTGCGGCCATAGAGGATTCCATGTCAGTCAATGAGGCCTACAAAATAGCATAGAATAACCGATTATGGTGGAACTGGATTCACCAATTCAACTGTACCTTACTCTATGTGATATAAGCACAACACACCGAGTTGCTGGAGGACATCAAGGAGAAAGAGCGTTCCTGTACTCCTAAGGACCTTGCTGTCCCAGAGGATCTCTTCTCCTTCATTGATTCGCAAATCGTCAACTACCAGGCTCGATCGAAGGTTAGCCTGGCTGGGAAGAGAGAGGCCGAGGACCGAGTCTCCTCGCATGGAAACCGTGTCGACTAGCTCCTACATTTTCTACCCATCCTTGCGGAGAAAGGATCTGACTGGAAATCACAACAAAGACAAGTTGAGGCCGAGAAACAGCAACTCCTCTAAGAGTTTGAGGAAATAAAGGCAAATAATTATGTGAACATCTGAGTCGCTTAGGCGCTTTGCTTTTGCCCACTCTAGTAATGCGGCCGATGGCCAACTTACTTTCGAATAATCTTTGCCTTTATCAATTTTTGTATTATTCAAGTATTTGTCAAGATCTATTTTCCCCTACAATGTAGAATGACGTATTCTTCATCGAATCGTCATTATGGGATATTGAGTATCGACCTTAACACTTCAATCGGTCAGTGTTCAAGATATTCAGAGTGATCGGCCAACTAGAACCTTTCATTACTCCTATACTAAAGGGTTCATTGAATGATTACCTCTATAATCAGCCAATACGAAGCCACAATTTCGATCGAACTTTTGGTGATCGTCATCAATAAGACTTTTTCTTCAAAGCTTGTCAGCCCAACACTAAGTCTCTTTTTATAGTCGTTTGCTGATTGGACTAAGGTGGATAGGGATTTGCGTGCGGTTTTTTTGAGGAATTCTAATTTATTTCAATTGCACATCCGAACCTTCTTGAAATCGAATTGGTGTCGTACCGCTTGGCTTGGGTATCCCAACCATCGCACCTTACCCAATGCGAACATTAATTACTCGTAACAATGTTTATAAAACTATCATTTCTCCCCGGATTTGCATTGCACCTCAAGCTTCTTGTTAAGACTCAAATATTGCAGATTTAACCCTTCAATGACATTAGTTATCTTGGCATTTAATTGATAATTTGATTTAATTATATACGTTTTTGTCATATGAGGCGATTCAAAAGCCTATGATGAATATGCGCTTAAAAGGATGAATTTAATGCTCAAAAGAAGATAATAAAGAATTGGAGATTTGGAAGTTTTTTTTTTTTGGAGAAAGCTGATTCTATTCATTCACAAAAGCCGGGATACATTCGGGAGAGCTTGGAAAAAAGACCCAGGCAAGCCTATCGTGAGGCAAAAACAAAGAAAAACAGAAAAAAAAATAGAAAAACGTTGATTACAGAGGGGGAGCCCTGCCCTCACGACCTTTAGTAGCCCCCAGGCCTCCCTTGTCCAAGAAGATCAGACCCCTTATAAGATGCGGCACTTCCGCTGCAGACGAGAAGAGATAGGATCGTTGAGCGTCACTCCCAATTCGGGCCAGAGCGTCGGCCGGGAAATTGGCCTCCCTGAAGATGTGAACAATACGTGTTTGGCCCAACAACCTGAAATTTCTGATCCTCCTGAGCCAGTAGCTCCACTTCCAGCCCTGAGATTAGGAAGTTATTAATGAAGAATTCACATGCCAAAGATCCAAGGAAACTAAGCGAGGAATGAAGAGAATTAAAGATCTGAAGTGAAGACAAGGAATCCTGAAAATTGGCTAGAAAAATTATATTTTTAAATTTCGAGTCTAAAAAGAGAAAGTCTTGAAATAATTTCAAAAATAGATTTCAGTCCCACCAAAGTTCAGTTTGGTCTGATCGAAATCGCATAAAACAGTCCAGCAAGAAAGTGAGATTTTCAGCCTTAATTTGGTCCCACCGATGCAAACTTCTGTCCCACCTAAATTTGACAGATTCTGCACAGATTTTTCAGATGCAACTTCGGTGCGACCGAAGTGTAACAGAAGTACGTAAATCCAAGGTCGGTCTGTGAAATCTCCAAGATGGTGCAAAAGTTATAGTTCCACAGCTATAAATAAGAGTCCCTGGGACGTTCCAAAACATCTTCTAGGGTTTGAAAAAGGGAGAGAAGGCCAAGGTGGAGCGCCGACAACGTTCTTCCACTTCAATTTCTTCATGGGTTCTAGTTGATCTTTTTAGTTTCTTCTAGGATGTTAGTCTTGTTAGGCTAATCTCTTATTTAAAGCTAAGGGATGATGCTTATAGTTTATTTTGATGTTTTCTTACTTTGATTCAAGTTTATGTTGAACTTCCATTGATTTTTAGTTTGAATAAAGGAATACTTTCAGTTTTCTATGGTTTATTGTAACTCCAATTACAGTAGGTGCTCGGGAAGCTTTTAATATCTTCTTACCTATTTTGCAATTGTGTGATCTATAAAATTCGTGATTTACCATTATCTCCTGGGCATAGTAGATGGTTGAATTCCCTATGATCATTACAATTAGATGGTTATTTGGTAACTAATCCAATAAAAGTTTAGAATATGGTTTAACTGCTCTATCATCTGATTGGATAAGACCGAACTTCGATTCGAATCAAGTTATTGTTGAATCAAGTAGATTAATATTGAGATTACTATAATGGATTCCTAGATCCTTAGTCTTTTATCTTTATTATTCAAAACTTGTTTTATCTTGCTGGATTAAAAACCCAGACAACCAAGTTTGATTTAGATTAGTTCTAGACCGTGTTCCCCATTCCCTGTGGATTCAACCTCATTCTCACCGAGTTATTACTACATCATGACCCTACACTTGGGGTTGTGAACACTTCTTCTCAACAATAAGCTTCGAACTCTATGGTCTCCATAATGTTCCACTCATAGTTGTTGACTATTCTGTAGGAGATCCTCGAAGAAGGGATTGAATTGCCCCAAAACCCCTCACTTGAGTTGAATTCAAGACAAGGAGATCAAATTTGAAAAGGTGAGGATCATCCTTCAAGCTTTCCTACATCATGATAGTTAGTTTATTTCATTTATTTTATTACTTGTTTAATATAGTATTCAGTAGAATAAATCATAAATGCTACTATCTATTTGGATAATTCTTTATATATATGGTTGATGTTTAAATTGAAATTCAAGCATCCTAAAATGTTATGGATCTTAAATACCTCAATTTTGGTTTTAGATGAGCACTTTACATGTGTAATTGCTATTGATATTGTACGTGCCTTATTTTGCCACTTGTGATTACTAGATGGAATTTTTAGAGATCCTCAAACTAGTGACCATTTTTTTAATGGATTAAATGGAATTTCGATGTAGACTTACCATCTCGTGAATCATTGTGCCTATGTGGCTTTTGGGTAACCCATCTTTGTCGTGTCCTTGAATGGACTTGTCGCCCAATGTGGCATTGATGGACTACATTTGTATAAAGTTACGATGGTAATTTCTACTTGTTGTATTATGATAGGCCACTAGTTGTAGAGGTTATCATTAACATCCTACTTGATGAAGTCTCGTGAGCCGAGTATTGGTATGAGATACTATACTCGAGCTGTCGTCCTATACGGGGTGACGAGCCCTATAATGACCTTGAACTTCCTTGAAATGACTGTTTGTAAAATGGACTAATAGCGGTTAGGCTAATTGTCATGCCCTAAACTCGGAAACTGGGCTCACAAAATTACCGATCGCCGAATCCGGTGCCGACAGCCTCCGTAGCACCCCATTCTCGGCACTCAGCATCCATACGCCAGATTCCGATCTTGGGATCCTATAAGGAGGATTTTTCAATGTACATTTAACTCATAATAAGCATAACCACAAGTATACCCAAATCACAAAGGCAACATCATCATCACATATCCACTATTATAAACATTTGAATATAATGCTGAAAGGGAAATACATATATCGAAGTCAAAGTTTCAGAAGACCGCTGCACGCTCCACGCTCGACGCTGCTGCAACTTAATGCCACCTGCACGCATCTATCGTGCATAAGCTTATAGAAAGCTTAGTGGGTGGTGAAAGTGTGTGCGCAAGATAAGTGCCAAGTAAGCAATATCAGAGTAATCAGAGTAAACGAAAATACTAACAAGCCCATAAATCATACAATATCAGAAATACTGGCAAGTTCATAAATCATACGATATCAGAGCAATGCGAAGACATGCTGATAGGCCCATAAATACCATCAGCTTTATCCGGACTATGTGATGTAAAAATATAATAAACCAATATCATATACTGATGAAGCAATGTAGATCAGCTATGCAATGCAGAGACAGTAAGCCAAATACTATATGTTGAGGATGCAATGCAATATGTGATGCGAATGAAATGACCAAGCTGAAGTGTGAAGTCGGGATGATAGTACGTAGTATCGCAAGCTACGGGGTCTATCACAAAGGACTTCTATCAAAACTAGTCCCATACTTAAATTTAGATAGTCAGACCCAATGTGGTAGACTCCTGATCTCAGGTTAGTCGCGCGCCCAACTGAAATCCTGGCCATGCGAAGGTTCACAACAATTAGTTGCGCACCACCAGCCCGAGTGGATAGTGAATGAAATGAATGTATGAGTATGCAACTCCTACTCAATAAGTCCGCATATCAGTACGGTTCCTCTCTGGAAAGTCACGTAGTCTATTACACTCCAAACCAAATTGCTGCCCCATCACGCGCAACAAGGTGAGTGGAAGAGACCTCACTATTTGCGTGCCAATATCGGGCCCGACTCGTCGATAGCGGACTATTCCTCGAGCTGATCAGACTCAACCTAGCATTGTCCCTTCCTCTTGGGCAGGTAAGGCCGTACCCCCTTCCAATTGACCACGACACAGTGGGAGACGAGGCCTAACGGTATACGGCCCTCATGCGCTCATTCATCCACTCGGTTTAGACGTTGGAGCAACCTCTGGAACCAAGAGGGTTTGGAGACTTTCACCCAGGGATATCTATAGCACCCCATGTAGAACAAATTTTCAGTGTCCCATCTGGCCATCCACGAAATACCTGTGAAGGCTACGACCCTGATATCGCTAGGGTGTATGGTGGTCATGTCACACAAAATGCGAGATGCATGAGTCACACAGTCCAATCATGCATCAATCCTGCGCATACCGTGCGCTCATGTAGGGCAACTCCGCCTATCAGGGAGTCCCATGAACAACCTACCCTATGACATATGGAATGGTCAATCACATCTCATAACAAACATACCTATGATGCGTATGGGCATGTATTATGATGCTATGCTATCACATACTCATAATCGGTATCAATAACCGACCTCAATAATCGTCATCGACAATCGGCCTCATCAATGTGGACATTTAACCAACATTGCCCCCAAGGGGTGACCCACATAGTAGACCCATGGCCTCACACAAGGACCTAATATACAACACATGGGCCTCACTCAAAAGCTTAATACACATCATGATGGGCCTCTCACATGGGCCTAATATACATCACAATGGAATCCATCGCATGACCCTGAAATGCATCATAATGAGCCTTATCACATAGACCTCATATTCATCATATTAGGCCTTAAACAAGGGCTGAATACACATCATAATGGGCCTCAAATACGGGCCGCATATACATCACATTGAGCCTCAAACATGGGCCGCATATACATCACACAGGCCGAATACACATCACAATAGGCCTCAACTACGGGTCGCATATACATCATATAGGTCTCGACAATCGAAATCGACCTAAACGATCGAAATCGGCCTCAACAATCGGAATCGACACTCGGAATCGGCCTCGACAATCGGAATCGGCCAATACAATCGGCCTCGACAATCGAAATCGGCCTATACAATCGGCCTCGATACTCAGCCTCGACAATCGAAATCGGCCTTGACAATACTCGGCCTCGACAATCGGAATCGGCTTCGATACTCGGCCTTGACAATCGGAATCGGCTTATACAATCTACCTCGACAATCGGAATCAGCCTTGATAATCGCAATCGGCCTCGACAATCGGAATCGGCCTATACAATCAGCCTCAACAAATCAGAATCGACCTCGATACTCTGCCTCGACAATTGAAATTGGCCTATACAATCGGCCTCGATAATCGGAATCGGCCTCGACAATCGGAATCGGCCTATACAATCGGTCTCGACAAATCGGTATCGGCCTTGATACTCGGCCTCGACAATCGGAATTGACCTATACAATCGGCCTCGACAAATCGGAATCGGCCTCAATACTCGGTCTCGACAATTGGAATCGGCCTATACAATCAACCTCGACAATCAGAATTGACCTCTATACTCGGCCTCGACAATCAAAATCGGCTTATACAATCGGCCTCGACAATCGGAATCAGCCTATACAATCAGCCTCGAGAAATTGGAATCGGCCTCGATAAACAGAATCGGCCTCGATGATAGGCTGAACAAGGCCTAAGGGAAGGTCATAATGTGGACATTAAACCATCATTGCCCATCAGTGTGGCCATTTAACCAACATCGCTCCCAAGCAGTGCCCCACATAGAGCCAAATATATAATGGGCCCACAGCCTCATACAAAGGCCTAATATACAACACAATGGGCCTTACTCAAGGGCACATATACACAAAGATGGGCCCTGCACATGGGCCTCAGATACATCACACAGGCAACAACCCATGGACCTCAAAAACAACAAGTGGGTTGCATCATTCCCCAAAAATGAATCGTATCGAAAGATCATCTGGACCATACTACAAGTAGCAGTGGAGATAATGATTTCCACCGTTAAAATCCTATAGGGCCACCATAACATTTATTTTCCACCCAGTCTATTCATATGGTCACAAGGACCTGAATTAAGTGGGATATTACATTGATCTAAAGCTTCTGTGCAGCCAAAAGGGTTTTAAGGGTAGCCGTTTAATCCCCTCACTGTTCTTGCAGGATGGTCCACTTGATAGCTGGTTAGGATATAACACATACATCATATGGTGGGGTCCATGTCCAGGGATAAACGGCCTAGATAAAATACGTACAGTATGGTAGGCCCACGTCCAGCCTGATGGACGGTGTGAATACATCACATACCTCAAGGTGGGCCCTACCTGCCCAGAATTCAGATGGATGGTGAGGCTGAAAATACATACATCATGTGGTGGGCCTCACCATCCAAAGGATGGACGAATGGCCAGATTTACAACACATACATCAAGGATGGCCCCACCCAGCCAAATGCCCCGATGGACGGCTGGATGGAACAGATGAACGGCATGGATTCAAAATACATACACCAAGGTAGGCCGCATGGGTGGGCTGTGTAGGTGAAACACTTACATTATGGTGGGCCACGTGCTACCAGCACGTGCATCTGGTGAATCCCACCGTCCAAAAACATCTGGACGGTGAGTATACATCATATACATTAAAGGTGGTCCCACCGTCCATACCACTGGACGGTGAGGATGATAGAGTGCATAGAGGTAGGATATAATACATACCTTATGTTTAGACCCATAGTCATGTGTGGAATTCACACGTGGATGGACTATTTGGATATAACAATACCTCGTGGTGGGATCCACCGTCCACATGGCTGGACGGTGTGGATCTCGCATGCCTCGTGGTGGCCACATCGAAATGGATAGATGGTATGCAATGCACAACGGGTGGGTACCACCGTCCCATGCACTGGACGGTGGGGATGAAACACATATCATGATGGGCCCACCGTCCCATGCACTGGATGGTGGGGATGAAACACATACATGGGCGGGCCCCACCTGTCCAGATGAACGGCCGACTGTGGATGTACAAACATCATGTGTGGGACCCACGGATCTTGCTGACGTCAGCAGCCGTGAGTCCCGTCTCTGCAAAAATAGATGGACGACATATATATAAAACACATATATTGGAATGGGGTCCACCGTCCTGGAATGGACGGTGGATGAAATACATAAATCACGGTGGGTCCACATGGTGGCCCACCAGCTCCATGACCTGTACGGTATGGATGAAGTCCACCACAGGGACCCTGCGTACAGCAGGTGGTGGGGATAAAATATATACATCAGGTGGGTCCCACCGTCTGTTGGACGGTGTGGACGCCACACGCACATCAGATGGGTCCCACGGCTGCAGGACAGCGTGGATAGAATGCGTCATAGTGGGTCTTGCATCCACAGGTGGATGGCCCTGATGCAAAACAGGTGGGGTCCATGTGAGATGTGGACGGCGTGGATACATATAGCCTTAAGGTGGTCCACGGAACTTGATGACACCACAACAGCAGATGCTGCTGCTGTGTGGGACCCACCGTCCTTACCAATGGACGGTGAGATATAACACATACGCCATGTGGGTCCCACTGATCTAGACGGTGGAGATCAGCAGACATCAAGGTGGGTCCCACACAGCAGTACGACATGGATCAAATGGGCCACACCCATCACAAGAGAGAGATAGAGAAAAGAAAGAGAAATCGGTACAAATAGGAGGGACCTCGCCACTATGGGCCCTCTATACGATGCATACATCAAGATGGGTCCCACCACAAGTGGGCCATCAAATTTAAAAATCGACGGATGAACACCCAACTTTGATCTTCTTGGACTACTTCTTCCATCAATGCATCCTAGAGCCCCCACGGATGCATTTCAATGGTGGAGATGATCATTGGATGGTTGATATGGGAGGTAGGAAGGTGGGCCACACATGGCTTCTCTCATGGAGATAGCTTGGTCGTGGATTGCTTGGGAGATTAGTTTGAGAAATGAGAGAGAATGAGAGAGAGAGAGAGAGAGAGAGAGAGAGAGAGAGAGAGTTGTAAGAGAGAGATGTGTGAGTGATGGGTGAGGGATGGGTGAAAGGTGATGGAGTGATAGGTGTACTTGACATGTAAGGTTGCTTTGACTTTGGGGTTGCTTGGGGATGGGTGTTGTACTTGACATGATGTGGTGATTGATGGGATTGATTTGACATGTTCTCTTGGGTTTTGCAACTGCGTGACATTTTCCTCAAACTGAACGTGGGCCCACATCTCCTGGCCTGGGTATCGCCTCGGCGCGTAATACGTGGCGTCGGAACCGCAACGACGGCGCGGTCGCTAAGGTACAAGTCTCAGGTTGAGCCAACTCTGGAAATATATGATACAACTCAGGATCGCTTGCAACTGCCGGTTATAGATCGTGGGTCGCCGGAATTCGATTGGAGGACCGTGGAAGCCTATGGAAAGGTACAGGCTAGGATACGGGTCTCAAACTAATCATGCATTTTATGGTTGTATGGACTTTTTCAGGTGCCTAGTTCTCCTTGGGCGTATTTGTAAGTACTTTTTTAGGAGGCTAGTTTGCCTTGGGCATCCTCATTGCATGGACTTTTTTGGGTGCCTATTTCTCCTTGGGCATATCTTGGAGTACTTTTCCGGGAGTCTAGTTTTCCTTGGGTGTCCTCGTTGCATGGACATTTTCGGGTGCCTAGTTCTCCTTGAGTGTATCTTTAAATACTTTTTGGGAGGCTAGTTTGCCTTGTTTGTCCTCGTTGTATGGTCTTTTTTTGGGTCACCAGTTCTCTTTGGGCGTACCTTTAAGTACTTTTCTGGGTGGCTAGTTCTCCGTGGGTGACCGATTCACCAACTGGATTTGCATCCCTAGGTCTATGAGCATGTGCATGCATTCATGCATTTAAACAAGAGTATCATTATGAAATTAATTAATGTAATGTATGTTTATACTATGAACTCTGTCTTATTACTATGGTGGCCATTGTGAATGGTTTATTGTAGATCTTTCCTAATAAACTATGCTTAACCATTGTGATGTTTTGGTAAATATTGAGGATATACCTCCCTGGGATAGTCGTTGACGCTATCGAACCATATTCAGTTGTTACAGGAGACATAGATGATGTGTAGGTTGGTACTTGTGTGGAGCGTGATGAGCTAGATGGTCTTGCAGCTCTAGGTTTTGGATTTCAATTATATTGATATTCGAACTTTTCTGTATTTGTTAGTCTTAAGACATTTGTTTGTATAAGCCCTATAGGTAGCCACTTATATATATCTTTAATATGTATTTAGACTTTGCTTTATGCTCGATTTGTTTCTCTTCCACTAAACTATTTACTCTTGAAAAGGAAAGAAAAATATATGTGAAATTTGGACTATCTTTAAAAGTTAACACTCAGTTATGCGATCCTCTGTAGTTGGGGAAGTCCCTCGGTTTGTCCTAGCCATGTAAACAGTAGCCTCTCCATTCCCTGACGAGGTGGTAGTTGAGGCCGAATGAGTGTATTGACTTTATAGGGGTTGCCGAAAGAGGAGACTCGTATGACCTTCGCATATTCCCGTGGTAACCAGTTGATTAGGGGGATGTGGAGATTGGTGACATGGATCCTGGTGAGCTCATCAGTAGAGCTTTACCCTTTTGCTCTCTTGTCCACCGGGAGTTCTTAGTAGGCAGGGCAGGAAAATCTTGTATCGCTGAAGGAATGACAGCTTTCCTAGGGTAGATTGCTGGTGGAGCGAGTTCGGGATGTTTCTTAGCTATATTTCGCGTTATCGGTCTCCTGGCTCTTCTCAGTGGTGAACCCGTTCCTACAGCAGTGGTGTTCTGGGTCCTTGTCCTTCCGCGAGTAACAACGATCCTGTCATCTCTTTCTTCCTGTGCTACTGGCGAAGCGGTTATGACTGCAACAGCTGCCTGTGATTCTGTACGCTTGACTGATGCTGCTCTTCTTTTGCGACATTCAGCTTGTTCATCGGCATATTCAATGACGAACCCTGTCGCAGTGAAGTAGAAGACTGTATTTTTCTGAATGATTGCCATTGATTGGTTGTAATATCTTCTCTCTCTTGATCTCTTCATATTACAAAACAACACAAGTTTGTATTTAAATGAAGTTATATTCTATTTTGGAGATGAAAGGGAGGATGTTCCCACTGAGAGTCGCCATTTTGGCGCCTTAAAGACACAAAACAGTAGTGATTGTCCTCTACATAGTTCTTAAGTTAATATCAAGTGAATACAATGTCCCCAGTGGAGTCGCCGTTTTGTTTCGAACAAGAAACGAATGCATTCGATTTGAGGGATTTTATTCACTTAATAATTAACAAAAGAAGATAAAGAAGATAACCCCAACATTTATTCATTCTGAATTCTTTTACATCCTTTCTCTCCTTTGATTCCAAAATAGAATATTCATAGAACCATAATATAAAGTAAATATGACATATATCTTGATCACTCCTTTAATCAAATCTGAAGCTTTTTGTTGATCTTTAACTGCTAGAGAAATCACACATATGTCACTTTAACGGAGAAACATCATTGTGTGCCATTAGCACTTCGCGCAGGAGCATTGTGCATTGGAACACTGTGCTGAAGGGCACTGTGCACTGGCGGGGACTGTGTGGCGGCAACACTGTGCGCTGCAGCTTGTTGTGCGCTACAACCTATTGTGCACTGATAGTGTTGTGCACCGCACAACACTTGTTCTGCACAATAGGTGCAAACTCTACCTCTTTCTCTCTGAGGTCTGCTCCTCTCGTTCCTCTCTTCTTGAACCTGGTGCTAATGACCCCTTTAGAGGGGTCACGGGGTATTTATAGCCCTCTCACACGTGTGAATATGCCACATATTCATTGTGCGATATTCATTATGTGCCGATCCCCTCTGTGCAGACCCGAATGTGTAGTCTCCATTGTGCGGACTCCACTTTGCAGACTCCATTGCGCGGACTCCACTGTGCGGCCTCCACTGTGTGGACTCCACTGTGCGGCTTCCACTATACGGACTCCACTGCGCGGACTCTTCTGTGCGGGCTGGCTTATTAGCGCACAATGCCTTTGCGCGCAACAGAAGTTGCGTCTCTCTCTTTTTTATGCCTCAACATCACCATGCAAGCCATAAGTGATCTTAAAATGTCGGTTTCGATGATTGAATCATACTTGACTGTTAGGGAGAAATGGACCTTTCTGGCCCAACCTCAGCCTAACCTAAAAGGGCAATACGAAGTGAGTGATTCGAATCCTCCTAACGCACAAGTGGAACAAGCTAAGTCTATCACCACTCTTAGAAGTGGCAAGGAAATAGACAAGAGAATTCCGATGAAGGACGACATATCTAAGGATTCAGATAAATCTGATAGTGATGATGGATTAAGCCCTACCCAACATAACAAATAGTCAGTGCATGAATATAAGACCGCGGCTCTGTTTTTCCAATGACTAGTCTCATTAAAATGCCCATCAAAGAATTAAGACATCTTGGAGATTTTTTAAGAAGTAAAAATCAACAATCCCTTTTTGGATGTGATTAAGAAAATTCCCTCTTATGCCAAGTTTCTTAAGGACCTTTGCACAGTTAAATGCAAATAAAATGTATAAAAGAAGGCCTTTTTAACAGAACAAGTGAGTGCGATTATCAAGCAGAATGCTCCCCCGAAATATAAAAACCTGGATAGCTCTACGATTTCATGTATCATAGGGAAATTTTGGATTAAATAAGCCTTGCTGACTTGAGGGCAAGCGTTAATATCATACCTTTCTCAGTGTACGAACAATTGAGGCTTAGTGAATTAAAACCCACCAAGACCACCCTACAACTTGCTGACCAATCTATTCGTATACTGAGAGGGGTAATTGAGGATGTGTTAGTCCAAGTTGATAAGTTCTTCGAAAATTGCGGTGAAGACCGCTTTAGTTGAAGTCGGGATATCCAATATGTCCTAGAGGGGGGTGAATAGGACTTTTTAAAGTTTTTATGATTTATTTAAAAATCCTATTGCACTAATCCTAATTAGTAAGTATATATTAGGATTACTCAAAAATAGCTCTACCTGCTTCCAAGCTTGGTAGAGGATCCAATCACAAACTATTTTAGGAGTGAACAGTATGCAAACTAGTTTATGATGGATATGACTGTGTATGTGTGTGAGGTGTGATCGCAGATATTTAGATATGAAAATATTAAAGCAAATCACACAATCAGAAGAATAACAATCTCAACACAATCATTTTTATAGTGGTTTGACGATCAGTTTACTCCACTCCCGACAGACGCACTCAACCCTTGAGTGTGCCGGATTTCACTAAGGAGGTTTCACAGCGGTTCATCTCAAACATAAGATTTTAAATCAGGTTCACCTTTAACCTTTACAACCTACACTGAGGCTGACTGTTTATGCTCTCACGAGCAAGGGTCAACACAACGCACCTACTTTTAGGCACACTGGCCAAGGATCCTCCATAAGACCCTACCAGAGGTTTCTACATGGTAGGTTTCACAGTGGTTCACCTCAAACCTAAGGTTTTGCTTGTTCACCGTTAACCAGATGTTTATGCTCTCTACAGAGCAAGGGTCCACATAACACACCCACCGCGTACACTCCCGCCGGGGGCCTCCTACGAGGGCTTGAGGGGTGAGAAACACCTAAGACCCGATCCTAAAAAGGAATGATCACAAGTGTCCTCTGGACTCTAGATACTTACAGATAAGTTGATGAGTCCCTTTAAGCACGTTTGACGAAGATCTCCTCCTTTGATGACGAAGAATCTTCGGTCTCCTTGATCCGCAACTCAAAAGATGTACCAATGCATGACGACGGGTTGGGTCAAGGTTATGATGAAATCTTACTCTCAAAAGATTTTTCTATAAGGAAGATAAAGCGATTTCAATCATCTAAGCATTCAAGGCATCCTAGCTTAATGATTTGCCATTAAGGTGGTAGTTGAAGGATCCTTGAATGTAGAAGTTCATTCCCCAATCCACTCTATTGAATATCAATGGTGAGGGTCGATTGGAGGATGAACTTCCTGAGAGAAAGGGCTTTGGGTATAAGATCTAAGGTTAAAGACACAAAAGCTCTCTTCTTTCTCTCACAGCAATAATAGACAAGTCCTCTATATATAGGCAAAAGGTTCCAACGGATATAAAACGGTCACATTTATGACAAAGTTCGATATCATCGAGCAGGTTCGATATCATCGAGCAGGTTCGATATCATCGAGCGTATACTCTCGACAGTATCGATGGTCTGCTCGATGACTTAAACTCAATGCCATACGCTTTTGAAACCTTTTGCTAGCTGGTCGATGAATTAAAACGATTGTCGATATCATCGAATTTCGAACTCCGATTTCATTGAGAACAGGTTCGATCCATCGACACTTGAAGAACGAGAGAGACTTGACTAGAAATATTTCAGGTTTTCATAAATGATCGGGGAACCATCGAGATTATCAAAATTTGAATGTCGATGATATCGATATCAGAGACGAGGCATCGATAAATCCAGTGGATTTTTTATTAGGCTTGCTGGACAGTTTATGTCCTTGTTCGATGCAATCGACCTGGTACCGATATCATCAATATTTGAATATCGATTCTATCGAGGGACCCCCGATCATAGTTAAATAACCCTGAAATATATTGCTAGAGAACTTGGCGCCCAAAGATCAATATCATCAAGAGTCTTTCGATATCATCGAGATTTGAACTTATGATTGTCTCGAGAAGAGCTCTGATATATCGATGCAAATGAGATTTTCTTAAGTAAAAACAGGGGCGCCGGAATCTTCCTGCCGTCGATATTATCGAGTCAGTTTCGATAGACTCGAGATTTGAATATAGATGATATCGATAGGTGTATCGATACATCGATAAATCCGTCTAGATGAGTATAAGGTTGCTGGACATATTTGGTCCTCTTTTCGATAGTATCGATGAAGCATCGAGGACTTAACAGAGCAAGTCGATCATATCGAGATGTGTATCGATAAAATCGATAAGGCAAGGAAACTTAGAGAATTTTTCTATTTTGAAAACGTTTTCTTACCTTAAAAATCCTATGATATTCTAACATTTTTAAGGGTTTTAGTATACCTGGTGATTTGGGACAATGGGTGTGAGGCTCAGATTTACCTGTGGCGAGCTAGCACACATCTGGTTGAGGTAGACTCTTGAATTGATCTTCCTATCAGGCTCTATAGACGAACTGACTCAACACTCACGCTAATTTACAAACCTGGGCACTTTCATCTACTACCCATTAAACTTTATCATCTTAGACACACAACTAGTTATAAATGCTAGCACTCAGATTCTGGTAATCCCAAGATGCCCATTCCCAGCCACTTCAAATGCAATCATCAATTGTCGGAATGGAGTGATGAAACTGTCATTTAGGAATATGACATTGGAGGTGAACATATTCAATATCTGCAAACAACTTGGGGATATAAATGAGGTCCACCTGGTAAACATGATTGACACACTCGTCGATGAGGAGATCATATTGACTACAATCTCCAACCCCTTAAAAACCCGTATTGCTCACTTTATGGATTCTGACGATCACATGATATTAGATATAGTGAGTGCTTTATTAAATTCTGAGTTGGTACTTGAAACTAACCGGTTGAGGTCAAGCTTTGAAAAATTGCCCCTTATAGACTCAAAGTCTCTACCATCTAGTATCAAGCCACTGAAGCTTGACCTAAAACCATTGTCATCTTAGCTGAAGTATGTTTATTTAGTTCAAGGAGACATATCGAGTGGTGATTTCTTCTCACTTTGATAATGAGCAAGAGAGCAAGTTGATTGCTACTCTTAAAAACTACAGCAGTACCATAGGATGGGCTATTGTTGATCTCAAGGAAATTGACCCACTGACTTGCACTAACCGAATACACCTAGGGGAGAATGCCAAAATATTAAGGCAACGACAATGCCGATTAAATCCAAACATGAGGGATGTGGTTAAGATAAAGATATTGAAGTTGTTAGATGCGGGTATCATCTACCCTATATTCGATAGTCAGTGGTGAGTCCAACTCAGGTGGTGCCTAAGAAATCCAAAATTACCATCGTAGCTAATGCCAATAATGAACTCATGCCAACTAGAGTTACCAATGGTTGGAGAATGTGCATTGACTACACGAAGCTTAATACCGTCATGAGGAAAGACTACTTTCCCTTACCTTTTGGTGATCAAAATTTGGAAAGATTAGCCAGTCATTCCCATTATTGCTTCCTAGACGGGTACTCGGGCTATAATCAGATTGAGATAGCCCTTGAAGATTAGGAGAAGACCACCTTTACATACCCCATTTGACACCTTTGCTTACCAATAGATGCCATTCGGGACATGTAACGCTCTCACAACATTCCAGAGATGCATGCTTAATATTTTTTCATAGATGGTTGGACATTTTCTAAAAGTGTTTACGGACAATTTCTCTATTTTTGGAAGAACGTTTGACGATTGACTCGAGCACTTGAATATGATTTTGACAAGGTGTGAAGAGAAGAACCTTGTCTTGAATAGGGAAAAGTTCTACTTTACGGTTTAGAAAGGAATTGTTCATGTGATCTTGTCCAATAGAATTGAAGTGAACAAGGTTAAAATATATTTAATTGCTAATTTACCAGCTCTCGAAAGCATTCGTGACATTTGTTCTTTTTTAGGTCACACAGGATTTTACAGGAGGTTCATTAAAGACTTTAGCCAAATCTCTAGACCATTGAGTAACCTCATTCAAAAGGATGTCCCATTTAAGTGGGCTGATTCGTGCTAAGAGACTTTTACAAAGTTAAAGGGTATGTTGACAATCGCACCAATCATGCAGCCACCCGATTAAAACATTCCTTTTGAAATCATGTATGATGTTAGTGACTATGCTATTGGGATTGTGTTAGGGCAAAGGAAGATCAAGAAATCG
Source organism: Magnolia officinalis (assembly GCA_021015155.1). Classification (NCBI taxonomy): domain Eukaryota; kingdom Viridiplantae; phylum Streptophyta; class Magnoliopsida; order Magnoliales; family Magnoliaceae; genus Magnolia; species Magnolia officinalis. Next base: position 33,176,434 of record JAJHSJ010000018.1, on the reverse strand, counting down.
CGTGTTATATGCTATGCAAATAGAACACTGAATGGTACCCAGATAAATTTCTCCACCATTGAAAAAGAACTCATTGCCGTAGCTATAGACAAATTTAGATCTTACTTAATTGGACAAAAAATTATAATTTTTACTGACTATGCGGCGCTCAAGTATCTTCTTTCAAAGAAGGACATTAAGATCTGTCTTTTGAGATGGATCCTCTTACTTTAAGAATTTGACTTAGAGATACGTGACAAGAAAGGAGTAGAGAACATAGTAGCAGACCACTTATCTCGACTGGTTCTTTTAGATTCCATTGAAAGTTCACCAATCAAAGACACTTTCCTAGATGGCCAATTATTTGTTGTCTCTCCTTGGTACGCTAACATAGGAAATTACCTTGTGACAGGAAAATTGCCAATCTATTGTATATCACAATATAAGAAAATATTTTTAATCGAGGTACATAACTTTTTATGGGACAATACTTATTTTTTTAATTATTGCCCAGACCAAATCATTAGGAGATGTGTTCTGAATAATGAACATTCAAGTGTGATTTGCAAGTGCTATGGTTTCTAGCTCCAATGATTGTCAAATTTTATAGTGCCAAAACCTCTTGGAATCTGTGTCTTGTGTAGCGCTTCTACATATTCAAGACAGTGCATCTCATGTACAAGGACAAAAGTCTTTACTTCAAGAACTTCAAAAGCAAGACTTCATGATTCAAGAACATCGCTCAGTGTTTCAAGCTTCATAGTTCAAGTTATCAAGAACTTCGTCTAAGTCAAGACAAAGTTTGTAAACTTTGAACCTCAAGCTCAAGTTTCAATGTATCACAAATTCAAGCTTCATAAGTCTTGAGTTCAAGCTTCTACATATGACAAGATCTTAAGCTTCGTGAACTTCAAAGATCATCTATCAACAGAAGGAAAAGAAGACTCAATGTTTATATATCACTAACAAGGTTTGGATGACCCTAGATTGACATTAGGGTAGGTCATTTTGAATACATAATTCAATTGGCTCACTTTATAATTGCATAGACTGTTTTTCGACTAGTCCTAGGCTATGTTCGACTAGTCCTAGCACTGGTTCGACCAGTCCAAGAATTCCTCGACCAGTCCTAAGTTTGTTACTGATTTTCGGGAATTTTTGTTAAAGCTTCGACCAGTCCTAGAGACTGCTCGACCGGTCGTGTGAACAGTGCTCGACTCGTGGTCGACCAGTCCCAGAGGCTCGACTCAAATTCCAGCAACTAAATTGAGTCCCGCACGACCAGTCGTGAACAGGACTGACCGGTCATTGAGGCCGCTCGACCGGTCGAGCAGGTCCTTCGACCAGTCGTGGAACGGCTTTATCTTATCGCGCTCAAAATTTCAAAAATCTGTTGGTCCTACGACCAGTCGTGGCTACCACAGGACCAGTCGAAGATGCAATTTCTGTACTTATAAATATAACACAAATTTTAGAGTTTTATATTCAATTCAAGTTAAATCAATACATCACACTCTGAGAGATAAGTTAATCATTATTTTAAGCTATATTGTGCTCATTTAATATTTTCTTTAATTAGCTTTCTTTGCATTTGATTTTGTATTCTACATTCCAATTTTATTTGAAAGAGGGATTGTTATATTCCCATTTCTTGGAATTAAAATCAAATCAAGCTAGCCCAAGGTGATTTAATTTAAAATCAATTTAGAACCTAGACCCATTTCACAAGTGAGTGTGAACATTGAACTTCTACGTTGAACTTCTACTCCGATTTGGTTCTTTCAGGCTGCATCAAAAGGAGAATATCCAGGTATTTTACAGTTTTGTAAATTCTTTTGGGTTCATTGAGATTGTGCCAGAAAAATCCCTTTGTTTTGGTTTGTCTGAGGTGATCCAGAAAACTCAGAGTGTGGGGTTTTTGAATTGTGTAAGCCCACTTGAAAGACACAATTGTGAGGGTTTTAGGTGAACCTTGAAAAACCTATTTTCATAGTGAATGCTAATATCCACTGTGTGAGGATATTAGGAGTGGAGTAGTTGTGTGGCTGTTATTTAACAGTTGGTGTACACACAAGCAAACCACTATAATTTCTGGTCTTGTGGTTGATTGATTGTTTATTTTATTTTGTGGATGTTGAAATTTTCCTTTTTGCATTTGGGGAGAATGTTGTAATTTCTTTTGTACAAGTGTGGGAATGTTGTAATAGCTTAGATTTCTTTCCTTGCTATTTATTTCTTTATTTCTTTGTATCAGTTTGAGTTTTTGATACACAGACCGTTCTAGTAAGGTTGTCATGCCATAAACTCTTAGTTTTTGGTGTAAGGTTGTCCTTAGAACAACATCTGTATCAACCTCTCAATACTCGTACATTTGAGGTTGTCTTTAATTTCAGCATTGTGGGATTGTTTATTGCTATCAGTATTTAATTTATTTAAATTTTGCTGTTAATTTTTTAATTTGGCATAGTCCTATTCACCCCCCCTGTAGGACTTAATAGCCCGGCCTTTTCATGATTTCCTTTTATCACTCACAAGCTTGTGGAGGTCATTTTTCAGTAAAGAAAACTACTACTAAGATTCTTCAATGTGATTTCTATTGGTCGACGATGTTTAACGATACCCTTGAGTTTTGTAAAGCATATGAACAACGTAAAAAAATGGGAAGAATGTCATGTAAAAATATTATGCCTGAAAATCTGATCTTAATTATCAATTTTTTTTTTAATTGTTGGGGTATCGATTTCATGGGACCTTTCCCCCCATCTTTTGGACATCTTTACATCCTCCTAGATATGGATTATGTTTTCAAATGGGTGGAGGTGATTCCTTGTAGAAGTAATGACCACAAAATAGTTCTACGGTTTTTAAAAGAAAATATCTTGTCAGATCTATAATCAGTTATGGTGGTTGGCAGTTTTATAATAGACTATCTGTGAACTTTATGAGGAAATATGGTATTACACACAAAGAGGCTATACCCTATCATCCATATATAAGTGGACGCGCTAAAGTTTCCAATAGGGAGATTAGACTGATATTAGAGAAAACCATGAATCCAAAACGTAAGGATATTAGTCTTTAAGACTAACTGACGAGTTGTGGGCTTATTGGATTGCTTTTAAAACTCCTATTGGAATGTCTCCTTGTAGACTTGTCCTTAGGAAAGCTTGTCAGTTACTAGTAGAATTGGAACATAAGGCATTTTGGGCCATAAAGAAATTTAATTTTGACATTGACAAAGGTAGCACGCTATGTAAACTCCATCTTGTGGTGTTGAAGAAATTAGGAAATACGTGTATAACAATGTGAGAATATATAAGGAGTGGATGAAAGTGTTCCATGACAAAAACATTTTCAGGAAAATATTGAGTTAAAGTAGAAAGTCCTCCTTTATACTTCTCGTCTCCATATTTGAGGAGATCGGCTGCCTAGTCATCCACTCATAAGTTGTTTAAGATGATCAGGCAATTATCGGAGGGTAGGGTTCATCCTCCGAAAATGGGTTGCACCTTGTCTTCTGTATGAAAAGACTTTCACATACAAAAGCAAACAAAAAGGAACACTTATAGTCGACCCTGGGGAGTAACTGCAAAGTACCTCTTTGAAAGAACTACTTATATTATAATGGAAATCGTCCAACGTATGAGAATAGACTTAGATTACTGCTCGGGATTACAACTACTGAATTACTGCTACTCCTAATGTAGGATTACACTACTAGTTACACTAAGAGGCATACAAGATATATTATGCTAAGGAACATATAAGTTATGCTAAGATAATTGAAAAATAGATTTGATTAGTTTGATTGGGTTGGGTCCATAGCAAAGACTGCAACTCATGGCATAGGTCGGAAGCAGACAATGCTGCAGTTCCAGAGATGTGGGAAGGTGTCGGCCTTGATGTTCCGAGTTGTCGGCTTTAGCGGGAGACAACAGGCATGTTGTATGGCTCAGCGAGCTCTCAAATCGTTGGTCCTGCCACTGGCTCGTCCTTTTGTGTGGGGCGGGGTTGTAGCTGTTCTAACAGTTGTTTCATGGAGTTCATGCTGTTGTTAATCATCTTAAATTGTTGCTCGAGGGAGATAAGTTGTCCTCCCCGACTACGGGATCATTGCATCGGCTAGTAGGTGCGGAATCAGCCTGCAGCTGGGAAGAGGAATCCCGGTGGCTGGTGGACTGCTCCGACGATGCGAGGTCAGGCGCAACAGAGGAGGCTGGAGCTTTCTTCTTCCCTTTCGCCATTGTTGAGATACGGTGGGATGAGAACGACTTTTGATGTTACTCCCACAGACGACGTCAAATTGTTGATGCAGAAATCTGGTTAGCCCCTTTTAGACCGTCATGTACCTGTACAAGGAACAAACAAGGAAGACCCTGGCTTGTGCAGGGGACCCTTCGATGCCAAAGTTAGGAAATGGATCTGGGTCTAGTCGAATATTGAAGATTTAGGGCTAAAGCTAGTTCGTACCTTTCACCATTAGAGGTATCTCTATTTATAGTTTTAGGAGAGGCAACGACGTATAGGAGATCTCCTTATTTAGTAGGTGCGTGTTTGAGAGAGATTCTGATCCCAAGTGTGCAGTGAATCTCCCGAGATCCTCGGTGAAGATCTTGGGTTCCCGAGCGTGTCATGGAGATCCTCCAAAGACCTCGGATGGATCTTTATCTCAATGGATTTCCCGGGTCTTCGGCTATGATCTCGAGCGGATGTAGTCAGTCCTCGATGGGAGGCAGGCTGAGCCGACCTAAAGTGTCCCGACCTGGGACATGCCGACCTGGGTAATGCCGACCTGTCTCCTTAGTCGAGATAGGGGACATAGTGCTCTTAACAAACTCCGGAGATCTTGGAATCGACCGAGGCAGTGCTCTTTCAGGCGTTTGGGCGGGTCGGTAGGTGTTCTGATCTGGTGACGGGATGCCAAGCTCGATCTTACTTCTTAATTGGGTTCTGAGTAAGGGATCGAACCTGCTGTCGTGTCTGGCCTAAAGAAGTGTACAAGGTCCCGACCTGACCTTTCATCATTGGTCGGCCCATTTTCCCTACAACAGTAAGCCTCCCTACTTTCTAGTTCAAGTAGTGGGCTTGACAAGTAGATAGGTCTTCGTCAGGTCGGACTGTAATGTGTTCATGTCGTCGAGTCACCCTGTCACACCCCAAACCCAGAAATCGGGCTCACAGAATTTTCGATTACCGAATCCGGTGCCGACAGCCTCCGTAGTACCCCATTCTCGGCTCCCAGCGCCTATACACCAGATTCCGATCCTGGGATCCTTCAAGGAGGATTTTCCAACATACATTTGTCTCATAAGAAGCATAAATACAAGTTTACCTAAATCACAAAGGCAACATCATCATCACATATCCATTATTATGAATTGTTGAATACAATGCTGAAAGGGAAATACATATATCGAAAATCAAAGCTCCGAAAGACCGCTGCATGCTCCAAGCTCAATGTTGCTGCAACCTAACATCACCTGCACACATCTATCATGCATAAGCTTATAGAAAGCTTAGAGGGTGTGTAAGTATGTGTACAAGGTAAGTGCCAAGCATATAGATATCGGAGTAAGCAGAAATACTGGCAATCCATAAATACATAAGCCTTATCCAGGCTATGCGATGCAAAAACATAATAAACCAATATCATATAAAATATAGCAACCCAAAATGCTATATGCTGCAGATGTAATGCAATATGCGGTGCGAATGAAATGACCATGCAGGAGTGTGAAGTCGGGATGATAGTACGTAGTATTGCAGGCTATGGGATCCACCACAAGGGACTTCTATCCAAACTAGTCTCATACCTAAATTTGGATAGTTATGCTCAATATGGTAAACTCCTGATATCAGGTTAGTCGTGCGCCCCAACCAAAATCCTGACCATTGAAAAGGTAGACATAACAATTAGTTACGCACCACCAGCCCGAGTGGATAGTGAATGAATAAATGAATGAGTATGCAGCTCCTACTTAATAAGTCCACATATCAATACCGCACATCTCTGACATCATCATTGGGGTCTAGTACCCTCCAAGCTGGCTACCACCTCGGCCGGCCGCGCAACCCAGTGAGTGGAAAAGACCTCGCTACCCGCCTACCGGTAGTATACCAATGCCTACCCGGCTCGTCGATAGCAGACCTATTTGGGAGCTAGTCAAAGTTAACCTAACTTATAGCCCCCTCACTCGGACGGATAAGGTCACACCCCCTCCTAATCGACCATGACACAGTGGGAGACACAACATACTAGTATCCGACACTCGGGCACTCATGTATCCACTCGGTCTAGACGTTGGGGCATCTCTTAGCCTCGGAGGTTTAGGGACTTTCACCTACGGACATCCAAAGTGTCCAGATGCTCGAACCAAACATTTTCGGTGTCCCATCTAGCCATTCACGACATGCCTGTGGAGGCTACGGCCCTGATGTCGTTAGGGCATACAGTAATCACAACACACAATGCAAGATGCATGAGTCGTACAATCCAGTCATGCATCAATTCTGCGCATACCGTGCGCTAATGTGAGACAATCTCTGCCTATCAGGGAGTCTCATAACAACCTGCCCAATGACATATGCAATGGTCAACCATATCTCATAAAAAACATGCAGATGATGCGTATGGGCATGTACATGATGCTATGCTGTCACATACTCATAATTGCTGTTGATACAAAAAACTAGTGAACCTTCCTTCGATCTACCGCCTGCACAAGGATGAAACAAAGGAGACCCTGGCTAGAGCCGGGGACCCTCCAATGTTAAAGTCAGTGACTGGACAGTGTAGGAAGGGTTTTGAGAAGGGTTTTCTACGTACCTTTAATCTTGGAGATGTCATTCTTTTATAGGAGTGAGAGGTCCCACCGTGTAGGGATTCTCTCCCAAATCTTAAGAGATTTGATTTGATTACAATCTGCTTACGGATGCTTCCCGATCCCGAGATATTCGGGGTCGAGAATCCTTTCACAAGATTTTCAGGACGGTATTTATGCTTACACCATCTCTTCTTTGCTTTGCTCGGCCTTGACCGACTCTAGTAATAGATAAGTCTCAGCTGGTTGTAAGGACAAGGCTTTTTATCTTCTATCGGATGAATCAGAGTCGGCTCGTAACCGATACTCCTTATTCCGATAACCAACACTACAACCGACTTAATATGAGTCGATTTTATGATCAAATAGGCGAGTTCTAGCCTTTGGACCTTAGTTGATCCCCTTTAGACGTTGCTGGCTCGTTATCCGAGACAACTTTATGTGTCTTATATATTCGTCCTATGGCTCTTGACTCTATATTTGTCGCTCGAAATTTATTTTCTGCAATCCGAGTTAAGTCTCTCCTTTAGGCTTTACTGTCTTGCCTCGGTCGGACCCGTTACCTCGGATCCTCGGGCAGTGTCAGTAGAGTTAGTCCATTCCATAACCGGGTCTCTGGACTTGTCATATTTTTCCCCAACAGTAAGCCCCCTTACTCCTTGTGTCAGCCGTGTTGACACTAAGGAGTAATGAGTTTCTGAGTCGGTTTGCATTGAAGACCGAGGTTATGATGGAACATTTAATGCTTCTTATGTCGTCCCTAACAGGCGTCGGTTCGATGCTCGAGGTCGCACTAGTGGACAGCCGTTAGAACATTTTGTCCGCTTATGAGCATCGAACATGTGGCGAGGGCGTTACTTGCGTTAGTCGGCGTGCGCCACGTGTCGGGCGGGGGAGTCAAAATAGGCGTCGATTTGACTCCTCCTTAAATGCCTCTGCCACGTGGCAGGGCTATAAAAGGAGCAGCGGGACACATTTTCCCCATTTTCGAGCGTCTTCTCCTTCTTCTCCAATTTTTTCTTCTTCGCTGTTGCCATTTTCCCTGCCATTTCCATTCTCCTTTCCCTTTTAGCTTCTCCGTCTGTGTGCTTTTCGCCTCTCCGGTGAGTTTTTCTCTCCCTCCCTTTCCTTTTTCACAATGCATTCTTCAAGTCCCCGGGAGGGAATTTTTGTTGATGAGGACGAAACGAGATATCTCTGGGATGTCTCGGAATCGCCCACATTGCTGACGGAGATGGCGATTAATATAATTGAAGCTTTCTAGTTCTCTAAAAGAGTGTCTGGGACTTAAGCGGAACGTCCTACTTTGACAGGTCCTTCTGGCGGCGGCGTGTCATTGACGATTACCCCTAGGAGGCCTAACCCTCCTGAGGAAGACTTAGAGGAAGAGGATGAGGAGTTTGAGGAAACCACTGAGTCGGTTCCTCTTAGGAGATCGGCATGTGCCGTTGAATCGACGGACAAGGAAGGGGAGGCTGCCAAGGGAGGGGAAGCCGATGATGAACAGAGGGGTCCGTTCCCTTCGCTCTTAACTGAAGCAGACTTGGACAGAATTCGAGTCGGATACCATGTCTCCGACTCAGTTTTTCTTCGTCTCCCCTCCCGAGTGAATTAACCGACCATCCTCCTGCTGGGATGGTCGCGATTTTTCAAGTAGCAATGCAATGTGGCTTGCGTCTGCCCCTTCAACCTATTGCTCGGGAGTTTCTTTCCCGACTTCAAATCGCTCCCGGGCAAATAGTTCTGAATGGGAGGAGGAACTTGTTTGGATGCGCAGTGCTGTGGGCTGAGATAGAGCAGCCCTCACTGACTATCGATGAGTTCCTTTATCTGTACCAAGTACGACCAAATCCTCAACAGCCTGGCTGGTACTTCTTGTGCGCTTGGCGGAATAAGGGCGGTTCTTTGATAACCGATCCCCTACCTCCAATAAGCACTGGAGAGAGATGGTTCTAGGCATGTGGTCGCTGGGAGACTGCCGAGCTAAGGCTCTTTGAGCCTCGCGTTCGCCGGACGTTCTCTAAAGTAGGTGACTCGGCATGTTCTTTCTCTGTCTTTCTTCGCTATGATGCTTTTGAGTCTGACTGAACGTGTTTTGCAGATATCTCCAAGAAAAGGCCGAAGCTAGAAGCCAGCGCTCTAGATCGGATCAAGGATCTGAAGGCGCTGAGTCCGGAGGATCAGTCTTGGAAGGTCCTTCTTCAACCGGAATGCCTTCTTCTCTCGGGTTTGGACTCAGCTGTGATAGGTATTCTCTGCAGTCTTAATGCATTTCCTCGAATTTTATTTAACCATGTGCCTTGTCTGATACATAGATGGCTGAAGCTCGGCCCCTTCTGAAATCAGCTTCCAAGATGAAGGCTCCTCCGAGGTCGACGCTTCTGTCGGAGACTCGGCTTTCGATGAGGCCGAAGATGGCTCCAAAGGCTAAGGGGTCATCCGCCCCGGTCGCTCCTGCTCCGGTCATCCCCACCAGTCGATCCTGCTCCGGTCGTACTCTCTGACCCAGAAGAGAGGGCGAAAGATGTGGACGTGGTTCCTTCTGAATCTTAGGCAGCTTCTGGGCCGGGATCCGTTGGAGAGCGGGTCTCGGAACTGAGAGAAGAGCTGAGAGGGGAGACTTCAGGGGGGAGATGACTCGACAGGAGCCTTCGCCCCTTCAGCGGGATGTATCGGCCATAGTTCCTTGGGCCATCTCTCATGGGGGAGAGAAGGATTATGCTGGCCTTTGTAGCTCTCCCTCGAGGTGGGTTCTCGCTCATGCGGCGAAGGTGCTGCTTGAGGTAAGGCCTTTGATCTTTGCTCGTCTCGACGACTTAGTTCTGACCTCAAGTTTTCTTTTTACAGTTTTTTCCCTTGTGTGTTTAAGGGTAGCTCGGATCTCGTTGATGCTGAGAAGCGAGTTACGGAGTTGGAGGCGCAACTTGAAGGCGCTATGACTCGGGTTGGCTTCCTCTTGGGCGACTTGGGTCTTGCCAGAAAAGTTACCGAGGATGCCAAGGTCGAGTGTGCCCTCGCAGCCTTGCTGCTAAAAGAGGCTCAGGAGGAGAGTTGGCAAGTCTGTCAAGCTCATGCCTCTTGCGAGGATAAGCTGGCCCGGGTCAAGGCTGAGGCCGGAGTAGCCATTGAGCAGGCCAAAGATGAAGCCAAGGACCAAGCCATAAAGGTCTTTCTTGAGTCCCAAGAGTTTTCGGATGAGTGGGATCGCTTATATCAGAGTGGGTACACACCTTGTATCCAGGTGATGAAGCAGTCTTTTCTTGACCTTCATCTCTCGGGATTTGAAGAAGATGCTTCTGGATCTGAAGGTCCGGAGGTCGAGGCTACTGGGTCTGCTGATGCTGCGGCTGGTATCGAGGTCAAGTTCGAGGCAGCTCTAGAGGTCACTCCAAGTGGTGGTAGTAGCTGAGTCTGAGCCACCTCCCGAGTTAGCTCCTGATGAACCTTGGAGCTTGATTTTTGGCACTCACACCAGCAATTCAAGCAGACCAAGCTTCAAGGTTGGGGATAGTATGATGTCAAGCACTTCAAGCATACCGAGTTTCAAGCACTTTAAGCACACCAATCCTCAAGGCGAACTCGAGAACATCTACAGCCGAAAGAAGACATACCGCGTTGTGGCCGACTCCTTCTGTTTTTATAATTTTGTCAATATAATGCTGAAGCAAGAAGTAACTCGATGTAACAATCGTACTGATGAATGAATATACTTGGTTTTCTTTTATTCATTTTGACTCAGTTTACATGCTTGTCATCTTTGAGTCTTCTTACGTATTAAGCAGGCTGACCTAAGGGTAATATATCTTTAAATGCTCGGCATTCCAAGGGTGAGGTAGCAATCGCCCAGTTAAGTCTTCCAATCGATACTTTCCAGGTCGGATGGTGCTCGAGACGATATAGGGTCCTTCCCAACTAGGCCCTAGTGTGCCCGCGCCAACTTCCTTGGTATTGAGAAACGTTTTTAGGAGAACCATGTCTCCGACTCGAAAACGCCTGACCTTGACTCGGGCATTGTAGAACCGAGCTACTTGTTGCTGCCCAGCCACCATGTATAGCCGAGCTCTTTTCCTTTGTTCGTCCACAAGATCGAGTTCGAGGGCTAAGAGTTCTTCATTATCTTCCTCATTAAACGAACTGACTCGGGCTGAAGGCAATCCGATCTTGACAAGGGCGACGGCTTCCGAGCCATAAGCGAGGGAGAAGGGAGTCTCTCACGTAGCGGTTTAAGCCGTGGTTCGATATGCCCACAATATCTTCGGGAGCTCTTCAGCCTATGCTCCTTTGGCTCAGTCGAGCTTGGTTTGGAGATGCTGTTCGATGATCTTATTGACCGCTTTAACTTATCTGTTCGTCTGAGGATGATGGGGCGATGAGTACACGTTTCTAATCCTGAAAATATCGCACATCTCTCGATAACTCCTATTGTCGAACTGTTTCCCATTATCAGTAATAATAGTCCGGGGTATGCCGAACCGACAGACAATATTTTTCCATATAAAGTTCGTGATCTTCTGTTCGGTTATCTTTGCCAATGGCTCTGCTTCGGCCCACTTTATAAAGTAGTCCACTACTACAATAGCAAACTTGGTCTGGCCTTTTCCCATAGGGAGTGGTCCAATGATGTCTATTCCCCATTGCGCAAACAGCTAAGGGCTGGTCATAGGAGTCAGTTCCTCCGGGGGTTGCCTTAGAATGGCCGTGAACCGTTGGCATTTGTCGCATTTTTGGACGAGCTTACGAGCGTCGTGCTAGATGGTTGGCCAGTAGTATCCTTGACGTAAGACCTTGTACGTTGTACGCGAGTGATCGTCCTCTTGAGTGATTTCTGCAAATACCTTCGTGGATCTCCCGTAATACATAATCAACTTCGTTGGGATTCAAGCATCGTAGTAGGGAGCGAAAAATCCTTTTTTATACAATACTCCATTGAGTATGATATAACGAGAGGCTCGAATCTTCAGTCGACGGGCTTCGGCACGATCCTCGTGCAACTCTCCACTGCCGAGATATCGAACGATCGGGTCAACCCAAGTAGGTTCTGAATCGATTGCATGTACAGTCGAGCAAACCGGCTCATCGATACTCGATTTCGCAACGTCCTCGATCGGGACGAACCTGAGTATGTCGTTCTCGTCGGCAAAGGCGAGTTTTGCTAAAAGGTCGGCCTTAGCATTTTCTGTTTGAGGGATCCGAGTGACAATACATAGCTAAAAACCTTCGATCAATTCTTTGGCTTTCTTCATGTATGCTTTTAGCTGCTCTTTTCACGTTTGATACATGCTAGTAACTTGATTGACGACTAGCTATGAATCGCTGAAGATGTTGAGATGTGTAATGCCCAAACTGGCCGTGAGTCGGAGGCCGAGCAATAAAGCTTCATATTCTGCTGTATTGTTCGAGGCTTGAAATCTAAGTCTTAAGGCATACTGCATGTAGGTTTGATCGGAAGTTTCCAGGATGATCCCTGTCCCGCTTGCCTTATAGTTGGAGGAGCCATCGACATACAACTTCCAGGGGATTGGGTCGGGCGCTGACTCGGGAGAAGCTGTCATTGATTCCTCGATAAGCTTGATAGCAGGCTCGGTCATTGGATCGGCTTGTAGTGTTACTTCAGCAATGAAGTCAGCTACGGCTTGCCCTTTGATTGCTACTCTCGGCTTGTATTGAATATCGAATTCGCTAAGTTCGATCACCCACTTCGTAAGTCAGGCGATGCTTTTAGTTTTTGAAGGATCTGACGCAGTGGGAGGTCGGTCATAACGACAATGGTATGAGCTTGAAAGTATGGCCGAAGTCATCGCGAAGAAACTACCAGGACTAAGGCCACTTTTTCCAGGAGTGGATACCTTGTCTCTCCCGGTAACGGTGCCTTGCCGACGTAATAAACTGGTAGCTGCTTTCCTTCGTGCTCCCATATCAAAGCCGAACTGACTGCTGCGTCGGACACTGCGAGATATAATAACAGAGCTTCCCTTGATTCGGGTTTCGACAAGAGAGGTGGAGATCCGAGATAAGACTTCAATTACTGGAACACTGCTTCGCACTCTTTCATCATCATCCAATCCATCGTTGCCACCCTTCAGTTGTTTAAAGAATGGGAGGCACTTATCGGTAGCTCGGGAGAGGAAGCGATTGAGTGCGGCTACTCGTCCGGTCAGCCTTTGTATGTCTTTAATGATTTTCAGAGACTCCATGTCGAGCAATGCCTTGATCTTTTTCGGATTTACCTCGATCCCTCGTTGGCTAACTAGGAATCCGAGGAACTTTCCCGAGCTAACGCCAAAGACACACTTACTCGGATTCAACTTCATTTGGAACTTGCGTAAGATTAGGAACATTTCTTCTAGGTCGGCTATATGGTCGGCTGCATGTATACTTTTGACGAGCATGTCGTCAATGTATACTTCCATGGTTCGACCGATTTGCCGAGCAAATATTTTGTTCACTAACCTTTGTTAAGTCGCCCCAGCATTTTGTTTCCATTGGCTTTCTTCACAAGTACCACATTAGTTACCCATTCTGGGTAGTATATCTCTTCTATGAATTTGGCCTTGAGGAGCTTGCTGACCTCTTCTTCAATGATAGCGTACCTTTCAGGGCCGAGCGGGTGTCGCTTCTGTTGGATCGGCCGGTAGGTCGGATCGATGTTGAGTCGGTGAATTATCACCGAAGGATCGATCCCTGGCATATCCTCATGACTCCATGCGAATACATCAATGTATCGTCGGAGCAGGGCTATCAGATTGTCTTTCAGGGGTGACTGCAGAAAAGAGTCAATCCGCATCGTTTTGGATTCATTGGTTTCGACCAAAGGTACCGAGATAAGGTCTTCCACCGGTTGTCCTCGTTCGTGAGTTTCGACTCGGGGATCCAGTGACTCGATCATTGATACCTCGGCCGGGGCTTTTACGGCTATCGCATAGCAACGTCTTGTGTCATGCTGATCTCCTTTAACGACTCCTACTCCCGACTCAGTCGAGAATTTCATGGAAGGGTGGTATGTAGATACCACGGCCTGGAGGAGACTTAAAGGGGGTCGGCCGAGTATAGCGTTATAAACTGAAGACTGATCGACTATCAGAAAGTCGACCATTACTGTCGCCTGATGCAGAGGGTTTCCAGCAGTAAGTGGCAGTGAGATGATTCCTTCTGGGAGTATCTGTCCTCCTGAAAATTCGACCAGTGGGGTACGAACGGGCAGCAATGCCGATCGTTCAGCACCCATTTTATCGAACGCCGGAATGAACAGCATGTCAGCAGACGATCCTGTGTCGATGAGTATGCGGAACACCCTTCGGTTCGCAATGGTGAGAGTGATGACTAATGCATCATCATGGGGATGGTGAATGCCTCGAGCATCTTCATCGGTGAACGAGATACAGTATTTTTCTCTCTTCTTTTCTTTCGAAGGCTGGGCTATGATCAGGATCTCGGACTCAGGTCGATTGATGCTCCTGACATGATTTTTTCGAGCATTGTTTGAGTCGCCACCACCTCGGAGACCACCAACAATAGTCCGAATTTCCTTCGTGGGTCGGTTGTCAGCCGGGTGTTCTTACGCTGTCCCGGTTCTTTTGACGTGTTCTTTGAGTCGGCCTTTTCGGATAAGCCTTTCGATCTCTTCCTTCAAGGGATAACAATCACTCGTACTGTGGCCATGATCGTGATGGTATTGGCAATATTTATCCTTATTCCGTCGGTTCAGATTACTTCGGAGCTTATTCGGCCAACTGACAAATCCTTCACCCTTAATCTCCATCAACACCTGCTCCTGTGATTTATTGAGCGGAGTGTATACCGAGAACTTCCAGTCGGGTCATTTTTCTGGCTTACGTTCATCTCGCGTTCGGTCATGCTTGCGCTTCTTCCCTCCGGCCGAGTCAACTTTCTTTTTAGCTGACTCTTTGGCCGGAGTTTTTACATTTTGCACAGCCTCACGCAAGTTCCGTGTTTCCTTGCGTCCGCGTACTTATTCGACCAAGTCATGAACTCAGCCAGAGTCATAGGAGGATTCTTGTCCAGGGATGCCAGAAACGGTTTGTCCCTGTCGTCTTGTATGATTGAATTGAGTGTTGTCTCCTCTGAATGTTTCTGAACTTGGAGCAAATCAAAATTGAAGCGTTTGATGTAGTCTTTTAGTAGTTCTCCATCGTTCTGAACTATGTTGTTCAGATGTACAGGGGGCTTCAACTTCTTCTTCCCACCAATGAAGTTGGTGAGGAACACATCACTGAGCTCCGCAAATGAGCTAATGGACTTTGGTTTTAGCTGTTGAACCAAAATCGAGCTACGTCGGCTAAGGTGAGGGAAAAAGCTCGGTACATCACGACATCCGAGGCATCATGCAATTCCATGTATATTCGAAAGCATTCAATGTGTTCAGTTGGGTTGGTTTTACTGGTGAAAGGTGTAATCTGTGGAAGATGAAACCGTTTTGGTAGCTGAGCCTACATTACTTCCTCCACAAACGGAGACGCCTTTGTTTCGGGCCTGGTTTGATGTGTATCTAGGCCTTGCTTTATGTCCGCAATCTCTTCCCATACTTCCCTCCTGAAGTCCTGGAGGTAGGCTTTCCAAGGTTCATCACTTTCTGTATCCCTTCAACCGGAAGCCTATTGCGCCTTCTCCGATCTATTTCATGTCGCAGATCAGTGTCTGGCAGCGGGGCAGTTATGGACTGAGCGGGTACTGGCTCGGACGGGCCATGGTGCTGACTTTGCTGAGGGGCAGGTTGAGGAGCAACAGGCTGGGGGTCGGTGAATTGCTGTGGAGCGTTCATCGCCTGACCCTCGGTGTGCGGTGGTAACGGGACTTGCTGACAATGAATTTGCTCTAACATCTACTTAATGACATTTATATCGGATCTAAGTTCCTGAACTTCCCTGTCCAACCGTCCATTACTTCGGTTTCGCGGGGTATTCCTAGTCGCGGCAGAGGTTGCCGGGTGAGCAGCTGAACCTTGTCGATTGTCAAGTAGATTCTGAGCTCCTCGGACTCCATTCATACTCGGCGGTCCTTCGGTTGTAGCCGGTCCAGTGACAGTGACCTCATTTGGTTCATCTTCAATAGTCCTCCTAATTCTCGCCATTAGAACGCGTTTACAGCGTCTGGATAGAGCGTAGAAAATGACTTTTCGTATCGTTTCCCACAGATGGCGCCAATCTATTGATACAAAAAAACTGGTGAACCTTCCTTCGATCTACCGCCTGTACATGGATGAAACAAAGGAGACCCTGGCTAGAGCCGGGGACCCTCTGATGCTAAAGTCAGTGACTGGATAGTATAGGAAGGGTTTTGAGAAGGGTTTTCTACGTACCTTTGATCTTAGAGACGTCCTTCTTTTATAGGAGTGAGAGGTTCCGTCGTGCAGGGATTCTCTCCCCAATCTTAAGAGATTTGATTTGATTGCAATCTGCTTACGGATGCTTCCCGATCCTAAGATTTTTGGGGTCGGGAATCCTTTCATAAGATTTTTGGGACGGTATTCATGCTTACACCGTCTCTTCCTTGCTCGGCTCGGCCTTGACCGACTCTAATAATAGATGAGTCTCAGCTGGCTGCAAGGACATGACTTTTTATCTTCTATCGGATGAAACAGAGTTGGCTCGTATCGATACTCCTTATTCCTATAACTGACACTGCAACCGACTTAATATGAGTCGGTTTTGTGATCGATCAGGCGACTTCTAGCCTTTGGACCTTAGTTGATCCCCTTTAGACGTTGCTGGCTCGTTATCTGAGACAACTTTATGTGTCTTATATATTTGGCCTATGGCTCTTGACTCTATATCTCTTGGTCAGAATTTATTTTCTGCAATCCGAGTTAAGTCTCTCCTTTAGGCTTTACTGTCTTGCCTTGGTCGGACCCGTTACCTCGGATCCTCGGGCAGTGTCAGTAGAGTTGGTCCATTCCATAACTGGGTCTCCGGACTTGTCATATTTTTCCCCACAATTGCTATGGACAATCGGCATCGATAATTGGCCTCGATGATCAGCCTATACAATTGGCCTGATAATCGGCATCGACAATCGGAATCGGCCTTGACAATCGGCCTCAACAATCAGAATCGACATTGATAATCAGAATCGATAATCGCCCTAACAAAGGGCTTAAGGGAAGGTCATAATGAGGACATTTAACCATCATTGCCCATCAATGTGGACATTTAAACAACATTGCTCCCAATGAGTGGCCCACATAGGGTCAAACGTATAGCAGGCCCATGGCCTCACACAAAGGCCTCATACACAATACAATGGACCGCATACAATCTCAACGGGTCTCATACAATCATAACGGGTCTTACACAAGGGTCTCAGACATCATAATGGGCCGCGTCACATGGGCCTAATACACATCACATGGGTTGCATCACATGGGCCGCATCACATCGGGCCTCACTCATGGGCCGCATATGCATCACAATGGGCCACAGTACATGGAACCCATATATGTCAGTTGGGCTGCAATATATGGGCAGGAAAATACATCTCATTGGGCCTTACCAAATGGGCCGTAAATATATCACAATGGGCCACGACATATGGGCTGGAAGGACATCACAATGGGCCTTACCAAATGGGCAGGAAATACATCACAATGGGCCTCATCATATGGGCTGGAAATATATCAAATGGGCTGCGAGACATGGGCCTAATGCACATCACAATGGGCCGCATGACATGCACCTAATACGCATGACATGGGCCGCAATTGCATCAAGGTGGGCCTTAACGGATGGGCCACCAATACATCAAGGTGGGCCTCATAGATGGGCTACAAATACATCAAGGTGGGCCGTATTTACGGACCGCACCAATGGGCTGCACCATCTACAAGTGGGCCGCGTTTATGGGTCACAAATACATCCGGGTGGGCCCCAAGGCTAGTGCACTACACACGTGCAGACACATCAGGCGGATGGATCTCCACGTCCAGTTCTGCTGGACGGTACAGATATAATAAATACATCATGGTGGGTTCCACGCGGTTGACAGATGGACGGCATAGATATACGGTACATGCATCAAGGCGGCCTACGTCCATGTAATGGATAGTGTGAATAAAACCCATACATCAGTGGGTATAAAACACATACACTGAGTGGGTCCCATCGTCCAGAGTGCTGGACGGTGTGGATATGACCCATACATCAATGGTGGCATCCCACAAGTGCTGTATAACTGGTGTGCAGTAGACCAGCCAATTTCTCCTCATCAGGTGGGTTCCACGTGGGGCCCACCATAATATAATATTAAATTATATATATATATGTATATATATATATATTATATCTATAGAAAAGAGGGAGGGGGCTCCAGCGTCCAGGCCTGGACGGACGGCCTAGATGCAAGACACATGTATCACGGTGCGCTTCACCCAGCACCGTCGTCCAGTTGGACGGTGTGGATGCAAGGAACGTACATCAAGGTGGCCACGTGGTGTGGCCCACCAGAGTTTTAGATCATCAGATATTTGTGTTTTTCCATCCAGCGTCCAGCGTCCAATCTGGACGGACGGTTCAGATATGCCACATACCTCATGTAACGTCTTGGAAAATTCCGTACAAAGACCCGAGTACCACCTCAGGCAGAAATCACTCAGGATCAAATCCTTTAAGAATTAGACAAAATTAACTAAGTGCTAAACTAGAGTAGCTACAAAATTCGCTTGATCTACTTTAAATACGATCTGCAAGATCCAAAACTTGTAGAATCATTGACGCTAGGTTACCTTAAAATCTAGGATCAATCTCATTACCCAGTTGCTCTCGGGAGCACATTGAAACTCCGTATCGGATCTGGACCGCACATCGAAAGTCCGAATAATATGAAGTTATCGAATTCGGACCGCCTTACTGGGCTTGACAATCATCTCGGAAATCAAAACCAGATAGTGTCCTGGGGCTATTCGCTTGAGCCCGGAGTGAAGTGTATGAGAAAACGTGTTTTTCTTTAGAAATTAAATCTAATGTAAGTAATCTGAGACCAGTCACTTGTGGGCTTGATATAAGCAATCAAACCGTCAGAATCTGACCCAAATACACCCTCGGATCAGGAGAAATTTCATACACATGGCAGTGTACTTGTGGCCCTGATCGAGTTCCAGTGACCGTTGAACTGAAACTGGTCCGCCACGTGTGATCTGGGAACCCGACTGGAATGAAAACTTAACTCGACCTAGATCCAAGGTCAGTGAGCTTAAGTCCGACCTTTGGCTCAAGGGGGGCTCTAGAAGTACTCCGTTGAGACGGAACAGTCTCCCTTTGGACATAACCTAAGTATACCTTGGCCCTGGGGTCATTTCCATCAAATTTTGGCCTATATAAGGACCTTAAACTCTCTCTCATTCACTCCATACGAATTTGAGAAAACCCTAGGAGAGAGAAGAGAGTAAAGAGAGAGAAAGTGTGAGAGAAGTGGGAGAACTTCCTGTTGTTCTATTCCTACCATTCCACGTGCCTGACCATCGCTACCAAATCGCTTTTCCGGCGATTCTGACTTTGTTTTGAGGTAAGAAAATATAACCTTAATCCGTTCTAGGGTTTCAGCTGTTGCAAGTAGTGAAATAGCTAATCTATTTCATGTAATAGGTTGCCGTTGTGCCTTAGACGAAGCAAGGGTAAATGAACTGACTCCGTTACGCGTTTATCGACGTAAGGTGCGGACTATAGATGCTTAGGTTATGGTTTTCAATGCTTTCAATGTCAGATAATGATAGATTCATGATCTGGGTGTTATTTCACATGAAAAAATGATGTTCGTTTTGCGATTCAGTTACGTATGCAAATTATGGCGTTTAGTGTATTCTGTATATTTATAAAAAATACCGTATACGTATAGAATATGGAAGTGTGTTTGCCATGATTAATTATTGTGTGTATATGCTATATATATGTGTAATACTTACTCGGCAAAAGGATTCATCCTGATACATGTTTTGGTTAATATACGTTATGTATGTTAAACAAGTGTAGTCTAAGTGTTTGTGAATATGCTTGTATGAGTAAATACTTAGATGATAGCGTTTTAGGTAGGTGTTGAGATAGGATTCTCAACTACCTTAGAGATGTATATGATTTCCTCCATGCAAGTTGTTTAGTTTAGTCGCTTACTTATGAAATGTATGTGTTTGTATTTCCTGTTTATATTGTGCTTTATAACATGCTTATTAACATGTTCGAATTACTTTGTTAATTCTGCTTTGACTACTCCACATACTTTCTGGTTCCGGATTGAGTGTGATTGGGGCTATGTTATAGTCTAGGCAATCGGTAATAGGCTTGAAGTCGTGGCTGAGATTCATTTACCACGTAAGACGTGTTTGACAAACCCGAGACGCTTGTTGGTCGTCGGCAGTGGTTAGGCCACACGAAGTGCTTATGCACTTCATGTCGATCGATACAATGTGCGCTCGTGCTAGTCGAGCTCACCAAATAATCCGATGTGCCCTTGTATGTTCACCATGTATGGACGCTACTGCTTGAACCTAGGGTACCAAACTCACCAGTGAAATCCCTGTTAACCTTGGTACCTCGATCCGCTAAGACTCATGAGCCGGACATGTTGGTATGGGACACCGTGGTCGAGCTGTCGGCCTACGCTGGGGCGATGAGCCTCCCCGCAGTGACCAGTGAGCAACCCAGACTCGTGAACCGAATAAGGTAGTATGAGACACTGTATTCGAGCTGTCGGCCTACACTGATTGGTGACGAGCCCTTTGTAGTGACCTCGAGTATACTCTGATTCTACGTGGAGGCGATAACCCTTCCGTAGCATCTAGAGTATACACTAGGCCTGTACTGATTTAGCGACGAGCCCTTTGCAAAGACCTAGAACCGCATCATCGTATGAGATTTACTAGGACTGACGACCCTAGAATGGATCCTTGTTTGGGAATGATATAAGGGAGGTACCTTACTTTCCCAATCCTGCTATTTGAAAAGGACTAATAAGAACTTGGTAATCATATGCATGCACTGCATTACGTGTGCATTCAGGTATAGCAGGTCAAGCACTGAGGTAGTGTTGTTCATGCGTAAACGTGAGATGAAGTCGCTAAGGGAGCGTAGGCGAGGGCATGCATCATACATTCATATCATTCCTGCATTAACAAGAGTACTTAGGGATGTGTGATTTACTGCTTTATCATTACTGCTTGATTGAATTGATAACATGTTAACCTTTACTTTATTGTTCCACTGAGTTGATCACTCACTCCCACGTTACGGGACGGTGTTTTAAACACCAACCAGACTCTGTCTTGATTACAGATGACGGCGTGACCCCTGAGGCGGAGCCTAACTATTACGACGATCAGGACGAGTATTCTTATATACAGTTCTCCGATGGCTTCGCTTAGGCTATCTGGATTGACGGGGCTACAGGGATTATCATTATAGTTGTATCATTTTGACATTTTGATTTTTAAGACTATGACATGTATAGTGACTCAGTGTGGTATTCATACTCTAGAAATCTTTTGACTTATATACGTGTATTTATGTCTTTCAGTCTTCCGCTTACGTTTTACAACTTGATCTGGAGTATGAATTACTGATTTGGTATAATCCCACTCATGATTAATGCACTAATACAAAAAATATTTAATCATAAGCATATATGTTGCATAAGTGATGTTTTGGAACTCGGGAGTTGAGTTGCTACTCGACCTCCGATTTTCAGGGCGTTACACCTCATGATGACCCATAGACCTTGCTGACGCTGAACAGCAGCAGCAGGAGGTGGGGTCCACATAGATGGACGGTCTGGATGATCAAACCCCACCTGCTGACGTCAATACATCAGCTAAATAGTTGCTGGGACCCACTGTCCACGGACGGTGTGTAAAATACATACATTACAGTGGGTCCACCGTCCTGGACAGATGGACAGAATAAATACTTCAAGGTGGGCCACGTCCATGCCTTGGACGGCCTGGCCCCCAAAACGTCATCAGGTGGGCCATAAATATCATCAACATAAAAAAAATGAGAAAAAGGGAGAGAGGGAGAAAGAGAGAAGAAGAGAGATCGGATGGTGATGGAGGGACCCCGTCGCCACTATGGGCCCCTCTAGGAGATACAAACCATACATCAAATGGGTCCCACAAGTGGGCCCTAAAATCATCAAATCCAAGCAATAAATCATAATTCGAATCCTTAAAAAAACACCCACCGTTGGATCTTGGACTCCTCCTTCCACCGATGCATTCTAGAGCTCCAAGGGATGTATTTCAACGGTCAAGATTGATTTTGGAGGGTGGGATTGAGTGGTAGGAAGGTAGGCCACACCTAGCTCTTCTCATGGAGAGCTTGGACGGTTGCTCTTATGGAGCTTGGGAGGAAAAATGAGAGAGAGAGATGAGAGAGAGAGTGATGTAAGAGAAGTGATGGGAGAGAGGGATAGTGAGTGATGGATGGGTAGAAAGAGAGAGAGAGAGTTGACTTTAGGGGTTGCTTGGGGATGGGTGTTGTACTTAACATGATAGGATGAAGTACTGGACATTTGATGTGATTGATGGGACATTCTCTTGTGATTGCAATGCGCGACATTTTCCTCGAACTGAATGCGGGTCTACATCTCCTGGCCATGGTATCGCCTCGACGCGTGAGATGCGGCGTCGGAACCGCAGTGACGGGGCGGTCGCACTGGTACAAGTCTTGGGTTGAGCCAACTCTGATTGACAAAGTGCAACTAAGGGTCACACACAAATGCCGATTACAGGTCTTGGGTTGCCAGAATTCGACCGGGAGGACTGCGGAAGCCTACGGAACGGTACGGTCTAGGATATTGGCTTGACACACCCTATCATTAATTACCAAAAAAGGCGGTTAGGCGTGAGTATCAGGACGTATCGGTCGTCAGGGTACGACACCCTCGAGGTGGCATATCATGGCTCAAGGTCATATGGGCTGTCAGGGCACCTTTTCGACGTTAGGCGAGTGAGGCAGTGACGCGTGGCCTGTCCTTGGTTGTGGGGTCATGCGGCAAGTGGGAGCACACCACGTGTCGAGATGGGAGAGTCGAGGAGCCGTTTCGGTTGCGCATTAATTGTGAGTAATAAATGCTCGTGCAGGTGGCTTCACTATAAAAGGGGGTGCCCTAATGTCGGGCAAATAATTTGTTCACGAGCCTTTCATATGTAGCCTCGACATTCTTCAGTCTAAAAGGCAAAGCTTTGTTCGAGTTGGTGTAATCTACACAGAACCGCCACTTCCCATTGTACTTGTTAACCAAGATGACATTGGCTATCTAGTCTGGATAATAAATTTCCTCGATGAAGTTGGCCTTGAGGAGTTTTTCAACTTCTTCTCCGATTACGGTGTATCATTCGGGTTTAAATGCTCTTCAATTCTGTCAGATTAATCGATAGTCGGGATCGACAGTCAACCTATGGACCATAACCTTTGGGCTGATGCCGGGCATGTCCTGATGAGACCATGTGAATATGTCAGCATATTGTTGAAGGAGGCGCATAACTTCGTCTCGTAACTGTGGTGTCAAGGATGAGCCGATCTGCACCGTTCAGGTCTGATCGGAGTCATCGAACAAGATGAGTATGAGGTCTTCCACGGGGCGCCCTCTTTTAATAGAGTCTTCTTGGGGATCGAGAAAGGTGATGGCCATTGCCTGATGCTGGGTCCTTAGTGCCATCGAATAACATTGTTGAGCTTCTTGTTTGTCTCCCCTGACCAATATGGTACCATATTTGGTGGGGAATTTCATCGCGAGATGGTACGTTGACACAACAGCCCGAAGAGTGTTGAGTGAAGGTTATCCGAGAATGACATTATAGAAGGAGGGGTAGTCTACTAGTAATAAGTCGATCATGGTTGTTGTATGGTTCTGCCCTTCTCCAGGCGTGACTGGGAGTTGGATCGATCCTTTTGATGTGACCTTATCTCCTACAAATCCAAGCAGGGGAGTTTTGACGGCTTGGAGTCGGGGTCGGCCAACTCTCATTTTGTCGAATGTTTCAGCGAAGAGGATATCTGCCGGGCTACCAGTGTCCACTAGGATACGAAACACTCTGCGGTTAGCTATAGTCATGGTTAAGTGCGTCGTCATGGGGATGGTGAACACCTCGGGCGTCCTCTTTGGTGAAGGTCATATCACAAGGCTTTATCTTCTGCTCTTTCAGGGGTCTGCTGGTGACAAGGACCTGATGCTCCGATCTGGGGCAGCTGATGCTTCTAACATGGGCTTTCTGAGCTTGGTTTGAGTCGCCTCCTCCAGCAGGTCCGCTAAAGATTGTGCGAATTTCCTCGGTCAGTTCATTGTTGATGGGTTGCTCATTCTTTGGGTCAACTTATTCTTCCTTTCTGTTGACATATTCGTGTAGGTGACTATGATGGATGAGAGCTTTAATTTCCTCTTTTAGGTTGAAACAGTCACTAGTTGAGTGGCCGTGGTCTCGGTGAAAGTAACAGTATTTTCGCTTGTCTCGTCTATCTACATCGGATTTCATCTTGTTCGGCCATTTGAGGATGCGTTTATCTCTGACTTCCATAAGAACCTGCTCAGCCATCGCGTTGAGAGGGGTGTACGAACTGAACCTGTTGTCAGGTCATTTGCTCGGGTGATGGTTCTTCGGAGGGTCATCGTCTTTCCTCCTTTTATTGTCATTGACCGAGGTGGGTTCTTCTCTAGGTCATCTTTCTCTGGCCGCGCTTCCTTTATTCTGAACAGCTTTTCGCAAAGTAGTGATTTCCTCAGCGTTAGAGTATTTTTGGGCTCTGTTGAGGAGGTCGGCCATAGTCAGAGGAGGATTTTTGTCGAGCGAAAAAGGGAATCTTCCTTCCCTAAGGCCCCCCATCATGCTGGTTAGAGAAATTTCTTCTGAATGCGCATGTACTTGGATGGTTTACAGGTTGAAACACTTGATGTAATTCTTCAATAGTTCGCCTTCTTTCTGAACTATATTGAGGAGATCAGAAGCGGGCTTAAGGCTTTCCTTCCCTTTAATAAAGTTGGTGATGAAGGCTTTCCTGAGTTGTGTGAAAGAGCTGATCGAAAGTGGCTTCAATTGTTGGAACCACTTCTGAGCTACCTCAGTCAAGGTTAGCGAAAATGTATGGCACATGACAACGATTGATGCACCGTGAAATTCCATCCAAGCCCTGAAGGATTCCAAGTGCTCGGCTGGGTCGGTGGTTCCAGAGCATGGGGTGATCTGAGGCATACAAAACCTTGGCGGGAGCGGCGCATGCATAATGTCGGCAGTGAATGGAGGTTCGGTCTCCTCCAGTATCGCCTCCATCGAGGTCGGAGCGGTAGCGCGGTAGGCCTGTCGTATGTCACCGATGTGACCCCGTAGATCGTTGAGCTCGACTTCCCAAGGACCACCGCTCTTAACCATAACCTTGGCGGCGGCTTCGGACGCTTTGTCATGCTTCTTTCTATCCAACTCATGGCATAGGTCGGAAGCAGCTAGAACTGCGGTTTCAGAGATGTGGGAAGGTTCCGGCCTTGATGTTCCGAGTTAATGGCTCCAATGAGAGACAACAGGCACGTCGGATGGCTCAAGGAACTCTCAAATCGTTGGTCCTTTTGTGTAGGGTGGGGTTATAGCTGTTCCAACAACTGTTTCATGGAGTTCATGTTGTTGTTAATTATCTCAATTTGTTGTTTGAGGGAGATGAGTCGTCCTCCCTGACTGCGGGATCGTTACGTTGGCCCCGCAGATGCGGAATCAGCCTGCAGTCGGGAAGAGGAATCCTGGTGGTTGGCGGACTGCTCTGACGATGCGAGGTTAGGCGCAATAGAGGAGGCTAGAGCTTTCTTCTTCCCTTTCGCCATTGTCGAGATACGGTGGGGTGAGAACAACTTTCGATGTCGTTCCCACAGACAACGCCAAAATGTTGATACATAAATCTGGTTAGCCCCTTTTAGACCGTCGTGTACCTGCACAAGGAACGAACAAGGAAGACCCTGGCTCGTGCGAGGGACCCTCCGATGCCAAAGTCAAGAAATGGATCTGGGTCTAGTTGAATATTGAAGATTTAGGGCCAAAGATAGTGCGTACCTTTCATCATTAGAGGTATCTCTATTTATAGTTTTAGGAGAGGCGGTGGCGTATAGGAGATCTCCTTATTTAGTAGGTGCGTATTGGAGAGGAATTCGGATCCCGAGTGTGCGGTGAATCTCTCGATATCCTTGGCAAAGATCTTGGGTTCTCGAGCATGTCGTGGAGATCCTCCGAAGACCTTGGATGGATCTCTATCGCAATGGATTTCCCGGGTCTTTAGTTAAGATCTCGAGCGGATGTAGTCAGTCCTTGATGGGAGGCAGGCCGAGCCGACCTGAAGTGTCCCGACCCAGGACATGCCAACCTGGGTAATGCCGACCTACATAATGCCGACCTGTCTCCTTAGTCGAGACAGGGAACGGGGTGCTCTTGACGAACTCTGGAGATCTTGGAATCGATGGAGTCAGTGCTCTTTCAGGCATTTGGGCGGGTCAGTAGGTGTTCCGATCTGGTGACGGGATGCCGAGCTTGATCTTACTTCTTGCTCGGGTTCTGAGTAGGGAATCGAGCTTGCTGTCTTGTCCGGCCTAACGGAGTGTGCAAGGTCCCAACCTGAACTTTTATCATTGGCCGGCCCATTCTCCCAACAACAATAAACAAGGGCTAACACCCATGATCACGTCATTAAAAGAGCCGATCTTAGCCAAACTTTATTTTCTCGTGAGGGGAGAAAATAAAATTGCTTTCTAGTCCGTATGGACTGGCTTAGGACACTACTATCTGTACTTATTAACTAATAACAAACTACCCTAATTAAAGTGAAATTGATTCCATCTATGAAACGGAAGAACCTTCTCCTAAGCATTAGAAATCACTTTTAGCCTGATAGTAACGAATGGCTATCAAATTTCAAAAAAAAAAAGAAAAAAAAGACTGGCTTTTCAAATTCCTCAGAGAGCCTAAAATTTTAGAGACCGTTTGGATACCACCAAATAAATAGCTTTTTTAACTTATGTAAGTTAATAAGCTATTTTTTCAATTAAGTTCGGTTATTAAATTTAAATGAGAAACGTCTTTAGCAAAATAACTTATTTTCGTGATTTTTTTTTTCTTTTTTCTTTTCAACTTACAGAAAAGCTACTGAAGAGAAGGGCACTCCAGCATCTCCAACAAACATTGTGCACTGATCCGGTGGGATGTTTCAATTAATCTAAAATTTTGGAAGATGATGCACCTCCAGTGATCCCGCAGTCTGGACAGTTCAATATGAGTTCACGTGTGCCATGTGTACATATTCAATTACCTTGCCAAGGTATTAAAATAGGCACGCCCTACTCTGCCAGCACCGTAGATACGCCATAACACCAAATAAGATTGATTGAACGGCTTTGATCTCTTAATTATAGATGTTTGTGTTTTGAATGTTGACAGTTGGCTATTTTTTCAATTTGCCCATTGAGTAGATGCCTGTCTAATGGTACAGCTAGGAAATCGTGGCAGTGCAACGATTGGCTTGTCCTCTATCCAAAGTGGCGCTACTGACTAGTTTTTACTGAAAATTTCACATCGAAAATTGGACAAAACAAGTAAATCAGTAAATCCCATTATGATGTATGTGCTATCTCTATATATCTATGGCATCTATTTAATATTTTTTCAAATCATTTTAAGGTATGAGCTGAAAGATGAGGCAGATCTAAACCCCAAGTGGACCACACCACAAAAAAAGAATGGGAATTGAATACCTACCATTAAAAAACTTCCCAGGGACTCCAAAAGTTTTGGATCTGCCTCATTTTACGGCTCATGCCCTAAATGATGTGGCAAAATGAATGGACAATGTGAATAAAATACATACATCATAGCAGGGCTCACAAACTTTATGTAAATCTCTTTTCAAAATTCATGACATTCAACATCTTCACATCATTAAGTATCAAAGTAATTATTACTTATTTACCATCATTTACATATATTTACAATTAACCAACTTTAGTAATCGCTGTCACATAAAGATGGTACAGTAGTGACGAATGGACCGTCATTTCATGAGGAACATGCGGCCCCCAATGCTGGGCTCCACATAATGGGTGGTCCATATCAAAAGTCAACTCTTAATGATGAATGACCCACATCCAAGGCCGGCCCCACATGATGGACGACCCACATCAACGGTGGGGCCCATATGATAGGCGGTCTGCACAAAGGTGGGCTCCACATGATAGACGGTCCGGATCAAAGGTGGGCTCCACATGATGCGCAGTAGATATTGAAGGTGGGCCCCACATGATGGACAATAGCAATTATGTTGCGCCCCACATGATAAGAGAGTGGATTAGGTGAGACCCCAGCCTCACCTAAGGGTGAAACGGTGCGACCCTTGCCATGGGATTATATGGTGCTCACTTTGATGTATGTTTATCGATCCATGTCGTCCATCAATTTTTCTAGACCATTTTAGGATATTATCCCAAAAATGAAGTAGATCCAATTACCAAGTGGACCATACCATAAGAAACAGTGGTGATTGACCATTAGTGGACCACAAAAGTTTTGGATCAAGCTGATATTTGTTTCTTCCCTTCATCCAGGCTTATGTGACCTTATGAACAGATTGGATGGTAAATAAACACTACAAAAACATTAAGGTGCGCCCTAAGAAGTTTTTAATGGTAGGACGACAATCACCACGGTTTCTTATGGTATGGTCCACTTGATAATTGGATCACCTTTATTTTTGGGACAATGCCCTAAAATGATCTGAAAAAATGAATGGATGATGTGGATACATAATACATACATCAAGGTGGGCCCCACGATAACCCCATGGCAAGCGATAACATCAATGTACTAGTCATTTATTTATGGATTGTCTACTTTCAGAAAAAAAAAAACCACACTATAACCAGACAATTACAAATGTTTCTTTTGCTCAATTTATGTACCTTGCCTATAGCATTAATATATTTTCTTCATCACCTTCCTATTGTCAGCCCTTGTTTAGTTAGATAGATCACTCCATCTATATATAACTTAAACCATTTTCCATCTATGGTATGGCCTACTAAATGGACAGTCTCAATGTATCAATCATCCTGGGAATTCTGCAACAATGTTGACTCTATATTATTCTGATTATTCTGTCTCTAACGTATCATTTATTAAATAAATGTTTTAAATGATGACTTGTTTCATCATTTAATCTGGACTGTCGATTTTTCATGCCATTGATTGGACGGTTATCATTATTTAAAGTTGTTATAATGGAGTGTTCATGACTGGTCATGACACGTGTCATTTAAATGCTTGGGTGACGTTGCTGATGTTGTCAGGTGGGGACATTGGGCATTGCAGGAATAGAAAGAATTAAAATGTATTGAGGAAGGAAAACGGAATAAGCAATAAAAAATGGTAGTTTATTATTCATTTTGTAGATTAGAAAAAAAGAGTAATCCTCCTCCACACGCTATCCAGTGTTTGTTGGGTGATGCCTCCTTCAGTTAATGTGGTTTTGTTGGCATGGCATGGCATGATGGCAGTATGGGACCTAAATGGAAAACTCTATGGTTACTCTTCTCGTGAAACTAGTCATGATTTGGGCCAGGTGTAATGACAAATGCTTCCCCAATTGTGTTAGTCCTTCCAAAAAGGTGTTCAGGGAGGCCAAATTGGCTGTGATTGAATGGGCCAGGGTGTCTCAAGCCTTTTTGCAAGTTGTTCATATGAATCTTTTATTTTCTTTCAGCATCTTGTTTGTTGGGGTTGTTGATTCCTAATCTTTGCCTTCCCATTTTTCTTTCCTTAGTAAAGCTTGAGTAAACTTCCAGGAAAAAAAGAAAGAAGAAAACCTTTTATGCTGACACAAGTTGATGCTTTTTTTTAGTTTGTTCATTCACATTGCCATTGGCTTATTAGTTGTATGATTTTTTGTTATGCATTTTTCTCAGTAACTCTTGCCTTATTCCATTTTCCACTTTGTTCAGTGGATCTGAGATTGGGAGATTTGTTGCTATGCTTCAGAATTCTTCTTCTATTCTCAGGTCATGCGCTGCTTTTGCTTTGCTACATGTAATTGCAACAACTTGTCCAATCTTTTCTTTGATTTTTTTTTCAAACAATGCGTGGCATTTGCAGAAATTAGTGGTTTCTTTCTTGTTCACAGAACACTATTCCTAAAGCTAATCTCCAACTCTTTGTGACATTATGAGATCATATTTCCCTTTTTGATTTCTTCATGCACTCAGAAAATCAGTTAGTTAATTAATTGTTTTCACAATCGCTTAACGTGAGTTCATATTTTAAGGGACTGATCTCGTGTCGAAGAGGGTGCATCCAATAGGCAGATCGTCAGCCATAGTTCTACAACTCGTCGAGTCTACCCAAAACAAGGCCATAAACTCAACAAAGTGACTCGACTGAAGTCACGGGACTCATCCTGATCATTTTTTTCATCCAATAGGTATTTTCTCTTGCTTTAGATGTTGTTCTATAGCATAGTCTTTGTAATTATCATTTTCCTTGCTATAGTGGATGGTAGAACAAGATTCATCTAAATTTTTTTGAATAGGATTCTTATTAAACTATCGTGTGAATTATTTTTTGAATGACCATCAGGTGTAAGATTCAAAATAAAAAAATAAAAAAATAAAAAATCTGGGGATAATTTTTTTATTCACAGATATTTTAGCGACGGACTAAATCCGTCGCTAATTTCTGAACAAGAAAATCAACGACGGATCAGATCCGTCACTAATATTTTTAATGAACTTTTTTTAGAATTTTAGCAACGGACCTTATCCATCGCAGATTAAACGACGGATATTATCCTTCGGAAAGAAAACTGACCCAGTAAACAGCGACGGACGAAATTCGTCGTTTATTTGGTTTTATGACAGATTTAGTCTGTCGTAAATTCGCGATTTTGGTGTAATGTCAGTGCTTTTCAGCCATACACCATTACCTGGATTTGATAAGTGCTTTAGAGAATTCACCTAGATTTTCATAGGAAGCGGCCTCCACCTCCACACCTATATAGGTGAATTCCATCAAGTGTATGCAACAACTATATACACTACCAAATATATGATTATGGATCCATTAAGAGTTCTAAACAACTCATCCTTCTGCGTTGCTACTCGCACTGTACACCATAGAAGGGGCTCGATATATCTCAGTGCAATCGTCTACCTAGTGTCTTGTTGTTTACCCATTGAACCTATCTCATGGGATCTCTACTTGTATAGGTTAGGTTGCCGACACTAGCAGCTCATATATTAGGCTTAGCCTCACTCTCTTCAATGTATCATTGACTAATCTTTTAGATAGTCTTTTGATCGGAGGAGCTGTTAGATTTTTTTATGACCTCACAAAGTCAATAGATATAACTCCATCATGGAACAAGTGTTTCACTATGTTGTGTCTGAGTCTAATATGCCTGCTCTTTTTATTATATATTTTTCTCTTTACTTTTGCTATACCTGCTTGATAATCACAATGAATAGACAGCCGATACAGGCTTTGGCCACAATGGTATATCAGCTGAGAGATTTCTAAGCCACTCGACTTCTGATCCAACATTTTCTAAGGTAATAAACTCAGATTCTATAGTTGACCGAGCAATACATGTCTGCTTGGTAGACTTCCAAGAGACTATTCTCCACCCAAAGTGAAGACATAACCATTAGTGGATTTTGTCTCATCTGAATCAATGATCCAGTTAGCATTACTGTATCCTTCTAACAGGATAACCATTAATTATAATGTAAACCATAGGCCATATTGCCTTTTATGTATCTCAAAATCCTAGACAAGGCATTCCAATGCTCTTTTCTAGGGTTATGCGTATATCTACTTAGCCTTCCTACTGCAAAAGCTATGTCTGATTTAGTGCAGTTTGTTAGATACATGAGGCTACCATTATTCTGGAATACTCCAATTGAGACATACTACTATCTATATTCTTCATGAGAATCACACTGTAATCATAAGGTGTACTGACAGGTAAACATTCAAAATGGTTAAACTTTCTCAATACCTTTTCAATGTAATGAGATTATGATAATACAATAACACCATCTTTCCTAGTTATTTTAATACCCAAAATTACACTAGCCTCTCCTAAGTCTTTCATGTTAAATATAAATGACAAAAATTTCTTAGTTGCAATAACTAATGTAATATTAGTTCAAAAAATAAGCATGTCATCAACATAAATGCATATAATAATACAATCATTTCCATAAATTTTACTATATACACATTTATCTACATCATTTATATGATAACCATTTGTTTTCAAAACACCATCAATTTTTTTCATGTCATTATTTATGAGCTTGTTTTAGACCATATATTGATTTAATTAGTCTACATACTTTATTTTCTTTACTTGATATCGTATAACCTTCAGGTTGCTCCATATATATTTCTTCTTCTAAATCTCCATTTAGGAAAGCCGTCTTAACGTCATCTAGTGTACCAGTAGTTTATATATGGAAGCTATCGCTATTAAGACTCTAATAGTTGTATCAAAATAATCTATTCCTTCATTTTGTTTAAAGCCTTTTGCTACTAACATATTTTTAAACTTATCAATAGTTCCATCTGGTTTTAGTTTCTTTATAAACACCCATTTACAGTCTATTGGTTTGTTTCCAAGTGGTAGGTTTACAAGTTCCCAAGTGTTATTAGATATAATAGATTCCAACTCATCATTTATTACTTCTTTCTAGAATGTCACATCTGGAGAGTTAATCGCTTCTGTATAGGTTGTAGGACCATCTTCTATTAAGAATGTGAAAAAACCATCTCCTAGGTTAGTTTCTCTTCTAACTCTAGTATTTTTTCTTCGTTTTATCTCTTCTACTACTTTCTCGTAAGTACTTTTACTTGTAGGCGTGATATCTGATTCATTAACTTCCTCTATTCCTATAGACTCAGATTTCAGAGGACATATGTTCTCAAAAAACTCTGCATTCGTAGTTTCTATAATTGTATTAGGATTTAGAATATTATCCTTAGTTTTTAAAACTAAAAACCTGTAGGCTGCATTATTTTGTGCATACACTATAAATACACAGTCGGTTGTTTTAGGGCCTAACTTTCTTTTTTTAGTTCTAAGCAATCCTATTTTAGAAAGATGTCCTCATATTTTAATATATTTATAACTAGGAATATGATTTTTCTAAAGTTCGTAAGGTGTTTGTTTAGAAGATTTAGAAGGAATCATATTTAGGATATAACAAGTAAATAGAATTGCTTCTCCCCACATATTTGAAGGTAAGCCTGAACTGTTTAACATAGCATTCATCATCTTCTTTAGAGTTCTATTCTTACGTTCTGCTATTCCATTCTATTCTAGTGTATAAGGAGTTATAGTTTCGTGAATTATTCCACTCTTTTCACATAATTCTCAAAATTGAGAAGATTCATACTCGTATCCTCTATCTGTTCTATGTTTTTTAATTTTTATATTTAACTGATTTTTAACTTTAATTTTGTACTTAAAAAAAAACATCTAAAGCTTCATATTTATTCCTTAACAGATAAACTCTAGTGAACCTAGAGTAGTCATTTATAAAAGTTATGTAATATTTTTTTCCACTTATAGACATGTGATTTCTAAAATCACCTAAGTCACTGTGTATCAACTCTAATAGAACAGAGGATCGTTCTATTCGTTTAAAGAGTTTTCTAATGAATTTTGATTCTACTCATGTTTCACATTTATCAAATTCTTCATTAGATATATTAGGTAATAAACCTAATCTTTTCATTTTCTTCAAAGATACTACATTCACATGACCTAATCTACTATACTATAAATAAAAGAGTTCAACGATATAAATAGAACTGGATATCTTATTATTATTATCATTGGATACATTTACAATGAATAGATCATCACTACAGTATCCCTTACCAACAAAAGTTTCATTCTTAGTCAGTACAAGTTTATCTGAATCAAATACTAACTTGACACCAGCCTTATTAAAGAGTGAACCAGAGACCAAGTTTATTCTAATGTCAGGCATATGTAGGACATCATTGGATACATTTACAATGAATAGACCATCACTACAGTATCCCTTACCAACAAAAGTTTTATTCATAGTCATTACAAGTTTATCTGAATTAAATATTAACTTGACACGAGCCTTATTGAGGAGCGAACCAGAGACCAAGTTTATTATAATGTTAGGCACATGTAGGATATCATTCAATAGCAGAGTCTTTTCAGAAGTAAGTTTCGGAAGTACTTTCTCTTTCCCTACAACTGGAGATGTTCCAGCATTACCCATGAACACCTGTTCATCATCTCCTGATACTTGGTAGGAGGTAAACATTTTAGGATCCTTGCACACGTGTCTAGTTGCACCAGTGTCTAGTACCAACTCCAAGTTGTTTACAAGGAAGACTTTTGACACCACAACTACTAGCATGTCAGAGTCATTGCCTATTTTAGTATGATTAGTCTGCGGCTTATCTTTGTTTTTCTTAATCTTGCAGGTTTTAATGTGATGCCCAGGCTTTCCACAGTTGTAGTAATTTCCTTTTTTTCTTGAATTGATTGTTTGCATTCTTCTTTTTGAGCTTGCATTCATTGGCATAATATCGAGGTTTGCCACAGTTAAGACATTTGCCATTTTTCTTCTTATTGTTTTCCCAATTGATTTCACAAGATTCGCCTTTAAATATATCTCATTTTCATTTTCTTTTTGGTCCTTGTTTCTATTAGCCTCCTTTATTCATATGTGTACGATTGTAGTTTCCAATGAAACACCGTTCTTTTTTATGTTTCATTTTATTCTTATACTCTTTCCAGGAGGGCGGTAGCTTTTCTATTAGCGCTCTTGACAGAAACGCTTCATCCAACTTAATTCTTTCTGACGACAGTTTATGAACTAGATTTTAAAAATCATGAATCTGATTTGTAATAGGTTTATCATTTGTCATTTTATAATGAAGGAAATTAGCGATTGCATGTTTCCTAGCGCTTACATCTTCCAAAATGTACTTCTTTTCCAAAGCGGTCCATATATCTTTAGCAGAAGTTCGTTGGACAAAGAGTTCAGAAGATAATTTTTGCAATTATTTTCATCTACTACTTTAGTTTGACTTGTTGGATCTATAGTAAATGATTCAGACAATATGTATGAAACTTTAAGGGTGGTTAGTGCGAACATCGGTTTTTGTTTCCACTG
Source organism: Magnolia officinalis (assembly GCA_021015155.1). Classification (NCBI taxonomy): domain Eukaryota; kingdom Viridiplantae; phylum Streptophyta; class Magnoliopsida; order Magnoliales; family Magnoliaceae; genus Magnolia; species Magnolia officinalis. Next base: position 33,141,461 of record JAJHSJ010000018.1, on the reverse strand, counting down.
TTTAAAGCATTGTCCAGCGAATGGTTCGATTTTGGCTAACTCGGCAGAAGCATTTACTGTTACGGTAGTCATAGTCTATTTAATTCAACAATTCGATTTCAAGATTGTTGGAGTATTTGGTTGAATCGAATAGACTATTTAAAACTAAGAACCAAAAAGAAAAAAGAAAATTGAATTTGAGATAGAAAACTTATATATTGAGTCGAGGTGTGACATGAGTCACTCAGCTTGAAATTGAATTTGCTCTCCTTGGATAGCGTCCCAAGTGCAACAGGTTTCCAGAGCAATCGACCTCTAGGATACAGCGACTATGACCTGGTCCCAGCGGTGCACTCACCGTACGTGGGCTCGAACCACTTGCAGTTTAACCCGAAAGTGCCGAGTTGACTCAACGACGAACTCAGCAATCAAAACTTGTAAACAAGAAGACAGAGAGAGTTTTAAGAAGATAAGAAAGATTTTCATACATTTGAAACTGGAACGGAAGTCCTTATATAGACTCTGAAGTGATTCATTAAGCACCATTTTGAAAGGGTTACGTCCGTTGGGTTTACACCCAACAGGTGCAACCAATTGAACAGTCACATCTCTTTGGTTTAAAACAAAAAGGCACAAGTGCGAGTACACTCTGTTTCGACAAGAAACGAAATGTATTTGATTTGGGGAACTATCTTACTGAATAATAACAAAGAAAGAATGAAGAGAAAAATCATCATATTTTATTCATTCTGAATTCATTTACATCCTTTTATCCTTTGATTCCAAGATAAAATACTTTCGACAAAAGAATACAAGTATTGAATGAGTGTAATGACGATTTCGGCAGCATTTCGGGTTGTGATTTGTTCATCTCAACAAGAGGAATATTGCACAGATATGAGCATTTTGCATATTCTTCAATTCGTCTAGAATATGATCCAGAATCGCAAGAAACTCTCATATGCTTGAGGAAGACTTATATATTTAAAGGAATTCGAAGATTCCAGTAGCATCTTTGCTCCTTCGCTTTGATCCCCGCGCAACAACATGTTGTTGCGCGTGTCCGCGTAACAGCATGTCGTTGGGTGGGACAACATAATGGAAGAACACCACTTCTTCTTCTCTATTCTTCCTTCTCTTCAGAATACCTTCAAGGTCTTCGTTTTCTTTGAAGCTCTGATCTTCTTTGTCATCTTCATTGTGTCCAAATGAGAGGGAGAGTGAGGCATTTATAGGCTTCCACATGTGCGGACACTCGATCTCCGTACTGCGGGACCCACTTCTCACAATATCTTAATCGTCCAATCCATCTTGATCGAACCGATGTTGCGCGTACCAGCACAACAAATATGCTTTGCGCGAGTGCGCACAACACAATGTCTTTCCCCTTTTTCTATTTTCTTCATTTTTTATTTCTTTTGCTCTAGTCTTTCTTCTGATTTTATTTCTTTAATCTTTATTATTTTTTGTCTCAACAGATGCCCCCTCGATCCTTTTGTTTGTTCTTTTTCTTTAGAACAAAGAAATATGATCAATTTATCATTTTTTTCGTGCTCATATATCGTTACGCGGACCCACGTGACACTTCAATCGGGTCCTGCTCAATCACTGTCGGGTCCATTCTCTCTATAAATACTGGAGCCAACCATTTATTCTCACTTTTCATTCCTGTTGGTGAAACTCTGCTCGTCTGGCAATTTCCCGCGCAACCGATTGTCTCTGTGCGCATACTCCGTGCAGCTGGTATCCTCTTTTCAACAAAATTCTTTTTGCGCGCCTTTGCACAACCATCTTTTGTTGCACACCACCGTGCAATCATTTTCTTTTGCACAAAGACCTTTTTAGAAGCTTCAAAATCTTCTAAGTCTTGAATTCTTCTTTTGCTCTTCAAGACTTTATATTTGGCATGATAACTCTCAATCTATAAACATGCAGCACTCGAAGGCTTTGTCTTCAAGAAGGAAGAATCACCCATCTTCTTCAAGATCTAAATAAAATTTCTAGAACACTTGGGACTGCATAGAGATTCATGAAGAAGTTTTGGAATTCTATAATTCTTCTGAGAATGAGACAGTTATTATTCCCATCAATTTGCGACGTCATTGGTCGATTTTGCGTAGCGAAGCATATAATCAAATGACTCAGAACAGTCTTGTTTCCGTGGACAACTGGATTATTACAGAACCAATTCTTTTAGAAGGATATCTGACAGAGGATGGACTCCGCCAAAGAGTTGGTAGAATTCATAAGATGAGATTTTTACGTCCATGCGATGATCCTCAACAACCTTTTCTTGCTCATTATTTCGAAAATGCTCAACAACACTTCTTTTCTGAAAGATCATCTTGGAATACAGAAAAAATCTTGGCAATGGGTCTTCTGTCTCCTTATAACTTTTATAGTGCTTGGGCTCGAGCCATTGCTTGGAAGCATACTACTATTCTGGAGCAAATTGGCCTATTTGACACGATCATAGCTACATCAAAATATTTTTATGGAGATGCGGCTAACTTCAAAGGCTTCCTCAACCACTGGTCTTTGTTAGTGCACTCATTTTTGCACCCTGGTTTGTCAATCACGTGAGTCGTTGTGTCATAAAGTTGGTTGAGCCCTTGGAATGTGAAGACCGAAGACATAGCGGAGCAGAAGCATCAAGGTGGCAAGAACAGGTAAACAGGTGGCCTTGGTGATCCTAACCCTTGTCCCAAAATAACTCCTTAACCTCTAGATGATTTGGACCAAAATAGGAAAACCCACTTAGATCATCTATTCAAGCCATTCTAAGTTCATATTTTCTATCATTCTAGAGTTAGCTTAAGGAAGAATGAAGTTGTTGAAGATTTAAAGGATAAAGAACTTAAACAGGAAAATTTGTCCAATTTAGGTGGCAGAATGTGCCACCGAAGCTGCCACTGAAAGTGATTGTTTTTGCTAGCAACTTCAGGATTTAATTCGATGCCACCGACTGCCACCGATTATCACTGAAAACTAGCCTATTTATATCCATTGGGACCTTTTCTCTATAAATATAGGACCCAAAACTTTGTGAAATTGATGGATTAAGGCATTTTAGAGACTATAGTGCATCTCAAGCCTAATCTATAGCCTAGAACTCTTTTCCATTGAGATTCATGTCCTCTTCCTTGTGATTCAAAACTCAACAAGCATTCTATGCTCTATTAAGGAAGAACATGATCTCATGCCTTCTCTAGAGTATTGAGACCAACCTTATAGGTATATCTATAGTCTCTATGATACTCTAGAGTGTCCATCGGTTGAATTACCTAGGATAAACAACTTCCATTAGTTGTAGGAGATTCAACCCACTTCCATCACCTTGGTCATCTTGAAGAAGAATCAAATGCAAGGAGATTGATTATGGAGCTGAAGCCTTGGCGAAGCAGCGACAACATGATCGGGGGAGCATCGGGGGGCTGATTGAAGCACGGGAGAGTGGAAATCAAGCAACCCAAGAGGAGCTACAAAAAGGAACTCAATCCGACAAGTGTTATTGTTAGGAGTCCAAAGGTTAGCCTCATTCCTTGTAAAGGATTGAGGAAAAAAGTTTGTTATCCACAAAATCGATTAGGTGCCTAGTGTGGGACCTTGGCCTGTGTGCTTAAACGTAAGTGCCTTGTGTGGGACCTTGGCCGGTGGGCCTAAACGAAGGTTCAAGATTAGGACCTTAACGGTGGGCCTAAACGAAGGTTCGGGATTAGGACCTTGGCCTGTGTGGCCTAAATTGTTAGGTTCGGGAGTAGGACCATTGCTCTTGTGTAGAGCATAAATCTTAGGTTCGGGATTAGGACCTTAGCCTGTGTGGCCTAAATTGTTGGGTTCAGGAGTAGGACCATTGCTCTTGTGTAGAGCATAAATCTTAGGTTCGGGATTAGGACCTTAGCCTGTGTGGCCTAAACTGTCAGGTTTAAGATTAAGACCTTGGCTTGTGTGGCCTAAATTGTTGGGTTCGGGAGTAGGACTCTTGCTCTTGTGTAGAGCATAAATCTTAGGTTCTGGATTAGGACCTTAGCCTGTGTGGCCTAAATTGTTGGGTTTAGGAGTAGGATCCTTGCTCTTGTGTAGAGCATAAATCTTAGGTTGGGGATTAGGACCTTGGCCTGTGTGGCCTAAACTGTCAGGTTGGGGATTAAGACCTTAGCCTGTGTGGCCTAAACTGTAAGGTTCGGGATTAGGACCTTTGCTCTTGTGTAGGGCATAAATTGTAGAGTTCGTGTGTAGGGCTGTAAAGGTTTGATGTGAACCTGATTTAAAACCTCTGATAATGAAATTCGGTGCACTCTGGGATTGAGTGTGGATGTTAGGAGTGGAGTAGGCACATAGCCGAACCACTATATATGATTGTGTTTGTGATTGCTATTTGCGCATTAATTTAATTATGTGTAATGCCCTGAAAATCGGGGGTCGATCAGGAGCCCAACTCCCGAGTTCCAATGCATCACTTATGCAACATAGATAATGATGATTAAATGTTGTTCGTGTTAGTGCATTAAACATGAATCAGATTATACCAATCAACATATCATACTCCGGAGACAATTAGATTACGCATGCGGAAGACTGTGATAAGTATATAAAACATATAAGTTGTTGTAGACCTCCAGAGTGTGAAAATGTTACCAAGCTAACTATGTACATGCATACTCCCAAATGGACAAAATGAATATAAAGGTGCGTTTCAAAATACAAAAATAACAAGTGTAATGGCATCTAGTCAACATCACGGTAATCCCCGTCGATCAGAACATGGTGTACATAGACCCGCCTGATAACTACATGTAAGAGAACTCCTCCTCGTCATCATAATAATCAGGCTCCGCCTCATAAGCATTGTCGTCATCTGCACCTAAACCAGAGTCTGGTTGGTGTTTTAAAACACCGTCCGAGAGTGGGAGTGAGTGATCAACTCAGTGGAGCTATAAGGCAAAGGTTAACATGTTATCAATTCAATCAAGCAGTAATGATAAAGCAGTATAACACTCATATCCTAAGTACTCTTATTAATAAAGGATGATATGTTGTAATGATGCATGCCCTCGCCTACACTCCCTCTGCGACATCATCTCACGATCGCGGCATGCACCCCTTCCTCTGTGCTCAACTCCAACGCCAAAGGCACATGCAAATGTGGTGCATGTGCGTGATTAGCCAAATTCTTAATTAAACTCATTCGTACAGCAGGTTTGGGAAGCTAAGGTACCTCCCTTTATATCATTGACCCAACGATGATCCATCTAGGGTCGTCAATCCTACTTTATCACATACGATATGCAAGTTATAGGGCAATGTCACACCTGATTTAAAAGCAGTGGACAAGAAAGTTCAGGTCACTACGAAGAGGCTCGTCACCTTAGTGTAGGCCTTAGTTTATACTCGAGGTCACTACGGGAAAGGCTCGTCACCTTAGCGTAAGCCGACAGCTCGAATACAGTGTCCCATACCACCGTATTCGGCTCACGAGTTTGGGTTGCTCACTGGTCACTACGGGGATGCTCGTCACCCCAGCGTAAGCCAACAGCTCGACCACGGTGTCCCATACCACCATGCCCGGCTCATGAGTCTTAGCAGATCGTGGTACCAAGGTTAAACGAGATTTTCTCTGGTAAGTTGGTACCTTAGATTCAAGCAGTAACGTCCATACATGGTGAACATACATTTGGCCAATCGGGTTACTTGACAAGCTTGACTGGTACGAGCGTACGTTGAGTTGATCGACATAAAGCGCGTAAACACTCCGCGTGGCCTAACCACTGTCGACAATTAGCGTACGACTCAAATTCCTCAAACGTGTCTTGTGTAGCGAAACGACCTCGACCACTACTCGAGAAATTTTTACGATTGCCTGGACTATGCAGTAGTCCCAATCACACTTCAAATACAAAAGGTATTCATATGTGCTAGTCTAAATAACATGTAGCAACCAATTTAAATATAAATCTCATAAAAGCATTTTCACAAACACATAGAGTACATGTCATCGTAGATAGACATTTCATTCATAAATCATGTAGTAGTAAGATAGGTTACACGAACGAATTTATACACGTAGATAAGGCAGTTGAGAATCCTATCTCAACACCCTTAATAATTACAATTCAGCAAACAAATACTCATTCAGGCATTTTATCAAACATTTAACCTACACATTACTATGTACATACCCTAATTTAGTTATAGCTTATATTATAGCAAATCCTTTCATGAAGGAGTTGTTATACATACAACAAACATGTATTCATGATTGATAGTCATAGCAAGTACAAATCATGAAAATGATTTCATTCAAACATTTCAACAAACACATGGGATGCATTAAAATCAACATAGTTTATATATATGTAATATCCAGAAAATATCGTATCTAAGCATATGTGATAGCAATCAAGTCAGTCAAAAATCATTAACTAACATTGAAAGCCTTGAAAACCATAACCTAAGCGTTTACAGTCCGCACCTTTCGCCGGTAAACACGTAACAAACTCAGTTCGAACGCTATGTCTTTGTCTATGGCACAACGACAACCTATAGCATGAAATAAGTTAACTATTTCACCATCTGCTCTATTTGAATCCTTAAAACAGGTTAGGGCTAGGATTTCTTACCCAAGAACTAAACCAAAATTGCCGGAATAACGACACGAGAAGGCTGATTCGGCACGTGGAGTGGTGGGATCGAAGCCCAGCAACGATCTCCCACTTTCTCTCTCACTTTCTCTCTCTTTCCTTCTCTTTTTCCTCTCTTCTCACTCCTAGGGTTTGAAATTCATATGGAATGAGAGAGGGGTGGGTTTAGGTCTTTATATAGGCCTAGAACTGACCTCAATGGCCCCAGGGCCATGGTATACTTAGGTTATAGCCAAAAGTTGGCTGTTTCGATCCAACGGAGCTGATCTGGAGGCCCCCTTTCAGCATACGATCTGGGGAAAGTTCCCTGACATTAGATCTAGGCCAGGTAAAGTTTTTGGTCCAATCGGATTTGTGGATCGACCGTGACGGACCAGTTTCAACGATCATCGTCACTCGATCAGGGCCACAAGTACACTGACCTATGTAGGGAAATTTCCCTGATACGAGGGTGTATTTGGGTCAGATTCTGATGATCAGAAACCTTAAATTTGGCCCGCAAGTGAATGGCCCAAATCACTTAAATCTGGGTTCATTTTCTAAAGATATTCGCGTTTCTCACACACTTTGCTCCTGGTCCAAGTTGTGCGTTTCTGGATACTATCTGGATCTAATTTTCGAGATGGTTGTCAAGTCCAGCAAGGCGGTCATAATCGTATAGTTTCGTCGTCATCGGACTTTCTACGTGAGGTCCAGGTCCGATAGGGAGTTTCAATGTGCTCCTGAGAGCAACTGGGTTTAGAGATTGATTCTAAGTTTTTAGGTAATGTAGCGTCAGCGATTCTACTGGTTTTGGGTCTTACAGATTGTATAGAAAGTTGTTCAAGCTAATTCGACAGATGATTTAGTTTAGCAGTTAGTTAATTTTTGTCTAATTTCTAAAGGATTTGGTCCTTAGTGATTTCTGCCTGAGGTGGTACTCGGGTCTTTGTACGGATTTTTCCAAGACGTTACATTATGCTTATGTGTCTTGGATGTTTAAATATGATGCATGATTAGATGAATGTTTAGGATTGACTGGAATCACATCTCACACACTCATATACACTATCTTATATAGGCTAGTTGCTGAACTTGCATATCTAGTGTAGCCTATGTGATTGGACCCTCTATTGGCTTGGAAGCCTTTAGAGTTATATTGCCTTGCTTAGTTTAATTGCAAATTAGTTTAAGTTAGGCAATCAGAATTTTAAATTGGTCCTAATCACCCCCCTCTAGGACTTAGTCTACTTTCTATAGCTCCGCCACATTCCGTACTTAGATGCATTGCAGCTCATTATCGCAATTTTAGTCTCCAATTACCAATTCATTCCACCATCCCTTGGGTGAAATGAGTATTACCTTATGGGATCTTCTTTGCATAGCAAGTCTTCCTATCATGGGCAATATCTTTGATGCATATATACCTTTAAACGAAGAATTCGCTCTTACTTCTGCGGGAGATAATAAATTTGAGATTTCAAAAACCGCTCTTGAACTCTTCAGAGAAATGACTAATTTCCCACAGCCTGATGAAATTAATCTCCTTGAATAGTTGGCTCATTTCTCCCGAAAACTACGGTATATTTCTTTCTTCCTACTTTCTCTTTTGAAGCCTTCATTTTATATACATTCAGATCATCTTGCTTTAATAACCGAATATTTATCTTGACAGCTTTGCAGGCCATAATCATTGAGATCTCAAGACTATTCGTGAAAATATTAAGAGTACCACCGAATATAATTCTTCTTATGAATTGGCCACTTTCCTAGCTAACTGGTTAAGTTTGGTGATATTTTCCAATTCAAAACAAATGGAAATCATTAGACCATCTCTATTCGTAGTTGTGAGCGCAATGGCGGAGGGTCAGAAATATTCGTTAGCTCCTCCAGTTCTTTGCTCATTATATTGTGCCTTCGGAAATGTCATTTCCGGTTCTAAAGATTCTATTTCTGAATCTTTTCCAGTTTGTGCTCCATGGCATTTCTTCATAGGCTGGCTAAGAGTATATTTTCCTTGGACCTTTGCTGATTCTGAAAGAGCATATTCAAATCATCATCGGCTTCCTCTTCATCATTATCAACTAAGGAGGATGATTGAGAAGTCGAAGGGTTAAGTCACTAGAAAAATAGAGAATAATGATTCTATACTTCTTTTAATTTCCATTTACTAGCTTTTCAGAGGACATAGAAGTTATAGACAATGATTTTATCTCTGTTGGTGAGCATTCGTTCCTTGTTTCCATTAGATCAAGTACTCTTCCATTGAGGGAAGGTAGCACATTCTGGCGTGAACCATATTATCCAGGTAGATTTGCTCGTCAATTTGGATTTTATCAGACTGTACCAGTGACTTGTGATATAGTCACTAAATCAATGAGAAATTATGGCATTGGACCATATAATTGGGCCTTAATATGGAGGCAGCTTTTGAACGTTAACACTGGCTCACGTTTCATAATTCCTAGCTATAATTATCCAGTTCATGCTTCTTATTGTTGGATGCGCTGGTGGGTTCATCAATATTACTTAGTGAACAATTGTTACCTGGTAAATCACGCCACATGGAGGCCAGTTTTGCATAAAGATTTCTTCAGAAGATAATATTTGCGAATTGAAATCTACTGATACTCTTAAAGGATGGATAGTCTTTGATGCTCCTTTGAAGAAAGCATATGAACTTTCGAATCTTCCAAGAGAAAATGATGATTCTTCACAATTCTATCCTCCTCCGCCCTTGCGGAATTTACGAGATAACCTTCCTTCGTCATCGACAAAGCAAGAGACAGGAAAACATCGTCATTCTCTTCAGAAGGATAAGCATATTATAATTGAAGATCCGTAATTCATATAGTTGATCTTGAAGAACTAACTTCTGAATAGAAAGTAGCGAGTATTTTCAACAAACTTGTTATCGTTGTAATTTGAACCGATTTAAAAGAAATACATTTCTGTATGTTGTTTAATCAGTGTTTGATATTTTCATGATTTATTTTATCATATCAGGCAATTGCATATTTGAGCATATCTTAAGTAAAGTAGATGATCATATATGTATCTGCAGCATTTTGATGCTACACATAGTTTAAGCTCTTGAGTAGTAGAGCTAGTAGTATACTTTTGACTGAATATACTTTGACTGGACTTTACTTAACTTGACTGGACTTGACTTGACTTGACTTAACTTAACTAGACTGGACTGGACACTTCCACACGCAGTTTAAGCTCTTGAGTAGTGGAGCGGGCATAGTTTTTTAGACTCATAAGCAGTCAAAGTCGGATCTTAAGTGAATGGTCTCTATAACTCTTATGAGTTCACTGGACTTATCGTGGCCGGGGAGTTCACAAACCACGATCCATCAGAGGGGCCCAGTGAAGCTACCGGGGCAGTGAACTCGATGGGTTTTATGCACAGGGTTGGCCATAGTAATTCTCTAGAATTCATAGGGCGCGCAAGGCTACCTTAGGGCACCAAATTCATGGCCGCCAGTCCATCGATGAGGGGGTAGTTTATTTTAAAGACTCGTCCTCATGAGTTTCTACTGTAATCAAACCAAGAATCTAGGGGTCTTACGCATGGTTGACCTATCTATGGACAAGCTAAAGAGCGCACACTGCAGCTCGCTTTTTCTTCTTCTGCCAGGTCTGACCCATTCACGAGAGGAAATTTTCTCTCACCTTCCCCCATGGCGTTGTTGGAAGCTGTACAGATAGCATTGGTCTCACGCGTAATTGGCCATTGTGGACTTTTGGTCGCTTAAGGCTTTTAGTCGTTGGCTTCATCCACTGACCGCTTGGGTCTAAGCATGTAATGACCTTCGCGGGCTTTTTAAGGTCACTGGCTTCTCACTGCTGCCCGTATAATATTTGATATATCGCCGTTTGTGGTAGGTCTTATGCGTAGCATTCCGCTGCCGTATATGATAAATAGCCATCGCCGCTATGGTGGATGATAAGTCGACAAATGATATATTGCCATTGCTAATAATAGTATCCTTGATAATATTTATGTTTTAAAATAGTGTATCAATTTGGCAATAATATCGGTTTGACGATAATGGCTTTTGTAATAGTAGTCAGCAGCAAATTGTGATGGTGATAATATTGATTTTGGCGTTAATCGGCTATAATTGGCGATAATATTGATACACTTGATATGCGCTTGATACGCTTGAGAATCTTGCCTTTTATTCATATAAGGAGAAGGATAATAATGACATTGCCTTTGAGGGAAGGCTCTTTCATCTTTCTGCTTGTATTGCCCCATTTTGATTAAGAAGTATTATACTGATAATCTTCATAATCAAAACTGTAATAACATTTAGAGATGATATAACAACATTTAGAGATGATATATTCTTACGAATCGGGCATTGTCATGAATACATGTAACTCCAATTCTAATCATTGAAATATGAAGAGTCGCGTTCATATTAGAATATGGCTTTTCTTCTAGATAATCATTACTGACTTCAATCAGGATTGCGTGCTGTTACTTTTTCTCTTACATCATACATTTTCCTTATGACAACTTCACCACTATCCATCATTTCTTGTAAAATTCTCTTCAAGTTGAAGTAGTTCAAGTTCAATGTCTAAGAAGACGGTGATAATAACAATAATCATTTTCTTTTGTCATCTTCATCTCTTTTGGGCGTTTTGGCCATGGCAGCCTAATTTTTTCTGAAGCCAATAGTTGATTCATCATAGCAAGTATATCATCTTCTTCAAATGTATACTTTTCGCAATTATTGAATTGTTCAAATCTCTTCTTTATTTTTCCCACTGGAGAATTGCTCGTATTTCTTTCATCAAATTTCTTTGTTCATCTCGATAATTCTCCATTTCTCTTTCTTCCTTGACATTACCAGTCGAAGTCCTTTTGGAATCTTGAAACAACCGGTTCATATAAAAATTGAACACTTTCCCACTGAGCTTTTCCAGATTGCATGCTTTCACGATTAAATCTTGAAAGTTTTGTATATTTTGACCAATAAGACTCATTATAATATCTGGTCTTATGCATTTTATACATGACTTGTTTTTCTTCTTTCACCAGTTGTGGACATGATGCCCCCAGAATTCTCCATTGAACGATGAATTCTTTAACTGGTTCGTCTTCTCTTTGGCAAATAGAGGCTAAAATGTCTGGACTGATTTTTTCAGTAGATGACCTAGGGAGCTGTGAATAATAATATTGAATATTTTTTATGGAGCTTGTTGCAGGAGATATAAAAAATGGTGCTTTTCTTATCATAATAGCCTTCCCTTTATCCCTCCCTGTCTTTGGCGGGTCCTTTGCAGACGCCGCGTTTGCAGTTACTTTTCTCTCTCACTTTTCTTCATTTTTTATTATTATCTCGCCCTGCTTTATCATCTTCTATAATACGTCTTTCAATGTGAATTAAGCTTCTGTAGGATGCCCCAAAAATGATGATAACGACAATAATTCTTTTCTTTCGTCATCTCAACTTCCTCTGAGTATTTGGGCTGGGGTAACTTGATAGTTCCAGCAGTTAATAGTTTCTCCATCATTGGCAAAACATCTTCGTTCTCGAAAGCATATTCTTTGTGAGAGTCATATAATCGAGATTGTTTATCATTTACACGACCCTTATAATGTTTTAAGTCTTCTCTTTTCCTTGTTTCTCGTTTATTGTGAAAAATACCTCTTTTCTCTTCCCGATCAACAACATTTACCATTGATCTATTTGATCCTCTTCTTTCTATTCTATTTTGAAATACTGGCATTTTCCTAGCCATCAACTCCCGTGCATGTGCCTTTGTTGCAAGATATCTGAAGGTTCTTATATTAGCACTTGTGAGACCAAAAGCATTTCCTGGTTCCATGGAGTTTAGGCACATATTTACTTGTTCCTTTTCTTTGGGGAACAGTCTGCACGAAGCCGCTAAAGTTTTCCATCTATCAATAAATTTTTCCACAGGTATATTTTCTCTCTATCTCACAGAAGCCAATTCTGCAATACTGACATCACGGTCTGACGAAAAGAAATTGGATATAAACACGTCTTGCATCTGCTCCCAAGTTCGTATCGATTCTGTCGTCGGATTAGAGTACCACCGAAATGCTTTACCTGTCAAGGAAGACACGAACAGTCGCAAACAGTACTGTGAAACATTGGAGAAGTTGCCCATTGTCGTGATGAAGTGTACAGGATGTTCTTCTAGAGATCCATCTCCATTAAACTTTTGAAAATCTGGATGTTTGAAGTTGGCCAGGAATGGCACATCCTCCATTTCCTTTGGATACGGTGTTTCGTAACGGAATCTCCCTATATGTTCACGTTCTCCGATGACTTCTGCGACCATTTGTCGCATTTCTTCTTGTGTCGTTGTTCTGGTAGCCGAAGCAAACCCATGTGATCTTGCTCTAGATGGCTGCGGCCATCATAGGCAGAGCTGCCACTTGGGCTACATTGTGAGCAAGGGTGGCCAAAGCTTCTCGGAGACTTCTACACTCTTCCATTAAAGTTCTTTGAGCTTGTGTCATCTCGACCATGCGCTCATCAACACTTGGTGGTGGACCCTGATTGACTCCTATCATGTACAAAATGGCTTCTCTATTCCTTGATGAAGCTATTGTCGGGGTGGAGTATAAACATATTGGAGTGGTAGGGCTCAATAAGAAAGAAGTTTTGTCAAGTTCTACAGTGTTTCCGTAGGATTCGACTAATTGCAATGTAACTCGTAAAGGTGTTGTTTGCGACGATATAGGGGATGGTAACTCTTCCACAAGCGATTTACCCTTTTCTTTTCTCGTCCATCGAGTGTTAGCTACAGGCAAAGCTGGATAGTAATGCGATGTTAGAGAGCAGGCGGATTTCCTGGGTAAAGTGTTGGAGGAGCAAGTGCAGGATTCTTCCTGGCTGCATTACTTGTTATCGAACCTCCAATCCTTTATGGTGGAGTTAATTTGATAGCCGCATGAGATTGAGCCTTTGACTTCCTTCTCAAAACGACGATCCATTCGTCTTTTCTATTTTGTGCAAGTGGTGATGCAGATATCACTCCGGTGACAGCTCGTGGAGCATCGTTCTTAACGAGAATCATCTTCTTTTTGATTAGTTGATTCTTCAGGTTTTAGATTGATCACATGCATATTCTACTACGAATCCATTTGGAGTGAAGTAGAAAATCGTTCTGCTTTTAATGGTCATCATTGATTGTACCTGTAATACGTGTGTTGTATTGTAGTTCTGTCAGAAGATATGAAAACAACATTGATTAATATTTAATAAAAATGTACTTTATCTTGGAGATGAAAGGAAGGATGTTTCCGTTGAGAGTCGCCATTTTTGCATCTGCGTGACGCCAAACAATGATGAAGTTCTCTAAATAATTTCTAAGTTAATATCAAGTAAGATAGAAAGATCCTCAATGGAGTCGCCATTTTGTTTCGACAAGAAACGAAATGTATTTGATTTCGAGAATTATCTTACTGAATTAACAAAGAAAGAATGAAGAGAAAAATCATCATATTTTATTCATTCTGAATTCATTTACATCATTTTATCCTTTGATTCCAAGATAAAATACTTTCGACAAAAGAATACAAGTATTGAATGAGTTTAAATGATGATTTCGACAGCATTTCGGGTTGTGATTTGTTCATCTCAGCAAGAGGAATATTGTACATATATGAGCATTTTGCATCTTCTTCAAGTCGTCTAAAATATGATCCAGAATCGCAAGAAACTCTCATATGCTTGAGGAAAACTTGTATATTTAAAGGAATTCGAAGATTCCGACTGCATCTCTGCTCCTTCGTGTTGATCCCTGCGCAACAACATGTTGTTGCGCGGGACGGCATAATGGAAGAACACCACTTCTTCTCTTTTCTTCCCTCTCTTCAGAATAGCTTCAAGGTCTTCGTTTTCTTTGAAGATCTGATCTTCTTCGTCGTATTCGTTGTGCCTAAATGAGAGGGAGAGTAGGGTATTTATAGGCTTCCACACGTGCGAACCCTCGATCTCCGTGCTGAGGGACCCACTTCTCACAATATCTTAACCGTCTAATCCGTCCTGATCGAACTGATGTTGCGCGGACCAGCTCAATAAATATGCTTTGCGCGGGTGCGCGCAACACAATGTCTTTCCCCCTTTTTTATTTTCTTTATTTTTTACTTCTTTTGCTCTAGTCTTTCTTTTGATTTTATTTCTTCAATCTTTATTATTTTTTATGTCTCAACACACTCTCGCAAATAAAGTTCCGCGAGTACCCATACACACACACCCACGCGAGTACACCCGCACTTGCGCTTAGCTGGGCTCGGCTCGCGCAGGCGCGTGTGTGCTCAATGACAAAGATTAGAGTTATTGGCATAGCCCCCCACAGAACCAAATTCACATGCCCCCTGGATGGGGCTCAAGCCCCAAGGCAAAAAGCCTATCTTATATACAAGAAGATTTTCTTTGGAAAATCCGATGTGAGACAAAATCCACCATCCAAAACATCAGAAATTTCAAATCTGGAGGGAAACCAAAATATTTGAAATTCAAATTTAAATATAAATTTTGAAACAAAATACAACATGGAGCTCTTGAATAGGTTGGGTGTCATATACACATCACTGTGGGTCCACAACACTTGATTCCACTTCTCACGAAAAAGAAAAAGCAAAAAAATAAGGGCATTTTGGTCATTTCACTCCAAAAACACATTCTATGTTGCTTTAAGAAAATCAGAATTCTTACGATCCGATCATCATCAGGTGGACCACACCATGAAACAAACATCATCCGAAAAAACATGGGACGCCTAGCTCTTAGTTTCGCTTGGTCCTCATGTTCATGAACACACTGAGTCCACTTATCTAGAAGAAAAAAATGAGGACATTTTGGTTACTTCCCCCAAGCATTAGTGAAGGTCGTGAAATCAAAATTCTCGCTGATCCAATCATCAGGTGGCCCACACCATAAAAAAATAAAAAATTAAATTAAATTAAAAACCTGGTGATTGGCCTGATATTTTGTTTGCTTGATCTTCATTGTGAGGTGCACTTCTTGGATGGGTTGGATGCAATACAACATGTGAGCCCCACAATGCTCAACTTCACCTTTCACCAAAAACACAATCTTTGTGATATGTGAAGGCATTGTTTGGTGGGTCTATTTGTATTCATTAAAACATTAACAGAGGAATTTCTGTTTCCAGGAAAATGGCTTTTCTTGTTTCTTTTTCTTTTTCTTTGTTGTTTGTTTGTTTTTTTTTTTTTTGGAAAATGTTGTTTACATCTTCTTCTCATCTCCGTACTTCAAAATAAAAAATAAAAATCTTCTCATTTTCTGAAAATTATATATTTTTTCGTGTGTGATGGGAACATCACATTATGAACATCATTATTCACATATCAAAGGGTCCGAGCCCCAGTGTCCTTGTGACGCAGAGATGAACGTGATGAGAATAACTACTCCGAATCCACGGAGCTTCTCTGGACTCCTCACAGAGACTTCTCAAATCCACGAGGAAGGAAAGCAAGAAATAGAAATAAATTCTAAGAAATTCGAAATTGATTAATTGATGACTAAAAACGAGTTCACAACCCTTTAAATAGGGGTACTAAGCAATGGAAAAGAAATCAGAATCAAACTACAACTAAAACTCCTAGAATCCGCGACTTACTATAAATAGTAAACTTACTATTTATAGACGGTCGTGATGTCTACTAGTGCACACGGTTTTTGGCCAAAAATAGTAAGTGTCCTATTTGGCTTCACCAAACCGTTCCTCTAATTATTCTAAGCTCTTTTCACGTTGGACGCAACTCCTAAAGTCCGACGGGTGAAGAGTTGTAATCAAACTAAAACTTACTATTTATAGTAAAAACGAAACTAAAACAGGGAAACGACCGTCAATCCAGGAGTTTTTCACAATTCCGGGCTTCACAACCCAGCATAGCCAGGTTGGTTGGCTAAAGTAGCTCGTTCTACCCCAAAATCATATATTTTACGTCAGCTAACTCATTCCGAATTGTGAGATACGCCCGATCTAAGGTCCGACGGTCCGGATCACTTCTGTCGTCGACTGGGCCTTTTCTGATCCATCTTGGCCATGAAACTGTTCGCGACCTGCTCTACATCAGTCCCCTTTACTTCAAAAGAACTCATCGTCGAGTTCTCATCCTGTTCTGGTTCATAATACTCGTCAGGTCCGCGACGATGAAAGTCCGTGAGATCGCCATGTCATCTGGAAGATCAACAACATAAGCATTGTCATTGATCTTTCGAATGATTGAGACGGGTCCAATCTTCTTATTTTTCAACTTGTTGTACGTCCCAGTGGGAAATCTCTCTTTGCGCAGATGGATCATAACGCGGTCGCCCACCTCAAACACTTTTTGTCGCCGGTGCTTGTTCGCTTGTTCCTTGTACTTTTCGTTCGAGGTATATAGCTTGGTCTGCACTTTCGCATGGATGCCCATGATCTTGTCTGCCATATGTTCTGCTACAATTCTCGTGCCTGGGTGCTTGGGCAGAGGGACCAAGTCAAGTGTGTAGCGAGGCACTTGTCCGTAGATAATCTGGAACGGTGATTTTCCTGTCGAATAGTTCACCGTGTTGTTGAATGCAAACTCTGCTTGAGACAAGGCCAAATCCTACTGCTTCAGTTTTTCTCCTGAAATACAGCGAAGGAGGTTTCCCAACGTACGATTCACAACTTCGGTCTGCCCATCAGTCTGTGAGTAGTAGGCACTGCTGAATTGAAGTCGTGTATCGAATCGAGTCCACAAAGTCTGCCAAAAGTAGCTAATGAACTTCGTGTCATGATCAAAAGTAATGGTCTTGGGGACCCTATGTAGCCGTACGACCTCCCTGAAGAATAGATTCGCCACGTGTGTTGCATCAAGGGTCTTCTTGCATGGGATAAAGTGTGTCATCTTGGAGAAACAATCTACCGCCATGAACACCGAATCCATACCGCGTTGTGTTCGTAGGAGACCAAACACGAAGTCCATTGATAAATCCTCCCAAGGACCTTCAGGTACAGATAACGGGGTGTAGAGGCCTGTATTCTGATATTGCCCCTTGGAGGTCTAACAAACATGACAACGTTTTACGGCTTTTCCCACATCACGTACTAATTGCGGCCAGTAATACCGCTCTTCCACAAGAGCTCGTGTCTTGTCTCATCCAAGGTGTCCACCGAGGCCACCTCCATGCGGCTCCTGAATAATCCGCTCCCTCAGAGAACTTTGGGAGATGCACAATCGATTCCCTTTGAAGAGAAAATCGTGCTGTATATGAAGGTCACCGGGGTGACCTTCTTGGCACTTCATCCAAGAATCTTTGAAGTCCTCATCCTCGGCATACAGCTCCTTGAGACAGTCGAAGCCGACCACCTCGTTGCTCATCGTAACAAGTAGTGATGCACGACGGCTAAGTGCATCAGCCACCTTGTTCTGTTGCCCTGACTTGTGCTTCAGAACGAACGTGAATTCCTGTAAAAACGTAACCCATCTAGCATGCACACGATTCATGTTAGTCTGACTATTAATAAACTTTAATGCTTGATGGTCAGTGTACAGAACAAACTCTCTTTGAATGAGATAATGCCGCCAATGTCGCAGCGCCTGAACAACTGCGTACAACTCAAGCTCATAAGTCAACCACTTCTTTTGGGCTTCGCTGAGCTTCTCCTGTAGAAGGCTACCGGCCTGCCTTCCTGTGATAACACTCCTCCAATTCTGACGTATGAAGTGTCACACTCGACCTCAAACAATTTGTCGAAATTAGGAAGCACCAAGACCGGTGTTGTAGACAAACGATGCTTAATCTCATGAAAGCTCTTGTCCACTTTATCGATCCACTGGAACGGTCCTTTTTTCATGCAATCTGTTATAGGCGCGACTATGGTGCTAAAATATTGCACAAATCGATGATAGAAAGTCACCAACCGGTGAAAACTCCTCACCTCATGAATGTTTGTCGGGATCGGCCATTCCTTAATAGCTCGCACCTTTTCATCGTCCACACGAATGCCTTTGGACGTTACAACAAATCCTAGAAACAACAGGCTGTCAGTTAAAAAACTACACTTCTTCAAGTTGAGGTACAACTTGTTAATTTGTAGGACCTGCAGCACCTGCCTGAGATGTTTCCTATGCTCTGCCTCATCCTGACTATATATCAATATGTCATCAAAATATACTACCACAAATCGGCCAGTGAATAGTTTTAGAACTTGATTCATCAAATGCATAAAAGTACTTGGTGCGTTCGATAGGCCAAAGGGCATGACCAGCCACTCATACAACCCTTCCTTGGTCTTGAATGCCGTTTTCCACTCGTCACCGGGTCAGATACGAATTTGATGGTACCCGCTCCTTAGATCTAGTTTAGAGAACACCTTGGCCCCTTCTAGCATATCGAGCATGTCGTCCAACCGTGGTATTGGGAACCGATACTTAATGTAATTTTGTTGATTGCCCGGCTATCGACACACATGCGCCAGCTTTCACCTTTTTTTTACGTTTATAATGCTGGTACGGCACATGGGCTCATGCTCTCTCTCTCAATAGACCCTTACGGATCAATTCCTCCACTTGCCCCTGAAGTATCTCACACTCCTTCGGACTCATCCGATAATGAGGGCGGTTGGGCAGGCTAGCCTCAGGGATGAGGTCTATGTGATGTTGGATGTCCCTCATGGGGGGCAATCCATCAGGTAGATCCTCAGGCCAGACTTCTTTGAATTTGTTTAACAATAGTCTTAAACTTGGAGGGATGTTTGAGGGTTCCTCTTCCTCGCCTTTCACCACTACGACGTATACCTCGCCGGTTTCCTTGGATTCCTCCATGAAATCCTGAATGGTCAAGAGGGAACTCCCCTCCACTTTAGAAGCTTCAGGGTGGTTCTCTGGTGCCATAGGGGCAAGGATTATTTTTCGACTATCCTTGACGAATATGTGGACATTATCTCATCCCCGATGAGTCGCATCACGGTCCGACTGCCAGGGTCGACCGAGTAGCATATGATAAGCTTCCATGTCGACCACGTCACAAAGTATTTGATCCTTATAATTTTTGCCAATTGAAAATGAGATAGTGCATTGTTTAGTTACCTTCGTCTCATTCACCTTTTTTATCCAGCCAATTGAGTACAGGGAAGGATGCTTCGTCGTTGGTAGCTGCAACTTGTCCACCATCACTCTTGAGACGATGTTCTCGCTACTACCACTGTTTATGATCACATCACAGACCTTTCCGCTGACAGTGCACCGAGTACGAAATATATTGTGTCGCTGTGGATATAATTCCTTTCGTGGAGTATACAGTAATCGCCTCACAACTAGAAATTCGCCATGATCCTCGCCTGTCACTTCATCGCCACCTGTTATTTCTTCAGTGGTTTGTTCATGTTCATCAAAGTCATGGTCTTCTTCTGCGGCCTCATCTTCAGTGCCCCCTTCGTTTATAGTCAAGTGTGTGTTGTAGAACGTTGAGGACAAGTGTTTGATAAGTGGCCTGGTTGGCCACAACGGTAACAATTGTTCGACCTTGGCCGAGCATAAGGATTTGGAATCCTACTTGGACCCGCTATTGTGGGTGCTGCACGTTGAGGTTTGGATGAGCCGCTCCCCGTATCATGGTTTGTGGTCGTAGGAGGTTGAGGACGTTCTCCTACTGAATCTTTTTCTCGTACCAGCAATGGATCCTGCGTGGGACACGTCATGGGGGGTCGAGTTGAAGGATATGGACGAGCAGGAGCTCTTGCAAGTTGTGTTTCAGCCCTACCTGTCAATTGAACTGCTTTATCCACGGTCCCGACTGGGTACATCTGAACTCGGTCCTGAATTGTTGGTCGCAACCCACCTATAAATCATGTCACCTTCTATGACTCAGATTCTGACATATCGTTTCATGTAGCCAACCGCTGGAATTCTTCAGTGTAATCTGTGACGGTTCGATTTCCTTGTCGGCAATTTTGATATTGCTAGAATAATATCTGTTCATAATCACTGGGGAGAAATCGTGACCAAAGAAGACGTCTCATCCGTGGCCATGATGAGATGGGCGCCTTGTTCTGACTGCCCGTGAGAGTTGTAATTGTTTCCACCATGCAGAGGCACCGAATTTTAATTTAAACGCTACCAATTTGACCCTTTTATGATCTGGCACGTCTATATAATCAAAATATCTCTCTACTTCGGCTAGCCAATCGAGGAAATCTTCTATACGTAATAAACCATTAAAACTAGGAAGTTCAGCCTTACCTCGATAGTCTTTTTTAGCACGATCTAGATGATCGCCTCCATGGATTGGTCGTCGGGCAAAACCCTCATTAAGGTCCTCGTCGCTAGAACTTGACTCATCTGGTGTAGCCCGATGGTTTGCCACTGGTAGTGCTCTACGAAAATCGGGGTTACGTCGTACAGCAACCATGGGTGGTGGAGCACCGCCTAGGGCTCGGGGCGGAAGTAGCGCATCCACAAGACGGTCGAGGGTTGCCTGCAGCCCTTGCATGGTCAACTGACTCTCCCGATGGAAAGCTTCCATTCTTTCCGAAAGATAACGAATCCCTGGATCACCGTCCATATGATTTTGATTCATACCTTCATTGTTTGCCATCGGCCCGAGGGGAATCCTCGCTTTGATACCAATTGACGCAGAGATGAACATGATGAGGATAACTACTCCGAATCCACGGAGCTTCTCTGGACTCCTCACAGAGACTTCTCGAATCCACGAAGAAGGAAAGCAGGAAATAGAAATAAATTCTAAGAAATTCAAAATTGATTAATTGATGACTAAAAATGAGTTCACAACCCTTTAAATAGGGGTGCCAAGCAATGGGAAAGAAATCATAATCAAACTACAACTAAAACTCCTAGAATCCGCGACTTACTATAAATAGTAAACTTACTATTTATAAACGGTCGTGATGTCTACTAGTGCGCAAGGTTTTCGGCCAAAAATAGTAAGTGTCCTATTTGGCTTCACCAAACCGTTCCCCTAATTATTCTAAGCTCTTTTCACGTTGGACGCAACTCCTAAAACCCGACGGGTGAAGAGTTATAATCAAACTAAAACTTACTATTTATAGTAAAAACGAAATTAAAACAGGGAAACGACCGTCGATCCAGGGGTTTTTCACAATTCCGGGCTACACAACCCGGCATAGCCAGGTTGGTTGGCTAAAGTAGCTCGTTCTACCCCAAAATCATATATTTTATGTCAGCTAACTCATTCTGGATTGCGAGATACGCCCGATCTAAGGTCCGACGGTCCGGATTACTTCTGTCGTCGATCGGGCCTTTTCTGATCCATCTTGGCCATGAAACTATCTGTGACCCGCTCTACATCACCTTGTGATTAGGCGAGTATCCATTCGAGTCCCGAAGAGGAGCCAAAGACCTCACATAGCATGTGGGTTGCGTGCTGGATATTTTCAAATTGTTGGATTGCGAGGACTTCACAGTCGGACCGTTGGATGTGAATTGATCATAGCCCGCCGTGATCGTGGATGTCTTTAGAGTTCATCGGATAGTCTTAGTTTCTTAGGATTATAGTGATTTTTGTTTTGAGCACTTAGTTTACTTCTTAAAATTTTATGTACATGTTTTATTGGTTTTATGATTTATAGAGGGTATTTGTAATTTGTAGAGTAGGGGACTAAAAGCAAACGTGTTTTTCATTAATGGTCTTTTTGGAAAAGACTAACTTTTATACTATAAAGTTCTCCTCTTTCTTTTGTGTTTAGGGAGAATGTGGTGTGAAAGCTCATTCGGTGTGAATCCGAATGAAAAATACCTCGGTGTGAAGCTTTGTTCATCCATCTCTTCTTTCTTCTCAAGTTCTAAAGGTATTTTTTCTAATCCATTTTTTCTTTTCCTTTCAAAATTTCTTCTTCTTTATCTTTTTTTATTTTTTATTTTTTATCTTAAACTCAAATCATCCCAACCTATACCTGAACAAAAAATCCAGTCATACATGAATCCGTATGTTCATACGGTTGTACGAACAGTCCGTACGGATTGTTTTGTGGACCTCGCTTCAGCCATACATGATTCTCCTTTCAAATAAACCATAATTTCAATTTTTCCTAATTTTCAAACCCTAACCCTAACCCTAACGCTAACCCCTAACCCTAATTTTCTTAAACCTATAATGATTTGAATCCATTTAGGACTTGGGTGATTCCTTTTAAAATAGTTCTACCCTCATATTTTGAATGGAATTTCTTAATTTCGTTTGGCCAATTTCAAATTAACATCTTACTAGTTCATTCGTACAAGCACTTGGTAGCATAGGATTACATGTAATTGCTTATTAAATTAATTGTTTGGTTTATCAAGATTGCCGAAGTTTCATACTTTTATTGCAAATGTTTTAAACTGAAAATCTGATTTAATATATTATCCTAAACTAGAAAACCATTCTGCATCAAATTTTGGTATCAAAGCAATTTAAACATAGGGTAGATTGATTGAATGCCAAACACGGATCTCTAAGATCTTTTGATCTTGGAGATTTTTGAAAGATCTCCATCCATGGTGGGGCCTCCAGATTGACGGTCTGTGTGTCGATGAACACTGGAACCCCACATGTACAGAAATGGGTGTTGCAGGACACCGTATGTCCTGCAATCTAGGACCAGATAATTCTGTATCTTATTTTATTTGGTTTGTAGCATTGTTTAATGTGGTATACTGTTGCCACTCCATTTCAGAGAATTGCTAAACCATCTAAGCATCAATATTCCAATTAAGCAACATTATCTGCCTTCTTATCTTTCTTTGTTTCTTAATTATTATTATTATTATTATTATTATTATTATTTTTAATCTGCTTCTATATAAATGGCATCTGATTGAAGTATGCACTATTGTATATCTTTTTCATACTAGATAGCTGATCTCCTTTACTGCAGGCTGTTATGTAGGAGACACTGCAGACATGCAACGTGTTAAGAAGCTTGCTGCATTTCAGAAAACAGCCCTCGAACATGCATTATCCTGTATGTTTCAGTGCTTCAAAACAAAATGCATTTTTTACTTCTCTTTGAGTTGGAACTATTTTCAAGGAAGATGCATTGAAAATGATTTTTTTTTATTTTTTTATTTATTATTATTATTATTATTTTTTTTTTTTTTTTGGGAAATGACATTTAGGGTGTTCATCATCATAGTCAGCACAGTTTGCATCTTGCTATCATACTCGGCATAGTTTGCATCTTGCTGATTTTTTATTTTTTTTTTGAACTAGTTATTTCACTATGTATACTGCTGAAATTTGTGGTACTAGTTAATTCACATGCCGCATTGCTGGAATTTTCGAGTATTAGTTATATTTTGTGATATATTGCTGAATTTTAGTGCCAGGGTTTCTTTTGACCTATTGCTGAAAAACTAACACTATTATTTCCTTTATCCCATTGCTGAATTCTCCTAACACTCATTGATCTTCTCGCCACATTGCTGAATTTTGGCATCAGGATATTTCATTAGTTAAATTGTTGGATTTTTAGGATTAGCTGTCTCCTTGGTCATATAGAGTCACATATGTTCATCTAGAGTTGTCTAGGGTCATATAGGGTGATGTAGTGTCTTCACATTAGGTTTCACTGTGCATGTTCACACGATTTGGGCGTGGTCTTGGTCTTCACTCCACGATGAGTCTAAAACAACTCACCGAGGCTCATGCAAGCTATGAACACCCGTTTGATAGTCATAGAGGCGCAATATTGAGCCGACAATAACCAATTGGCACCCCAGAAAAACTGCATTGATCAGTTAAAGACTTCCCTACGATCTAACCCCAACACCACTGGGGAAGATGGCCGGTCCCAAGTGGGAAGCCCTGCACATAATGATGTAGGAAGTCACGTTGGATGATGTGTAGGAATCCAGGCCTGAGGTGGTGGTCGTGGTGGGGCGCATTGTCAGGCACCCCAGAGAGAGTTCCATGACCGCTATGAACCAAATGAGCGGTGGTCATGAAGAACATGAAAGTAGATGTGTCGAGTTTTAATGGTCGCTTGGATGCCAAGGCGAATCCTTGATTGGTTAACAGACATGGATCACCACTTCGAGTGGTATGAAACATCTGATCCCCTTAGAGTGAGATTCACCAAGATAAAATTGGCAATCCCTTCGTCAGAGATTCATGTCCATGGTTGATTACATGGCCAAGTTTGACGAATATATGATGCGATGAAATATCCAGGAGGACCCATTAGTCATCCTTTCCATATCTGAGCTTCAATGGGAGCTTATTCCTCATGCCGTCAATATCCTTGAGCACACCTTTTAGGTAGTGCAGGAGTTAGAGAAGGACGTGAAACTGCAGTTCACGAGGCGATTTGACTCCCACGAGTCACCTAACTTTGGGAGTCCCGGGCCCAGTTGGTGTGCAACCTAACCCTAAGGATACTAAGGGTGAAGGTACCAATGCAAGAGGAAGTGGGCCCATGCGGTGTTACAACTGCTAAGGGTTTGGTCATTGCTCATACCAATGCCCCACAAAAGAGCAAACCAATGCACTTTTCATTGACGGCTTTTGTGAGGATGTGGACCAGGCCGAATATAAAGAAATGTATGTATGAGCCCGAAAGAAGTGCTAGTGACAAAGGAGGAGTCGGTACCATGCCACTTGCAGTAGTCAGGTGCGCCTTAACTCAGGCTAAGGTTAGCGATGATTGGCGTTAAAACACTATCTTCTATACTTACGCCAAGTGTGGAGAAAAGAACTGCAAGGTGATAGTTGACAATGACAGCTGCACCAATGTGGTCTCAATTAGCACCATTAGCCGGTTGGGTTTGACACTCATCCCTCACCCGTAGGTCCTATAGAGTGTCATGGGTTGATGCGCCTTCTATTCCGATTTTGCAGCAGCATGTCATTCTCATTTAGTTCGCATCTTATAGAGATACACTATTGTGTGATATTGTGCCCATGGATGTGGACCACATCATTTTGGGTAGGCCCTGGTTGTACGATAGAGATGTGAAACTGTTCGGTCGCTCAAATACGTGTTCTTTATGCACGTAGGCGAGAGGATAAAGTTAAATCCTCTTCTGCCCAAAAGTACTCCAGAAAAGGAGGGCGTTAAAAAGGGTAATCCCAAAGAAATGAGGAAATCCCAGCCTTAGTCTTTTCATATTATATATGTAAAGGAGTTTGAAAAAGAAACTGAGTCGGATTTGACAGAGTATGTCCTTGTGGCCAGAGAAGTTACACCCGAGGCTAGAGTAGAGTTGACATCTGAGGCAATTCCAATGGTAGATGAGTTTAGTGATGTTTTTTCCGATGTTTGTCCCCGGGTCGACGCTACCCAACCTTCCTCACTATCGAATGAACCCCACAGAGCATGTTGAATTAAAAAAGCAAGTTGATGAGCTTTTAAGAAAATGGTTCATTTAGGAGAGTATGAGTTCGTGCGTCATGTATTCCCTTCTCACGCCTAAGAAAGATGCACTTGGCGCATGTGTGTGGATGACATGTCCATCAATAAAATCACGGTCAAGTACTGATTTCCTATACTGCGTCTTGATGATATGCTAAACATGATGGCCAGTGCCACAGTATTTTCGAAGATAGACCTCAAGAGTAGGTATCACCAAATATATATACACCCATGAAATAAGTGGAAAACAACCTTCAAGACAAAGGACAGGCTATATGAGTCTTTACTCAAGCCCTTTGGCTTGACCAATGCCCCCAAGCACATTTATGAGAGTGATGACCCAAGTATTGAGATCCTTTATGGGTAAGTTCCTAGTTGTGTACTTTGTCAGATAGCATTATTTTCTCAGGGTTTATAGTTTCATTTGAGGGCATGAGAGCAGACATCAAGAAGGTCAAGGTCATAATATAGTGACTTGAACAACACAATATTCATGAAGTGCAAAACTTTCACGACTTAGTTATTGTTAATTTATAGGTTGTTCATCAGAGGATTTAATTCCATCATGGCTCTCATCACTGATTGCATAAAGAAATGAGAGTTTGCATGAACTAAAGCAACCTCTAAAGCATTTAAAGAGATAAATGGCAAAATGAGTGAGCTCCCGTCATGCACCTTCCAGACTTTTTCAAAGTCTTTGAAGTTACGTGTGATGCTTCATTAATTGAAGTTGAATGATGCAAAGCAACAATACTCTACCCATGACAATGAGTTATATGCGATGGTCCAGTCTTTGAGACATTTGTGACATTATATGCTACTGTAGGAATTTGTCTTGTTTTTTTTATTACAAGGCCTTACGTTATCTTAACTCCTAGAAGAAGCTAAACCCAAGGCATGTTAAGTGGATTGAGTTTCTCTAGGACTATTTGTTCGTATTGAAACATAAGGCCGGCGTTGACTACAAACCTGTTGATGCCCTTAGTCGTAGAGTGATGCTTTTATAATCAAAGAGTGTAGAGGTTACTGGGTTTGAGCAACTTATAGATGAATACGCTGCTCGCCTAGATTTTAGTCGTATATGTGTCGCTTTTGGATGACCAATCGAGGAATGATGGTTTTGTCTTAAACAATAATTTCCTATTTAAAGGTGACAAACTCTTTATTCCCCTACCTCTTTCTGGGATTTCCTCATTTAGAAGCTTCATAACGAAGGAGTTGCAGGTCACTTTGGTTGCGACAAGACCATTGCTCTCGTGTAAAATAGATTCTATTGGCCTAGTCTCAAGCGGGACGTAGCCAAAATTATTGAACAGTATCGTACTTGTCAGCTGGCAAAGCAGAAGAGGCAAAATACATGATTATATATGCCTGCTTTTGCCACTGCCACATGCGCCGTGGCAGGACATTAACATGGACTTTGTGTTTGGGATTTCCAAGACTATTAAGAAGCAAGATTCCATCTTTGTCACAATGGATCATTTTTTCTAAAATGACACACTTCCTTCCATGTTTTAAGACTTCAGATGCCTCCAATATCGCAATGCTATTCTTTGGGGAGGTAATTCGTTTACACAGTTTGCCCAAAATCATTGTGTCTGACTAGGTCGTTAGGTTCATGAGTTATTTTTTGAAGACATTTTGGCACATAATGGGTACGCGACTCCAGTTTTCGGCGGCTTACTACCCTCAGACTGACGGCTAGATAGAAGTGGTTAATAGGAGTCTCAATAGTTTGTTGAGATGTCTCATGGGTGATCGCACTAGGACGTGGAATGCAATATTACATGTTGTGGAGTTAACATATAATAGTTCGGTTAATAGGTCCATAGGCATGAGTCCATGTTATAAGCGTAGAAAACTTATTGACTTCATTACATAATAAAATTAGACAAAGGATTAAGATGAGTAACAAACGTTACAAAATTTCTATTGAGTATCATCGTAGATTCAAAGTGGTATCAGAGTGGAAGCCCAATGATCAAGTCTCTTCACCAATGGGGTTGGATGATGCAGGGGCATCCTGGTGCGACTCCAAGGATGCATCGTATCTCCACACTAGGGGTGGGGTGGCCTATAAGTTGTGGCCTGTGAGATGCAGGATGGCCACGAGGTGGGACCTATTTTAGGATCATGCGATTCGAGGACCCATGAGACGTGGGGGTTGCCCATGGGAAAGACTCATTAGGGTTTGCCTAAGAGAGTCAGAATATAGGGATAAATCGGTGCTCGAATTTCACCAACAGCTCTGGAGCTTTTAATGCATTGGCTGATTGTCCACTATCAAAATGGTATTAGAGCATTATAAAATTTGATGCAGGATGGTTCTAATATAGGATGATAGATGAAATCTGATTTTTGGTTTAAAACATGAGCAACAAAACTATGAAATTTCATCAGCCTCATCATAATCCACACAATTAATCAAATAAGCAATTACATGTAATGCTACGCTACCACATGCTCGTACGAAGAACTAGTAAGAAGTTGATTCGAAATGGGGGCAGATTAGGTACTACCCCTGCCTGTTCGGAGCTTGGAACAGGCGGAGGCTCCGAGGGCCACTGTAAGACCCGTGATCCCGAAATCTGGTTTGTACACTGGATAGTCGTTGACTATAGGTCCATTGGCCTCGAGAATGTTTTAACTTGATCATAATGTTGTTCTGTTATCAAGCCGCAAGTCGTATTTCAACCCGATGTCCGAATTTTAAGATATGGACTTAAAATTAAATAATCTGAGAAATGACAATTATGTCCTTATTTTATCTGGCGGATCCCCACCATCGAGTTTTCAAAATCTGTTAGGTCTGAGAGCCTAACCTTTGTAACCGTGGTCGAGTTACGGAGTTAATGACGAAAACGGCATATCAAAAGGACACCCGGATTGTAAGTTATGCATAGATATGTACATGTATATTTTGAGAAAATATACTCAAATGACCTCGATGTTTTTAAACTCCTTGAATACGTTAGTTCCAACTACTTAAATAACATTGTTATATTGCTACTATACGCTTAAACTTTTCAAAATAATCATAAAACATCTCATAACCCTTTAAAACCAATTTCAAGTCCACACATATGAAAACCCTCTTGCAACATTTTATTTTTCAGCACTCTTTCTTGTTGAGTGTGAAGTTGAGAAGAAGAAGAAGAAGAAAAGGAAAGAGAAGCTGAGGTTGAGAGCCAAACCTCTGATAATTACAGGTGAGTGCATAGATTAGGAGCACGTATATGTGTACGTTGAGGTTTCCTTCAAAACCCTATCGCTGGAATTTCTATTTTAAGGTTAGAAAATTGCTGGATTTTTTGTTTTAGGGTTAGGTTTTCGCTGGATTTTCATTAAAGGTTAGAAGAATGTTGGAATTTCTATTTTAAGGTTAGATAATTGCTGGATTTTCTGTTTTAGGGTTAGGTTTTCGCTGGATTTTCATTTAGGGTTAGAAGATTGCTGAAATTTTTGTTTTAAGGTTAAATAATTGCTGGATTTTCTGTTTTAGGGTTAGGTTTTCACTGGATTTGCATTTAGGGTTAGTAAATTGCTGGATTTTCATTTAGGGTTAGGTTATTGCTGGAATTTCTGATAGAGTTGGTTAAGTTATTGCTGGATTTTCTTTCAAAACCCTATAGAAGACTAGCTTTGTTGATTTAAATTCGTTAGGTTATTGCTGGATTTTCATAAGGTTATGGCTGGATTTTCTAAGTTATTGGCTAGGTTATTAATGGCTGATTAGATGAAGTCATACGTATTTCAAACGGTTCTCTCTTTGTCCCTTACAACGTCCGCCTACTTATTTGACAAATTGTTTCAAAGAAATATCCTTCATCCTTTTAATGTAGTTATTTCTTGAAAAAAACATGCTTGTAGCATGAAGTCTTATAGCAGAATAAATCTCGGATTGGAGTTAGATTGGCTAAGTCATATGCATATCATATGCATGATTCATATTTGATGTATCATTGTATGATTGAGAGTGAATGATTCATATCATGGTATGGTGATCATAGTGAGTTGTCTTACGACAGACGATGTGTCTATGAATAGTATGTGAACCGTCTAGATACAGGATACATTACATGAGACCCCTACGAGAAACTTACAATTCATGAGGAGACCACATGAGGAAGGTCATCCTTTGCTTGTCTTGAAAAACATGATCTATTGTGCTTGTGTGTGGACTCATGCATATATACATATGGTGATTGTAAATGCGATGAAACATATTTTGTTATGACACGAGTTGGACACCACACCGAAAATGTGTAATTTAACAAGACATGATTAGAGGGTCTGTGGGTGAAAGTCCCTAAACCCCGATTGGTACCATTGGGAGCAACCAATGCCTAGACCGGGTGGAAGAACAGAGCCATGAAATGCCGAAATACCAAAGTAGGCAGCGACTCCCACCGACGCATGTCGATTGGTTGAGAGGTTTGACCTGACCTGCTTATGGGCAAGCAAAGATAGGTTGTGTGTGACAAACTCGTAAATTGTCCGCTATCGTTTTGTCAGGCGACTTATGACTTCTCGCTGTTAGGCAGATAGTGAGGTTCAACACAAGTGGGTTAGACTAGTTCGACCTGTGAACTATGTAGTCCCACCTCTGTAGTTGACTACGATGGAAAAGTCTATACACATGGGTAGCAATCATATGCAAGTCCCGCCTCTGTTTCAGACTTTGGTGATCCAATTGGGAAATATGGAAAGTTGTGGAAACGTTGACAAAGTATGTATGTTACAAGTGGTTAGAGTCTCACCTCTGTATTGGAACATAAAAAGTGGCATAATGCATTATATCTTTAGTTTATTGATTCAATTCAGAAAGCCTGTGCATTCCTGTGCATTATATGAGCATGACATGAAACATGCATTTTCACTTGCACACGCACTCACTGGGCTTAGTAGCTCAACTTTCCTGTCTTTTTTTTTTTTTTTTTTACAGGTGAGAGTAGGGAGGTGCAGGAGTAGATGTTACAGACTCCAGTTGTCCTTTTTGTTTTGTACATATCAGTGTATATATATTTTTTGTAATACCCTGAATATGTACATCAGGTATAGTAAATATGACATGGTTTATGTTTTGGTTTTGCCTTGATGTGCTCAGTTGTACACAGTAATATATGTTGAATATAATGAAAGTTTGAGAAATGATACATGTTGGTTGTCTTTACTTTCAGAAATCCTTCTTGTGGAGCCCCGCTTATGGGGCTTAGTATGTGATAGTTGGAAGTCCCATAATCAGAGTTCTACGGAGGCTGTCAACCAAAATTTGGTGTCTAGTAATCATGGATTACCAACACTAGATTTAGGGTCGTGACAGAAAATGGTATCAGAGCATGATCTGGGAAATCTCTGCATAAATCATATAATGTATTTACTATATGTTGTTATGTTAGAGTTGTTAGGTTTATGCTTTGCGAAGTAGAGGAGTTGTATGGTTATTTATTATGGTGTATATTGTATAGGTTTACTTGTTCTTTTTAGCCTAATTCGGTGTTTTATCTATAGGATGCCGCCTGGAAAGAATCATGTTCAGACTCCTCTAGTGCAACCCAAGTCTAAGTCAAAATCTACGTCAAAATCTGTTCCAGATCCAGTTATACCTATTCCTGCAATACAACTTCAACAACTGTTGCAGACTATGTCAACTATAACGGCTAATCAAAAGCAACGATCTAGTTATACTCTTGAGACATCAACGTAGGAGCGGACCAGTGCTCTTTTTATGGAGTTTAGACGTCTAGATCCACCTTGTTTTTCTGGCAAGCTAGATCCTATGGCAACCGAGTTATGGAAGTCAAAAATAGAGAAACTGTTTCAAGTTATGGGTTGTACTTTCAACAATGTGTTACCTTAGCGACTTATCAATTGCAAGGAGAGGCAGACCAATGGTGGAAGTCAGTTGTTCGTTCCGTAGATCCAAAATTTGTGTGGATATGGGAAGCATTTAAAGACCAGTTCGATCGTAAGTTTTTTCCCGTAGCTGTTCGTCGTCAGAAAGCACATGAATTTGATTATTTGGTTTAGGGTGAGATGTCTGTTGATGACTATGAGGCTCGTTTTATAGAATTATCTCGTTTTGCTCCACATTTAGTAGCCGATAATGATTTGAAGGCGAGGAAATTTGAGAATGGTTTGCGTCCTAGTTTGCGATCTCGAGTTAGAGGGTTTGAGTTGTCGACTCTTGAGGGAGTAGTAGCGAAGGCACAGATTTTTTAGTCTGATTGAACCAACAACACAAAGTACACATCCATCTACCTCGAATCAGTAAAGGAAGATGAGATTTATTTCAGAGAGCGATAATAGTTTTCAACCATTTTCATCCCCAAAGAGGCCTACAGTTAGATATGATAATGCAGCCAGACCTGATGTAAGACCCCTAGTATCACCATATGTTCCTCAACGACAGTTTTTAGCCAGACCTGATGTCAGATCCCCAGTATTACCGTCTGTTCCTCAGCGATAGTTTTTCGAAGCCTGTTATAATTGTGGTGGTGTAGGGCACCGTAAAAAGGATTGCCCCAATCCGCAGAAACAGCAACCATATCAACCACCTAGACATCAGCAGCCCCAGTAGCAAAGGCCACCATATAGGACACAATATAGGCCCCAACAACAACAATCTCAACAGCTCACACAGCGGCAGCAAGGTAAACAACCCTTACCTCTTTAGATGCAACTTCGTGTTTATGCAATCCAGAAGAAAGATTCTCAAACTAAGGGAGGAGTCATAGAGGGTATACTTGTAGTATCGTCCCTTTTTGCACGTGTCCTTTTTTATTCTGGCACATCACATTCATTTATAGCAAATAGTTTTTGTCAGTCATTGGAATTGCCGAGAACATCGATGACCAAGGGATTAGAGCTCTTGACTCCTTTAGGGAAAAGAATGGTGTTGAGTTCTATATGCCAGAACTGTCCTGTTTACATAGTAGAGTATGTCCTTCCAATCGATTGTTATGTTTTGGAGTTGTTAGAATGTGATGTGATTTTTGGAATGGACTGGTTATCCAAGTACCATGTAGTGTTTGTTGGACTGTACAGCTAAGACAGTCACCTTTTCTATACCTGACCAGCCTCGATTTCAGTTTGTGGCTGATCTTAAAGATAAGTTTATAGAAACTTTGATGTCATGTATTCAGAACGAGTCCAAAGGTGTATGTATTGAACAGTTGTTGGTAGTACGTGATTTTCCAGATGTTTTTCAGGGAATTCCAGGTTTGCCACCCGTTAGATGTACAGAATTTTGAATAGATCTTATCCTTGGCACTGCCCCTATATCCAGAGCCCCTTATCGTATGGCACCGTTAGAGTTGCATGAGTTGTAAAGACAGATAGATGAATTACGTCGTTTGGAGTTTATTCGCCTAAATACTTCACCTTGGGGAGCGCCTGTGCTTTTTGTAAAGAAGAAGGATGGTTCTTTACGGTTGTGTGTCGATTATAGAGGACTTAATAAGGTTACGATTAGAAACAAGTATCCGCTCCCAAGAATAAATGATTTATTCGATCAGTTGAGTGGTACGCAGTATTTCTCGAAGATAGATTTACGGTCTGGGTACCATCAGATTCGGGTTCAGGAGGAGGATATCCCGAAGACAGCTTTTGTGACTCGTTATGGACAATTTGAATTTCAGGTTATGTCATTTGGTCTGACTAATGCACCTGCAGTATTTATGCAGTTGATGAATGAGGTATTTCGTCTTTATTTGGACCAGTTTATTGTTGTTTTTATTGATGATATTTTAATATATTCGAAGACAACGGAAGATCAAGAGTGTCACTTAGAGATGACGTTGCAAACCCGTTGTGCTCACCAGCTATATGCTAAACTGGAAAAATGTGAGTTTTGGCAGGAAGAAGTAAAATTTTTGGGGCACACAGTGTCGAAGAATAGAGTTTCAGTTGATCCAGTTAAGGTTGAAGCGGTTTTGCAATGGAAACAACCGTAGAATGCATCTGAGATTCAGATTTTCTTTGGTCTAGCAGGGTATTACAGACGTTTTGTTAAAGGATTTTCTCGTATAACTGCCCCACTAACTCCATTGACTCGAAAGAATACAATATTTGTTTGGAGTGGAGCCTGTGAGCAGGCATTCGCAAAACTAAAAACTCGTCTTACGATGGTACCGATTCTTACTCTTCCATCTAGGAGTGAGGGATTCGTTATTTATACAGATGCCTCGCTTATAGTTTTGGGGTATGTCCTAATGCCACAGGGCAAGGTAGTAGCATATGCATCTCATCAACTTAGGCCTCATGAGCAGAATTATCCCGCACATGACCTAGAGTTAGCAGCGGTAGTTTTTGCCCTTAAAGTATGGAGGCATTACTTGTATGGGGTTAGATTCGAACTCTTTTCAGATCATAAGAGCCTGAAATGACCTTTCCTAAGCTGAATAATATGAAGGCAGAGACGTTGGATGAAATTGATGAAAGACTATGATTTTGATCTTCAGTACCACCCAGGAAAAGCTAATGTGGTGGCGGATGCTTTAAGTCGTCAACCACAGGCCCAAGTGGCACAATTGATGCGGCGAGAGTGGAAAATGGTAGAAGATATAGCTAAATTTGATTTTGAGATGACTTTACAGTCCTCGGTTATACAATTACCAAACTTGACGATTCAGCCCTCTTTGATATCCCAAGTAATAGAAGCCCAACAGTTTGATCAATGGGCGTTGTTTTGTAAAGATGTGATAATAGGGAAAAGTCAACCGCGGTGGCAGATAGGTTTGGATGGTGGACTTCAGTTTCAGGGCAGATTATATGTTCCAAATATCTTAGAATTGAAGAAGGCCCTTATGGATGAAGCACATCGCACTCAGTTTACTATCCACCCAGGATCTACGAAGATGTATAAGGACATGAAAAGGCAACTTTGGTGGACTAGAATAAAATGTGAAGTTGTTAGGCATGTGTCAGAGTGTGACGTTTGCAAACGAGTAAAGGCAGAGCACCAAAAGCCCGCAGGGGAATTGCAACCTTTGGAGATACCAGTATGGAAGTGGGAACATGTAACTATGGATTTCATTGTAGGTTTACCAAGAACCTTACGTCGACATGATGCTATATGGGTTATTGTAGACCGTTTGACAAAGACATCCCCACTTTCTTCCTATTTGTATTTCTTGGTCTAAAGATCGGCTCGCAACTTTGTTTATAAACGAAATTGTTAGATTACATGGCATACCTGTTTCGATTGTATCTGACCGAGATCTGAGGTTTACATCAAAGTTCTAAAAGAGTTTTCAAAAAGCAATGGGGACGGCTTTAAGATTTTGCACAGCATCATCCACAAACAGATGGGCAGTCCAAAAAAGTTAACCAGATTCTCAAGGACATGCTCAGATCATGTACCTTAGATTTCTCTGGTAGTTGGGACGACTACTTGCCGTTAGTAGAATTTGCGTATAATAATAGTTTTCAGGCTACTATTGGCATGGCACCCTATGAGGCGTTATATGGTAGACCTTGTAGATCCCCAAGTTGTTGGATTGAGATTGGTGAACGATGTCTTTTAAGCCCTGAAGTTGTCCAGAAAACGTCTGAAAAGATTGATCTTATTCGACAACGTATGCTTACAGCTCAAAGTCGACAGAAGAGTTTTGCAGATCGCCGGCGTAGACCCTTAGAGTTTGTCGAGGGAGACCGTGTATATCTCCGAGTTTCACCAGTGAAAGGTGTAGTACGATTTGGTGTTAAGGGAAAGTTAGCCCCGAGGTTTATAGGGCTCTTTGATATTGTTGAACGAGTTGGCACCGTAGCTTATCGTCTCGCTTTGCCACCCCAATTATCTGGAGTTCATAATGTTTTTCACGTCTCGATGCTACGTAAATGTGATCTGAAGATAATAGCACCCGTTATTGACTGGCAATCCTTAACAGTTCGGGAAGATGCATCCTATATCAAGCAACCAATTTGTATCGTGGATAGAAAAGAACATGTTCTTCGTACTAAAGTCATTCCCTTATTTAAAGTCAAAAGAACATGTTCTTCGATGCTACGTAAATGTGATCTGAAGATAATAGCACCTGTTATTGACTGGCAATCCTTAACAGTTCGGGAAGATGCATCCTATATCAAGCAACCAATTTGTATCGTGGATAGAAAAGAACATGTTCTTCGTACTAAAGTCATTCCCTTATTTAAAGTCAAATGGGGTTATCATTCAGTAGAAGAAGCAACCCGGGAACGGGAAGTAGAGATACGCAGTCGTTACCCTCATCTATTTGATTCCTAGGTACATATAAATATGATATGGTTATTGTTGTATTGTACTGTTATAACCGGATATGTTTTGAAATTTTGAGGATGGAATTTTTTAAGGAGGGAAGAGTTGTAAGACCCGTGATCCCGAAATCTGGTTTGTACACTGGATAGTCGTTGACTATAGGTCCATTGGCCTCGAGAATGTTTTGACTTGATCATAATGTTGTTCTGTTATCAAGCCGCAAGTCGTATTTCAACCCGATGTCCGAATTTTAAGATATGGACTTAAAATTAAATAATCTGAGAAATAACAATTATGTCCTTATTTTATCTGGCGGAGCCCCACCATCGAGTTTTTAAAATCCGTTAGGTCCGAGAGCCTAACCGTTGTAACCATAGTCGAGTTACGGAGTTAATGGCGAAAACGGCATGTCAATAGGACACCCGGATTGTAAGTTATGCATAGATATGTACATGTATATTTTGAGAAAATATACTCAAATGACCTCGATGTTTTTAAACTCCTTGGAATACGTTAGTTCCAACTACTTAAATAACATTGTTATATTGCTACTATACACTTAAACTTTTCAAAATAATCACAAAACATCCCATAACCCTTTAAAACCAATTTCAAGTCCACACATATGAAAACTCTCTTGCAACATTTTATTTTTCAGCACTCTTTCTTGTTGAGTGTGAAGTTGAGAAGAAGAAGAAGAAGAAAAGGAAAGAGAAGCTAAGGTTGAGAGCCAAACCTCTGATAATTACAGGTGAGTGTATAGATTAGGAGCACGTATATATGTACGTTGAGGTTTCCTTCAAAACCCTATCGCTGGAATTCTGTTTTAAGGTTAGAAAATTGCTAGAATTTTTATTTTAGGGTTATGTTTTCGCTGGATTTTCATTAAGGGTTAGAAGAATGCTAGAATTTCTGTTTTAAGGTTAGATAATTGCTGGATTTTCTGTTTTAGGGTTAGGTTTTCGCTGGATTTTCATTTAGGGTTAGAAGACTGCTGAAATTTCTGTTTTAAGGTTAAATAATTGCTGGATTTTCTATTTTAGGGTTAGGTTTTCACAGGATTTGCATTTAGGGTTAGTAGATTGCTGAATTTTCATTTAGGGTTAGGTTATTGCTGGAATTTCTGATGGAGTTCGTTAAGTTTTTGCTGGATTTTCTTTCAAAACCCTATAGAAGACTAGCTTTGCTGATTTAAATTCGTTAGGTTATTGCTAGATTTTCTTAAGGTTATGGATGGATTTTCTAAGTTAGTTAACTAGGTTATTAATGGCTGATTAAATGAAAGTCACACGTATTTCAAACGGGTTCTCTCTTTGTCCCTTACAAACGGGTTCTCTCTTTGTCCCTTACAACGTCCGCCCGCTACCTGTTTGACAAATTTTTTCAAAGAAATATCCTTCATCCTTTTAATGTAGTTACTTCTTGAAAAAAAGCATGCTTGTAGCATGAAGTCTTATAGCAGAATAAATCCCAGATTAGAGTTAGATTGGCTAAGTCGTGTGCATATCATATGCATGATTCATATTTCATGTATCATTGAATGATTGAGAGTGAATGATTCATATCATGGTATGGTGATCATAGTGGGTTGTGTTGCGACAGACGATGTGCTATGAATAGTATGTGAACCGTCTAGATACAGGATGCATTACATGAGACCCCTACGAGAAACTTACAATTCATGAGGAGACCACATGAGGAAGGTCATCCTTTGCTTGTCTTGAAAAACATAATCTATTGTGCTTGTGTGTGGACTCATGCATACATGCATATGGTGATTGTAAATACGATGAAACATACTTTGTTATGACACAAGTTGGACACCACACCGAAAATGTGTAATTCAACGGGACATGATTAGAAGGTCCGTGGGTGAAAGTCCCTAACCCCGATTGGTACCATTGGGAGCAACCAATGCCTAGACCGGGTGGAAGAACAGAGCGTTGGAATGCCGAAATACCAAAGTAGACAGCGACTCCCACCAACTCGTGTCGATTGGTTGAGAGGTTTGACCTGACCTGCTTATGGGCAAGCAAAGATAGGTTGTGTGTGACAAGCTCGTAAATTGTCCGCTATCATTTTGTCAGGCGACTTATGACTTCTTGCTGTTAGGCAGATAGTGAGGTTCAACACAAGTGGGTTAGACTAGTTCGACCTATGAACTATGTAGTCCCACCTCTGTAGTTGACTACGATGGAAAAGTCTATACACATGGGTAACAATCATATGCAAGTTCCGCCTCTGTTTCAGACTTTGGTGATCCAATTGGGAAATATGGAAAGTTGTGGAAACGTTGAAAAAGCATGTATGTTACAAGTGGGTAGAAGTCTCACCTCTGTATTGGAACATAAAAAGTGGCATAATGCATTATATCTTTAGTTTATTGATTCAATTCAGAAAGCCTGTGCATTCATGTGCATTATATGAGCATGACATGAAACATGCATTTTCACTGCACACACGCACTCACTGGGCTTAGTAGCTTAAGCTTTCCTGTCTATTTATTTTTTTTACAGGTGAGAGTAGAGAGCTACAGGAGTAGATGCTACAGACTCCAGTTGTCCTTTTTGTTTTGTACATATCAGTGTTATATATTTTTTGTAATACCCTAAATATGTACTTCAGGTATAGTAAATATGACATGGTTTATGTTTTGGTTTTGCCTTAATGTGCTCAGTTGTACACAGTAATATATGTTGAATATGATGAAAGTTTGAGAAATGATACATGTTTGTTGTCTTTACTTTCAAAAATCCTCGTTGTGGAGCCCCGCTTATGGGACTTAGTATGTGATAGTTGGAAGTCCCACAATAGGAGTTCTACGGAGGCTGTCAACCAAAATTTGGTGTCTAGTAATCATGGATTACCAACACTAGATTTAGGGTCGTGACAACCACTAAAGGGCCAACGTGATGTATGAATTTTATCCACACCGTCCATCTATTTTTACATATCATTTTATACTATGAACCCAAAAATAGAGAAGATCCAAGGCTCAAATGGATCATAGTGGCGATTAAATTTCTACCATTGAAAAATTATTTGGGGCTACAAAAGTTTTGGATCAAGATGATATTTATTTTTTTCAATTCATTGAGGTTTATATATCCATATAAACAGGTTAGTTGAAAAATAAACAACACGGTGGACCCCAAAAAGGTTTCAATGGTGGATATCCTTAGCACCACTGCTTCCTATGGTGTGGTCCACTTTAGACTTGGATCTGCCTTATTTTTGGTCCAGTACTCTAAAATGATATGGAAAAAATGGATGGACAGTGTGGATAAAATTTATACATCACGGTGGCCCCTCAATGACCCTAGGAGCCTCCGCCTATCCCGAGCTCCGAACAGGCAGGGGTGGTATACCTAATCCACGCGCATTCGAAATAGACCCAATGTAATTAAGAAGTTTCATCCAAGACATGAGAGTAGAACTATTTTAAAGGGAATCACCTAAGTCCTGAAGGGATTCTAAAGGATTCTAGGTTTAATGAAATTAGGGTTAGGGTTAAGGTTTGGAAATTGGAGAAATATGAAATTATGGTTCATTTGAAAGGAAAATCTTAGGTTTTAGGTTAAGTTTTGGTTGAAAAAAGAAGAATAAGGAAGAAGGATGTAAGAAAATGGTTGAAGTGAGGTCCACGAAACAGTCCTTATGGACTGTCCGTATAGTTGTACGAACATACGGATTCACGTATGAATGGACTTTTTGTTCGGGTATAGGTTGGGGTTGTTTGGGTTTAAGAAGAAAATGAAAAAAAAAAAGATAAATGAGAAGAAGATTCGAGAAGCATAGAAAGAATGGATGAGGGAAGATACATTTGAAGTATGAGAAGAGAGGAGAGATGGATGAACCAAGCTTCACACCAATGTAGTTTTAATTTGGATTCACATTGAATGGAGTTTCACACTACATTCTCCATAAACACAAGAGAGAGAAGAAAACTTCCAAGTTTTTCATTAACATCACATGAAAAAAAAAAAGACTAGGGTTGGACGTCCAAGCCTTTATAGTTTAAAAGTTGGTCATTTATAGCACAGGGGCGGACGTCAACCTGTCCTTCAGCTCCTTGAAAGCTGTTTCCGCCTTCTCATTCCAGGCGAACTTCAGGTCCTTTCGTGTCAACTAAGACAACGGCCTGACAATCTTCGAGAAATCCCGAATGAAGCGTCTATAATACCCTGCCAGACCAAGGAAACTCCTCACCTCGGTAACCGAGCTAGGCTGCTGCCAATCCTGAACCGCGGCTACCTTAGCAAGGTCCACTGCTATCCATCCTTGGACACCACATGTCCGAGGAACTTGACTTCCTCCTGCCAGAAGTCGCACTTCTTTACTACTGACGCGAACAACTGGTTCTCTTCAACGTATCCAACACCGCTCTCAGGTGCTCCTCGTGCTCCTCCCGACTCGTAGAGTATATTAGGATATCATCAATGAAGACGATGACGAATCGGTATAGGAATGGCCGAAATACCCGGTTCATCAGGTCCATGAACACTGCCGGTGCGTTCGTAAGGCCGAACGACATCACTAGAAACTCGTAGTGCCCAAAGCACGTCCTGAAAGCCGTATAAAAAAAAACCATTAATGAAAAACATGCTTGCTTTTAACATCCTACTTTGTAAATTACAAATTCCCCTCCTATAAAAGCATAAAACAAATAAAACATGTAAATAAAATATCAAAAAGTAAACAAAGTGCTCGAGACAAAAATCACTATAATACTAAGAAACTACGACTATCCTCTGAAGATGTTTATGATCACAGTGGGCCACGATCAAGTCGCATCCAACGGTCCGATCATGAAGTCCTCACGATTCAACAGTCCTAAAACATCATCCACGCAACCCACATGCTATGTGGGGTCTTCAGCTCTTCCTCGGGACTCGAACGAATGCTCTATTAGTGCATCGTTTTGTCAATGACATGAGGGTGTCTTAAGTCGGTAGAGCCTAAGACATTGAAGACCGAAAATTCGAAGACTTGAACCAACAAGGCTTGAAGACACATGTAAACACAAGGTACCTTGGTAAACCTATCCCTAGACCTCTTAAATTCCAGAACAACCTAACTCTAGATGTTTCATTCCATAAGTAAACAATTGATTCATCTAACCCAAGCCTTAAACCTTAAATGAACATGTTTAGTTAGGCTTAAAAGAGATGTAAGGCTACTGTGAATCTGAATCCCAAAGCAGTAAGATTTTCATAATTGTTAATCGAATCTTGATTGAATCGACAATCCATCAATCGAAAGCTCATTGCTCGATCGATCGAAAATGGCCAAAAGTGTTCAACAAACCTTATTAGTAAATCACGAATAAGTTCAATCAATTGAATGTTCAATCGATCAATAGATGGACTAGCCATTATAGATCCGTTGGAGCTTTTTCTCTATACAATTTGCAACCAGATCTTTATGTAGATGATGGTTTTAGGTGATTTAGAAGCCCTAGTGTATTGGAGCTTTCTCAATACTTATAAGCTATTGCCCAGAGAGATCCATGCCTTCCTCATGATTCATAACTCTAAAGAGCATTCTAAGCTCCATTTGAGCAAGAATGTGGTATCTTGCATTCTCTAGAAAGTATACATTAATCCCATAAATAAATCCTATATCTAT
The DNA here is from genome assembly GCA_021015155.1 of Magnolia officinalis. Taxonomy (NCBI): domain Eukaryota; kingdom Viridiplantae; phylum Streptophyta; class Magnoliopsida; order Magnoliales; family Magnoliaceae; genus Magnolia; species Magnolia officinalis. The sequence goes on along the minus strand of JAJHSJ010000018.1, from coordinate 33,099,632 downwards.
CAACTTCTATAATGCCTATTTAGGTGAATCCCCAATTGGAACCAACTATCTCATAATTGTAGGAGATTCAACCTCTCTTATTACCTTGGCAACGCAATAAGAAGATTATTGCCGATAGCTGACTCAAGGAAGCAGAAGAAGATCGACTTCAAAGATCGGTGGAGCGCACGAGAAGCGGATTCAAGAAGAGAAGACACATATCAAGAGAGGCACATCAATGGGGCTCAATCAAACAAGTAATGTTGTTGTTTTAGAGTCCATTGAGTTTGAAATCCAAACTCATCTAGGTCTTTGTGTAGGATCATCTTCGACGAGAGTGTAAGTAGGTTCTTGTATAGGACCGCCACCAGACACGAGTATGTACATGTTAACATCTGTGAGAGCCTCCGGCGGGAGTATACGTAGGTCCTTGGATTAGGACCGTAGTGATTTTTGGTTAGCAGATAGAAAACCAAGTCAACATGGGAGCCACCGACATGGGTGAAAACGTGTTCCACCAACATGGGCGAATATGTGTAGGTATTTATGCAGGACCATTACCGACATGGGTGTGTATGTGTAGGTTTGTGGTGAACCTTTAAAACCATTGTAAAGGTTAGAAGTGAACCTATTTGAAACCTCTGAGATAATGAAATCCGATACACTCGATGAGAGTGCATTTGCCAGGAGTGGAGTAGGCAATTAGCTGAACAATTATATATCCTTGTATTTGCGATTGTGATTTGTGCACATTTCTATTTATGCTTGTGAGTTGAATTGTTGTATATGAATGCATGAATAGATTGTATGCTTAGTGTTTAATTCAATTACATATACTTGATATATCTATCTCACATAAACTAGTTGCTCATATAATTGCATTGTTTATAATCTATGTACTTGGGCCCACTTGGCTTTGAAGCTCAAGTGTTAATTGCTTTTAAATGACAGATATTTTTAAGTGGTCCTATTCACTACCCCTCTAGGACTTAACCATAATTCTACGCTCTATAAGCTTTCGCATAACATGGTGTCGTGTTAGACAACCAACGCAATTTCAATCGATATCAGAGTGGGTTGCTCTTCAAGCACTTAACTGTCTAGAGTAAAAGACATAGGAGCTTTAGAATTATATCTACTCATGAGGGGAGTGTCGTCACATGACCACCTTATTTTTGATGGGTCTAACTATTAGAAGGCTAGGATAAGGGTTTAACTATTAGACAACCAACACAATTTCAAGTATCAGAGTGGGTTGCTCTTCAAGGACTTAACTGTCTAGAGTAAGAGTCGTAAGAGCTTTAGAATTATATTTACTCATGAGGGGAGTGTCGTCACATGAGCACCTTATTTTGATGGGTCTAACTATTAGAAGGCTAGGATGAGAGTATTCTTGAGATCCCTTGACTAAATGGGTTTGGGCCACTGTTAAATAAAGATGGAGTATACACATAGAACATGTTGTGGTTGACGGTAGAACCATTAACGCTCCTAAAGACAAATCCAATTGGAGTATTGATGAGAGAGTTATGTATGCTTATGATGCCAAAGGTCTCAATGAGATTTAGTGAGTGGTTTTTCCCAATGAATTTAAACGCACGTGCACATGTGAAATAGGAAAGGAAGTATAAGACATTTTACAAACCACCCATGAAGGAACTCGTACAATAAAACGTTTCAAGCTTCAACTCTTGACCACATAATTCGAGAATATTAAGATGAAAGAGTCTGAAACTTTAATGGAGTTTTATAGTAAATTCAACAATATTCGTAACTCCATATGGGGTTTAGAAGAGAAGATTCGAGAGGGCTGTATATGTAAGAAAATACTTAAATATCTTCCTAATAGGTTCACTTCCAAGATAACCTCAATAGAAGAATGTAAAAAGATATCGATGAAATGAAAGTAGATCAATAGAAGAGTATAGAAACATCGATGCGATGAAAGTAGAACTTGTAGGTTCGTTATGTACATTTGAACTACACTTTAGAGAAACTTTCTCTAATAAGAAGAAACTCATTGCTATTAAATCTTCACACAAGAACTCACATATGCAAAAGAAAATTGAATCTGAAGATGACAATGATGAGGATGGAGAAATGGCTAGAAAATTCAGGAAATTCCTCAAAATTAGTAGAAGAAAATGTTGTGACAAGAATGACAAAATGGTTAAACCCAAGCATATTGGTAAATTTATTCTAAAGATGACGGTGATGGGAAGATGAGGATGGAGAAATGGTTAGAAAATTCAGGAAATTCCTAAAAATTAGTAGAGGAAAAGGTTGTGACAAGAATGACAAAATGGTTGAACCCAATTGTATAGGTAAATCTTTTAAACAACCAAAAGAAGTCCAATGTTGCAACTATGAGGAGCATGGTCATATTGCCATGGAATGTACAAGCAATCAAGAGCCAAAGGTATGACAACAACATGTTCTAATGGCCACCACCACGGAGGAGTCCGAATCAAATTCGGGACTCCCCTGGTGATGAAGACCTTGGACACTTACGTGTTCTAATGGCCACCAACCACTACTTCTCTCCCTAGAGACTTGGGAGAAGATCATGACCATGACACATCGGAAGAAGAAGAGTCATGCTTCGATGATGATGAAGAAGAAGAAGAAGAGTCATGCTTCAATGATGATTCGATGATGATGAAGAAGAAGGAGCTTCGATAATGAAGATTTGCAATAAGCCTACAACCTGCTTTATTCTAAAAGTCTGAAAATCACTAAGAAGCTAGGTTTTGTTAAGGCAGAGAGGAATCAATTGGCTAACTAATTAGAAAGAGTTAAATCTAAAAATTCCCACCCACCCCCCGAGGACTTGGCCATTAAGCTCTGTACGTTTCTGTGTAGTGTAGTGTCGTGTGAGACAACCGATGCAATTTCATACTTGCCTAGCCACAGGGACAACAAGGCTCAGACCCTCTTCTGATAAGTACAGAATGACGTCCGTGATGTAGTGTCTCCATTAACTCTCCCCGGCTGAGAAGAATTCGCCTCTAGCAAAATAAAGATCCGGTACTACTCAAGTAAGTCTAGATTGATGCCCTGAAACTCCGTCTCTGTTATCCAAGTATTGTCTGAAATCAACCTATTCTTCCACTTCACGAGGAACTTCTGAAATCCTCCTTGGCGTGTAAGAACTACTTCCTCATTCAAGATACTCTCAATCTCCTCGTCTAGCAGGTATGGATGGCAAAGGAGGCAAAGGCTGGAAAGACAAGTTAGGTAAAGGCCAGGAGTCATGTGGCAGGTCTAGAGCACTGTGATGGTCAGGTGAAATGCTGGGAGAGGCAGCTGAGGACCCCGTATAAGACAGAAGATCTTCCACATTAAATGTACAACTAATCCCCATGTGGTAGGTATGGATGGCAAGGGAGGCAAAGGCTGGAAAGACAAGTTAGGTAAAGGCCACAGGTCATGTGGCAGGTCTAGATCACTGTGATGGTCAGGTGAAATGCTGGAAGCTGCAGCTGAGGACCCCGTATAAGACAGAAGATCTTCCATATTAAATGTACAACTAATCCCCATGAAAGGTGGAAGGTTTATAATGTACATATTAGAACCAATTATTTCAGTATCTTATAAGGTCCCGCAATATAAGCCTGTAATTTCTTAACTGTTCCATGAGGAAATTGCTCTAGCCTAATGTAGACCATCAACATAGTCATCTACCTAATACTCTTTGAATCTATGATGAGAGTATCGGAGTGTTACATAATGAAATCATATAAATTATTAATATGAGCAATGAACATTTATTTCAACATATGCAATTTCTGATTGCGTGGGTATCGAGCATCACAAGCTGGCCGAGCATCAAATAACTCCCCCTGATGTTGAATGCAGGTCAATTGCACGTTTCCATGCTCATAGGCACCAATGAAAGATATGAGTACCAGATGCAAATATTATTTCTCATACAAATATCAAACACTTAAATATAGCAAACTAACATGTGTAACAGAAGCCTCAAATTCAAATATAGCAAACTAACATATATGCAACAGAAGCCTCGAATTCATATATAAAACAAACTGGAACCTTCATACAAGTTGAGAATGCCTACTAGAACCTACATACAAGATGAGAATGCCTTACTCCATACAAATCAAATGCTGCTTTCCATGCAAATATAGCTCTGGCCAACCATTGGAAATCTGCAAAGGTGTTTGTTACTACAGGGAAATAGCCAAGTAATCTTGTTTCTTTACTCTGGGAGGTAGAACGTATGTGTTGAACTCATCTCTGTCTTCCTAAGCTGCATAAACACACACAAAATGGAAAAAAGAAAAAAGAAAAAAAGACGTAGGTAGCATCAAGTACAATAGCAGATCAGTGGTTGCAGTAACCAAAACTTTAGCAAGTCCTTACATATAGGGCTCTCAATGGGTCGGGGTTAGGTCATAGCAGGGCTAACCGGCTTTGGGTCTTGCTGGGTCTGGGTCCCTTCAGGTCCGGGTCTAGTTCTTGAATACCCACACCTGGATCTGATCAGCTTCAGGTACCCAAGGTCTTTGGATCTAGGTTTTGGGTTGGATTCGAGAAAAAAAGAAAGAAAAAGAAGAGCATTTACATGGTTGTGCCCACCCATTGGATGGATGAGATCACACATACATGGTGCCACTTTGACACATATGGTATGTAAATGGGCTCTCTTACGTGTGTGGCTTAGGAAACCTCAGTTTTTGTTGTTGCTAAAATCATGAATATATATTTAATATATATCACTTTACTATAAAAACCTAATTGGACCCAAAATGAACTGACCTGACCTGACTTTAACCAGGTCCATGACATCAACACGACCCAGACCCAATTTTTATCCAGGTGCAAAAGGTGAGACCCGAACCTGACCTTATTTCTCAACGGGTCCAAAAGATGGGACCCAAACCCATTAAAATCAGGTTGGGTCCATGGGTCCCGCAGGTCCGGGTACCCATTATTGACAACCCTACCTTACACCTATACGCGTCCCCACATGCCACCTAGCATCTTAGCAGTGGCATTTGAGTCATGCATAGGTGGACCACATATTGTACACATCCTGACTCAAAAACTCAGGTGGGCCAACTCATCATTTGCGCCATGTGGGTATACATTCAGCGTGGACCACTGGCAACATTCTTAAACCTTCCAATGTTTTAAGCAGCATGTTTGGGACATCCAAGTTGTACATCAGGTGGGCCTAGTATGTAGATATCCTGGCCTCAAAATCAGGCTGATCAAACTCGTTGGGCAAATCCAACTTTTTAAGCAGACTAATGTTATTGTTAATGCGGGGACTGCTAGCCTGATTTCTGGGTCAATGTCATCTACATGTCAAACACATTTGGATATGTGGATGTGTGGCCAGATGTAGATGGAAGGACTGTAGTTTGAGAAGATCCTGGCAGTAAAACAAGTGATTATCAGTGCATACTAACCGTTGTCGTGAGAGAAAGTCCTGTTGGCGGGATGAGGCTTGACCAAAATGTAGGGTCAGGTAACGGATCAATGGTACTACAGTTGGTCAACGATGGCGCTGATAAGAGAGGGTTCAACGGATATGTTCTCTGAAGAGGCAAATCACTCAAGCCTGATGCCACACCCGATTTCTCTCTCCCACCGATGGCAATCAACTTAGGAACGGCCTTTTCATAACCGATCTTGTTCTTCTGCCTGCCATCTTGGGTTTCTGATGTTTTTACTTGCAGGTTTTTGAAGGCAGCAGACTGTGACAGGATGCTACAGGCAGATGCACGAACTGGCCCTTTACGGGGTAGGCCTAGAGAAGGGAGCTGGTATGGTTCGGTATGCTGGATAGGCCATTCCAGTGTCTTTAGTTCACCACCGACGTATTCTGAAATACCATGTGATTCTTCTGAGGATTTAGTTGCAGTTTCTGCACGACGGATCTTATTGTGACCCCACCATCTGATGTAATTTGTTAGATCAATCTTTCTCTCAAGGCAAAATCCGGTCGCATATTCGCTTTCAGTTGCTGCATCCTCACTTGTACCTTTAAGAGGGAAGGTCTAGTTATACACCCATGAAATGAGACTAGTAGAAGACAAATCTAATAATGTCAAGAAGTCTGTTGGATCTTAGCTTAAGACTGAATGGACTTACTACAGTGTATGCTATTAAAGTACTCATTCCCAAGCATTCGACCAAGGGATGTGTCCCATCGACTACTTTGTGATGGTCTGAAATGAAGAAGAAAACAAAAACATGATGTCAGGAGAAAGTAAAGGTAGAGTCAGTTGAGGTCACGGGTTTGATCTTCCCAGAATACCCACCAAAAAAAGGTCTAAGGTACAAACATTTCACCAATGTGCAGATCCAATTGAGATCAAACAAACCAATAATCAGTGGGCTAGTTGGATCCATAGTTCATTGAGATGGGATCAAATAATAGAAGAGTGATATGATCACACAAATACAAGATATGTGTGCACCATGATGTCAGAACAGAATATATGCATACTTTGCTGCTTGATATATACGTAAGATAAATATCTGGTTCTGATGCATCAGGATGTAAACATTACACCTTGAATCATCCATTCCACAAACGTGGCGCCCATCTTTTGACTATTGATATGATGGGCCCTACTGCGGATGTGCTGTCCCAAAAATCTTCCAGATGGGAAGTTCCTAGCCATACATTCAACTGTGTTTTATTTGCTAGAACATCATAAATTTTTTTCCTTAACTGTGTATCATGGCCACTGATCCAAGGGTTGTGGATTTCCAATCTTCTGATATCCTCCATTCATGGTGGCGCCCATTTGATCAACAGTTAGAATACTGCTCAGGGGCACACAGGACACTGGTAATACATTACACCCAGTGTTCGAATTATCTCCGATATTATCTTTATCTCTAGCTCAGCGATACCGATAACACTGGTAGCGATATCGATAACGCTAGTAGTATCGGAAATTCCAGGTATTAGCAATGTATCGCCAAGTATCGCCAACATATCAACATCACTAATGTAATCGTCAATGTTTGCAACTCTGTAAATTCTAGGTGTTGCTTGTATTGCCAATGCATCAATATCGCACATGTATTGCCAATATTTTCAACTATGTAAATTCTATGTAATACTTGTATCATAAGTGTATCGACAATATTTCAATAATATCGCCAACGTATTGATATAATCAGAAATTTTTTTATTAGAAAATTTTCTATTTCAAATTATTATTATTATTTTTTTTTCATGAGGGCATGGTTGTACGTAGTGTTCAATTTGTCATTGATAATATTAATAATATCTCGATATTATCGATATCGCATCATGTGCGATATTGAGATCACAATCTTTCATTTCCTTTCCAATTGTTAATGATTTCTTGGTGAAATATCATGTGTTGTTGATATTTTTAATATAGATGGATGTTTGGATAAAAGGTTGCATGGTTAAATAGACTGGATGGGATGGTTGGACTGATTTCTTACAACAACACATGCTTTTAAGGCCCCATTAAATGGAAACTTGTTATGTAGGCATTCTTTTTGCAATTTTTTTTATTTCTAAATATGCAAATATGTACATTTTAGCATCTTCTGAAGTTTCGCTGAAAATTCCACTGTTTTTCCCATGTTTCCCCTCATTTCTGGTTATCAGCGTATTATTGGCGATATTGATATTGTTTCTGCATCCCTGGCCAGCGAAACTTGTAGCGCGATACCGATACTTCAAACACTCATTACACCCTTCATATTCAGTACTGGACAAATGTCAACAAAGAAGTCAGCATAAAGAATCCATGAGACTGACTTGTAGACTTGTGGTTGATCATGAAATTCATGGCCAACTAGAAGAACATGACCTATAATTTTATTTATAGACTTTTAGCAACCATCATATCCTATTAATGACACTACGAAAAGAGAATGGATATTCTTTACCAAAGGCATTAATATATATGGGTGTGAACCCCAAGTGATGTAGTCAAAAGCGAGCCCACACACAAAAATGTGAAGACCATAAGATCAAAGGACAAACTAGTCCCACTAATCAAGCTCTTTGGAGGTGCTACAGTTAGCCCTATATCATAGGTGTTGGGCATAGAACAATAGAGCTGAAAATGATTGAGAGGTTCAAAATGGTTGAGAGGTTCAGTAATCTAAAACCCAACCATCATGGGGAGGAAAGACAATCTTCACCCCTTAGACCCCATAGTGTAGATGTCAAGTGGACTCTAAACGACCTTAATCATGGTACAAGATTTGTTGAGAAGCGGAACTGGATTCTCAGAAGGAATATGATCCTGCCGAATGTATGCTATCCAAGGTATCTCCGGTTATATTGGAACTGGATTCGATGGTTTGGTTTAAAGGTAAATCTGGCAAGTTCTCGGTGAAATCCCTTTATATGTTTATAAGTGGGGAGGCTTCTCCGGTTGGGGTCTACCGGACGTCATTCATTTGGCAGTATGGTGCTCCTTCAAAGGTGGCGGCATTTGCATGGCTAGTGGAGAGAAAGAAAGTGCTAACAGTGGATAACCTCCGAAGAAGGAATATGATCCTACCAAATGTATGTCTCATATGCCTTCAAGCCAATGAAACGATGGATCATCTATTCATCCAATGTTCGTTTGCTAGAGAAATGTGGGATAACTTCTTTAAGTTATTTGGCGTTAATTGGTTGTCGTCGGGTTCTATGGATAACTTTTCTGGAGTTGGCATGGTGGGGCTATATGAAAGAGATGCCCACATCCAACGGTTAATTTGTGGAGAACTGGAGATAAAGACAACCAACATATTGCTTGGACCACAATTACCTGAATCTCAGTTCGACCAATTCAAGTTCGAATTTGTACTTCACTGTTCATTACTTCTCAAAATTACTTAGTTCATTGGGGTAGGCCCATTTGGTTTGTTTTTCAATCTGAATAACTCAGGATTCCAATTCGCCTAGTTCAATAGGATGGTACATACATCAATTCACTTCGCATATGAGTGTCGAAATATGGTGGGGAGCCATCTCTCCACAATACACGGTGTGGCCATGTATCGATCAGGATTGTCTATATGGTGGGTACTATTATAGATGGTGCATGTGCATGAACCATACACTCTACTAGTGCATCCAACAATTATACGAAGAATGACAGGGTGGGAGTTGTGGAATGGCAGTGAAAGGGAGAGATTTCCAAATTATTAATTTTCCAATAAGTAATCAAAGATTTCTTCCTTACATCCATGATCCACCTAATCAAAATTGTTGCATACAATAGTGCAAAACCATATTCAAATTGGCAACATTGATGAGGATAGCGGAGAATATGTAACTATATGTCTCAACTATAATAGTGGCCATAACGGGCACCATAGCATATAGGCTGTAACAACCATTTTTTTAACACTACATTGATCTTGTAACAGCCATAACAGGACATTTTTTCCATTACGACTCCGTAACACATAATAGTTCCCACAATTATCGTTACGTAATCGTTTTTTAATACCTTGGCACTAGATGGCGGTAGTTGTTGTGAATAATCCCAGTATCAACTGTATGGGTATGTGTAGCCATTGAGTTTGGCCATGGAGACTGTAAGATCTAATAGGGAGGCATAAATGTAAGTTCCATGATGTCCTGATACTCGTCATCATCATCATATGCATGTGTCTTTTGACCACTACCACTCCCGCCATCACTATTATCTCCCCGACTAGGTGCCTCCAAATCATCTCCATGGTTGGTCATCATAGCTTTCCGCAGTCTGGGTAGGAGTGGCTTGGGTTGGGTGTGTTATTGTGTGGATAAGGATAGGTGCTAGCCACTACCATCTCACTAGCACCACTAGCAGGTACACATTCATAAATATTAGTACTACACCATGATCATCACATTCCACCACTTTCACTGCTACAACTATCAAACTCAGTCGCATTGTTACTACGACCATCGTCATTATCTTCAATAATCCACTCTAGACGACATGGTGGCTAAGCTGTTTTCACAATGAGATCCGAGAAGTCTAGCTCCTCATTGTCGATTGCATCAATTTTTCTTCCTTTGTTCGAGCCATGGGAAAAGAGGGTGTCTTCACCAAAATTGTAATCCAAATTTATTGGATAATACTACACTTGGTTATCAGTCTACTCTTTTGATTTTTTCCATATTTTTAAACCGCAACCTCACATTATAATGAATGAATACATATCTCTCTCCACCTTGATATGCTTTAACCGATTCCATTGCTTCATATGGTTGCGGGAGAGTTTCAATTTCTCTCACAACCCACAAAGGATTTTGTCTGACTAAAAATTTTGACTGCATTACTCCTCAGAGTAGGTGTGCTTTCTCCATAATTGACCCATCATGGATAACAAACAAGTATACCAGTTTATTAAATTGCTAAGACATTACATCTAAGTTATCCTAAATCTTACATATTATTCCTAATCCTTGGATTGGTTTCTACATAGCAGCTTATGCAAGTGGATATGTGCATACGTCTCTCCACTTGTGAAAGATAAGGTAACAAGTATTATATATGCGACATATGTAATGCATTTAAAATAGAAAACTTAATTTTAAATATTGGTCAACCTACTTCATTAATGGCATCCACTTGTTATGTCAAGCTTTAACCTCTTGATAACTTTTTTTTTCAGACTGGCAATAATTATTTCTTGCTATGTAGTTGTGTGTAGGAATAGAGGGTTTAAGAAGTGGCCTACATCATTAAAAAAGAGAATATATCACAATCTCACATTAATACTTATAACAAAAGTAACTCATAAGTTATAGCAGTAAGCATGAACCAAGGAGTAAGAACTAGCAATCGCTAAGTAGCTAAATAACTGCAACTTTTTTTTACCTGCATGGAAATCATGGTAAGGATATTTATTATAATGCTTATGTATCAACTTCTAGTAAACCTTGTAATGTTGACAATCACAAAGAATAGAAAACCTTGCTCCATCCATAGCCTCATAAAGAAAGACCATCGTTGGCCTATCGTCAATTTCCACAAGTCGAAGAACCTTAATCAAAGGGTTCCATTACTTTCATAACTTTCAGGACTTTCTTCAAATACTTGTTGTCTCCTCATAATTACGCACATTTCCACAGGCATCCCACTCATTAGCTCTCCATAAGGGTGTATCCACTGTCGAGATGTAATCATGTCATTAAGTGCCCCTTTATAAATATAAGCTCTTCTACATGGCTAAATTGTGGCGAATTTAATCGCTCCTGGCCCCAATAACTCTTGCCTGCCTATGAATCTCTTCATGAGGGCAATTATTCAATTGTGATTGTGAATGTACGTTGTCATCAACTCTGTCACTTTCTCAACCAACTTTGCTATATTCTTCTTTTTCCCCACATCCTCGAAGATGAGGTCAATGTTGTGGGCTGCACAAGGCGTCGAAAAAAGAAAAGGAAAGAAAGATTTATGCATCTTTCCAACTACCTTTTAGGATGCCTCATTATCAATGGGGCAATTCAATTGAGTACAAGCTGACCTCCAAACTTTTTGAAAAAAATATTATCGCCAAAAAGTGCATACCCTATACAACATGTTCCTAAAGCACGCGAACGTCGCGGAGGCTTTCCTGAATAGGGAAGCCCGAGCACGCATACGAGTAAGTTGCATCCCGTATGGAGCCACCGTCACAATATAGCAGCGAGAATGGGAATCTACACAACATCATTCTCGCCAACTTCATCCACCATTCTATCTATCAAACTAAATATATATGAAGCAGTCTTCACTTAATCAGATGCATCAATGGCTCTAATGAACACTATATCATGACGGGAGTAAACCAAAATTTATTATGCACAATTTGGTAGGGCCAGTCCAACCATCGCACATGATTCTACATCCTCTGCTCACTTGTATCAATTTGAATGAATGCATATAACCCCACAATCATTGTGTAGATTATTTGAATACTTCATGTCAATGTCGTCATAATTGGGCGCTTTAATCCCAGGTCTTGCATCTGCATTTACAAACACTTGAAAGTAAGAGGAATTTACAACATGTGGAGGGATGTTATTATGTAAAAATAGTTTTGTTGTTGCCCTCCCAAGATAATTTATAATTTGTTTCGACCACATTTCTTTCAAATTTTTTGCTTGTTAGTAGCCTTCCTAAATAGCATCTCATCACTAGCACGTTCTTGTGGCTCTCGTTCATCCTCATCAAGATTATGAATATCAGACCAAGCATGAGATGAGGGTTGTTGACTCAAGCAACTCAACTCTTGCCATCGTGTCCTAAGGGCATGACATAGACCCCTAAATAATCCCCCAATGCCATAGCCACTACCACTCCCCCCAGCTTCGCTACTCCCATTGAAATCATGAATCGAACCACTCATCCCAAATATCTATTATCATTGTTCATCCTCATGAGTAGTTTGTAAATTTTCCTTCCTCGTCGTTGTAATCTCCATGTTCCTTGTCCAAGACCTCCCTTGACTCAATGTCCTCATCATCACGAATGTCCTTCTTAGGAACACCAAATACCTCTGCTCAACATGCATAAGGGTGGCCTTCTCCTTTTTCCTCATCGCTTTTTTTCCTTTTGATTTCTTTTTTTTTTTTTTTAATTCATTTGCTCCCTTACATCCTTCGAGAAACTTGGACCATTAGAAACTCAACCATTTTAATGGGCCAAGTGTTGTTTTAACCAAGTTATGTCCCCGCTCACACTCCTATTACAATATCTGCATATAATTGTTGTCAGCTCCTATTCTAACCCCTGCCCACAATCCTATTACAGTATTTGCATATAATTTGTTTGTCTGCTCCTCCTATTCTTACCCGATGCCACTACCCTACAACTTTGTTGTCATTCTCAACCATTTCCCAGATACCAAGTGCCAAGCTCAAGCACCAACCCTAATCTCCAACTGAACAAACATATCAACAAGTCAATACTCCATTTAACAAGTTCTCACCACACCAGTACACCACAACCTAGTAGCCCATTATCAATCTACAAGAATGTATCTACAATCGACAGTTCACTTTGCGAAAACACCAAAATAAAGAGAAAATGTGCTATAAACTATTTTTCCTTTTAATTTCTTTTTTAATTCATTTGCTCCCTTACATCCTTCGGGAAACTTGGACCATTAGAAACTCAACCATTTTAATGGGCCAAGTGTTGTTTTAACCAAGTTATGTCCCCGCTCACACTCATATTACAATATTTGCATATAATTTGTTGTCTACTCCTATTCTTACCCCTGCTCACACTCCTATTACAATATTTGCATATAATTTGTTTGTCTGCTGCTCCTATTCTTACCCCATGCCACTAACCCTATATCATTGTTGTCATTCTCAACCATTTTCCATATACCAAGTGCCAAGCTCAAGCACCAACCCTAATCTCCAACCGAACAAACATATCAACAAGTCAATGCTCCACTTAACAAGTTCTCACCACACCAGTACGGCACAACCTAGTAGCCCATTCATTACAAGTCTACAAGAATGTATCTACAATCGACAGTTCACTTTGCAAAAACACCAAAATAAAGAAAAAATGTGGTAGAAGCTAATTAACTAAACGCGTGAACTCACAAAGCAACTAAACTTCATTTAAAAAACAATAAAATAAATACAATGATAACATCTAACTATAATAAAAATTTAAAAACAACATAAAATTACAAAATAATAATAATGAAAAGCAAATAGCAAAACTGAATGTATTCATCTAAGATTGGTCCATGACCATTTTCCCAAATTGATTTTTTTTAAAAATATATATTAAAAAAGTTGAAAATGATCGTAAATACATAAAAAATAAAAATAAAATTACCACTCATAGATGGTAGATCTCAAATAACATAAATCTAAGTTCAAACAACAAGAATTTTATTTCTCCAAACTAATTTTTGAAAAAATAATCTTTTTTGACAATTTTCAAAAAATAGCCGAAAATACATTTTAAAATATTGTAAATCACATATAGGATGGTAGATCCAAGTTCAAAGAATATAAATCTAAGTTTAAGCAACATAAAATTATCATTTTCCTAAACCTATTTAAAAAATAAGAACATTTTGAAAATGGCAAAGAAGCAGACGAAAGTATGTTAAAAATACAACTAAAACACATAAAATGCAGATCTATGTTCAAAGAAGATAGATATGTTGTGTGTACATATGTTTCCAATGGGTCCAACCCCATGAGCCATGGGCTCCACCCCTTAGCGGAATGAAAAGAAAGAAAAGGGGTTGTTTTGCCCTAGGAGTCATGTGCCCTAGGAGTCATGCAAGAGAGATGTATTGAGAGAAAACCAGAAAAGGGGAGAAAGAAGAGAAGAAAATGATGGAGTCCCTTAGCGCTAAAGCTAGTGTTCAAGAGGAGATTCTTGAAGGTTTTTCTTGCTCTCTCCACGGATTTGATCCTCATAGCAGCATGATGTCTCTTTGAGGTTGGTTTTCTTTCTTTGAAAAGGATTTCTTGTGGTGAAAAGGTTGGATTACTTGAAGTACCAAAGAAGTAATTTGTACTAGGTTTTTTCTCTTGATATCTTTTAAGTTTTGGGCAAAAGACTTGAGAAGAACATTGTAACTCTCTTATTTCAAGTGAATTTATCTCAGATTTGCCTTGTGATTTTTCCCTCCACCTTAATGGATTTTTCATATAAATCTTGCATTGTGGTTTGGGCTTGTTCTATTTTGTAGCATTGTTTTGGATCTGCGATGCATGTGTGGATATCATATTTCCATTTGATTCACACATGGATGGGAAGTTTATCAGTTCCCTACAAGATATATATGTGTGTGTGTGTGTGTGTTCAAACAACATAAATTTATAATTCCCCCAAAGAAACTATGGAAAAAAAATTAAAAACGTGCCTAAAAATGGCAAAAAATGGCTAAAAAAATACACAAATAATTAAAATCCAACATTGAATAGTAGGTCTATGTTAAAAAAAAAAAAAAAAAAAAAAAAAAAAAAAAAAAAAGATTTACCCAGATCTATCATTTGATTAATCCACTAAACTTATTTTGAAAATAAAATTTTCAAAAATGCCTCAAAAAATGGGCAAAAATACTACAACAAAAAAAAAAAAAAAAAAAAAAAAATTAAAACATTTTAAAAAAATGTTGTGAAAAAGATTATTTAAGCAACACCTTATGCAGGAATCAGTAAATTTGTAGTATTAACATTGTCTTCAGTCATAAAGGTATAATTAGCAAGATAATTATATCTCGGCAATGGATAAACACTATGGAAAGCTAATGAGTCATAAGTTTGTGGAAATGTGAGTAATTATAAGAGACAACAAGTATTGCAAGAAAGTCTAGAAGTTATGAAAGTAATAGAACTTTTGATAAGATTCTTCGAATTATAGAAACTGACAAATATGCCAACAATAAGCTTTTTTTTTTTTTATGAGGCTATGGATAGAGCAAAGTTGTTTCTTCGACGTGATTGTAAACACCACAATGATTATTAGAAAATAATAGATAAGCATTGGAAAAAAAATTTACGATGATCTACACACAACAGTTTAAAAAAGTTACAATTATTTAGCTAAATGACAATTGTTAGTTCTTACTCTTTAGCTTGTACTTACAGTTATGATTTATGAGTTACTTTTGTTATCAGTCCTACCATGAGATTTTGATATATTCTCTTCTTTAGTGGTTGTAGTTCTTAAACCCTATTTCGATACACGCCTGAATATCATGAAGATAATGAAATTATTGTCGATTTGGAAAATGTTATCAAGAGGTCAGAATCAAACATTAATCCGCAAGTTGATGCCATTAACAATAATTTAACCAATATTTAGAATTAAGGTTTCAAATTTCAAAGTCTTTATGTCAGATTTCAAACAACGTGAGGTTGCGATTAAAAATTGTGAAGATATTACGAGGGTAGATTAATAACTAAATGCAGTATTGTCCAATATATTTGGATCACATTTTTGTTGAAGATGGCCCTCTTTTCCATTGGCTCAAACAAAGGGAAAAAAGACAAAGACATAGCCAACGGTGAGGAGCTAGACTTTCTGGATCTTGTCGCGTAAACAACTTAGCCTCCAAGTCGTCCAAAGCTGATTATTGAAGATGTTGATGAAGGATGTAGTAGTAGTGTGTGGCCTGGTTTGGGCTTTGTAGCAATTGAAGTAGTGGAGATGATGATGATCGTAGTGGTAGTATTGGTGGTCACGGACATGTATTGCTGCCAGTGAGAGTGGGACGGTAGTGGTTAGCACCTATCCTTATCCACGTGACATTGAACCTAGACCAAGCCACTCCAATTAAGACCACAGAAAGAGCATAGTTACGATGACAAGCCAGATGATTGAAGAGCATAGTCCAAGAGATTATGGTGATTAGTGAGAGTGGTCAAATGACACATGATTTTGATGATGATGAGTACCAACACGTCACGAAGCCTATGCCTATGTCTGTATATTAGATCTTACAATCTCCATGGCCAAACTCAGTGGTACCACACCCATATGGTCAATACATGGATTATTCGCAACAAATCACCACCACAACCACCATAAAGTGCTAAGACATTTTTATACATTCAGCTATCCTCCTCAATAATGTCAATATGGATATTGGAAAATACTACAACGATGACGATGCTAAGGCACCCTGACAATACTTTGGTATTGATAAGGTAAAACACTTGGACTTGGTCTTTGACACATGATAATATGTGTTTTACAATTATAATTTGATAGTCCAATAGTTGATAGATAATGGTATTAATAATAGAGAATCTTATAAATTACTACCTCATTAATATGGTATTTACATCCTGGTACCTTTCTTTAGAAGTATTCAATAAGCTACCCATTAATTAAGAAAGTATCACTCAAGTACCTTCCGTTAGATTTCTTAACGGAAGCCTGGGTTGGGTCATGTGAGCGAGGAGTCGGCTGCTCGAGTGGGGGCCCACCATAGTGTTTATGTGAAATCCACGTGACCACCAGGTGTGTCAACCCATGTTAAGCCCAGTGCCCAAAAATCAGCCCCATCCATGATTCAAGTCGATTATAAGATTAGAAACAGTGCATAGGGCAACAGTCACCCTTCAAAATGTTTCCCTTAGTGTGGCTCACTTGAATCACGGGTGGGTCTGATTTTTGGGTCCCATGCCTAAATTTTGGTGTGACATCTAATGGTTGGAATGGATTTCATATAATCATCACAGTTGGCCCTGTAAAAATCAAGGGTGGACGTCTCTCTCCCAACTGTTTCCTTTGGTGTGGCCCAACTGAATAACGGGTCAACTTCATTTTTTTACACTAGGCCTAATGTGGGATTACACATCTAATGATTGGAGTGGATTTCACATACACATCACGGTCAGTGTTTTCAGTATCTTACGAAATCATTGATATATCCCACAATAGATCTGTTATCCCAGCTGGGTGATACGTAACCCAACTTTAATATCCACTTTTCATGGTATCATGTAAATATCGCACAATATTGCGATATATTGTGGATATTTGGATATTGTGTAGTATATATCCACACTCCCCCTTTACAAATTCTTAATGTATCATGCAATATATCAATACCAAGTGCGAAATCAAAAGGGATAAAAGGAGACCGGCACTATTGTTTGGAAAATCCTCAAAATTAACAAAAAAAAATATACATTTTTTAAAAACTTCTTTCTAGTAAGGTGATTTCGACTAGTCCACTCTAGTTTGTTGGAAGAAAATCTTTGAAATTTCTCTGAAATCACGATCAGAAGCTTCTTGGGGCCGGATTCTAAAGGTGTTTTTTAGTTTTTGATTGTTTTTTTTTTTTTTTTTTTCGTTTTTATATGTAGTAAATAGTGTCCAATGGTATGAAATCCATGATTTTTCACGTTTTACATGAAAAATTACGGATTTGGATCTTCAATTTCGAGATTTGGGGGAGATGGGCTGAGTTGTGGAAAATTGGGAAAAAAAAAAAAAATCAAAATTTCGCTAATTTTTCCCAAATCGGTTGCAATCTTTAGTGCCCGAACACAAAATCAAACATGTATATAATCTACACATTCTTGGCAATTTGGGAATTTTTCGAGAAAAAAATTAATTAAAAAATATATATTTTTTAAATCAACAAGTATATTTCTAGTTTTCTACTTCTTTCGCTTTTGAATGTAATGTTTTTGTTTCCATATAGTCTTCTTACACATTTATAAATTTTATGAATTGACTTTGAATATAGTTCTACAGACAGCACATATATTAGGATTTAGGACCCTATACAAAGGAAGCCCATTATGTGCACTTGTTTTTATGATTTTTTTAAAAGTGTGTATTGGTGTCTTTTTTAACAATCCCCCTGGAGTTTCATTGAAAAATTCAACGAATTTCCCATTGTTTCCCGACAATAGCGATAAATTACGCAACACAACTGATATATCCCATGCGATATTAGATATGTATCCATATTCGAAGGGTGTGACATGTCATGTGAGAACGATATGGAAAACATTGATCACGGTGGACCCCTTAAAAAATCAATGGTGGGTGCCCCTCTCCCAACTATTCTGAATTTAAGCTAATATTAGGAAAAAAAAAAGAAGAAGAAGAAGAAGAAGGAAGTTTACAGGATGCCCACCCTTTTTTTTTTTTTTACAGGGTCCACCGTAATGTTTTGAGATCCACTCCGACCATTAGACGTGTAATCCCACGTTGGAACAAGGGCAAAAAACAAAAATCAGGCTGACATGTGATTTAGGTGGGCCACATCGCCCACGCCAAAGGAAACAATTGAAAGAGATGTCTACCCTTGATTTTTACAAAGACCATCGTCATGATTATATGAAATCCACTCCAACTATTAGACACCACACCAAAATTTAGGCGCAAATCCCAAAAATCAAGCACATCTGTTATTCATGTTGGCCACACCAAGGTAAACAGTTTGGAGGGTGACCATTGCCTTGCACCGTTTCCAATCATGTGGTCCGTCTAAATCATGGATGAGGCTGATTTTTCGGCCTTAGGCCTAACATTGGGTGACACGTCTGGTGGTTGGGGGGATTTTACATTAACATCATAGTGGGGCCCACCCGCGTAGCCAAACCATGGCATATAAAAATGGTTACAAAACAGTTGTAACTGTTACACGTTACAGGGCCAAAATGGCCGTAACAGCCTTTACAGAAGATAACAATCCGTAACGAACCCGTAACAGTCTCGAAATAGTTTTTTTTTTCAAAAAAAATTAAAATGTCGTAACGGCCGTTACAGGAGTCGACATTATGGCCTGTATCATAACTGTAACAACAGTGGCCATTACAACCACCATTACCGTTATGGAACACCTTGAGCCAAACCCTTTCACAACTGACTCGCAACTTCCATTAGAAATCTAACGGAAGGTACTCAAGGGATAATTATTAAGTAATTGCGTAGCTTATTGAAAACCTTTTTTAAAAAGGTACAAGGATGTAAATAACATATTACTGAGGTAGTATTTTGTAAAATTCCTTTAATAATATATTACATCAATTTATGACATACATCAACAATTTATAGCCAAAAGACTCAACATCACAACTTATAGCAGGTTAACCCAATAGACACCATTATTACAAGAGAATGGTCCAATACACATTAAATACATATTCAAACCACAAAAAAAAAAAAAAAAAAAAAAAAAAAGCAGAAGAAGATGGATTCTTGGATATCTCATTTTTCATCTTTTTATTTTCTAATATATTTTTTGTATTTTTTGGCTCAAGGGGAAAAAAAGTTAGATACGGGCCGATACACAACGGCGTATTGTATCAATTTTTTGCCAGATTCGTATGCTCGCAGATACCAATTTTCAAAACCATGGTCCCATTAGATCAACAAGTAGGAGCATTCAACTGTGGGGCCCAATTGCCAGAACTTGGGCTATAGATACTAACATCCTAACGTTGGAGTTCACATAATCCTCTCAATGTGGATCATACAAGGGGGGAACTTAGCACTACTCACAAGGAGTGGTGGGTGTGTGGCCGTAGTAGTTCTCTGGTGGCTAACAAGAAAATTGGTGGAAGTAGCAGACTTGTGATGATGGGTGTGTGGTTTTTAAAGTGATCTAGTGGCTTATGAGAGAATTAGTTTATGCTGTGATCTTGTACTCTGAAGGGTGGTCGTACGGTTATGCTACTACAAAGGTTTTCCACAGCTTCTAAAGAAGCACATACATGCCAGTGATGAGCGTTAGATTTTCAGGAAGTCTCAGAACCAACAGCCCAGAGTCACATCATGGATTAATGTGCATGGAAATGATATATGACCAACAGGCTGTTGAAAAGAAAGGTTATGTAACACATTCATGTGCATGGAAAAGGTACCGACCAACAAATTGTTGAAAAAAAAATGCATTGCACTTAGTAGGTCCTCTCGAATAACAACAACAGCATTAGTACTGCATAGAAACAGTATCTTTATTCAAAACATACCTGGAAATTCCACGATATTTGGAGAACCCTCTTGAGAAACCACTACTTTTTCTGCAATATTTTACTGTTTATTTGTAAGAAACAGCAATTATCCAATTCTGGTCCTCTCTTGAGACCATCTGCAACTCTAGGAGAGAGCAATGCTCCAATTGTGGCCATATTCACATATGGAAAATGCATACCTTCTGAGAGATGCAAGGTAGTCTTCTCTTGAGACCATTCTCATCTCTTCAAGATCTCTTGAATAATCACTAACCTGCATCAGTTCCACACCAGTTATAATATATGCATGAAGTCGTATATGATCCAATCTTCACACACTCATAAACTGAAATGCCAACAGAGAGACGAAACTGTCCCTTTGGTTTAAAAACCACAAAAGAATGGGCTGTTTTGTAGACGCCTAAAAATGAGTTGATCTCATTTTAGTTGATTCTAATCAATGTTTTAAATATCGATGATATCGGCCGATATATCCCACAATATATCTTGTAAGTTGTATCCCACCTATGTGATACGAAATGCACAGGCAGTGCCGAGATATCCCACATGTTCGATTCGATGAGCATTTTCAATTTCCTATCCCCCCCCTTTTTTTTTTTTTGTTGAAATTATGTTCAATTAGTGTCAAATGGTTACAAATTCATTGGTTCTTCATGTTTTGCATGAAAAGTCATGAAGTTGGAGCTTTGATTTCGATATCCATTGGTTCTTCATGTTCTCCATGTTTTTCTCAAAATTTTACTTCAACCAGCTGTTAATTGAGGCTAGTTTCGAAGTACTTAGGAGTATTTGATGAAATGATCATCACATACATCAGTTCAAAATTTGAGTTCGGTGGTCCGATTTGGGAAAAATTGGAGAAACTTTGATATTTCCCCAATTTCTCTCAAATTGCTTACAATGTTGCACTCTAAACATGATTTCAAGCATTTATAAGGGCTGATTTACTGATTTGTTAAGTCCTTGTTAGTTTTCAAAAAATAAAATCACTTTTAATAAAAAAAATTAATATAAAAATTATTAATTTTTTTTTCAAAATTTTCCTTCAATTGTCAATTGAGAATAATTTCGAAGTATTTAGGAGTGTTTGATTAAACAATCATCACACATTTTAAATGTTATACATTCAATTTGAATATAGTTGCATTAGTTCAGTCCAGTGTTTTAAATATCGACGATATCGGCCGATGTATCCCACGATACATCTTGTATCCCACCTGTGCGATACAAAACACACAAGTAGTGCCGATATATCTCACATGTTCAATCCGAATAGCATTTTCAATTTCTGATCCTTTTTTTTTGTTGAATTTATGTTAAATCGTGACAAATTCTAACAAATCCATTGGTTCTTCATGTTTTGCATGAAAAATCATGGAGTTTAAGCTTTGATTTTGATATCCATTGGTTCTTCATGTTCTCCATTTTTTTTCAAAATTTTCCTTCAATCAGCCGCCAATTGATACTAATTTTGTAGTATTTAGGAGTATTCAATGAAGTGATCATTGCATACACTCTAATTTCGAAATTTGAGTGTGTGTGGTCCAATTTGAAAATTTTGGGGAAAATTCAAAATTTCCCCAATTTCTCCGAAATTGCTTGCAATGTTGCACTCCAAAATGAATCAAGCATGTATAAGGACTGATCTACTGATTTGTTAAGTCCTTGTCAATTTTCGAAAAATAAATATCATTTTTAATAAAAATATTTTTTTAAAAAAATTCAAAATTTTCCTTCAACAAAATGTCAATTGAGACTAATTTCGAAATATTTGGGAGTGTTTGATGAAATGATCACCACATATACTCTAAATGTTATGCATTCAATTTGAATAACAACGCATAGCTTTGGACCCTATACAAAGGAAACCTATTATGTGCACCTCTTTTTTGAGACGTCATGATTTAAAAGTGTGTATTAAGGTCTTGTTTAACAATTCCTCAATGTTTCCCCATGTTTTCCAAAAAGTGCGATAAATTCCTCGATACAAACGATATATCCCATGCGATAACCGATACGTATCTGTATCCCAAGGGTGCAATACGTAACGCGATACCAATATTTCGAACATTGGTTCAATCAGACAACACATTGCTTAGGACCTTATACAAAGGAAACCTATTATGTGCACTTCTTTTTTGAGATGTTATATTATGATTTAAAAGAGTGGATTAAGGTCTTTTTAACAATCCTTGAAATTTCATTGAAAAATTCAACCATTTTCCCAATGTTTCCCCATGTTTCTCAAAAAGTGTGATAAATTACCCGATACAGACGATATGTACCATGCGATAACCGATACATATTTGTATGCTAAGGGTGCGATACATAACGCGATACCGATATTTTGAACACTGATCCTAATTATGTATTAGAGGTTATATTTCTTTTTGGTAAGGATTAAAAATAATCTTGATAAAAAACCGTCCATGATCTCTAATACATAATTATGATAAACTGAAATGAGATGAACTCGTTTTGAGGCATCTGCCAAACAGGTCCTAAGTGTTAAAGAAAGAGATAATCAGCACATTAACGTAGTGATGAGAAATTCAAATTCCATACATGGCAACTTATCATTAGGATGTTTTGATGGGGTTGGTTGCAATTCAAGCGGTCAGCACAAAGTTCTGGTACAGTTTTAAAGGGAACAGTGTGTCTAACATAAATGATGTGTGATTTAATTGTCTTAACAGAAACACTCCTAACAGTGCCATAGAGTTGCGGAAACAATGAAACTGTATGTGTGGGTTGATCTCACAGGAAAATTAATGAGCGTCCCAGGGCCCCAGTATTTTAGAGCAGCAAGATCATATGCTCTAGCTGCAGCCTCCTCATCATCATATGCACCTATAGCACATCATTGTCATAACCAAAAAAAAAATCAATAGAAGATTCTCTGCAGCATTATTCCATAGGAATGAAGGAACTTGATTATCAAAATTCAGTGACTTACCTAGGTAAACTGTAGAAATAGATTGTACCAACCATTTTCCATGCAAATAATAAAATAGAGTGTTAGATACCAGAGGAGAAGAAAAATAAAGTTCAATTCCACATCAGATATCAGTGATCCATTTACCTCAGCATGTACTATGTAAAGAGAGAGATACATCTCTCTCTCTCTCTCTCTCTCTCTCTCTCTCTCTCTCTCTCTCTCTCTCTCTCTCTCTCTCTCTCTCTCTCTCTCTCTCTCTCTCTCTCTCTCTCGAAACCAGAATACCATAGAAACTAATGAAATTAATTTATGAAATATAAATGCTAATAACAAAAAGAAGCTATGGAAACTCTCTCTCTACATTTTCAAGTTTGAAACCAGAATACCATAGAAATTAATGAAATTAATTTATGAAATATAAATGCTAGTAACAGAAAGAAGCTATGGAAAGCAGAGTAGAGATAATTGGAGTTTTTTTTTCTTTTTTTTCTTTTTTTTTTTGTGTCAGCCCAAACAACTGAACACATGTGGGTGTGGCTCACCTGATAATCCAAATTGTTCAAATGGTTGGCAACATATGGATAGGAGTGCCCTCAAAATCTTCCACATATGGCCCACATTTAATATGAATATTGTTAAAGAATTGTACATTCTCATCGGATGGCTACAATAATCTGATAGCTGAGATATTGGGGGACGGACCCATCCCATGATGGAACCAACCAGATGAATGGCTTAGGCAGCTTTCTGACAGGTGGGTCCACCAGTACCATTTTTGGGTCCAACATAAATATGCCATTTGTCTTGATCAAGAATCATATAATACGGTTAGAAAGGGATGAGATAACCTCGAGCTATTCAAATTAGCATTTTTAAAGTGATATTCGATAAAAGGAAATGGCATTATTTGATGGACCTGGAAAAGGTGCATGTGTAGCCCATCTTTCCATAATCTAAGCTATTTGTCAGTTGGCCACATCATGGAGGAAAGAACAAAAAGATATTGGTCTAAGCCCCAGTATCTCCCTTATGAAATGATCCTAGCCACCTCTGATTGGTGGCTAGCAAATTATTGGATGATTAGGAACATCCAGTTGAGAGATTTTCTGAGGTATCTCCTAGACACTATTTGGCCAAGTACACGAATGGCTTGCATGCATCCCCAGTAGATAGCACCGCACATATTTTGTCAGGCAGAGAAAAATTGCTTGATCTGACATTGTATATTCTATCCCAATATTGCCACGTCTACATTCCCAGCTAAATGCCAAATGAGATCCAGAAAAATGCTTTACTTCCACTGCCAAAAGATCAATAAATGTACCTTGCTTTCCCTTCTTATTTTGGTTTTGGTTCCATGTACTTTTGTCCCAAAGATGAGCTTCATAGCGTCCAGTCCATCTATGCCTATTATTTTTTTATACAACAAGAACTTCAAATCTAAATGTTGACCAGCAATAGAATGAAAAACTCAGCAATGAGAGCAGATAAGCAGTTGCAGACATCAAACATAATTCTATAGTAGATTTTATATATATATATATATATATATATATATATATAGGATCACAGGCATATAATGCATAATTTGTAGTCATGATTGTGTCTTAGCTTCCTGATATATATACATATATATATATATATATATATCAGGAAGCTAAGACACAATCATGACTACAAATTATGCATTATATGCCTGTGATCCTATGGCTCAGTGGTAGACTCACAAGAGTTTCAACATGAGGTCGTGGGTTCGAGCACCCATTGTGGTGTGAGTGGGCGGGCATGTGAGTGCATGTGAAAAAAAAAAAAAGATTATGCATTATAGTCATCCCATGAACCAATGTCAGGGAAACAAAACAGTATATAGCATCAGAAGGAACCAAGTCAAAACACCATGCTGAGTTAAATATGCAAATTGGCCAAATAATCATTTAGGCAATGGCATAACCAAATCACAACACAAAATCCACTGAAAGTGAAGTATGCAATTAGCTAGGAGAAAACTAGCAGTGATAAAAAATGATCAAATAACAAGAGCGTAGAAATAAAGAAAAACAAAACATGAAATGACAAGGTGATGACATGTTAAAAGTATGAAGTGAAAGAACCCGAATTGAACCAATGAAGAAGATGATTGGTTGCCAAATAAGATATAACAAGTATCCAGCGATAAGCTTTAAATGCCAGACGAAGGAAACTAAGCAGCCAAGACATCAGTAACAAGGAAAAAAAAAAAACCAAAACTAAAGAATTGAAGTCCACAAGATAAGGCAGTAAAACAACAGCAATAAAAAAAGAAAAGAAAAAAAGAAGAAGAAAGGAGTAGGCACCTAGGAATCAAGAAAGACATGGAATTGAGCAAGGCAGAAATTCAGATAAAAGAGTTTACAGGAATATAAAGAGCACACATCACGTGCGCACAAATGTGTGAATATCCACAGTGTTTTTAAGTATCGACGATATCAGCCGATATATCCCATGATATATCTTGTATCCCACCTGTGCGATATGAAACACACAAGTAGTGCCAATATATCCCACATATTCGATCCAGTGATCATTTTCGATTTTTGATCCATGTTTTTGTTGTAAGTCATGTTAAACCAGTGTCAAATGATTACGAATTTATAGTTCTTCATGTTTTCCATGAAAAATCATGGATTTTGAACTTCGATTTCGAGATTTAGGGGAGATGAGTCAAGTTGTGGAAAATTGAGACAAATCAAAATTTCTCAATTTCTCACAAATCAGTTGCAATCTTTGTATCCAAACACAAAATTAAACATGTATGTAACCTGATCTAGCGGTTCTTCTTTTGCTTTTAAATGTATTGCTTGTGTTTCCATACATTTCTTACATTTATAAATTATATGACTTTGAATATACTTGCATTAGTTCAATTGGAAAGCGCATATATTAGGACCCCATATGAAGGAAACCCCCATTATGTGCAAATTTATTTTGGTAATGTTTTGACTTCAAAGTGTGTATTGATGTCTTTTTCAACAATCCCCGAAGTTTCATTGAGAAATTCAACCAATTTCCCAATGTTCCCATGTTTCCCAACAACAATGATACATTACACGATACAACTGATATATCCTATATGATAACCGATATGTATCTGTATCCCAAGGGTGCGATACATTACGCAATAACGATATTTAAAACATTGAATATCCATCAGCATTCAACTTCCCCTTTGTAAAGACGGATTTTATTATTTTTGGAGACATAAGACTTTCCAATGTAGGTCAATTAATTGCATTATGCACAATTATATTAAAAGGAACACCTCCAAGAGGTTCCTAACCTGAAGTTTTTCTTTTATTTTCTTTCATAGTTTAAGCTTTCACTGGAATAAGTGGAAGTGACTTTATCCATTACGGTAATGGATAATCATCCCCAACATACAAGGAATCCCTATTTACTCTTTCTCTAGCCAAATGGTCAGCTGAATTCGCTTCTCGTTGGATTTTAAGGGCGTCTTTGTTTTTATGCAATACCTTTGAAATGGAAACGATATCTATAGAATCCAACTTTTTTTATGCAATTAATTGCATTATGCTCAATTATATTAAAAGGAACGCCTCCAAGAGGTTCTTAACTTGAAGTTTTTCTTTTTTTCTTTCACAGTTTAAGCTTTTACTAGAATAAGGTGTTAGTGACTTCATCCATTACGGTAATGGATAATCATCTCCAACATACAAGGAATCCCATTTACTCTTTCCCTAGCCAAATGGTCAGATGAATTCACTTCTCGTTGGATTTTAAGGGTGTCTTTGTTTTTATGCAATACCTTTGAAATGGAAACGATATTTATAGAATCCTACTTTTCCTACATTTGAGAAAAGAAAGGCATGGACTCTGTTTTACATTTCCAAGCTTATCTGCAAAAAATAATAATAATAATAATAATAATAAATAAATAAATAAATAAAATAGAGGATGCCAATATCACCCGAAAAAGATGATAAATTGATTTCAGCCACATAAAGGAAATAAAGTGACCCTCTGACCGTTGACCTTTTGACGTTTTTCCACATTAATTCATTTTTAAAGCAGACAACAATTGCATCCAAAATCCAAACTTTTATTTTCCATTTTTTTTTAAAGGTAACAAATGATTTAACATACACTCACGAAAACGCGATAAAAGAATACAACCCAAAACAAGAAATCAGCAAGGCCCAAAGCTATGGCCAGCCAAAGTTGCCTTAACATACACTGCCCACCCCAAGACAAGATCCCCGATTCCATAAATGGCCTCCGTCTCACCCACCCACTCATTTCTGAAGCAGTGACCATTCCTAGCCCCCCAAATGGACCCAAAACACCACCATGATTAAAATCTCCACATAACTCTACTGGATTTTCCCACTCTACCTCCATGCCAAGCCCAAAGCAGCTCCTCCACTATCTTCGGCATGACCCAATTGGCATGGAACAAGGAAAGGAAGTGCGCGCCCACACTCTGGTGGCAAACAAGCAGTGAATGATAGATGATCAATCGACTCTTCGTTAGCCATGCACATGAGACAGATATTGGGAAGAATAAGCATAGGATTTCATAAAAACAAACACGCCAAAGAAAAGATTAGGGTAGAAGCCTTTTAATTTTTTAACAATGAATTGCTTATTCCAAGAAATTAGATTGACCTTACCCAAGTGATGGCGTATTTGATTTTTTTTTTTTTTCAATAATGATTTTTGAGGTTTTTCAGGCCATTAAGGAGACAAGGAGATCCAAATCCACGAGAGGTAGTCAATGTTATCAAAATCGTAGAATTCATTATATAAATCGTACGATTCATATCGTATCGCATGGGTGTACGATTTGAATCGCACACCCGAATCGCAAATCCTAAATAATCGTACGAATCGTATCGAATCGTATGATAATCGTATTGAATCGTACGATTTGTAGATTGCGTAAAGGGGCCCAAAAAATACTTAAAAAATCAATTTACTATTTTTTTATTCAATTTCCTCCTTTCATTGTACCCTTTTACTCATAAATATGAAAAAGGCTCTCGCCTATTAAAAATATCTTATTTTTCTTTAGAGAGAGAGAGAGAGAGAGAGAGAGAGAGAGAGAGAGGATATTTGGGGATTTTGATTTTCAAAAACCCAAAACAAGAAATCAAAATATCTTTTGATTCACAGTGGATCGAATGCGATTTTTGCTAACATGATTCTATACTCAAGAAAGGTACAAAACAAAATTTTTAAGGACTCCTGTATGTTTTTTATGGTAAATTTTTCAAAAGACACAAAACAAAACAAGAAAAAGGCAAGAAAGAATCCTTTATTATCATGATATGTATACCATATACATTTTCTCAATTGATAATATCATGATATGTATAACTTTTTTGGTACATGTTGATGGTAAATGGATGATTGATGCGTTTTTAATCTTTTATGATTTACTTATATATTTTCACGTGTCTTATATATATATATATATATATATATATATATATATATATATATATATATATATATATATATATATATATATATATTCTGTAAATAAATAAATAAATAAAAAACTTGCGATTTACGATATGATTTACGATTTGATATGATTCAGCTCCTCTTACGATTTGCGATATGATAACGATTTTGACGACATTGGAGGTAGTTTAGTTTCCATTCCCCAGATTGTTAAAGAACAAAAATTTCTTTTTTATTCCTTTCGTTTTCATTGGATTTTTATCATAGGATCGTTAGCTTAGATCTGCACCCAAGGTTTCAGACAAAAAGGCGCTTGACCAGACCTTTGCTCTAAACTCTTTTGATTGGGCCCGAGTACTACCTTGAACCTTTTTTAATGCAAATATAAAAGGATTTGTTAGTTATGAGATGATAGGATGAATCATTGATTGGTTCATGCCGATTCGCTTGACCCCACTTGGTGGGTGGGTGCTAATCCCATGGTAGTTGCCCTCTATATGCTCTGTATTCTGCTTCTGCACTTGATCTAGATAAAACTAATGATCAATGAGTGGTGTGGGTAATAAAATGCCAACAGGCGAGTGTAAGTAGTCACCTACTTGAAAGTTGTAGTTGGCAGGGCAAGTACTGTCAGAGTGTCTATTGAGGGGTCTTGGTGAAGGTCTCGACTCTATCTTCGATGTCGAAGATTGATCGCATTGCATAAAGGTGAAGGTTCAAAAATCATGATTGAAGGAGATTCCGAGTGCATCATCACATGAGTTTTCAAGGTCAAGTTCAATTTCTTGGAATAGGCAATTTACTTTCAACAAAATTATGAGGCTTCTATCCTTGTCTTTTTCTTTAGCATGTTTATTTTTGTTGAATCCTACACTTGAAATGCAAAATAAAAATGGATTCTGCATGAAAAGAGTAAAATTTTGGATTATAGACAACTATTGTCTGCTTTAAAAATGAATAGTTCACCATTGAGCTTAAGACCCATCAAAAGGTCTTCATCAGTTCCAATTCTAGTTAGTCGAAATCATCAACCCCAACTAGACTGGAAAAAACCGTGTTGGCTGTGTTGTGGCTATCTCTTAACAAAAATTCCTAGTCGACATGGTGGTATGCCTTTTCCATATTAACTTTGACAGAAGCCCTACTTCACATTATCTTTTCCTCAAATCAATAACTCATTAGTGACTTAGACGTTATCCAAAATTTCCATTCCCTTCACAAAGGCACCTTGAGAGTGTGAAATTATTTTAACTTATAACCTCCTAACCCAAAGAGAGACAATTTGGAAAGGACTTTGCAAGATCCTTCTAACTAGGGGGTGCTCCTACTTCGAATCCCCGCTTCATACTCTCGCTCCTACTCCCACTTCCTACCTATTTATACTTGTTTGCATTGTGAAAGCGACACTTCCCTTCTCCCACACTTGAATTTATTGCTGCTTCACTTCATGCTTCGTGCAACTATATTTTATACACACTTATAACCAAAGTAACTAGTCAGAAATCACAAAGGTGCACCCCTTCGACTTTAGGGATGAGAGTAATGAAGGTGACATTCAAGCCCTTGCTTAAAATGGTTCTATATTGTAACTCTTTAATGACATATATGAGGTCTTCTTTTATGATCTCCCATCAGTCTAGAAAGAAAGCCAAGCAAAACCTATGGCCTTGGCGCCTTATTCTTGCCATACCATTCACAGCCGAACAACCTCCTCCTCCTCAACATCCTGCTCCACCCAATCAAACATATCTGGAAAAACTTGCTCGAAAAGCAGCCATCTAACCATGGACAAAGGATGTGTTGCTTAGAATATAAACAAGTGAAGAAGTCTACAATCTTCTCCTTTATTAGATCCTTATCATTG
The DNA here is from genome assembly GCA_021015155.1 of Magnolia officinalis. Taxonomy (NCBI): domain Eukaryota; kingdom Viridiplantae; phylum Streptophyta; class Magnoliopsida; order Magnoliales; family Magnoliaceae; genus Magnolia; species Magnolia officinalis. Next base: position 33,068,960 of record JAJHSJ010000018.1, on the reverse strand, counting down.
ATAAGCAGTTCAATAACTTGAATATTATGGTTAAACTTTTGCTTGTGCCTTCCATTCACATTTTATGAAATAACACAGTATTTGAGTCCCCTTTAACCATGTCGCCCTCAATTTGTCTCCATGCTGCCTCCTTTTTAGATCAAGGGATAACTAGGTTTCGAGCCTTCTCTCTCTCCTCTCTTCCGCTTCATGTAAGATACATGTCTCTTCCTTCCTGTCCAAAAACCCCAATTGCAACTATAAGGTTCTCCTTTTCAATTTATCTTGCCCAAAGATGTTTTTATTCCAAATTTCTATGGCTTTGATAATCTAGGGCTTTTTCATAAAACTATATCCAACCCACCCTTCCACATTACATTATTTCACCACCCAACCACAATATCTAGGAAACCTTCCACCATTTTTCGGAGATTCCCGTTATTATTGAAATATCTCACGACATTATCCATGTAACACCCCGAACTTTTCAATACCCGAGTATTGAAAGTTCTCGAGTGTTACCATGAAATTTAACTCAATATGTACATGTGAACAATATCGATTTAGCTATCCTAACCCCACATCTATTCTCCAACATGAATCCGACCGTTGATCATGTGGTTTGATATATGTACCTTTCCTTGACTAATCAGTGAATAACTCTCTATCCATAATGATTTATATGTAAGTTCATTTGTAATAATTGTTTAGAAATGAGCATATAACCATGTAGAACCATTGGATTTCACAAAACTCCTAAATCCACAATAATTACGAAAATGCTATTAACCTAGACGCCTAAATTCTAGATCACATGGTTCCCACGATCCGTTTAATGAGAAATTTTATACCATGCCTATTTATCATAAATTAACTATACACGTCGAATTTCAGCCCTTAGATCATTGTAAAAGTGGCCCAATTGACAAAGCAGCCCGTAACCGTTGATTTTGGTGTCCATCGAGTGAAGAAACCTCGTGGGCAGTCGTAGTAGGATATTTCCCTTCATATGAACGACCTGGATTGCGCATAATATGGACCAAGTGTGAAATATGAAGACCCCACTTTGATAGGCTATTCCTTAGGTGCGAAGTTATCCTTTCAAGGCT
>JAJHSJ010000018.1:32949746-33067772 GCA_021015155.1 Magnolia officinalis | reverse complement strand
AAATGAGTGGATAAATAGGATAGACGGCATGGATTGAATACATATATCAAGGTGGGGCCTATATGAGTGGGCCCCAAGAAGCTTGTGAACTAAGCTTATATTTGTGTTTTCCAAGCACGTCCAGCGTCCCTGGACGCTGGACAATCTGGACCTAACACACGCACAGGTGGGCCACCAAGTGGTGGGTGGTGAGGGTACAATACATATAAGGTGGGCCCCACTTATAAATGGCTTGGCTAGAATACAAGCCTCATGGTGGGGGCCATTCGGGTGGGCCACACAATCACACCAACATCACATGAAAAGAAGAATAAAAGGAAAGAGAGAGAGAGAGAGAGAGAGAGAGAGAGAGAGAGAGAGAGAGAGAGAGAGAGATACACGTGTGATGGAGGGACCCCGACACTATGGGCCCTCCGTTGAAATCAATCATACATTGAGTGGGTCCCATTACTCATGGCCTATCAAATTGAAAATCAACGGTGGAGATCCTTTCTCCACCAAAATGGAAGGTCTAGATGACCCTAATCATGGAAGAAAATAAACATCACGATGGGGTCCATGGAGAATGGCCCCATCATGGAATGACCATAGGCATCAAGGTGGGCTATGGCCACATCAAGGGTCCAAAGTGAGATCCACACCATCAATCGGTAGGCCTCACTTGGCCCATCATAAAAACATGAAAAACCTATCCTATAAAATACCACCGTCCGATCTCCTTGGTCCGTTGGAAAGCCAATGTCCTTGTGCTTCACTTTGATGGAGAGGATGAGAGGATGAATGGCTAAGATGGAGGATCTTGGGAGAGGGAAAGTGAGCCACACAACACTCTTTCTCACACTTGAAAAATCATGGACGTGGGATTTTTTTCTTTGTTGCTTTGAAAAATGAAGGAATGAGAAATAAAGGAGAGAGGGAGAGATAGAAGAGAGAGGGAGAGTAGCTTAGGTAGGTAATGATGACTTGTAAAAGAGGTGGCTAGCATTAAATGTTTGTAAGAAGGACTAGGGGTAGGGTGACTAGCATAAGTACTTGTAAGAAGGGATGGGGGTAGGTAGGATGGCTATAGCTAAGATAAGGTGGCTATAGCTAGGGTAGGGTGATGTCATTGCTCTCATAATTTCCTAGATATTGGTGCCACATGGAATAGGTGGGCCCTGCAATACGCGGTCCACGGTCATTATAATGCATGGTCCCCAACTTATGATCTAAGCGTCGGTTTGACACAAGAGATGCGGTGTCGGAACCGCAGCGACGGCGCGGTCGCAATAGTACAAGTATTGGATTAAGCCGACTCAAATCTACAGGATACGACTTAAGGTTATGCGCAAACGTCAATTATATGTCGCAGGTTGCTGGAATTCGTCGAGAAGGATCGCGGACGTCGACGGAACAGTACGGTATAAGATACGGGTCTTACAGGTTATCTCAGGCAGAATACCTTGGGTAGGTATTATCAAGTATGTGATGGACCAGGCAAAGCCGGAGAGCGTTCCCTATACATCTCTCCTCAAAGTTTTCTTCAGGACATGTCCCAAAACAGATGAGAAAAAGCAAGAGTGTATGTTATGGTCTGGATTAGACCGGTTATTTCACAGGCTATCAATATTGTGAGCAAATACCCCGACAAGCAATATTGGGTAGCGGTGAGATGGTAAGAAGACTACGTCTTTCCTTTTGAGAAGATATGAGCAAAGTTGGTTAGGTATGTGGATTCAGATTACGCAGGTAATATGATTCCAGAAGGTCGACTTCAAGTTACTCATTTGTACTAGCGGGTGGAGCAATTAGTTGGATGTTCATGTTATCCGACATGTGGCTTGAGGAATGAGGCGTAGATCACCAGGTCATTCCTGCAGAGAATTTTAAGTTATGTGCAACTTCTCTGGGCTTGGCGATGGAGGAAAAGAAGGACGGAGTGTGCACGAGAAGTTATGATGTGATGCAGAGATAAGAAAAGAGGTCGAGAAGCTACATGGTTGAATATTGAAGATATGGTGAGATTGTTGTAATTAGATGTCTTAAATCTGTAATTCCCACATTGCTCGACCGATCAAGGGGCTGCTCGACCAGTCGAGGATAGCTTGACTAAAAGTCCAGCATGTTTTTTCTTTTAGGTGTCTGAGTCGCTCGACCAGTCGAGGGTCAGGCTCGATCGGTCGAGGGTGCCCTTCGACCAATGGAGGACCTAGCTCGACTAGTCGAGGGTTACGCAGATGCAGCACAGATTCTGTGCAGACTGAGTAAATTTGAGGCGGTTTTCGGACTTTTCCAAACTAGGTGCGTAAGTGGAGTTTCCATACTATAAATAGGGGTCCCTAGGGTTTTTTAAAGTTATGCTAAAGCTTTTTAATGGGGTTCCAAGGGTTCCTAAAAGGGTTTTAGGGTTTCTAAAGGGTGTGGCAAGGGTGAGATTCGAGGTTGTTCGAATCGGGTAAGTCCTCTCTCTTTGTAATTTATGCTTTCATAGTGGAATTCTGTCGCTTTGTGCCATGGTTTTTTCCCGCAAGGGTTTTCCACGTAAAATCGTTGTGTTTTCTTGTGTTGCTTGATGCTCTTGGATTGCTATCCTAGATCTAGATCTGTGTGATTCCGCAACACAAATCCCAACAATTGTCCCTCTCTAGACTAAGCCCGTTGATGGGAGCGGAACACAATCCACTTTCTAATCACTTTCTCCAACCTGTGGGCTCAATCCTGTGTGTGCTCTATGGGGCCCACATTTTAAGATATAAGCAAAAAATGAGGTATATCCAGGACTACTAAGTGGACCATACATAAAAAATAATTTGGGAGCCTCATAAGTAGATGATATTAGGGTTTGTTTAGTCCATGAGATTAAATGGTATGGAATTGCATTAGATGAATTAACACCATTATTGTACAATGATTGCATCTTTAGAAATACCATGTACTTCGGGCATCCAATCCCCGTGTTTAGGGTAAAATTCGGAAAAACATTGGATTAAGCAAAATCCCATTTGGTGGACCATGGAATATAATCAATGAACCAGATTTACAACAGATGTCGGTTACTTGTACACGTTTATAATTAGAATGTCACATGTAAAGGACATATATGGATGAATGGCATGGATAAAACATGTGCATCAATGTGGGCCCACATGTGTAGTGGATTTCAAAATTCACAAAAACCCCGCATGGGACCAAATACAATTCCATCTCACATAATCCCAACCCTTCCCCTCATCTTCAAATGCTAAATGGAATTTGCACGGGATCAAATATAATTCCATGTGGATTTAAATGGGATAAAGTTGCATGGAATTATATTTTGGATATTTGGAGACACGGGAAGGAATGGGAATAGAGGGAATGGAATTGTGTTTGGTCCTATGCGGGATTTCCCGCATTTGTGGGCTCCACATTGATGCATGTGTTTTATCCATTTGGTCCATCCATATGCATCCTTTGCACATGGCATTTGAGGTGTATATGTGTGTAAGTGATCAACATAGTTATGAATCTGGGCAATTAATTATAAATTTATGGTCCACCAATAGGGTTTTGCCTAATATAATGGTTTTTCCAGGAATTCGGATTGTATGCTTGCCACAAATAAGAAATTCATGTTCGTTTGCATCAGATTCTTCCTTTGCTGAGAGCATTAGAGATTATGTGAATCAACGAGGAGGCAAGAAAATATGAATTTTCTGTTTGTGGCAACTAGAGAATCCAAATTCTTTTATGGAAGAATTTGATCCCAAACATAGAGACTTGATGGTCAAATAACATGATATTTTCATACTTGCAATGATTGTGCACTAATAGTGTTAATCCATGTAATGCAATTCTATGGCATTAATCCAGTGGACCAACGATGTTTTTCCTTCATTCAGGTCCATGCGACCTTATGAACAGGCTAGATACCAAGTTAAGGGTCTGTTTGATTTTCTAATTACATAAGTAACTCAAGGTAAATGGGTAATAAATATTTACCTATGTATTTATGGCTGGATTTCCAAGAGGTGATGTCGACCGCCACCTTTCATTTATAGTCCTCCTCACGGCGCCCAAGGAGAAAAATATTAAATTATGGGGCCCACCATAATGTGTGTCTTATCCACACCGTCTATCCCTTTAGCCAACTCATTTTAAGGCATGCGCCAAAAATGAGGCAGATCAAAAGATCAAGTGGACCACAATATAGGAAACAATGGAAATTGAACTCCTACCGTTGAAAGCTTCTCGAGGACTCCAAAGTTTTGGATCTAACTGATTTTTTGTTTTCCCTTTATCCAGGTTGGATGACAAATAAACATCAATGTGGGCCCTAAGGGGAAAACAGCTTTCAACCATTGATATCTAAATAATCATTGTTCCCTAAGGTGTGGTCCACTTGAGCTTTTGATTTTCCTCATTTTTGGATTCATGCCTTAAAATATATTTTTTAAAAGGATGTATGGTGTGGATAACTCACATATATCATGATGTGGCCCACATATTTAAATCAGTAATAAAAGGTACTGTATGGACAGCTTTTCGAAATGTAATTCCTCGCTAATTTCAAACAAGGTGGAGTAAGTAAAACGGACGTATTTCCTTTACCTGGGAAATTAAAAATCAAACAGCCCAACGTAATCGAAAGCCTAAAAAGGTTCCAACGTTGGGGTTGTTATTATCACCGCTGGTTCATGTGGTGTAGTCTACCTGAGCTTAGGATCTGCCACATTTTTGGGATCCTTGAAATGATTGGTTCAGATAAATTGACATCATGGAAAAAATACATACATCATGGTGGGCCTCACAGAGCCCCTGCCAGGACCGAGTCCGTTCTGGCACGGGATCGCGTCCACGAGAAGGTTTCAACGGTGGGAGTTTCCATCCCCACCCACTGCTTCCTGTTCCACGACCTACTCAGAATTTTGGATCCGCTTGATTTTTTAGTTTACTTCCTAAAATGGGCCAGTGAAACGGATGCACGGGGTGGATATAACACGCACAGCAAGGTGGACCCCACAGAGCTTAGGGTTGCAGGGCATCCCTGTAAACCCGTGTTACAGGCGATTCGCATTTTGTCAGGGGTCACGTGGCATCCCACACGTATGCCGATTGATACGTGTGGAAGCGAGGAGAAGGTGTCCGGACGGGAGTTTGAATTGGAGGGCAGTTTGGTCAAAGAAAGAAAATGCAACGGACACTTGGGTAATTTGCTCCACCTTCTTCTCCTTCTCCCACAGTGACCAACGCCAGACTACAAAAAGGCATGGACCCTCTGTCTCTTCCCAGGCACACACAGAGAGAAAGAGAGAAAGACAGAGAGAGGAAGAGAATTCTAGGGTTTTGATTCCCATTCCATGGATTTTTCTTCTCCAGCAGCAGATCCTCCTCCGGTGTTGAAGGCTGAGGAAGGAGAATCTTCAGAAGCTGCTCCCATGGCATCTGCCAACGATCGGCTCTTCAGAGGTCTCAAGAAAGCTAGAAGAGAAAGGGGATGTACGGCCAAGGAAAGGATAAGCAAGATGCCGCCTTGTGCTGCCGGGAAGCGCAGCTCCATTTACAGAGGCGTCACCAGGTATTTTGTTTTCTGTAAAAATGAGAAAAAAAGAAGCAAATGATCTTCATCTTCTTTTCGTTGAACTGGAGAAAATATAACGAGGCGCTTGATGGAACTGGTGGCACTTCACTCGAGACACTACTCTCTATCTATGGTCCCGGATTCCAGCGAACCAGACCCTTCACGTGTGGGTCCCAATCTCGATGGCCAATCACACGAAACCACAAAATGTTTGGAAAATTGCAACCTAGCGTGGATGCAGTCAACTATGAAATTTTGACTCAGGAGAGTTTGGTTCCACTTTAAAATACTTTATAAATATGAGAAATATATAAATGAGTAAAATTAGAAGAAAGATAATAAATTTTCAAAAGTAAAGAGAACAAGAATTATTATCAGCAAATCATTCTGTCAATTTTACAGAATGGGATTTTTTTTTTTTTTTTTTTTTTTTTTTGGGTTAGGTTCAAGCACCAAAATAGATTGGAGCCATTGAAACTAAGCAAACATATAGAGGCGATGCAATTTGGTGGAGATTGGGGTTTCTCTTTTTTGTGAACAAAGCACGATTTTTTACTTTTTCTAAAAATTATTTCTTCCCAAATGCTCATGATGAAATTAGGGCTTACCTTTGTGCTTCTCCCCTTCAGCTTTTGAGAGTTTCTCAATTGCTCGAATAAGCTATGAGTAAGAAGATAGACCTTTGTTAAGAAGATAGAGCTTTGTTCTCTTGTGATAAGATATTTTTGATTTGTTTAGATACCATTTTAGAAGATTGAGTTGGGGTCATGGTTGGTTATTTTCCCAATCTTAGAAATTTCTTACTTGAGCTAGGAAAATTCAAGCATGTTAGTGGGTAATGAATGTGAGTACTGAATGAATTATTATTTTCTTCATTTTGGAATATTGAAACAATGAAAGGGCATCAGGTTCTTCTCTAGGTTTGAAAAACCCCAGAACTTATTTATTTATTTATTGATATCGCTTTCTACTTTCATATGTTTGATTGTGCAGAATTGCTTTGGATTACACATTTTTCCACGACATTAACCACCTTCAAACATTAAACCAAACTCAATACCTACTAAAATTATAAACATAACAAATGACAAGTGTTATTGATATCACTTTCTACTTTCATATGTATGATTGTGCAGAATTGCTTTGGATTACACATTTTTCCATGACATTAACCACCTTCAAACATTAAACCAAACCCAAAACCTACTAAAATGATAAACATAACAAATGATGAGTGTTATTGATATTGCTTTCTACTTTCATATGTTTGACTGTGCAGAATTTCTTTGGATTACACATTTTTCCACGACATTAACTGCCTTCAAACATTAAACCAAACTCAAAACGTACTAAAATTATAAACATAACAAATGACGAGTGTGTATGTCCTTAATCCATTCATTAGAGTTCAACACATTGACACAATGTCAATATGAGTTGAATTTGGGAAAAATAGCTTCACTGAAAGTAGTTCATTGATCAGATATCTTTTTTGGGGTTCTCTTTTTTTGTGAACAAAGCACGATTTTTTACTTTTTCTAAAATTATTTCTTCCCAAATGCTCATGATGAAATTAGGGCTTACCTTTGTGCTTCTCCCCTTCAGCTTTTGAGAGTTTCTCAATTGCTCGAATAAGCTATGAGTAAGAAGATAGACCTTTGTTAAGAAGATAGAGCTTTGTTCTCTTGTGATAAGATATTTTTGATTTGTTTAGATACCATTTTAGAAGATTGAGTTGGGGTCATGGTTGGTTATTTTCCCAATCTTAGAAATTTCTTACTTGAGCTAGGAAAATTCAAGCATGTTAGTGGGTAATGAATGTGAGTACTGAATGAATTATTATTTTCTTCTTTTCATTTGGAATATTGAAACAATGAAAGGGCATCAGGTTCTTCTCTAGGTTTGAAAAACCCCAGAACTTATTTATTTATTTATTGATATCGCTTTCTACTTTCATATGTTTGATTGTGCAGAATTGCTTTGGATTACACATTTTTCCACGACATTAACCACCTTCAAACATTAAACCAAACTCAATACCTACTAAAATTATAAACATAACAAATGACAAGTGTTATTGATATCACTTTCTACTTTCATATGTATGATTGTGCAGAATTGCTTTGGATTACACATTTTTCCATGACATTAACCACCTTCAAACATTAAACCAAACCAAACCTACTAAAATGATAAACTAAACAATGATGAGTGTTATTGATATTGCTTTCTACTTTCATATGTTTGACTGTGCAGAATTTCTTTGGATTACACATTTTTCCACGACATTAACTGCCTTCAAACATTAAACCAAACTCAAAACGTACTAAAATTATAAACATAACAAATGACGAGTGTGTATGTCCTTAATCCATTCATTAGAGTTCAACACATTGACACAATGTCAATATGAGTTGAATTTGGGAAAAATAGCTTCACTGAAAGTAGTTCATTGATCAGATATCTGGGGACAATTCCTATCGGCAACTCAGATTGATTCTTGAAAAATGGAGTTCTGAGTAGCATTAGAAGGCGAAGGTGTGAGTTGACATGCGTAGATACTACTCGATCTCAAATAGTCTTCTAAAGAAGCCAAAAAGAAAAATGCAAGCATCTCCTACTCTTAGAAGTCCACATGCTAGAACATGTTGCAAACTCATGATTTTCTTAGGTGGGGTTTGTACTCCATCCCAAACTTAAAGCCCACAAAAGTTATTTTTGTACTCAATCTCAAAGTCTTCTAAAGAAGCCCAAAAGAAAATGCAAGCTTCTCCAACTCTTAGAAAGACCACATGCAAACCTGTTGCAAACTCATCAATTCTCTTAGTTAATAAATGATGAAAGTGGGACGCGAGGAAAACCACATGCTGACCCACATGGATTTTCTTTTTACAAACAAAAAGACAAAAAGGCAAGAAACTACATAGAAACTAAGATACTCAACCACACTTCTTGAGGGAGGTAGGGAGATGTGTGCAAATTGAGATGCACAACTGGAAGATTGGGGGTGCTATTGCATGAAGTTCTAATAATCAGATCGTGGATGTATTTTTTATGTTTGTCTTGTCTATGGGACCATACATGGGATCATTCTTGTCGGAAACATAGATATGTGAGAACTTGTAGTAATCTATGGTACTTGTAGTTAGTGTTGTCATTTTTTTAGACTGTACTCATTCTTAAATGTACTTGACATCTTTTTTAAGAATAAGCGCCTATTTAAGCACTTAGTAATCAAGGCATTCACCTCAGGTGCCATCTTTTTTAAGAATAAGCGCCTTTTTAAGCACTGGTTTGGATTGTCAGATCACTCCATGTACCCAATCCATTTATTAAATTTAAACCCATATTGAGAATACATGAGTATGAAATTTTTACGATAAAATAATGTTGCATTTTCATGTTTCTTTCTTGTCCATGGGACCACAGATGGAGATTATTCCTGTGGGAAATTAAATATATGAGCACCTGGAGGCTATAATCTATATCAAATAGGTCATGTGTTATTTGGTCTTGATTTCTTTGGATTGGGAAGTTCATTATTTGGGGTTGATTCAGTTGTTCTTCCTATGCCCACGTCCGATCATGTCTGATCTACTTGGAATTCCAGGCATTGTGACCGGTCCTTGTTTCATTTCCAAAACTGGTGGCTAGATTAGGAGGGATTATATGGATTATGGTGGATTTGTGGTGGAAAAAAAATGTGTTGTAAAAGGCAATGTTTAAAGTATCGGTATCGCTACAAGTTTCGCTGGCCAGAGATATGGAAACAATATCGTTATCGCCGGTAATATGGTCAATTCCTGTAATGCGAGGAAATATGGGGAAAATGATGGAATTGTTCAGTGAAATGTTAGGAGATGCTAAAAAACACATATTTGCATATTTAAGAATCAAATAATAGCAACAAAAAAAATGCATATTTGCATATTTAGGAATCAAATAATAGGTTTCCCTTTTATGAGGCCTAAAAGCATGTATCCTCGAAACATTGGGAAACATGGGGAAAATGGTGGATGCACCCAACCATCCATCATCCATGCATGCACATACATACATACAAAACACACACATGATCCATCTATGACGCATGCACACACACACATCCATCCATCCATCCAACCAACCAACCAACCATCTAACCAACCATCCATACATGCACACATGCAAATATCCATCCATTCATCCATACACATACACACATACAAACATGCATTTCATCATACAACCATGCTCTCATAAAAAAATTGAAATGAAAATGTTTTTTTATAAATAGATTTTTTGAAATATCAATACGTTGGCGATATTATCGAAATATCGCTAATACATTGGCGATACAAGCGACATCTGAAATTTACACAATAAAAAATATTAGCGATACAAGCGACACTTGCAATTTACATGGTAAAAAATATTAACGATACATTGACGATACTTGATATATCGCCGATGCCTAGAATTTTTGATACTACCAGTGTTATTGGTATCGCCGAGCTAGAGATATGGATAATATCGAAGATATTTCAAACATCCAGTACAATTATTCGTTTATAAAACAATGGTGAAGTTGTTAAGTAATGAGTATGATAAGTGTAACGTGTATGACTCGGACAAAATATGTATGCCTTTAGTCCTCCTCTCTAAGGGAGGGCTCTTGTTATTGTTGATGCAAATTGAGATGCACAACTGGAAGATGTAGGGGGAGAGGGCTTTCACTATTGCCGATACAATTATTCGTTGTTTACAAAACAATTGAGAAGTGGTTAAGTAAACAAGTGAGGCATGATAAGTATAGCGTGTATGCCTCCGACAAAATATGTATGCCTTTAGTCCTCTCTGAGTGAGGCATACGCCTCACGAGCAATGCGCCTAGGTAGGAGATATGGATTGTAACATCCCAAAATTTTCACGACCAGAGTTTATACTCGTGCTCGAGAAAACCGGTTGTTAATAATTGAATGAATTGGATGCTTTAAAAATCGCACCATATGTTTTTTTTCCATTTAAATCACATCCAGTCATATTCATGAAGGTAACCATTCACGAGAACAAAATCGACTGCATTTATTATTTCATCAGAGTAAAAGAATTCAACAAATTATCAAATGCCCTCTCAACGGGAGCTTATTACATTATCGAGTTCGCAGTGGAAATATAAAAGTAAATCAATATGTTCTTATTCTTTTAGTATAATCTTCCATAGGGAGATGGTCCTCTAGGTCTTCAATCTGTACATCACCTGCATCATCTGTACGGTTGGAGAGGGTCAACACCCTACTTATAGTGATGGTTATCCTTAGGATTAACAATAATTCAAGATATTCATAAAAGTAATATAAGGGTTCTGATACGTCTCGTACTCCACTACTACTAGGGGTATCAGTATGCACAACAAATATATATGAATGCATGCTTAACAATGTGTGTGCGGCTCATCATATGTAGTGATCATCACAATGTGGAATATAATTTATAGAAAACCCGACTTGAACCGCATCTCATAACTACGGATATTCGCCGGCATGTCCAACGCTACCGTGGATTTACGTGAACACCTCAAGGCGACACAATACATGAGTCAGATGAATTACGTGACACAATTTGTTCATGGAGCGACTATTTGCGACATCCAATCCCGGAAGTGATGTAACACGCATGCGAATTACAAATTACATCGATTTGTGCATCACTACCCGAACCCATGGAATTATGCGTCGACCAAGAGGGTCTTTACCCAGATCGCATTACGTCCATGATATAATAATTGAATCACTAGTTGTGATACCTTCAACACATCACTTGCATCAAAGAGAATGTAAACTGAATCATGGGGGTTTTGGAATACCAAGACACATGCCCAAGCCATAAAGGTAAATAGCACAAGACTAACAAAATAAAGAGGAGAGTAGCAATGATTAACTCAACAAAGAGGAGAGTGACAATGGCCAACCCAACAAAAAGGAGAGTGGCAGTGGCCAACTCAATAAAAGGAGAGTAGCAAGGGCTAACTCAACAAATTGGTAAAGGTAAGGGCAAGGCTTATATCCATCGCTCCATATAAAAATAGTGAAGATCACTCGTAATTAACGTAAATAATGGGGTAGTAAATTAAATAATTGCAAAGAGAGAATCATGAGAACAGGTAAAAGGCAAAATAATTCATATAAACTTAAATTAAGGTAAGCTTAAAGGAAAAACCCTCACCTTTGAAACTTGATTTCTTCTTAATGTTGCTAGATCTATGTGTTGATGGGGACATCTCGCGCACACACACGCCCCCCTTACGCACGTATGCAAGGAGGAGGGCCCCACCTTCTATCTGGATCGATGACGACATCCATGGAGGGCCTTCCATTTAGAAGACTGTTTTGGTTCCTTGGGGTGGACCCGATCATCATGTGGATCCCATCATTAGATCTCATGATCGTGGCCCACTACCCTAGGTAACCTAGTACTTTGGGTTTTGGCTATTATTGTTATTAAGAATATCATGGACGGTTTAGATTGCTTTGATTAGGTGCTATTTTTTATTACTTTGTCTCCAAGTAATAGGTTGCTCACATGACGCGAGTTTTAGGGTATAAGGTTTTATTATAAATAGGCACCCCTTGTAGTCTTTTTTTCTTAATGAAGATTAATAAAATTGCTGCATTTTTTTCTCTAAATTTCTGAGTTGTGGAGATTCAATTGGGTGCGAAACCTCCCTTCCTCGAAGGGCTGACTACCGTGGTGCGAAGCCACACCTATCTCGATTTGCCCCCACTTTCTTCCATCCATATTTCTCTTCTCCTACAAGCATTCCATCTGCAAATCCATCAATATTTGCAGGCGTTTCTCCATCTACAGCAGATTTTCAGAATCTGGCCCTGTAGGAGGGCTGAAGCTTCGGCGGAGCACCACGCACAAATTGTGCATCGGATCGAGCTGAGATTTGAGGGGTTTTGGAGTCCATCCCTAGCCGACCAGGGCCAAGGTGACCTTTTTCTAAATAGTGGGCCTTACACACGTGCGGCCAGGATCACACGCACGTGCGCTGGGCCATTGCTGTTGTCCACACGTGCGATACCTTTCTGGTTCGTCTCTCTCCTCTCTTTCACCCCAAATCTCTAACCCTAACTCTAAATTACTCAAATCCCCAATTTTATGCCCTTTCTTCAACCTTAGGGTTCCCCGAATTGAAATCTGTGAACCCTCTTGGATTGGGGAATTATTTCTGTGCATGTGTGGATGAATTTACCCTCATTTGATTCTTGTTTGGTCTATAATTTTGATTGATCCGGCCCTAGCATGTGTAGGCCTGGATCCGCATAAGATTCCCCTTGATTGAGTGTTTGAACTTTTGTGTGGGATGTGGAATTTTGTGTAATTGTTTCTGAACTAGTGTGATCTAAAGCCTGAAAATCTTGCACATCATACTTGAATTTCATGTCCTGCATCAGTTGTCGTGCCCCAATCCTAGCATAATTAACATGACAAAGTTAGGCTATCTTATTATACGAGTTACATGATTAGGATCAATCTTAGGCTAAGATTTAGGACTAGTAATGAATTGATCTTCCTGATTTAATCAAATTAGGTGTAGATACCTTTTGGTTCGTAATTACCCCAAGGGCTGTTTGATTTTTAATTTCCCTTGTAAATACATGGAAATAAGTATTATTACTTACTCCACCTGTTTGAAATTTGCCGGGAATTACGTTTTGAAAGCGGTCCATACAATACCTGTTATTACTGATTTAAATATGTGGGCCCCACCATGATATATGTGAGTTATCCACACCTTCCATCCTTAAACAAAATACATTTTAAGGCATGAGCCCAAAAATGAGGAAAATCAAAAGCTCAAGTGGATCACACTTTAGGAAACAATGATCATTAAGACGTCAATGGTTGAAAGTTGTTTTCTCCCTAGGGCCCAACATTGATGTTTATTTGTCATCCAAACCTGTTGATAAGGTCACACAGTCATGGATAAAGGGGAAACAAAAATATTAGTTTGATCCAAAACTTCTGGGGTCCTAAGAAGCTTTAAATGGTAGGAGTTCAATTCCCATTGTTTCTTGTGTTGTGGTCCACTTGATCTTTGGATCTGCCTCATTTTTCGACTAATGCCGTAAAATGAGTTGGCTAAAGGGTTTGGACGTGTGGATAAGACCCACACATCATGGTGGGCCCCACGATTTAACATTTTTCTCCTCGGGTGACGTGAGGAGTGCTATAAATGAAAGGTGGCGGTCAACATCACCTTGGAAGTCCAACCAAAAATACATAGGTAAGTAATTATTACCGATTTACTTTGAATTACCTCTGTAATTAGAAAATCAAACAGGCCCTAAGTCTAATCAAGCTTTGGTTTTACTGAGTCATCCTGCTGAGTCAACTCGGTTTGACTCAGTTTATCATCTTACAATTATAGGTTAAGATTAACGCTTGAATAGCTCTTTGTGAGCAACTAAGGAGTGATGTACTTACCCTTTTGTTGCTGCCACGACTCGAATCTGGACTTGACTCCTTCAATGTTTTTCTTCGTCAGTCGGCAGCTCTCTCTCTCCTTTGTTCCTTATTCGTCTCTATCTTTCACTTTCTCTCTCTTCTTTGCTGTGTGTGTTCTCTGGCGGTAGGGGTGGGATTTTATATTGGCGTGGAGCCTCCAGGATGTGCTTGTGCCTTTGGATGCGGAAGGAGTTATGCATGTAACGCTCCGTAGACGAGCTGCGTAAGTGCAGTTGTCTTGTTTTGTTCTCTTTTCTTTTTCTTTCTTCCGGTTCTTGTTTTTCTTAGTTATCTTGGATCTCTCCCTTCCTTTGATAGCATTTAGGTGGGCCATCAGACGGGTGGTTTTGATCGTTTTGGATTTCCATTAGGTGGTCAGTCTAAGATCAGCGGCTGCCGTTTCTTGGCGAAGAAGATGGCTGCCTATAGTGGCAAACTCTTAGCCGATACCTTCTCCTTTGCTCCAATGATTGCGGATGGTTCCCTAGGAGCTTATGGACGTGGAAGATTGAAGGTTGGGGGGTCCTACAGTCGATGGTTGTGCGGAAGAGTTTTCGCATGGTGCGGCTCGGTTCCGGGAAGAATGGCAGAACACCACATTCCCTCCACTCCTTTTCTTCCTTTCTGTTAGCTTAGGAGTGGTCGGAAATCTCCTCCCCGAAGTTTGGATGGTTTAGATTGGAGCCAGATTTTCGGGCTCAGTCGTACTTTGCATGAGAGCTTTTGAAAATGGCCGGTTTTGCTAGGTGTTGTATTGCGGATGGAGTTTGACTCCGGTTTCTCTACTGGAGTTGGTGGGGTCCACCTCTGATAGTTTTCTGGAAGATCCACTCCTTTCATCTGTTTTGTATAACAGTGTTAGATCATGAGCCAAAAATCTGAAGTAGATCGGAGCTTTATGTGGCCCACTCCACTCGTCAGTAAGGAGATGATGTCCACCATTGAAATCAACTCTTTCTATATTACAGTTGATCGGATGGTGGGGATTGTCTCCCGTGAGGTTCAAGCTTGTTTTGGGGAGGAGTCAGAGGTCAGTTCGGTTTGGTGGTAATTGGAATGCGGAAGAGGGAAATTTGGGAATTTACACCTTTTTGTTCGGTTG
Source organism: Magnolia officinalis (assembly GCA_021015155.1). NCBI lineage: Eukaryota > Viridiplantae > Streptophyta > Magnoliopsida > Magnoliales > Magnoliaceae > Magnolia > Magnolia officinalis. Next base: position 33,052,638 of record JAJHSJ010000018.1, on the reverse strand, counting down.
GTGGTCGTTGCAAATAGGTTTTCGATTTGGCATGGAAACTATTCAAGTTACAGTCTAGGTGGAGCCCTTCATGACAATTTGTTATGCAATCCAATCCGTTCATTAGCGCTGCAGGGTCATGTTCTGCTATGGGCTCAAATATGAAGCAGATCTGAGCCTAAGATAACCTTATCTTGGAAATTCTTCAGGCGAGTGCCAAAATGGACCTAATCTTAATTATCGGTCCACGCTTAATGACCAGAGATAAATTTTGGAGGAAACGTGTAATCAGTATAGGCAAATGATTGGATAAAATTTGGTGGTTGATCGATGGTGGAAAAGGCCTATATCTGAAATTTCACCTTTTGCGTCAAAAGGAAGGTTTCACATTCAACGGTGTAGGATCATAGGTTGGGGTCTAACTTTTGTATAACCTCGTAGTCATATAAGACCAAATTGTGGTCCAAATTTGAGTTGCGATGGACGACAGGAAGTGGTTAAATTTGAAGGTTCAGATTTATTAGGAGTTGTTAAGCCTCGAAAGGCTAACTTCACACCTAAGAAAAAGCCTATCAAAGTGGGGTCTTCATATTTCACACTTGGTCCAAATTATGGGCAATCCAGGTCGTTCATATGAAGGAAAATATCATACTACGACTATCCACGAGGTTTCTTTACTCGATGGACACCAAAATCAATGGTTACGGGCTGATTTGTCAATTGGGTCACTTTTACAATAATCTAAGGGCTAAAAATTCGACGTGTATGGTTAATTTATGATAAATATGCATGGTATAAAATTTCACATCAAATGGATTGTGGGAACCATGTGATCTGGAATTCAGGTGTCTAGGTTAATAACATTTTCGTAATTATTGTGGATTTAGGAGTTTTGTGAAATCCAATGGTTCTACATGGTTATATGCTCATTTCTAAACAATTATTACAAATGAACTTACATATAAATCATTATGGATAGAGAGTTATTCATTGATTAGTCAAGGAAAGGTACATATATCAAACCACATGATCAACGGTCGGATTCATGTTGGAGAACAGATGTGGGGTTAGGATAGCTAAATCGATATTATTCACATGTACATATTGAGTTAAATTTCATGGTAACACTCGAGAACTTTCAATACTCGGGTATTGAAAAGTTCGGGGTGTTACATGGATAATGTCGTGAGATATTTCAATAATAACGGGAATCTCCGAAAAATGGTGGAAGGTTTCCTAGATATTGTGGTTGGGTGGTGGAAATAATGTAATGTGGAAGGGTGGGTTGGATATAGTTTTATGAAAAAGCCCTAGATTATCAAAGCCATAGAAATTTGGAATAAAAACATCTTTGGGCAAGATAAATTGAAAAGGAGAACCTTATAGTTGCAATTGGGTGTTTGGACAGGAAGGAAGAGACATGTATCTTACATGAAGCGGAAAGAGAGGAGAGAGAGAAGGCTCGAAACCTAGTTATCCCTTGATCTTAAAAAAGGAGGCAGCATGGAGACAAAAATCGAGGGCGACATGGTTAAAGGGGACTCAAATACTGTGTTATTTCATAAAATTGTGAATGGAAGGCACAAGCAAAAGTTTAACCATAATATTCAAGTTATTGAACTGGTTATCAATGATAAGGATTTCATAAAGGAGAAGATTGTAGACTTCTTCACTTGTTTATATTCTAAGCAACACATCCTTTGTCCATGGTTAGATGGCTGCTTTTCAAGCAAGTTTTTCCAGATATGTTTGATTGGGTGGAGCAGGATGTTGAGGAGGAGGAGGTTGTTCGGCTGTGAATGGTATGGCAAGAATAAGGTGCCAAGGCCATAGGTTTTTGCTTGGCTTTCTTTCTAGACTGATGGGAGATCATAAAAGAAGACCTCATATATGTCATTAAAGAGTTACAATATAGAACCATTTTAAGCAAGGGCTTGAATGTCACCTTCATTACTCTCATCCCTAAAGTCGAAGGGGTGCACCTTTGTGATTTCTGACTAGTTACTTTGGTTATAAGTGTGTATAAAATATAGTTGCACGAAGCATGAAGTGAAGCAGCAATAAATTCAAGTGTGGGAGAAGGGAAGTGTCGCTTTCACAATGCAAACAAGTATAAATAGGTAGGAAGTGGGAGTAGGAGCGAGAGTATGAAGCGGGATTCGAAGTAGGAGCACCCCCTAGTTAGAAGGATCTTGCAAAGTCCTTTCCAAATTGTCTCTCTTTGGGTTAGGAGGTTATAAGTTAAAATAATTTCACACTCTCAAGGTGCCTTTGTGAAGGGAAATGGAAATTTTGGATAACGTCTAAGTCACTAATGAGTTATTGATTTGAGGAAAAGATAATGTGAAGTAGGGCTTCTGTCAAAGTTAATATGGAAAAGGCATACCACCATGTCGACTAGGAATTTTTGTTAAGAGATAGCCACAACACAGCCAACACGGTTTTTTCCAGTCTAGTTGGGGTTGATGATTTCGACTAACTAGAATTGGAACTGATGAAGACCTTTTGATGGGTCTTAAGCTCATGGTGAACTATTCATTTTTAAAGCAGACAATAGTTGTCTATAATCCAAAATTTTACTCTTTTCATGCAGAATCCATTTTTATTTTGCATTTCAAGTGTAGGATTCAACAAAAATAAACATGCTAAAGAAAAAGACAAGGATAGAAGCCTCATAATTTTGTTGAAAGTAAATTGCCTATTCCAAGAAATTGAACTTGACCTTGAAAACTCATGTGATGATGCACTCGGAATCTCCTTCAATCATGATTTTTGAACCTTCACCTTTATGCAATGCGATCAATCTTCGACATCGAAGATAGAGTTGAGACCTTCACCAAGACCCCTCAATAGACACTCTGACAGTACTTGCCCTGCCAACTACAACTTTCAAGTAGGTGACTACTTACACTCGCCTGTTGGCATTTTATTACCCACACCACTCATTGATCAATTAGTTTTATCTAGATCAAGTGCAGAAGCAGAATACAGAGCATATAGAGGGCAACTACCATGGGATTAGCACCCACCCAACCAAGTGGGGTCAAGCGAATCGGCATGAACCAATCAATGATTCATCCTATCATCTCATTAACTAACAAATCCTTTTATATTTGCATTAAAAAAGGTTCAAGGTAGTACTCGGGCCCAATCAAAAGAGTTTAGAGCAAAGGTCTGGTCAAGCGCCTTTTTGTCTGAAACCTTGGGTGCAGATCTAAGCTAACGATCCTATGATAAAAATCCAATGAAAACGAAAGGAATAAAAAAAAAATTTTTGTTCTTTAACAATCTGGGGAATGGAAACTAAAACTACCTCCAATGTCGTCAAAATCGTTATCATATCGCAAATCGTAAGAGGAGCTGAATCATATCAAATCGTAAATCATATCGTAAATCGCAAGTTTTATTTATTTATTTATTTACAGATATATATATATATATATATATATATATATATATATATATATAGATATATATATATATATATATATATATATAAGACACGTGAAAATATATAAGTAAATCATAAAAGATTAAAAACGCATCAATCATCCATTTACCATCAACATGTACCAAAAAAGTTATACATATCATGATATTATCAATTGAGAAAATGTATATGGTATACATATCATGATAATAAAGGATTCTTTCTTGCCTTTTTCCTTGTTTTGTTTTGTTGTCTTTTGAAAAATTTACCATAAAAAACATACAGGAGTCCTTAAAAATTTTGTTTTGTACCTTTCTTGAGTATAGAATCATGTTAGCAAAAATCGCATTCGATTCCACTGTGAATCAAAAGATATTTTGATTTCTTGTTTTGGGTTTTTGAAAATCAAAATCCCCAAATATCTCTCTCTCTCTCTCTCTCTCTCTCTCTCTCTCTAAAGAAAAATAAGATATTTTTAATAGGCGAGAGCCTTTTTCATATTTTATGAGTAAAAGGGTACAATGAAAAGGAGGAAATTGAATAAAAAACAATAGTAAATTGATTTTTTAAGTATTTTTTGGGCCCCTTTACGCAATCTACAAATCGTACGATTCAATACGATTATCATACGATTCGATACGATTCGTACGATTATTTAGGATTTGCGATTCGGGTGTGCGATTCAAATCGTACACCCATGCGATACGATATGAATCGTACGATTTATATAATGAATTCTACGATTTTGATAACATTGACTACCTCTCGTGGATTTGGATCTCCTTGTCTCCTTAATGGCCTGAAAAAACTCAAAAATCATTATTGAAAAAAAAAAAAAAATCAAATACGCCATCACTTGGGTAAGGTCAATCTAATTTCTTGGAATAAGCAATTCATTGTTAACAAAATTAAAAGGCTTCTACCCTAATCTTTTTCTTTGGCGTGTTTGTTTTTATGAAATCCTATGCTTATTCTTCCCAATATCTGTCTCATGTGCATGGCTAACGAAGAGTCGATTGATCATCTATCATTCACTGCTTGTTTGCCACCAGAGTGTGGGCGCGCACTTCCTTTCCTTGTTCCATGCCAATTGGGTCATGCCGAAGATAGTGGAGGAGCTGCTTTGGGCTTGGCATGGAGGTAGAGTGGGAAAATCCAGTAGAGTTATGTGGAGATTTTAATCATGGTGGTGTTTTGGGTCCATTTGGGGGCTAGGAATGGTCACTGCTTCAGAAATGAGTGGGTGGGTGAGACGGAGGCCATTTATGGAATCGGGGATTGTCTTGGGGTGGGCAGTGTATGTTAAGGCAACTTTGGCTGGCCATAGCTTTGGGCCTTGCTGATTTCTTGTTTTGGGTTGTATTCTTTTATCGCGTTTTCGTGAGTGTATGTTAAATCATTTGTTACCTTTAAAAAAAAATGGAAAATAAAAGTTTGGATTTTGGATGCAATTGTTGTCTGCTTTAAAAATGAATTAATGTGGAAAAACGTCAAAAGGTCAACGGTCAGAGGGTCACTTTATTTCCTTTATGTGGCTGGAAATCAATTTATCATCTTTTTCGGGTGATATTGGCATCCTCTATTTTATTTATTTATTTATTTATTATTATTATTATTATTATTATTTTTTGCAGATAAGCTTGGAAATGTAAAACAGAGTCCATGCCTTTCTTTTCTCAAATGTAGGAAAAGTAGGATTCTATAAATATCGTTTCCATTTCAAAGGTATTGCATAAAAACAAAGACACCCTTAAAATCCAACGAGAAGTGAATTCATCTGACCATTTGGCTAGGGAAAGAGTAAATAGGGATTCCTTGTATGTTGGAGATGATTATCCATTACCGTAATGGATGAAGTCACTAACACCTTATTCTAGTAAAAGCTTAAACTGTGAAAGAAAATAAAAGAAAAACTTCAAGTTAAGAACCTCTTGGAGGCGTTCCTTTTAATATAATTGAGCATAATGCAATTAATTGCATAAAAAAAGTTGGATTCTATAGATATCGTTTCCATTTCAAAGGTATTGCATAAAAACAAAGACGCCCTTAAATCCAACGAGAAGCGAATTCAGCTGACCATTTGGCTAGGGAAAGAGTAAATAGGGATTCCTTGTATGTTGGGGATGATTATCCATTACCGTAATGGATAAAGTCACTTCCACCTTATTCCAGTGAAAGCTTAAACTATGAAAGAAAATAAAAGAAAAACTTCAGGTTAGGAACCTCTTGGAGGTGTTCCTTTTAATATAATTGAGCATAATGCAATTAATTGACCTACATTGGAAAGTCTTATGTCCCCAAAAATAATAAAATCCTTCTTTACAAAGGGGAAGTTGAATGCTGATGGATATTCAATGTTTTAAATATCGTTATTGCGTAATGTATCGCACCCTTGGGATACAAATACATATCGGTTATCATATAGGATATATCGGTTGTATCGTGTAATGTATCATTGTTGTTGGGAAGCATGGGAACATTGGGAAATTGATTGAATTTTTCAATGAAACTTCGGGGATTGTTGAAAAAGACATCAATACACACTTTGAAGTCAAAACATTACCAAAATAAATTTGCACATAATGGGGGTTTCCTTCATATGGGGTCCTAATATATGCGCTTTCAATTGAACTAATGCAAGTATATTCAAAGTCATATAATTTATAAATGTAAGAAATGTATGGAAACACAAGCAATACATTTAAAAGCAAAAGAAGAACCGCTAGATCAGGTTACATACATGTTTAATTTTGTGTTTGGATACAAAGATTGCAACTGATTTGTGAGAAATTGAGAAATTTTGATTTGTCTCAATTTTCCACAACTTGACTCATCTCCCCTAAATCTCGAAATCGAAGTTCAAAATCCATGATTTTTCATGGAAAACATGAAGAACTATAAATTCGTAATCATTTGACACTGGTTTAACATGACTTACAACAAAAACATGGATCAAAAATCGAAAATGATCACTGGATCGAATATGTGGGATATATTGGCACTACTTGTGTGTTTCATATCGCACAGGTGGGATACAAGATATATCATGGGATATATCGGCTGATATCGTCGATACTTAAAAACACTGTGGATATTCACACATTTGTGCGCACGTGATGTGTGCTCTTTATATTCCTGTAAACTCTTTTATCTGAATTTCTGCCTTGCTCAATTCCATGTCTTTCTTGATTCCTAGGTGCCTACTCCTTTCTTCTTCTTTTTTTCTTTTCTTTTTTTATTGCTGTTGTTTTACTGCCTTATCTTGTGGACTTCAATTCTTTAGTTTTGGTTTTTTTTTTTTCCTTGTTAACTGATGTCTTGGCTGCTTAGTTTCCTTCGTCTGGCATTTAAAGCTTATCGCTGGATACTTGTTATATCTTATTTGGCAACCAATCATCTTCTTCATTGGTTCAATTCGGGTTCTTTCACTTCATACTTTTAACATGTCATCACCTTGTCATTTCCATGTTTTGTTTTTCTTTATTTCTACGCTCTTGTTATTTGATCATTTTTTATCACTGCTAGTTTTCTCCTAGCTAATTGCATACTTCACTTTCAGTGGATTTTTGTGTTGTGATTTGGTTATGCCATTGCCTAAATGATTATTTGGCCAATTTGCATATTTAACTCAGCATGGTGTTTTGACTTGGTTCCTTCTGATGCTATATACTGTTTTGTTTCCCTGACATTGGTTCATGGGAATGACTATAATGCATAATCTTTTTTTTTTTTCACATGCACTCACATGCCCGCCCACTCACACCACAATGGGTGCTCGAACCCACGACCTCATGTTGAAACTCTTGTGAGTCTACCACTGAGCCATAGGATCACAGGCATATAATGCATAATTTGTAGTCATGATTGTGTCTTAGCTTCCTGATATATATATATATATATATATGTATATATATCAGGAAGCTAAGACACAATCATGACTACAAATTATGCATTATATGCCTGTGATCCTATATATATATATATATATATATATATATATATATAAAATCTACTATAGAATTATGTTTGATGTCTGCAACTGCTTATCTGCTCTCATTGCTGAGTTTTTCATTCTATTGCTGGTCAACATTTAGATTTGAAGTTCTTGTTGTATAAAAAAATAATAGGCATAGATGGACTGGACGCTATGAAGCTCATCTTTGGGACAAAAGTACATGGAACCAAAACCAAATAAGAAGGGAAAGCAAGGTACATTTATTGATCTTTTGGCAGTGGAAGTAAAGCATTTTTCTGGATCTCATTTGGCATTTAGCTGGGAATGTAGACGTGGCAATATTGGGATAGAATATACAATGTCAGATCAAGCAATTTTTCTCTGCCTGACAAAATATGTGCGGTGCTATCTACTGGGGATGCATGCAAGCCATTCGTGTACTTGGCCAAATAGTGTCTAGGAGATACCTCAGAAAATCTCTCAACTGGATGTTCCTAATCATCCAATAATTTGCTAGCCACCAATCAGAGGTGGCTAGGATCATTTCATAAGGGAGATACTGGGGCTTAGACCAATATCTTTTATGTTCTTTCCTCCATGATGTGGCCAACTGACAAATAGCTTAGATTATGGAAAGATGGGCTACACATGCACCTTTTCCAGGTCCATCAAATAATGCCATTTCCTTTTATCGAATATCACTTTAAAAATGCTAATTTGAATAGCTCGAGGTTATCTCATCCCTTTCTAACCGTATTATATGATTCTTGATCAAGACAAATGGCATATTTATGTTGGACCCAAAAATGGTACTGGTGGACCCACCTGTCAGAAAGCTGCCTAAGCCATTCATCTGGTTGGTTCCATCATGGGATGGGTCCGTCCCCCAATATCTCAGCTATCAGATTATTGTAGCCATCCGATGAGAATGTACAATTCTTTAACAAATATTCATATTAAATGTGGGCCATATGTGGAAGATTTTGAGGGCATCTCCTATCCATATGTTGCCAACCATTTGAACAATTTGGATTATCAGGTGAGCCACACCCACATGTGTTCAGTTGTTTGGGCTGACACAAAAAAAAAAAGAAAAAAAAGAAAAAAAAAAACTCCAATTATCTCTACTCTGCTTTCCATAGCTTCTTTCTGTTACTAGCATTTATATTTCATAAATTAATTTCATTAATTTCTATGGTATTCTGGTTTCAAACTTGAAAATGTAGAGAGAGAGTTTCCATAGCTTCTTTTTGTTATTAGCATTTATATTTCATAAAATTAATTTCATTAGTTTCTATGGTATTCTGGTTTCGAACTTGAATATGGAGAGAGAGAGAGAGAGAGAGAGAGAGAGAGAGAGAGAGAGAGAGAGAGAGAGAGAGAGAGAGAGAGAGAGAGAGAGAGAGAGAGAGAGAGAGATGTATCTCTCTCTTTACATAGTACATGCTGAGGTAAATGGATCACTGATATCTGATGTGGAATTGAACTTTATTTTGCTTCTCCTCTGGTATCTAACACTCTATTTTATTATTTGCATGGAAAATGGTTGGTACAATCTATTTCTACAGTTTACCTAGGTAAGTCACTGAATTTTGATAATCAAGTTCCTTCATTCCTATGGAATAATGCTGCAGAGAATCTTCTATTGATTTTTTTTTTGGTTATGACAATGATGTGCTATAGGTGCATATGATGATGAGGAGGCTGCAGCTAGAGCATATGATCTTGCTGCTCTAAAATACTGGGGCCCTGGGACGCTCATTAATTTTCCTGTGAGATCAACCCACACATACAGTTTCATTGTTTCCGCAACTCTATGGCACTGTTAGGAGTGTTTCTGTTAAGACAATTAAATCACACATCATTTATGTTAGACACTGTTCCCTTTAAAACTGTACCAGAACTTTGTGCTGACCGCTTGAATTGCAACCAACCCCATCAAAACATCCTAATGATAAGTTGCCATGTATGGAATTTGAATTTCTCATCACTACGTTAATGTGCTGATTATCTCTTTCTTTAACACTTAGGACCTGTTTGGCAGATGCCTCAAAACGAGTTCATCTCATTTCAGTTTATCATAATTATGTATTAGAGATCATGGACGGTTTTTTATCAAGATTATTTTTAATCCTTACCAAAAGAAATATAACCTCTAATACATAATTAGGATCAGTGTTCAAAATATCGGTATCGCGTTATGTATCGCACCCTTAGCATACAAATATGTATCGGTTATCGCATGGTACATATCGTCTGTATCGGGTAATTTATCACACTTTTTGAGAAACATGGGGAAACATTGGGAAAATGGTTGAATTTTTCAATGAAATTTCAAGGATTGTTAAAAAGACCTTAATCCACTCTTTTAAATCATAATATAACATCTCAAAAAAGAAGTGCACATAATAGGTTTCCTTTGTATAAGGTCCTAAGCAATGTGTTGTCTGATTGAACCAATGTTCGAAATATTGGTATCGCGTTACGTATTGCACCCTTGGGATACAGATACGTATCGGTTATCGCATGGGATATATCGTTTGTATCGAGGAATTTATCGCACTTTTTGGAAAACATGGGGAAACATTGAGGAATTGTTAAACAAGACCTTAATACACACTTTTAAATCATGACGTCTCAAAAAAGAGGTGCACATAATAGGTTTCCTTTGTATAGGGTCCAAAGCTATGCGTTGTTATTCAAATTGAATGCATAACATTTAGAGTATATGTGGTGATCATTTCATCAAACACTCCCAAATATTTCGAAATTAGTCTCAATTGACATTTTGTTGAAGGAAAATTTTGAATTTTTTTTAAAAAAATATTTTTAATTAAAAATGATATTTATTTTTCGAAAATTGACAAGGACTTAACAAATCAGTAGATCAGTCCTTATACATGCTTGATTCATTTTGGAGTGCAACATTGCAAGCAATTTCGGAGAAATTGGGGAAATTTTGAATTTTCCCCAAAAATTTTCAAATTGGACCACACACACTCAAATTTCGAAATTAGAGTGTATGCAATGATCACTTCATTGAATACTCCTAAATACTACAAAATTAGTATCAATTGGCGGCTGATTGAAGGAAAATTTTGAAAAAAAATGGAGAACATGAAGAACCAATGGATATCAAAATCAAAGCTTAAACTCCATGATTTTTCATGCAAAACATGAAGAACCAATGGATTTGTTAGAATTTGTCACGATTTAACATAAATTCAACAAAAAAAAAGGATCAGAAATTGAAAATGCTATTCGGATTGAACATGTGAGATATATCGGCACTACTTGTGTGTTTTGTATCGCACAGGTGGGATACAAGATGTATCGTGGGATACATCGGCCGATATCGTCGATATTTAAAACACTGGACTGAACTAATGCAACTATATTCAAATTGAATGTATAACATTTAAAATGTATGTGATGATTGTTTAATCAAACACTCCTAAATACTTCGAAATTATTCTCAATTGACAATTGAAGGAAAATTTTGAAAAAAAAATTAATAATTTTTATATTAATTTTTAATTAAAAATGATTTTTTTTTTTTCCAAAAATTGACAAGGACTTAAACAAATCAGTAGTCAGCCCTCATAAATGCTTGATTTCATGTTTGGAGTGCAACATTGCAAGCAATTTGAGAGAAATTGGGGAAATTTCAAAATTTCTCCAATTTTCCCCAAATCGGACCTCCTAACTCAAATTTTGAACTTAGAGTGTATGTGATGATCATTTCATCAAATACTCCTAAATACTTTGAAACTAGTCTCAATTGACAGCTGGTTGAAGTAAAATTTTGAGAAAAACATGGAGAACACGAAGAACCAATGGATATCAAAATCAAAGCTCCAACTTCATGACTTTTCATGCAAAACATGAAGAACCAATGAATTTGTAACCATTTGACACTAATTTAACATAATTTCAACAAAAAAAAGGGATTGGAAATTGAAAATGCTCACCGGATCGAACATGTGGGATATATCAGGCACTGCCTGTGCGTTTCGTATCGCACAGGTGGGATACAACTTACAAGATATATTGTGGGATATATCGGCCGATATCATCGATATTTAAAACATTGATTAGAATCAACTAAAATGAGATCAACTCATTTTTAGGCGTCTACAAAACAGCCCATTCTTTTGTGGTTTTTAAACCAAAGGGACAGTTTCGTCTCTCTGTTGGCATTTCAGTTTATGAGTGTGTGAAGATTGGATCATATACGACTTCATGCATATATTATAACTGGTGTGGAACTGATGCAGGTTAGTGATTATTCAAGAGATCTTGAAGAGATGAGAATGGTCTCAAGAGAAGACTACCTTGCATCTCTCAGAAGGTATGCATTTTCCATATGTGAATATGGCCACAATTGGAGCATTGCTCTCTCCTAGAGTTGCAGATGGTCTCAAGAGAGGACCAGAATTGGATAATTGCTGTTTCTTACAAATAAACAGTAAAATATTGCAGAAAAAGTAGTGGTTTCTCAAGAGGGTTCTCCAAATATCGTGGAATTTCCAGGTATGTTTTGAATAAAGATACTGTTTCTATGCAGTACTAATGCTGTTGTTGTTATTCGAGAGGACCTACTAAGTGCAATGCATTTTTTTTCAACAATTTGTTGGTCGGTACCTTTTCCATGCACATGAATGTGTTACATAACCTTTCTTTTCAACAGCCTGTTGGTCATATATCATTTCCATGCACATTAATCCATGATGTGACTCTGGGCTGTTGGTTCTGAGACTTCCTGAAAATCTAACGCTCATCACTGGCATGTATGTGCTTCTTTAGAAGCTGTGGAAAACCTTTGTAGTAGCATAACCGTACGACCACCCTTCAGAGTACAAGATCACAGCATAAACTAATTCTCTCATAAGCCACTAGATCACTTTAAAAACCACACACCCATCATCACAAGTCTGCTACTTCCACCAATTTTCTTGTTAGCCACCAGAGAACTACTACGGCCACACACCCACCACTCCTTGTGAGTAGTGCTAAGTTCCCCCCTTGTATGATCCACATTGAGAGGATTATGTGAACTCCAACGTTAGGATGTTAGTATCTATAGCCCAAGTTCTGGCAATTGGGCCCCACAGTTGAATGCTCCTACTTGTTGATCTAATGGGACCATGGTTTTGAAAATTGGTATCTGCGAGCATACGAATCTGGCAAAAAATTGATACAATACGCCGTTGTGTATCGGCCCGTATCTAACTTTTTTTCCCCTTGAGCCAAAAAATACAAAAAATATATTAGAAAATAAAAAGATGAAAAAATGAGATATCCAAGAATCCATCTTCTTCTGCTTTTTTTTTTTTTTTTTTTTTTTTGTGGTTTGAATATGTATTTAATGTGTATTGGACCATTCTCTTGTAATAATGGTGTCTATTGGGTTAACCTGCTATAAGTTGTGATGTTGAGTCTTTTGGCTATAAATTGTTGATGTATGTCATAAATTGATGTAATATATTATTAAAGGAATTTTACAAAATACTACCTCAGTAATATGTTATTTACATCCTTGTACCTTTTTAAAAAAGGTTTTCAATAAGCTACGCAATTACTTAATAATTATCCCTTGAGTACCTTCCGTTAGATTTCCTAATGGAAGTTGCGAGTCAGTTGTGAAAGGGTTTGGCTCAAGGTGTTCCATAACGGTAATGGTGGTTGTAATGGCCACTGTTGTTACAGTTATGATACAGGCCATAATGTCGACTCCTGTAACGGCCGTTACGACATTTTAATTTTTTTTTGAAAAAAAAAACTATTTCGAGACTGTTACGGGTTCGTTACGGATTGTTATCTTCTGTAAAGGCTGTTACGGCCATTTTGGCCCTGTAACGTGTAACAGTTACAACTGTTTTGTAACCATTTTTATATGCCATGGTTTGGCTACGCGGGTGGGCCCCACTATGATGTTAATGTAAAATCCCCCCAACCACCAGACGTGTCACCCAATGTTAGGCCTAAGGCCGAAAAATCAGCCTCATCCATGATTTAGACGGACCACATGATTGGAAACTGTGCAAGGCAATGGTCACCCTCCAAACTGTTTACCTTGGTGTGGCCAACATGAATAACAGATGTGCTTGATTTTTGGGATTTGCGCCTAAATTTTGGTGTGGTGTCTAATAGTTGGAGTGGATTTCATATAATCATGATGATGGTCTTTGTAAAAATCAAGGGTAGACATCTCTTTCAATTGTTTCCTTTGGCGTGGGCAATGTGGCCCACCTGAATCACATGTCAGCCTGATTTTTGTTTTTTGCCCTTGTTCCAACGTGGGATTACACGTCTAATGGTCGGAGTGGATCTCAAAACATTACGGTGGACCTTGTAAAAAAAAAAAAAAAGGGTGGGCATCCTGTTAACTTCTTCTTCTTCTTCTTCTTCTTCTTTTTTTTTTTTTCCTAATATTAGCTTAAATTCGGAATAGTTGGGAGAGGGGCACCCACCATTGATTTTTTAAGGGGTCCACCGTGATCAATGTTTTCCATATCGTTCTCACATAACATGTCACACCCTTCGAATATGTATACATATCTAATATCGCATGGGATATATCAGTTGTGTTGCGTAATTTATCGCTGTTGTAGGGAAACAATGGGAAATTCATTGAATTTTTCAATGAAACTCCAGGGGGGTTGTTAAAAAAGACACCAATACACACTTTTAAAAAAATCATAAAAACAAGTGCACATAATGGGCTTCCTTTGTATAGGGTCCTAAATCCTAATATATGTGCTGTCTAACTAAACTGGTAGAACTATATTCAAAGTCAATTCATAAAATTTATAAATGTGTAAGAAGACTATATGGAAACAAAAACATTACATTCAAAAGCGAAAGAAGTAGAAAACTAGAAATATACTTGTTGATTTAAAAAAATATATTTTTTAATTAAATTTTTTCTCGAAAAATTCCCAAATTGCCAAGAATGTGTAGATCAAGTTATATACATGTTTGATTTTGTGTCTGGGCACTAAAGATTGCAACCGATTTGGGAAAAATTAGCGAAATTTTGATTTTTTTTTTTCTTTTCCCAATTTTCCACAACTCGGCCCATCTCCCCCCAAATCTCGAAATTGAAGATCCAAATCCGTAATTTTCATGTAAAACGTGAAAAATCATGGATTTCATACCATTGGACACTATTTACTACATATAAAAACGAAAAAAAAAAAAAAAAAAACAATCAAAAACTAAAAAACACCTTTAGAATCCGGCCCCAAGAAGCTTCTGATCGTGATTTTAGAGAAATTTCAAAGATTTTCTTCCAACAAACTAGAGTGGACTAGTCGAAATCACCTTACTAGAAAGAAGTTTTTTAAAAATGTTTTTTTTTTTTTTTTTTTGTTAATTTTGAGGATTTTCCAAACAATAGTGCCGGTTTCCTTTTATCCCTTTTGATTTCGCACTTGGTATTGATATATTGCATGATACATTAAGAATTTGTAAAGGGGGAGTGTGGATATACTACACAATATCCAAATATCCACAATATATCGCAATATTGTGCGATATATTACATGATACCATGAAAAGTGGATATTAAAGTTGGGTTACGTATCACCCAGCTGGGATAACAGATCTATTGTGGGATATATCAATGATTTCGTAAGATACTGAAAACACTGACCGTGATGTGTATGTGAAATCCACTCCAATCATTAGATGTGTAATCCCACATTAGGCCTAGTGTAAAAAAATGAAGTTGACCCGTTATTCAGTTGGGCCACACCAAAGGAAACAGTTGGGAGAGAGACGTCCACCCTTGATTTTTACAGGGCCAACTGTGATGATTATATGAAATCCATTCCAACCATTAGATGTCACACCAAAATTTAGGCATGGGACCCAAAAATCAGACCCACCCGTGATTCAAGTGAGCCACACTAAGGGAAACATTTTGAAGGGTGACTGTTGCCCTATGCACTGTTTCTAATCTTATAATCGACTTGAATCATGGATGGGGCTGATTTTGGGCACTGGGCTTAACATGGGTTGACACACCTGGTGGTCACGTGGATTTCACATAAACACTATGGTGGGCCCCCACTCGAGCAGCCGACTCCTCGCTCACATGACCCAACCCAGGCTTCCGTTAAGAAATCTAACGGAAGGTACTTGAGTGATACTTTCTTAATTAATGGGTAGCTTATTGAATACTTCTAAAGAAAGGTACCAGGATGTAAATACCATATTAATGAGGTAGTAATTTATAAGATTCTCTATTATTAATACCATTATCTATCAACTATTGGACTATCAAATTATAATTGTAAAACACATATTATCATGTGTCAAAGACCAAGTCCAAGTGTTTTACCTTATCAATACCAAAGTATTGTCAGGGTGCCTTAGCATCGTCATCGTTGTAGTATTTTCCAATATCCATATTGACATTATTGAGGAGGATAGCTGAATGTATAAAAATGTCTTAGCACTTTATGGTGGTTGTGGTGGTGATTGTTGCGAATAATCCATGTATTGACCATATGGGTGTGGTACCACTGAGTTTGGCCATGGAGATTGTAAGATCTAATATACAGACATAGGCATAGGCTTCGTGACGTGTTGGTACTCATCATCATCAAAATCATGTGTCATTTGACCACTCTCACTAATCACCATAATCTCTTGGACTATGCTCTTCAAATCATCTGGCTTGTCATCGTAACTATGCTCTTTCTGTGGTCTTAATTGGAGTGGCTTGGTCTAGGTTCAATGTCACGTGGATAAGGATAGGTGCTAACCACTACCGTCCCACTCTCACTGGCAGCAATACATGTCCGTGACCACCAATACTACCACTACGATCATCATCATCTCCACTACTTCAATTGCTACAAAGCCCAAACCAGGCCACACACTACTACTACATCCTTCATCAACATCTTCAATAATCAGCTTTGGACGACTTGGAGGCTAAGTTGTTTACGCGACAAGATCCAGAAAGTCTAGCTCCTCACCGTTGGCTATGTCTTTGTCTTTTTTCCCTTTGTTTGAGCCAATGGAAAAGAGGGCCATCTTCAACAAAAATGTGATCCAAATATATTGGACAATACTGCATTTAGTTATTAATCTACCCTCGTAATATCTTCACAATTTTTAATCGCAACCTCACGTTGTTTGAAATCTGACATAAAGACTTGAAATTTGAAACCTTAATTCTAAATATTGGTTAAATTATTGTTAATGGCATCAACTTGCGGATTAATGTTTGATTCTGACCTCTTGATAACATTTTCCAAATCGACAATAATTTCATTATCTTCATGATATTCAGGCGTGTATCGAAATAGGGTTTAAGAACTACAACCACTAAAGAAGAGAATATATCAAAATCTCATGGTAGGACTGATAACAAAAGTAACTCATAAATCATAACTGTAAGTACAAGCTAAAGAGTAAGAACTAACAATTGTCATTTAGCTAAATAATTGTAACTTTTTTAAACTGTTGTGTGTAGATCATCGTAAATTTTTTTCCAATGCTTATCTATTATTTTCTAATAATCATTGTGGTGTTTACAATCACGTCGAAGAAGAAACAACTTTGCTCTATCCATAGCCTCATAAAAAAAAAAAAAGCTTATTGTTGGCATATTTGTCAGTTTCTATAATTCGAAGAATCTTATCAAAAGTTCTATTACTTTCATAACTTCTAGACTTTCTTGCAATACTTGTTGTCTCTTATAATTACTCATATTTCCACAAACTTATGACTCATTAGCTTTCCATAGTGTTTATCCATTGCCGAGATATAATTATCTTGCTAATTATACCTTTATGACTGAAGGCAATGTTAATACTACAAATTTACTGATTCCTGCATAAGGTGTTGCTTAAATAATCTTTTTCACAACATTTTTTTTAAAATGTTTTAATTTTTTTATTTTCTAATTTTTTTTTGTTGTAGTATTTTTGCCCATTTTTTGAGGCATTTTTTGAAAATTTTATTTTTCAAAATAAGTTTAGTGGATTAATCAAATGATAGATCTGGGTAAATCTTTTTTTTTTTTTTTTTTTTTTTTTTTTTTTTTTTTTTTTTTTAACATAGACCTACTATTCAATGTTGGATTTTAATTATTTGTGTATTTTTTTAGCCATTTTTGCCATTTTTAGGCACGTTTTTAATTTTTTTTCCATAGTTTCTTTGGGGGAATTATAAATTTATGTTGTTTGAACACACACACACACACACATATATATCTTGTAGGGAACTGATAAACTTCCCATCCATGTGTGAATCAAATGGAAATATGATATCCACACATGCATCGCAGATCCAAAACAATGCTACAAAATAGAACAAGCCCAAACCACAATGCAAGATTTACGTGAAAAACCCTTTAAGGTGAAGGGAAAAATCACTAGGCAAATCTGAGATAAATTCACTTGAAATAAGAGAGTTACAATGTTCTTCTCAAGTCTTTTGCCCAAAACTTAAAAGATATCAAGAGAAAAAACCCAGTACAAATTACTTCTTTGGTACTTCAAGTAATCCAACCTTTTCACCACAAGAAATCCTTTTCAAAGAAAGAAAACCAACCTCAAAGAGACATCATGCTGCTATGAGGATCAAATCCGTGGAGAGAGCAAGAAAAACCTTCAAGAATCTCCTCTTGAACACTAGCTTTAGCGCTAAGGGACTCCATCATTTTCTTCTCTTCTTTCTCCCCTTTTCTGGTTCTCTCAATACATCTCTCTTGCATGACTCCTAGGGCAAAACAACTCCTTTTCTTTCTTTTCATTCCGCTAAGGGGTGGAGCCCATGGCTCATGGGGCTGGACCCATTGGAAACACATGTACACACAACATATCTATCTTGTTTGAACATAGATCTGCATTTTATGTGTTTTAGTTGTATTTTTAACGTACTTTCGTCCGCTTCTTTGCCATTTTCAAAATGTTCTTATTTTTTAAATAGGTTTAGGAAAATGATAATTTTATGTTGCTTAAACTTAGATTTATATTCTTTGAACTTGGATCTACCATCCTATATGTGATTTACAATATTTTAAAATGTATTTTCGGCTATTTTTTGAAAATTGTCAAAAAAGATTATTTTTTCAAAAATTAGTTTGGAGAAATAAAAAATTCTTGTTGTTTGAACTTAGATTTATGTTATTTGAGATCTACCATCTATGAGTGGTAATTTTATTTTTATTTTTTATGTATTTACGATCATTTTCAACTTTTTTTAATATATATTTTAAAAAAAAATCAATTTGGGAAAATGGTCATGGACCAAATCTTAGATGAATACATTCAGTTTTGCTATTTGCTTTTCATTATTATTATTTTGTAATTTTATGTTGTTTTTAAATTTTTATTATAGTTAGATGTTATCATTGTATTTATTTTATTGTTTTTTAAATGAAGTTTAGTTGCTTTGTGAGTTCACGCGTTTAGTTAATTAGCTTCTACCACATTTTTCTTTATTTTGGTGTTTTTGCAAAGTGAACTGTCGATTGTAGATACATTCTTGTAGACTTGTAATGAATGGGCTACTAGGTTGTGCCGTACTGGTGTGGTGAGAACTTGTTAAGTGGAGCATTGACTTGTTGATATGTTTGTTCGGTTGGAGATTAGGGTTGGTGCTTGAGCTTGGCACTTGGTATATGGAAAATGGTTGAGAATGACAACAATGATATAGGGTTAGTGGCATGGGGTAAGAATAGGAGGAGCAGACAAACAAATTATATGCAAATATTGTAATAGGAGTGTGAGCAGGGGTAAGAATAGGAGTAGACAACAAATTATATGCAAATATTGTAATATGAGTGTGAGCGGGGACATAACTTGGTTAAAACAACACTTGGCCCATTAAAATGGTTGAGTTTCTAATGGTTCAAGTTTCCCGAAGGATGTAAGGGAGCAAATGAATTAAAAACGAAATTAAAAGGAAAAATAGTTTATAGCACATTTTCTCTTTATTTTGGTGTTTTCGCAAAGTGAACTGTCGATTGTAGATACGTTCTTGTAGATTGATAATGGGCTACTAGGTTGTGGTGTACTGATGTGGTGAGAACTTGTTAAATGGAGTATTGACTTGTTGATATGTTTGTTCAGTTGGAGATTAGGGTTGGTGATTGAGCTTGGCACTTGGTATCTGGGAAATGGTTGAGAATGACAACAAAGTTGTAGGGTAGTGGCATCGGGTAAGAATAGGAGGAGCAGACAAACAAATTATATGCAAATACTGTAATAGGAGTGTGGGCAGGGGTTAGAATCGGAGCTGACAACAAATTATATGCAGATATTGTAATAGGAGTGTGAGCGGGGACATAACTTGGTTAAAACAACACTTGGCCCATTAAAATGGTTGAGTTTCTAATGGTCCAAGTTTCTCGAAGGATGTAAGGGAGCAAATGAATTAAAAAAGAAAAAAAAGAAATCAAAAGGAAAAAAAGCGATGAGGAAAAAGGAGAAGGCCACCCTTATGCATGTTGAGCAGAGGTATTTGGTGTTCCTAAGAAGGACATTCGTGATGATGAGGACATTGAGTCAAGGGAGGTCTTGGACAAGGAACATGGAGATTACAACGACGAGGAAGGAAAATTTACAAACTACTCATGAGGATGAACAATGATAATAGATATTTGGGATGAGTGGTTCGATTCATGATTTCAATGGGAGTAGCGAAGCTGGGGGGTGTGGTAGTGGCTATGGCATTAGGGGATTATTTAGGGGTTTATGTCGTGCCCTTAGGACACGATGGCAAGAGTTGAGTTGCTTGAGTCAACAACCCTCATCTCATGCTTGGTCTGATATTCATAATCTTGATGAGGATGAACGAGAGCCACAAGAACGTGCTAGTGATGAGATGCTATTTAGGAAGGCTACTAACAAGCAAAAAATTTGAAAGAAATGTCATCGAAACAAATTATAAATTATCTCGGGAGGGCAACAACAAAACTATTTTTACATAATAACATCCCTCCACATGTTGTAAATTCCTCTTACTTTCAAGTGTTTGTAAATGCAGATGCAAGACCTGGGATTAAAGCGCCCAATTATGACGACATTGACATGAAGTATTCAAATAATCTACACAATGAGTGTGGGGTTATATGCATTCATTCAAATTGATACAAGTGAGCAGAGGATGTAGAATCATGTGCGATGGTTGGACTGGCCCTACCAACTTGTGCATAATAAATTTTGGTTTACTCCCGTCGTGATATAGTGTTCATTAGAGCCATTGATGCATCTGATTAAGTGAAGACTGCTTCATATATATTTAGTTTGATAGATAGAATGGTGGATGAAGTTGGCGAGAGCGATGTTGTGTATATTCCTACTCTCGCTGCTATATTGTCTATTGAGACGGTGGCTCCATACGGGATGCAACTTACTCGTATGCGTGCTCGGGCTTCCCTATTCGGGAAAGCCTCTGCGACGTTCGCGTGCTTTAGGAACATGTTGTATAGGGTATGCACTTTTTGGCGATAATATTTTTTTCAAAAAGTTTGGAGGTCAGCTTGTACTCAATTCCTCATTGAATTCCTCATTGAATTGAGGAATTGCCCCATTGATAATGAGGCATCCTAAAAGGTAGTTGGAAAGATGCATAAATCTTTCTTTCCTTTTCTTTTTTCGACGCCTTGTGCAGCCCACAACATTGACCTCATCTTCGAGGATGTGGGGAAAAAGAAGAATATAGCAAAGTTGGTTGAGAAAGTGACAGAGTTGATGACAACGTACATTCACAATCACAATTGAATAATTGCCCTCATGAAGAGATTCATAGGCAGGCAAGAGTTATTGGGGCCAGGAGCGATTAAATTCGCCACAATTTAGCCATGTAGAAGAGCTTATATTTATAAAGGGGCACTTAATGACATGATTACATCTCGACAGTGGATACACCCTTATGGAGAGCTAATGAGTGGGATGCCTGTGGAAATGTGCGTAATTATGAGGAGACAACAAGTATTTGAAGAAAGTCCTGGAAGTTATGAAAGTAATGGAACCCTTTGATTAAGGTTCTTCGACTTGTGGAAATTGACGATAGGCCAACGATGGTCTTTCTTTATGAGGCTATGGATGGAGCAAGGTTATCTATTCTTTGTGATTGTCAATATTACAAGGTTTACTAGAAGTTGATACATAAGCATTATAATAAATATCCTTACCATGATTTCCATGCAGGTAAAAAAAAAGTTACAGTTATTTAGCTACTTAGCGATTGCTAGTTCTTACTCCTTGGTTCATGCTTACTGCTATAGCTTATGAGTTACTTTTGTTATAAGTATTAATGTGAGATTGTGATATATTCTCTTTTTTAATGATGTAGGCCACTTCTTAAACCCTCTATTCCTACACACAACTACATAGCAAGAAATAATTATTGCCAGTCTGAAAAAAAAAGTTATCAAGAGGTTAAAGCTTGACATAACAAGTGGATGCCATTAATGAAGTAGGTTGACCAATATTTAAAATTAAGTTTTCTATTTTTAAATGCATTACATATGTCGCATATATAATACTTGTTACCTTATCTTTCACAAGTGGAGAGACGTATGCACATATCCACTTGCATAAGCTGCTATGTAGAAACCAATCCAAGGATTAGGAATAATATGTAAGATTTAGGATAACTTAGATGTAATGTCTTTAGCAATTTAATAAACTGGTATACTTGTTTGTTATCCATGATGGGTCAATTATGGAGAAAGCACACCTACTCTGAGGAGTAATGCAGTCAAAATTTTTAGTCAGACAAAATCCTTTGTGGGTTGTGAGAGAAATTGAAACTCTCCCGCAACCATATGAAGCAATGGAATCGGTTAAAGCATATCAAGGTGGAGAGAGATATGTATTCATTCATTATAATGTGAGGTTGCGGTTTAAAAATATGGAAAAAAATCAAAAGAGTAGACTGATAACCAAGTGTAGTATTATCCAATAAATTTGGATTACAATTTTGGTGAAGACACCCTCTTTTCCCATGGCTCGAACAAAGGAAGAAAAATTGATGCAATCGACAATGAGGAGCTAGACTTCTCGGATCTCATGTGAAAACAGCTTAGCCACCATGTCGTCTAGAGTGGATTATTGAAGATAATGACGATGGTCGTAGTAACAATGCGACTGAGTTTGATAGTTGTAGCAGTGAAAGTGGTGGAATGTGATGATCATGGTGTAGTACTAATATTTATGAATGTGTACCTGCTAGTGGTGCTAGTGAGATGGTAGTGGCTAGCACCTATCCTTATCCACACAATAACACACCCAACCCAAGCCACTCCTACCCAGACTGCGGAAAGCTATGATGACCAACCATGGAGATGATTTGGAGGCACCTAGTCGGGGAGATTATAGTGATGGCAGGAGTGGTAGTGGTCAAAAGACACATGCATATGATGATGATGACGAGTATCAGGACATCATGGAACTTACATTTATGCCTCCCTATTAGATCTTACAGTCTCCATGGCCAAACTCAATGGCTACACATACCCATACAGTTGATACCGGGATTATTCACAACAACTACCGCCATCTAGTGCCAAGGTATTAAAAAACGATTACGTAACGATAATTGTGGGAACTATTATGCGTTACGGAGCCGTAATGGAAAAAATGTCCTGTTATGGCTGTTACAAGATCAATGTAGTGTTAAAAAAATGGTTGTTTACGGCCTATATGCTATGGTGCCCGTTATGGCCACTATTATAGTTGAGACATATTGTTACATATTCTCCACTATCCTCATAAATGTTGCCAATTTGAATATGGTTTTGCACTATTGTATGCAACAATTTTGATTAGGTGGATCATGGATGTAAGGAAGAAATCTTTGATTACTTATTGGAAAATTAATAATTTGGAAATCTCTCCCTCTCACTGCCATTCCACAACTCCCACCCTATCATTCTTTGTTTAATTGTTGGATGCACTAGTAGAGTGTATGGCTCATGCACATGCACCATCTATAATAGTACCCACCATATAGACAATCCTAATCGATACATGGCCACACCGTGTATTGTGGAGAGATGGCTCCCCACCATATTTCGACACTCATATGCGAAGTGAATTGATGTATGTACCATCCTATTGAACTAGGCGAATTGGAATCCTGAGTTATTCAGATTGAAAAACAAACCAAATGGGCCTACCCCAATGAACTAAGTAATTTTGAGAAGTAATGAACAGTGAAGTACAAATTCGAACTTGAATTGGTCGAACTGAGATTCAGGTAATTGTGGTCCAAGCAATATGTTGGTTGTCTTTATCTCCAGTTCTCCACAAATTAACCGTTGGATGTGGGCATCTCTTTCATATAGCCCCACCATGCCAACTCCAGAAAAGTTATCCATAGAACCCGACGACAACCAATTAACGCCAAATAACTTAAAGAAGTTATCCCACATTTCTCTAGCAAACGAACATTGGATGAATAGATGATCCATCGTTTCATTGGCTTGAAGGCATATGAGACATACATTTGGTAGGATCATATTCCTTCTTCGGAGGTTATCCACTGTTAGCACTTTCTTTCTCTCCACTAGCCATGCAAATGCCGCCACCTTTGAAGGAGCACCATACTGCCAAATGAATGACGTCCGGTAGACCCCAACCGGAGAAGCCTCCCCACTTATAAACATATAAAGGGATTTCACCGAGAACTTGCCAGATTTACCTTTAAACCAAACCATCGAATCCAGTTCCAATATAACCGGAGATACCTTGGATAGCATACATTCGGCAGGATCATATTCCTTCTGAGAATCCAGTTCCGCTTCTCAACAAATCTTGTACCATGATTAAGGTCGTTTAGAGTCCACTTGACATCTACACTATGGGGTCTAAGGGGTGAAGATTGTCTTTCCTCCCATGATGGTTGGGTTTTAGATTACTGAACCTCTCAACCATTTTGAACCTCTCAATCATTTTCAGCTCTATTGTTCTATGCCCAACACCTATGATATAGGGCTAACTGTAGCACCTCCAAAGAGCTTGATTAGTGGGACTAGTTTGTCCTTTGATCTTATGGTCTTCACATTTTTGTGTGTGGGCTCGCTTTTGACTACATCACTTGGGGTTCACACCCATATATATTAATGCCTTTGGTAAAGAATATCCATTCTCTTTTCGTAGTGTCATTAATAGGATATGATGGTTGCTAAAAGTCTATAAATAAAATTATAGGTCATGTTCTTCTAGTTGGCCATGAATTTCATGATCAACCACAAGTCTACAAGTCAGTCTCATGGATTCTTTATGCTGACTTCTTTGTTGAACATTTGTCCAGTACTGAATATGAAGGGTGTAATGAGTGTTTGAAGTATCGGTATCGCTACAAGTTTCGCTGGCCAGGGATGCAGAAACAATATCAATATCGCCAATAATACGCTGATAACCAGAAATGAGGGGAAACATGGGAAAAACAGTGGAATTTTCAGCGAAACTTCAGAAGATGCTAAAATGTACATATTTGCATATTTAGAAATAAAAAAAATTGCAAAAAGAATGCCTACATAACAAGTTTCCATTTAATGGGGCCTTAAAAGCATGTGTTGTTGTAAGAAATCAGTCCAACCATCCCATCCAGTCTATTTAACCATGCAACCTTTTATCCAAACATCCATCTATATTATAAAATATCAACAACACATGATATTTCACCAAGAAATCATTAACAATTGGAAAGGAAATGAAAGATTGTGATCTCAATATCGCACATGATGCGATATCGATAATATCGAGATATTATTAATATTATCAATGACAAATTGAACACTACGTACAACCATGCCCTCATGAAAAAAAATAATAATAATAATTTGAAATAAAAAATTTTCTAATAAAAAAATTTCTGATGATATCAATACGTTGGCGATATTATTGAAATATTGTCGATACACTTATGATACAAGCATTACATAGAATTTACATAGTTGAAAATATTGGCAATACATGTGCGATATTGATGCATTGGCAATACAAGCGACACCTAGAATTTACAGAGTTGAAAACATTGACGATTACATTAGTGATGTTGATATGTTGGCGATACTTAGCGATACATTGCTAATACCTGGAATTTCCGATACTACCAGCGTTATCGATATCGCTACCAGTGTTATCGGTATCGCTGAGCTAGAGATAAAGATAATATCGGAGATAATTCGAACACTGGGTGTAATGTATTACCAGTGTCCCGTGTGCCCCTGAGCAGTATTCTAACTGTTGATCAAATGGGCGCCACCATGAATGGAGGATATCAGAAGATTGGAAATCCACAACCCTTGGATCAGTGGCCATGATACACAGTTAAGGAAAAAAATTTATGATGTTCTAGCAAATAAAACACAGTTGAATGTATGGCTAGGAACTTCCCATCTGGAAGATTTTTGGGACAGCACATCCGCAGTAGGGCCCATCATATCAATAGTCAAAAGATGGGCGCCACGTTTGTGGAATGGATGATTCAAGGTGTAATGTTTACATCCTGATGCATCAGAACCAGATATTTTATCTTACGTATATATCAAGCAGCAAAGTATGCATATATTCTGTTCTGACATCATGGTGCACACATATCTTGTATTTGTGTGATCATATCACTCTTCTATTATTTGATCCCATCTCAATGAACTATGGATCCAACTAGCCCACTGATTATTGGTTTGTTTGATCTCAATTGGATCTGCACATTGGTGAAATGTTTGCACCTTAGACCTTTTTTTGGTGGGTATTCTGGGAAGATCAAACCCGTGACCTCAACTGACTCTACCTTTACTTTCTCCTGACATCATGTTTTTGTTTTCTTCTTCATTTCAGACCATCACAAAGTAGTCGATGGGACACATCCCTTGGTCGAATGCTTGGGAATGAGTACTTTAATAGCATACACTGTAGTAAGTCCATTCAGTCTTAAGCTAAGATCCAACAGACTTCTTGACATTATTAGATTTGTCTTCTACTAGTCTCATTTCATGGGTGTATAACTAGACCTTTCCCTCTTAAAGGTACAAGTGAGGATGCAGCAACTGAAAGCGAATATGCGACCGGATTTTGCCTTGAGAGAAAGATTGATCTAACAAATTACATCAGATGGTGGGGTCACAATAAGATCCGTCGTGCAGAAACTGCAACTAAATCCTCAGAAGAATCACATGGTATTTCAGAATACGTCGGTGGTGAACTAAAGACACTGGAATGGCCTATCCAGCATACCGAACCATACCAGCTCCCTTCTCTAGGCCTACCCCGTAAAGGGCCAGTTCGTGCATCTGCCTGTAGCATCCTGTCACAGTCTGCTGCCTTCAAAAACCTGCAAGTAAAAACATCAGAAACCCAAGATGGCAGGCAGAAGAACAAGATCGGTTATGAAAAGGCCGTTCCTAAGTTGATTGCCATCGGTGGGAGAGAGAAATCGGGTGTGGCATCAGGCTTGAGTGATTTGCCTCTTCAGAGAACATATCCGTTGAACCCTCTCTTATCAGCGCCATCGTTGACCAACTGTAGTACCATTGATCCGTTACCTGACCCTACATTTTGGTCAAGCCTCATCCCGCCAACAGGACTTTCTCTCACGACAACGGTTAGTATGCACTGATAATCACTTGTTTTACTGCCAGGATCTTCTCAAACTACAGTCCTTCCATCTACATCTGGCCACACATCCACATATCCAAATGTGTTTGACATGTAGATGACATTGACCCAGAAATCAGGCTAGCAGTCCCCGCATTAACAATAACATTAGTCTGCTTAAAAAGTTGGATTTGCCCAACGAGTTTGATCAGCCTGATTTTGAGGCCAGGATATCTACATACTAGGCCCACCTGATGTACAACTTGGATGTCCCAAACATGCTGCTTAAAACATTGGAAGGTTTAAGAATGTTGCCAGTGGTCCACGCTGAATGTATACCCACATGGCGCAAATGATGAGTTGGCCCACCTGAGTTTTTGAGTCAGGATGTGTACAATATGTGGTCCACTATGCATGACTCAAATGCCACTGCTAAGATGCTAGGTGGCATGTGGGGACGCGTATAGGTGTAAGGTAGGGTGTCAATAATGGGTACCCGGACCTGCGGGACCCATGGACCCAACCTGATTTTAATGGGTTTGGGTCCCATCTTTTGGACCCGTTGAGAAATAAGGTCAGGTTCGGGTCTCACCTTTTGCACCTGGATAAAAATTGGGTCTGGGTCGTGTCGATGTCATGGACCTGGTTAAAGTCAGGTCAGGTCAGTTCTAGTTGGGTTCAGTTAGGTTTTTATAGTAAAGTGATATATATTAAATATATATTCATGATTTTAGCAACAACAAAAACTGAGGTTTCCTTACCCACACACGTAAGAGAGCCACACATGTATGTGTGATCTCATCCATCCAATGGGTGGGCACAACCATGTAAATGCTCTTCTTTTCCTTTCTTTTTTTCTCGAATCCAACCCAAAACCTAGATCCAAAGACCTTGGGTACCTGAAGCTGATCAGATCCAGGTGTGGGTATTCAAGAACTAGACCCGGACCCGAAGGGACCCAGACCCAGCAAGACCCAAAGCCGGTTAGCCCTGCTATGACTTATCCCTGACCCATTGAGACCCTATATGTAAGGACTTGCTAAAGTTTTGGTTACTGCAACCACTGATCTGCTATTGTACTTGATGCTACCTACGTCTTTTTTTCTTTTTTCTTTTTTCCATTTTGTGTGTGTTTATGCAGCTTAGGAAGACAGAGATGAGTTCAACACATACGTTCTACCTCCCGGAGTAAAGAAACAAGATTACTTGGCTATTTCCCTGTAGTAACAAACACCTTTGCAGATTTCCAATGGTTGGCCAGAGCTATATTTGCATGGAAAGCAGCATTTGATTTGTATGGAGTAAGGCATTCTCATCTTGTATGTAGGTTCTAGTAGGCATTCTCAACTTGTATGAAGGTTCCAGTTTGTTTTATATATGAATTCGAGGCTTCTGTTACATATATGTTAGTTTGCTATATTTGAATTTGAGGCTTCTGTTACACATGTTAGTTTGCTATATTTAAGTGTTTGATATTTGTATGAGAAATAATATTTGCATCTGGTACTCATATCTTTCATTGGTGCCTATGAGCATGGAAACGTGCAATTGACCTGCATTCAACATCAGGGGGAGTTATTTGATGCTCGGCCAGCTTGTGATGCTCGATACCCACGCAATCAGAAATTGCATATGTTGAAATAAATGTTCATTGCTCATATTAATAATTTATATGATTTCATTATGTAACACTCCGATACTCTCATCATAGATTCAAAGAGTATTAGGTAGATGACTATGTTGATGGTCTACATTAGGCTAGAGCAATTTCCTCATGGAACAGTTAAGAAATTACAGGCTTATATTGCGGGACCTTATAAGATACTGAAATAAATTGGTTCTAATATGTACATTATAAACCTTCCACCTTTCATGGGGATTAGTTGTACATTTAATATGGAAGATCTTCTGTCTTATACGGGGTCCTCAGCTGCAGCTTCCAGCATTTCACCTGACCATCACAGTGATCTAGACCTGCCACATGACCTGTGGCCTTTACCTAACTTGTCTTTCCAGCCTTTGCCTCCCTTGCCATCCATACCTACCACATGGGGATTAGTTGTACATTTAATGTGGAAGATCTTCTGTCTTATACGGGGTCCTCAGCTGCTCTCCCAGCATTTCACCTGACCATCACAGTGCTCTAGACCTGCCACATGACTCCTGGCCTTTACCTAACTTGTCTTTCCAGCCTTTGCCTCCTTTGCCATCCATACCTGCTAGACGAGGAGATTGAGAGTATCTTGAATGAGGAAGTAGTTCTTACACGCCAAGGAGGATTTCAGAAGTTCCTCGTGAAGTGGAAGAATAGGTTGATTTCAGACAATACTTGGATAACAGAGACGGAGTTTCAGGGCATCAATCTAGACTTACTTGAGCAGTACCGGATCTTTATTTCGTTAGAGGCGAATTCTTCTCAGCCGGGGAGAGTTGATGGAGACATCACATCATGGACGTCATTCTGCACTTATCAAAAGAGGGTTTGTGCCTTGTTGTCCCTGCCGCTAGGCAAGTATGAAATTGCATCGGTTGTCTCACACGACACTACACTACACAGAAACGTACAGAGCTTAATGGCCAAGTCCTCGGGGGGTGGGTGGGAATTTTTAGATTTAACTCTTTCTAATTAGTTAGCCAATTGATTCCTCTCTGCCTTAACAAAACCTAGCTTCTTAATGATTTTCAGACTTTTAGAATAAAGCAAGTTGTAGGCTTATTGCAAATCTTCATTATCGAAGCTCCTTCTTCTTCATCATCAGCGAATCATCATCGAAGCATGACTCTTCTTCTTCTTCTTCATCATCATCGAAGCATGACTCTTCTTCTTCTTCTTCATCATCATCGAAGCATGACTCTTCTTCTTCCGATGTGTCATGGTCATGATCTTCTCCCAAGTCTCTAGGGAGAGAAGTAGTGGTGGTGGCCATTAGAACATGTAAGTGTCCAAGGTCTTCATCACCAGGGGAGTCCCGAATTTGATTCGGACTCCTCCGTGGTGGTGGCCATTAGAACATGTTGTTGTCATACCTTTGGCTCTTGATTTGCTTGTACATTCCATGGCAACATGACCATGCTCCTCATAGTTGTAACATTGGACTTCTTTTGGTTGTTTAAAAGATTTACCTATACAATTGGGTTCAACCATTTTGTCATTCTTGTCACAACCTTTTCCTCTACTAATTTTTAGGAATTTCCTGAATTTTCTAACCATTTCTCCATCCTCATCTTCCCATCACCGTCATCTTTAGAATAAATTTACCAATATGCTTGGGTTTAACCATTTTGTCATTCTTGTCACAACATTTTCTTCTACTAATTTTGAGGAATTTCCTGAATTTTCTAGCCATTTCTCATCCTCATCATTGCATCTTCAGATTCAATTTTCTTATGCATATGTGAGTTCTTGTGTGAAGATTTAATAGCAATGAGTTTCTTCTTATCAGAGAAAGTTTCTCTAAAGTGTAGTTCAAATGTACATAACGAACCTACAAGTTCTACTTTCATCGCATCGATGTTTCTATACTCTTCTATTGATCTACTTTCATTTCATCGATATCTTTACATTCTTCTATTGAGGTTATCTTGGAAGTGAACCTATTAGGAAGAGATTTAAGTATTTTCTTACATATACAGCCCTCTCGAATCTTCTCTTCTAAACCCCATATGGAGTTACGAATATTGTTGAATTTACTATAAAACTCCATTAAAGTTTCAGACTCTTTCATCTTAATATTCTCGAATTATGTGGTCAAGAGTTGAAGCTTGAAACGTTTTATTGTACGAGTTCCTTCATGGGTGGTTTGTAAAATGTCTTATACTTCCTTCCTATTTCACATGTGCACGTGCGTTTAAATTCATTGGGAAAAACCACTCACTAAATCTCATTGAGACCTTTGGCATCATAAGCATACATAACTCTCTCATCAATACTCCAATTGGATTTGTCTTTAGGAGCGTTAATGGTTCTACCGTCAACCACAACATGTTCTATGTGTATACTCCATCTTTATTTAACAGTGGCCCAAACCCATTTAGTCAAGGGATCTCAAGAATACCCTCATCCTAGCCTTCTAATAGTTAGACCCATCAAAATAAGGTGCTCATGTGACAACACTCCCCTCATGAGTAGATATAATTCTAAAGCTCTTATGACTCTTACTCTAGACAGTTAAGTCCTTGAAGAGCAACCCACTCTGATACCTGAAATTGCGTTGGTTGTCTAATAGTTAAACCCTTATCCTAGCCTTCTAATAGTTAGACCGATCAAAATAAGGTGGTCATGTGACGACACTCCCCTCATGAGTAGATATAATTCTAAAGCTCCTATGTCTCTTACTCTAGACAGTTAAGTGCTTGAAGAGCAACCCACTCTGATACCAATTGAAATTGCGTTGGTTGTCTAACACGACACCATGTTATGCGAAAGCTTACAGAGCGTAGAATTATGGTTAAGCCTAGAGGGGGCGGTGAATAGGATCACCTAAAAATATCTGTCATTTAAAAGCAATTAATACTTAAGCTTCAAAGCCAAGTGGGCCCAAGTATATAGATTATAAATAATACAATTATATGAGCAACTAGTTTAGATATATCAAGTATATGTAATTGAATTAAACACTAAGCATACAATCTATTCATGCATTCATATACAACAATTCAACTCACAAGCATAAATAGAAATGTGCACAAATCACAATCGCAAACACAGGATATATAATTGTTCGGCTAATTGCCTACTCCACTCCAGGCAAATGCACTCTCCTCGAGTGTATCGGATTTCATTATCTCAGAGGTTTCAAATAGGTTCACCTCTAACCTTTACAATGGTTTTAAAGGTTCACCACAAACCTACACATACACACCCATGTCAGTAATGGTCCTGCATAAATACCTACACATATTCGCCCATGTTGGTGGCTCTCATGTTGACTTGGTTTTCTATCTGTTAACCAAAAATCACTACGGTCCTAATCCAAGGACCTACGTATACTCCCGGAGGCTCTCACAGATGTTAACATGTACATACTCGTGTCTGGTGGCGGTCCTATACAAGAACCTACTTACACTCTCGTCGAAGATGATCCTACACAAAGACCTAGATGAGTTTGGATTTCAAACTCAATGGACTCTAAAACAACAACATTACTTGTTTGATTGAGCCCCATTGATGTGCCTCTCTTGATATGTGTCTTCTCTTCTTGAATCCGCTTCTCGTGCGCTCACCGATCTTTGAAGTCGATCTTCTTCTGCTTCCTTGAGTCAGCTATCGGCAATAATCTTCTTATTGCGTTGCCAAGGTAATAAGAGAGGTTGAATCTCCTACAATTATGAGATAGTTGGTTCCAATTGGGGATTCACCTAAATAGGCATTATAGAAGTTGATAGATATTAGGATTTATTTATGGGATTAATGTATACTTTCTAGAGAATGCAAGATACCACATTCTTGCTCAAATGGAGCTTAGAATGCTCTTTAGAGTTATGAATCATGAGGAAGGCATGGATCTCTCTGGGCAATAGCTTATAAGTGTTGAGAAAGCTCCAATACACTAGGGCTTCTAAATCACCTAAAACCATCATCTACATAAAGATCTGGTTGCAAATTGTATAGAGAAAAAGCTCCAACGGATCTATAATGGCTAGTCCATCTATTGATCGATTGAACATTCAATTGATTGAACTTATTCGTGATTTACTAATAAAGTTCGTTGGACACTTTTGTCCATTTTCGATCGATCGAGCAATGAGCTTTCGATTGATCGAATCGATTGATGGATTGTCGATTCAATCGAGATTCGATTAACAATTATGAAAATCTTACTGCTTTGGGATTCAGATTCACAGTAGCCTTACATCTCTTTTAAGCCTAACTAAACATGTTCATTTAAGGTTTAAGGCTTGGGTTAGATGAATCAAATGTTTACCTATGGAATGAAACATCTAGAGTTAGGCTGTTCTGGAATTTAAGAGGTTTAGGGATAGGTTTACCAAGGTACCTTGTGTTTACATGTGTCTTCAAGCCTTGTTGGTTCAAGTCTTCGAATTTGCGGTCTTCAATGTCTTAGGCTCTATCGACTTAAGACACCCTCATGTCATTGACAAAACGATGCACTAATAGAGTATTCGTTCGAGTCCCGAGGAAGAGCTGAAGACCCCACATAGCATGTGGGTTGCGTGGATGATGTTTTAGGATTGTTGAATCGTGAGGACTTCATGATCGGACCGTTGGATGCGACTTGATCATGGCCCACTGTGATCATAGACATCTTCAGAGTTCATCGGATAGTTGTAGTTTCTTAGTATTATAGTGATTTTTGTCTCGAGCACTTTGTTTACTTTTTGATATTTTATTTACATGTTTTATTTGTTTTATGCTTTTATAGGAGGGGGATTTGTAATTTACAAAGTAGGATGTTAAAAGCAAACATGTTTTTCATTAACGGTTTTTTTTATATATATAAATGACCAACTTTTAAACTATAAAGGCTTGGACGTCCAACCCTAGTCTTTTTTTTTTTTCATGTGATGTTAATGAAAAACTTGAAGTTTTCTTCTCTTTCTCTTGTGTTTATGGAGAATGTGGTGTGAAACTCCATTCAATGTGAATCCAAATTAAAACTACATTGGTGTGAAGCTTGGTTCATCCATCTCTCCTCTCTTCTCAAACTCCAAATGTATCTTCCCTCACCATCTTTCTATGCTTCTCAAATCTTCTTCTTCTCATTTATCTTTTTTTTTTTTTTTTTCATTTTCTTTCTCTTAAACCCCAACCACCTCGACCTGTACCCGAACAAAAAGTCCATTCATACGTGAATCCGTATGTTCGTACAACTATACAGACAGTCCATAAGGACTGTTTCGTGGACCTCACTTCAACCATTTTCTTACATCCTTCTTCCTTATTCTTCTTTCTTCAACCAAAAAACTTAACCTAAACCTAAGATATTTTCCTTTCAAATGAACCATAATTTCATATTTCTCCAATTTCCAAACCTTAACCCTAACCCTAATTTCATTAAACCTAGAATCCTTTAGAATCCCTTCAGGACTTAGGTGATTCCCTTTAAAATAGTTCTACTCTCATGTCTTGGATGAAACTTCTTAATTACATTGGGTCTATTTCGAATGCGCGTGGATTAGGTACTACCCCTGCCTGTTCGGAGCTCGGGATAGGCGGAGGCTCCGAGGGTCACTAAGGGGCCACCCTGATGTATAAATTTTATGCACACCATCCATCCATTTTTTCCATATCATTTTAGAGTACTGGACCAAAAATAAGGCAGATCCAAGTCTAAAGTGGACCACACCACAGGAAGCAGTGGTGCTAAGGATATCCACCATTGAAACCTTTTTGGGGTCCACCGTGTTGTTTATTTTCCATCTAACCTGTTTATATGGATATGTAAACCTCGATGAATTGAAAAAATAAATATCATCTTGATCCAAAACTTTTGTAGCCCCAAATAATTTTTCAACAGTAGAAATTTAATCGCCACTATGATCATTTGAGCCTTGGATCTTCTCTATTTTTGGTTTCATAGTATAAAAATGATATGTAAAAATAGATGGACGGTGTGGAAAAATTCATACATCACGTTGGCCCTTTAGTGGTTGTCACGACCCTAAATCTAGTGTTGGTAATCCATGATTACTAGACACCAATTTTGGTTGACAGCCTCCGTAGAACTCCTATTGTGGGACTTCCAACTATCACATACTAAGTCCCATAAGCGAGGCTCCACAACGAGAATTTTTTAAAGTAAAGACAACAAACATGTATTATTTCTCAAACTTTTATCATATTCAACATATATTACTGTGTACAACTGAGCACATCAAGGCAAAACCAAAACATAAACCATGTCATATTTACTATACCTGATGTACATATTTAGGGTATTACAAAAAGTATATATACACTGATATGTACAAAACAAAAGGACAACTGGAGTCTGTAGCATCTACTCCTGCCTCCCTACTCTCACCTGTAAAAAAAAAAAAAAAAAAAAAAAAAAAAATAGACAGGAAAACTTGAGCTACTAAGCCCAGTGAGTGCGTGTGTGCAGTGAAAATGCATGTTTCATGCCATGCTCATATAATGCACAGGCTTTCTGAATTGAATCAATAAACTAAAGATATAATGCATTATGCCACTTTTTATGTTCCAATACAGAGGTGAGACTTCTACCCACTTGTAACATACATACTTTTTCAACGTTTCCACAACTTTCCATATTTTCCAATTGGATCACCAAAGTTTGAAACAGAGGCGGGACTCGCATATGATTGCTACCTACGTGTATAGACTTTTCCACCGTGGTCAACTACAGAGGTGGGATTACATAGTTCACGGGCTGAACTAGTCTAACCCACTTGTGTTTGAACCTCATTATCTGCCTAACAGCGAGAAGTCGTAAGTCGCCTGACAAACGATAGCGGACAATTTATGAGCTTGTCACATACAACCTATCTTTGCTTGCCCATAAGCAGGTCAGGTCAAACCTCTCAACCAATCGACACGCGTCGGTGGGAGTCGCTGCCTACTTTGGTATTTCGGCATTCCAGCGCTTTGTTCTTCCACCTGATCTAGGCATTGGTTGCTCCCAATGGTACCAATCGGGGTTTAGGGACTTTCACCCACGGACCCTCTGATCATGTCCTGTTGAATTACACATTTTCGGTGTGGTGTTCAACTCGTGTCATAACAAAGTATGTTTCATTGCATTTACAATCACCATATGCATGTATGCATGAGTCCACACACAAGCACAATAGATCATGTTTTTAAAGACAAGCAAAGGATGACCTTCCTCATATGGTCTCCTCATGAATTGTAAGTTTCTCGTAGGGGTCTCATGTAATGCATCCTGTATCTAGACGGTTCACATACTATTCATAGACACATCGTCTGTCGCAACACAACCCACTATGATCACCATACCATGATATGAATCATTCACTCTCAATCATACAATGATACATCAAATATGAATCATGCATATGATATGCACATGACTTAGCCAATCTAACTCCAATCCGGGATTTATTCTGCTATAAGACTTCATGTTACAAGCATGCTTTTTTTCAAGAAGTAACTACATTAAAAGGATGAAGGATATTTCTTTGAAACAATTCGTCAAACAGGTAGCGGGCGGACGTTGTAGGGACAAAGAGAGAACCCATTTGAAATACCTATGACTTTCATCTAATCAGCCATTAATAACCGAGTCAACTAACTTAGAAAATCCAGCCATAACCTTAAGAAAATCTAGCAATAACCTAACGAATTTAAATCAGCAAGCTAGTCTTCTATAGAGTTTTGAAAGAAAATCCAGCAATAACTTAACCAACTCCATCAGAAATTCCAGTAATAACCTAACCTTAAATGAAAATCTAGTAATCTACTAACCCTAAATGCAAATCCAGCGAAAACCCCCTAACCCTAAAACAGAAAATCCAACAATTATTTAACCTTAAAACAGAAATTTCAGCAATCTTCTAATCCTAAATGAAAATCCAGCGAAACCTAACCCTAAAACAGAAATTCCAGCAATTATCTAACCTAAAACAGAAATTCCAACATTCTTCTAACCCTTAATGAAAATCTAGCGAAAACATAACCCTAAAATAAAAAATCCAGCAATTTTCTAACCTTAGAACAGAAATTACAGCGATAGGGTTTTGAAGGAAACCTCAACGTACATATATACGTGCTCCTAATATATGCACTCACCTGTAATTATCAGAGGTTTGACTCTCAACCTTAGCTTCTCTTTCCTTTTCTTCTTCTTCTTCTTCTCAACTTCACACTTAACAAGAAAGAGTGCTGAAAAATAAAATGTTGAAGAAGGTTTTCATATGTGTGGACTTGAAATTGGTTTTAAAGGGTTATGGGATGTTTTGTGATGATTTTGAAAAGTTTGAGCGTATAGTAGCAATATAACAATGTTATTTAAGTAGTTGGAACTAACGTATTCCAAGGAGTTTAAAAACATCAAGGTCATTTGAGTATATTTTCTCAAAATATACATGTACATATCTATGCATAACTTACAATCTGGGTGTCCTATTGACATGCCGTTTTCGCCATTAACTCCGTAACTCGACTACGGTTACAACGGTTAGGCTCTCGGACCTAACGGCTTTTGAAAACTCGATGGTGGGGCTCTGCCAGATAAAATAAGGATGTAATTTTATTTCTCAGATTGTTTAATTTTAAGTCCATATCTTAAAATTCGAACATCGGGTTAAAATACGGCTTGCGGCTTGCTAACAGAACAACATTATGATCAAGTCAAAACATTCTCGAGGCCAATGGACCTATAGTCAACAACTATCCAGTGTACAAATCAGATTTCGGGATCACGGGTCTTACAACTCTTCCCTCCTTAAAAAAATTCATCCTCGAAATTTCAAAACATATCCGGTTATAACAGTACAATACAACAATAACCATATCATATTTATATGTACCAGATGAGGGTAACGACTGCGTATCTCTGCTTCCCGTTCCCAGGTTGCTTCTTCTACAGAATGATAACCCCATTTGACTTTAACTAAGGGAATGACTTTAGTACGAAGAACATGTTCTTTTCTATCCACGATACAAATTGGCTGCTTGATATAGGATGCATCTTCCCGAACTGTTAAGGATTGCCAGTCAATAACAGGTGCTATTATCTTCAGATCACATTTACGTAGCATCGAGACGTGAAAAACATTATGAACTCCAGATAATTGGGGTGGCAAAGCGAGACGATAAGCTACGGTGCCAACTTGTTCAACAATATCAAAGGGCCCTATAAACCTCGGGGCTAACTTTCCCTTAACACCAAATCGTACTACACCTTTCACTAGTGAAACTCGGAGATATACACGGTCTCCCTCGACAAACTCTAAGGGTCTACGCCGGCGATCTGCAAAACTCTTCTGTTGACGTTGAGCTGTAAGCATACGTTGTCGAATAAGATCAATCTTTTCAGACATTTTCCGGACAACTTCAGGGCCTAAAAGACATCGTTCACCAATCTTAGTCCAACAACTTGGGGATCTACAAGGTCTACCATATAACGCCTCATAGGGTGTCATGCCAATAGTAGCCTGAAAATTATTATTATATGCAAATTCTGCTAATGGCAAGTGGTCGTCCCAACTACCAGAGAAATCTAAGGCACATGATCTGAGCATGTCTTTGAGAATCTGGTTAACTCTTTCGAATTGCCCATCTGTTTGTGGATGATACGCTGTGCTAAATCTTAAAGTCGTCCCCATTGCTTTTTGAAAACTCTTCCAGAACTTTGATGTAAACCTCAAATCTCGGTCAGATACAATCGAAACAGGTACGCCATGTAATCTAACAATTTCGTTTATAAACAAAGTTGTGAGCCGATCTTTAGACCAAGAAATACAAATAGGAAGAAAGTGGGATGTCTTTGTCAAACGGTCTACAATAACCCATATAGCATCATGTCGACGTAAGGTTCTTGGTAAACCCACAATGAAATCCATAGTTATATGTTCCCACTTCCATACTGGTATCTCCAAAGGTTGCAATTCCCCTGCGGGTTTTTGGTGCTCTGCCTTTACTCGTTTGCAAACGTCACACTCTGACACATGCCTAGCAACTCCATGTTTTATTCTAGTCCACCAAAATTGCCTTTTCATGTCCTTATACATCTTCGTATATCCTGGGTGGATAGTAAACTGAGTGCGATGTGCTTCATCCAGAAGGGCCTTCTTCAATTCTGAGATATCTTGAACATATAATCTGCCCTGAAACTGAAGTCCACCATCCAAACCTATCTGCCACTGCAGTTGACTTTTCCCTATTATCGCATCTTTACAAAACAACGCCCATTGATCAAACTGTTGGGCTTCTATTACTTGGGATATCAAAGAGGGTTGAATTGTCAAGTTTGGTAATTGTACAACCGAGGACTATAAAGTCATCTCAAAATCAAATTCAGCTATATCTTCTACCATTTTCCACTCTCGCATCATCAATTGTGCCACTTGGGCCTGTGGCTGACGACTTAAAGCATCCGCCACCACATTAGCTTTTCCTGGGTGGTACTGAAGATCAAAATCATAGTCTTTCATCAATTTCATCCAACGTCTCTGCTTCATATTCAATTCGCTTGGGAAAAGAGGTATTTCAGGCTCTTATGATTCGAAAAGAGTTCGAATCTAACCCCATACAAGTAATGCCTCCATACTTTGAGGGCAAAAACTACCGCTGCTAACTCTAGGTCATGTACAGGATAATTTTGCTCATGAGGCCTAAGTTGACGAGATGCATATGTTACTACCTTGTCCTGTTGTATTAGGACACACCCCAAACCTATAAGTGAGGCATCTGTATAAAACAACGAATCCCTCACTCCCAGATGGAAGAGTGAGAATCGGTGCCGTTGTAAGACGAGTTTTTAGTTTCGCGAATGCCCGCTCACAGGCTCCACTCCAAATAAACATTGTATCCTTTCGAGTCAATCGAGTTAGTGGGGCAGCTATACGAGAAAATCCTTTAACAAAACATCTGTAATACCCTGCTAGACCTAAGAAACTCCGAATCTCAGATGCATTCTACGGTTGTTTCCATTGCAAAACCGCTTCAACCTTAGCTGGATCAACTGAAACTCCATTCTTCGACACTGTGTGCCCCAAAAATTTTACTTCTTCCTGCCAAAACTCACATTTTTCCAGTTTAGCATATAGCTGGTGAGCACGAAGGGTTTGCAACATCATCTCTAAGTGACACTCATGATCTTCCCTTGTCTTTGAATATATTAAAATATCATCAATAAAAACAACAATAAACTGGTCCAAATAAGGACGGAATACCTCATTCATCAACTGCATAAATACTGCAGGTGCATTAGTCAGATCAAATGACATAACCTGAAATTCAAATTGTTCATAACGAGTCACAAAAGCTGTCTTCGGGATATCCTCCTCCTGAACCCGAATCTGATGGTACCCAGACCGTAAATCTATCTTCGAGAAATACTGCGCACCACTCAATTGATCGAATAAATCGTCTATTCTTGGAAGCGAATACTTGTTTCTAATCGTAACCTTATTAAGTCACTATAATCGACACACAACCGTAAAGAACCATCCTTCTTCTTTACAAAAAGCACAGGCGCTCCCCAAGGTGAAGTATTCGGGTGAATAAACTCCAAACGACGTAATTCATCTATCTGTCTTTGCAACTCATGCAACTCTAACGGTGCCATACGATAAGGGGCTCTGGATATAGGGGCAGTGCCAATGATAAGATTATTCAAAATTTTGTACGTCTAACGGGTGGCAAATCTGGAATTTCCTGAAAAACATCTGAAAAATCACGTACTACCAGCAACTGTTCAATACATACACCTTTGGACTCGTTCTGAATACAGGACATCAAAGTTTCTATAAACTTATCTTTAGGATCAGCCACAAACTGAAATCAAGGCTGGTCAGGTATAGAAAAGGTGACTGTCTTAGCTGTACAGTCCAACACTGCATGGTACTTGGATAACCGGTCCATTCCCAAAATCACATCATACTCTAATAACTCCAAAACATAACAATCGATTGGAAGGACATACTCTACTATGTAAACAGGACAGTCCTGGCATATAGAACTCAACACCATTCTTTTCCCTAAAGGAATCAAGAGCTCTAATCCCTTAGTCATCGATGTTCTCAGCAATTCCAATAACTGACAAAAACTATTTGTTATAAATGAATGTGATGCGCCAGAATAAAAAAAGACACGTGCAAAAAGGGACGATACTACAAGTATACCTTTTATGACTCTCCCTTAGTCTGAGAATCTTTCTTCTGGATTGCATAAACACGAAGTTGCGTCTAAAGAGGTAAGGGTTGTTTACCTTGCTGCCGCTGTGACCGCTGTTGAGCCTGTTGTTGTTGGGGCCTATATTGTGTCCTATATGGTGGCCTTTGCTGCTGGGGCTGCTGATGTCTAGGTGGTTGATATGGTTGCTGTTTTTGCGGATTGAGACAATCCTTTTTACGGTGCCCTACACCACCACAATTATAACAGGCTCCGAAAAACTGTCGCTGAGGAACAGACGGTAATACTGGGGATCTGACATCAGGTCTGGCTAAAAACTATCGTTGAGAAACAGATGGTGATACTAGGGGTCTTACATCAGGTCTGGCTGCATTATTATATCTAACTGTAGGCCTCTTTAGGGATGAAAATGGCTGAAAACTATTACCGCTCTCTGAAATAAATCTCATCTTCCTTTGCTGATTCGAGGTAGATGGATGTGTACTTTGTTGTTGGTTCCAATCAGACTAAAAAATTTGTGCCTTCGCTACTACTCCCTCAAGAGTCGACAACTCAAACCCTCTAACTCGAGACCGCAAACTAGGACGCAAACCATCCTCAAATTTCCTCGCCTTCAAATCATTATCGGCTACTAAATGTGGAGCAAAACGAGATAATTCTATAAAACGAGCCTCATAGTCAGCAACAGACATCTCACCCTGAACCAAAGAATCAAATTCATGTGCTTTCTGACGACGAACAACTACGGGAAAAAACTTACGATCGAACTAGTCTTTAAATGCTTCCCATGTCCACACAAATTTTGGATCTACTGAACGAACAACTGACTTCCACCATTGGTCTGCCTCTCCTTGCAATTGATAAGTCGCTAAGGTAACACATTGCTTGGAAGTACAACCCATAACTTGAAACAGTTTCTCTATTTCTGACTTCCATAACTCGGTTGCCATAGGATCTAGCTTGCCAGAAAAACAAGGTGGATCTAGACGTCTAATCTCCATAAAAAGAGCACTGGCCCGCTCCTGCGCTGATGTCTCAGGAGTATAACTAGATCGCTGCTTTTGATTAGCCGTTATAGTTGACATAGTCTGCAATAGTTGTTGAAGTTGTGTTGCAGGAATAGGTATAACTGGATCTGGAACAGATTTTGACGTAGATTTTGACTTAGACTTGGGTTGTACTAGAGGAGTCTGAACAAGATTCTTTCCAGGCGGCATCCTATAGATAAAACACCGAATTAGCTTAAAAAGAACAAGTAAACCTATACAATATACACCATAATAAATAACCATACAACTCCTCTACTTCGCAAAGCATGAACCTAACAATTCTAACACAACAACATATAGTAAATACATTATATGATTTATGCAGAGATTTCCCAGATCATGCTCTGATACCATTTTCTGTCACGACCCTAAATCTAGTGTTGGTAATCCATGATTACTAGACACCAAATTTTGGTTGACAGCCTCCGTAGAACT
Organism: Magnolia officinalis; assembly: GCA_021015155.1. Lineage (NCBI taxonomy): Eukaryota > Viridiplantae > Streptophyta > Magnoliopsida > Magnoliales > Magnoliaceae > Magnolia > Magnolia officinalis. Next base: position 33,010,415 of record JAJHSJ010000018.1, on the reverse strand, counting down.
CTGATTGTGGAACTTCCAACTATCACATACTAAGTCCCATAAGCGGGGCTCCATAAGGAGGATTTCTGAAAGTAAAGACAACAAACATGTATCATTTCTCAAACTTTCATCATATTCAACATATATTACTGTGTACAACTGAGCACATCAAGGCAAAACCAAAACATAAACCATGTTATATTTACTATACCTGATGTACATATTTAGGGTATTACAAAAAATATATATACACTGATATGTACAAAACAAAAAGGACAACTGGAGTCTGTAGCATCTACTCCTGCAGCTCCCTACTCTCACCTGTAAAAAAAAAAAAAAAAGACAGGAAAGCTTGAGCTACTAAGCCCAGTGAGTGCGCGTGTGCAGTGAAAATGCATGTTTCATGTCATGCTCATATAATGCACAGGAATGCACAGGCTTTCTGAATTGAATCAATAAACTAAAGATATAATGCATTATGCCACTTTTTATGTTCCAATACAGAGGTGAGACTTCTACCCACTTGTAACATACATACTTTTTCAACGTTTCCACAACTTTCCATATTTCCCAATTGGATCACCAAAGTTTGAAACAGAGGCGGGACTCGCATATGATTGCTACCCACGTGTATAGACTTTTCCATCGTGGTCAACTACAGAGGTGGGACTACATAGTTCACGGGTCGAACTAGTCTAACCCACTTGTGTTGAACCTCACTATCTGCCTAACAGCGAGAAGCCATAAGCCGCCTGGCAAAACGATAGCGGACTATTTACGAGCTTGTCACAAACAACCTATCTTTGCTTGCTCTTAAGCAGGTCAGGTCAAACCTCTCAACCAATCGACACGCGTCGGTGGGAGTCGCTGCCTACTTTGGTATATCGGCATTTCATGGCTCTGTTCTTCCACCCGGTCTAGGCATTAGTTGCTCTCAATGGTACCAATCGGGGTTTAGGGACTTTCACCCACGGACCCTCTAATCATGTCCTGTTGAATTACACATTTTCGGTGTGGTGTCCAACTCGTGTCATAACAAAATATGTTTCATTGCATTTACAATCACCGTATGCATGTATGCATGAGTCCACACACAAGCACAATAGATCATGTTTTTAAAGACAAGCAAAGGATGACCTTCCTCATGTGGTCTCCTCATGAATTGTAAATTTCTCGTAGGGGTCTCATGTAATGCATCCTGTATCTAGACGGTTCACATACTATTCATAGACACATCGTCTGTCGCAACACAACCCACTATGATCACTATACCATGATATGAATCATTCACTCTCAATCATACAATGATACATCAAATATGAATCATGTATATGATATGCATATGACTTAGCCAATCTAACTCCAATTCGAGATTTATTCTGCTATAAGACTTCATGCTACAAGCATGCTTTTTTCAAGAAGTAACTACATTAAAAGGATGAAGGATATTTCTTTGAAACAATTCGTCAAACAGGTAGCAGGCGGACGTTGTAAGGGACAAAGAGAGAACCCGTTTGAAATATGTATGACATTCATCTAATCAGCCATTAATAACCTAGTCAAATAACTTAGAAAATCCAGCCATAACCTTAAGAAAATCCAGCATTAACCTAACGAATTTAAATCAGCAAAGCTAGTGTTCTATAGGGTTTTGAAAGAAAATTCAGCAATAACTTAACCAACTCCATCAGAAATTCCAACAATAACCTAACCCTAAATGAAAATCCAGCAATCTACTAACCCTAAATGCAAATCCAGCGAAAACCTAACCCTAAAACAGAAAATCCAGCAATTATTTAACCTTAAAACAGAAATTTCAGCAATCTTCTAACCCTAAATGAAAATCCAGCGAAAACCTAACCCTAAAACAGAAAATCCAACAATTATCTAACCTTAAAACAGAAATTCCAGCATTCTTCTAACCCTTAATGAAAATCCAGCGAAAACCTAACCCTAAAATAAAAAATCCAGCAATTTTCTAACCTTAAAACAGAAATTCCAGTGATAGGGTTTTGAAGGAAACCTCAACGTACACATATACGTGCTCCTAATCTATGCACTCACCTGTAATTATCAGAGGTTTGACTCTCAACCTCAGCTTCTCTTTCCTTCTTTTTTTTTTTTTTCTTCTTCTTCTCAACTTCACACTCAACAAGAAAGAGTGCTGAAAAATAAAATGTTGCAAGAGGTTTTCATATGTGTGGACTTAAAATTGGTTTTAAAGGGTTATGGGATGTTTTGTGATTATTTTGAAAAGTTTAAACGTATAGTAGCAATATAACAATGTTATTTAAGTAGTTGGAACTAACATATTCTAAGGAGTTTAAAAACATCAAGGTCATTTGAGTATATTTTCTCAAAATATACATGTACATATCTATGCATAACTTACAATTCGGGTGTCCTATTGACATGCCGTTTTCGCCATTAACTCTGTAACTCGACTACGGTTACAACGGTTAGGCTCTTGGACCTAACGGATTTTGAAAACTCGATGGTGGGGCTCCGCCAGATAAAATAAGGACATAATTGTCATTTCTCAGATTGTTTAATTTTAAGTCCATATCTTAAAATTCGGACATCGGGTTAAAATACGGCTTGCGGCTTGATAACAGAACAACATTATGATTAAGTTAAAACATTCTTGAGGCCAATGGACCTATAGTCAACGACTATCCAGTGTACAAACCAGATTTCGGAATCACGGGTCTTACAGTGGCCCTCGGAGCCTCCGCCTGTCCCAAGCTCCGAACAGGCAGGGGTAGTACCTAATCTGCCCCCATTTCGAATCAACTTCTTACTAGTTCATTCGTACGAGCATGTGGTAGCGTAGCATTACATGTAATTGCTTATTTGATTAATTGTGTGGACTATGATGAGGTTGCTGAAATTTCATACTTTTGTTGCTCATGTTTAAACCAAAAATCAGATTTCATCTATCATCCTATATTAGAATCATCCTGCATCAAATTTTATAATGCTCTGATACCATTTTGATAGTGGACAACCAGCCAATGCATCAAAAGCTCCAGAGCTGTTGGTGAAATTCGAGCACCGATTTATCCCTATATTCTGACTCTCTTAGGCAAACCCTAATGAGTCCTTCCCATGGGCAACCCCCACGTCTCATGGGTCCTCGAATCGCACGATCCCAAAATTGGTCCCACCTCGTGGCCATCCTGCATCTCAAAGGCCACAACTTATAGGCCACCCCACCCCTAGTGTGGAGATACGATGCATCCTTGGAGTCGCACCAAGATGCCCCTGCATCATCCAACCCCATTGGTGAAGAGACTCGATCATTGGGCTTCCACTCTGATACCACTTTGAATCTACAATGATAGTCAATAGAAATTTTGTAACGTTTGTTACTCATATTAATCCTTTGTCTAATTTTATTATGTAATGAAGTCAATAAGTTTTCTACGCTTATAACATGGACTCATGCCTATGGACCTATTAACCGAACTATTATATGCTAACTCCACAACATGTAATATTGCATTCCATATCCTAGTGCGATCACCCATGAGACATCTCAACAAACTATTGAGACTCTTATTAACCACTTCTGTCTAGCCGTCAGTCTGAGGGTACTAACCCGCCGAAAACTGGAGCCGCGTACCCATTATGTGCCAAAAATGTCTTCAAAAAATAACTCATGAACCTAACGACCCGGTCAGACACAATGATTTTGGGCAAACTGTGCAAACGAACTACCTCCCCAAAGAATAGCATTGCGATATTGGAGGCATCTGAAGTCTTAAAACATGGAAGGAAGTGGGTCATTTTAGAAAAAAATGATCCATTGTGACAAAGATGGAATCTTGCTTCTTAATAGTCTTGGGAATCCCAAACACAAAGTCCATGTTAATGTCCTGCCATGGCGCGTTTGGCAGTGGCAAAGGCAGGCATATATAATCATGTATTTTGCCTCTTCTGCTTTGCCAGCTGACAAGTACGACACTCTTCAATAATTTTGGCTATGTCCCGCTTGAGACTTGGCCAATAGAATCTATTTTACACGAGAGCAATGGTCTTGTCGCAACCAAAGTGACCTGCAACTCCTTCGTTATGAAGCTTCTAAACGAGGAAATCCCAAAAAGAGGTAGGGGAATAAAGAGTTTGTCACCTTTAAATAGGAAATTATTGTTTAAGACAAAACCATCATTCCTCGACTGGTCATCCAAAAGCGACACATATACGACTAAAATCTAGGCGAGCAGCGTATTCATCTATAAGTTGCTCAAACCCAGTAACCTCTACACTCTTTGATTGTAAAAGCATCACTCTACGACTAAGGGCGTCAACAGGTTTGTAGTCGACGCCGGCCTTATGTTTCAATACGAACAAATATTCCTAGAGAAACTCAATCCACTTAACATGCCTTGGGTTTAGCTTATTCTAGGAGTTAAGATAACATAAGGCCTCGTAATAAAAAAAAAAAAAAAAAAAGACAAATTCCTACAGTAGCATATAATGTCACAAATGTCTCAAAGACTGGACCATCGCATATAACTCATTGTCATGGGTAGAGAATTGTTGCTTTGCATCATTCAACTTCTCATAATGAAGCATCACACGCAACTTCAAAGACTTTGAAAAAGTCTGGAAGGTGCATGACGGGAGCTCACTCATTTTGCCATTTATCTCTTTAAATGCTCTAGAGGTTGCTTTAGGTCATGCAAACTCTCGTTTCTTTATGCAATCAGTGATGAGAGCCATGATGGAATTAAATCCTCTGATGAACAACCTATAAACAATAACTAAGTCGTGAAAGTTTTGCACTTCGTGAATATTGTGTTGTTCAAGTCACTATATTATGACCTTGACCTTCTTGATGTCTGCTCTCATGCCCTCAGATGAAACTATATACCCTAAGAAAATAATGCTATCTGACAAAGTACACAACTAGGAACTTACCCATAAAGGATCTCAATACTTGGGTCATCACTCTCATAAATGTGCTTGGGGGCATTGGTCAAGCCAAAGGGCTTGAGTAACGACTCATATAGCCCGTCCTTTGTCTTGAAGGTTGTTTTCCACTTATTTCATGGGTGTATATATATTTGGTGATACCCACTCTTGAGGTCTAGCTTTGAAAATACTGTGGCACTGACCATCATGTTTAACATATCATCAAGACACAGTATAGGAAATCAGTACTTGACCGTGATTTTATTGATGGACATGTCATCCACACACATGCGCCAAGTACCATCTTTCTTAGGCGTGAGAAGGGAATACATGACGCACGAACTCATACTCTCCTAAATGAACCATTTTCTTAAAAGCTCATCAACTTGGTTTTTTAATTCAACATGCTCTGTGGGGTTCATTCGATAGTGAGGAAGGTTGGGTAGCGTCAACCCGAGGACAAACATCGGGAAAAACATCACTAAACTCATCTACCATTGGAATTGCCTCAGATGTCAACTCTACTCTAGCCTTGGGTGTAACTTCTCTGGCCACAAGGACATACACTGTCAAATCCGACTCAGTTTCTTTTTCAAACTCCTTTACATATATAATATGAAAAGACTTAGGCTGGGATTTCCTCATTTCTTTGGGATTACCCTTTTTAACACCCTCCTTTTCTGGAGTACTTTTGGGCAGAAGAGGATTTACCTTTATCCTCTCGCCTACGTGCATAAAGAACACGTATTTGAGCGACCGAACGGTTTCACATCTCTATCGTACAACCAGGGCCTACCCAAAATGATGTGGTCCACATCCATGGGCACAATATCACACAATAGTGTATCTCTATAAGATGCGAACTAAATGAGAATGACATGCTGCTGCAAAATCGGAATAGAAGGCGCATCAACCCATGACACTCTATAGGACCTACGGGTGAGGGATGAGTGTCAAACCCAACCGGCTAATGGTGCTAATTGAGACCACATTGGTGCAGCTGTCATTGTCAACTATCGCCTTGCAGTTCTTTTCTCCACACTTGGCATAAGTATAGAAGATAGTGTTTTAACGCCAATCATCGCTAACCTTAGCCTGAGTTAAGGTGCACCTGACTACTGCAAGTGACATGGTACCGACTCCTCCTTTGTCACTAGCACTTCTTTTGGGCTCATACATACATTTCTTTATATTCGGCCTGGTCATCCACATCCTCATAAAAGCCGTCAATGAAAAGTGCATTGGTTTGCTCTTTTATGGGGCATTGGTATGCGCAATGACCAAACCCTTAGCAGTTGTAACACCGCATGGGCCCACTTCCTCTTGCATTGGTACCTTCACCCTTAGTATCCTTAGGGTTAGGTTGCACACCAACTGGGGCCCGAGACTCCCAAAGTTAGGCGACTCGCGGGAGTCAAATCACCTCGTGAACTGCGGTTTCACGTCCTTCTCTAACTCTTGCACTACCTAATAGGTGTGCTCAAGGATATTGACGGCATGAGGAATAAGCTCCCATTAAAGCTTAGATCTGAGGCCTATCCTAAATCTGGAAAGGATGACTAATGGGTCCTCCTGGATATTTCATCGCATCATATATTCGTCAAACTTGGCCATGTAATCAACCATGGACATGAATCTCTGACGAAGGGATTGCCAATTTCATCTTGGTGAATCTCACTCTAAGGGGATCAGATGTTTCATACCACTCGAAGTGGTGATCCATGTTTGTTAACCAATCAAGGATTCGCCTTGGGATCTAAGCGACCGTTAAAACTCGACACATCTACTTTCACATTCTTCATGACCACCGCTCATTTGGATCATAGCAGTCATGGAACTCTCTCTGGGGTGCCTGACAATGCGCCCCACCACGACCACCACCTCATGCCTGGATTCCTACACATCATCCAACGTGACTTCCTACATCATTATGTGGAGGGCTTCCCACTTGGGACCGGCCATCTTCCCCAGTGGTGTTGGGGTTAGATCGTAGGGAAGTCTTTAACTGATCAATGCAGTTTTTTCTGGGGTGCCAATTGGTTATTGTCGGCTCAATATTGCGCCTCTATGACTATCAAACGGGTGTTCATAGTTTGCATGAGCCTCGGTGAGTTGTTTTAGACTCATCATGGAGTGAAGACCAAGACCACGCCCAAATCGTGTGAACATGCACAGTGAAACCTAATGTGAAGACACTACACCACCCTATATGACCCTAGACAACTCTAGATGAACATATGTGACTCTATATGACCAAGGAGACAGCTAATCCTAAAAATCCAACAATTTAACTAATGAAATATCCTGATGCCAAAATTCAGCAATGTGGCGAGAAGATCAATGAGTGTTAGGAGAATTCAGCAATGGGATAAAGGAAATAATAGTGTTAGTTTTTCAGCAATAGGTCAAAAGAAACCCTGGCACTAAAATTCAGCAATATATCACAAAATGTAACTAATACTCGAAAATTCCAGTAATGCGGCATGTGAATTAACTAGTACCACAAATTTCAGCAGTATACATAGTGAAATAACTAGTTCAAAAAAAAATAAAAAATCAGCAAGATGCAAACTATGCCGAGTATGATAGCAAGATGCAAACTGTGCTGACTATGATGATGAACACCCTAAATGTCATTTCCCAAAAAAAAAAAAAATAATAATAATAATAAATAAATAAAAAAATAAAAAAAAATCATTTTCAATGCATCTTCCTTGAAAATAGTTCCAACTTAAAGAGAAGTAAAAAATGCATTTTGTTTTGAAGCACTGAAACATACAGGATAATGCATGTTCGAGGGCTGTTTTCTGAAATGCAGCAAGCTTCTTAACACGTTGCATGTCTGCAGAGTCTCCTACATAACAGCATGCAGTAAAGGAGATCAGCTATCTAGTATGAAAAAGATATACAATAGTGCATACTTCAATCAGATGCCATTTATATAGAAGCAGATTAAAAATAATAATAATAATAATAATAATAATAATAATTAAGAAACAAAGAAAGATAAGAAGGCAGATAAAGTTGCTTAATTGGAATATTGATGCTTAGATGGTTTAGCAATTCTCTGAAATGGAGTGGCAACAGTATACCACATTAAACAATGCTAAAAACCAAATAAAATAAGATATAGAATTATCTGGTCCTAGATTGCAGGACATACGGTGTCCTGCAACACCCATTTCTGTACATGTGGGGTTCCAGTGTTCATCGACACAGACCGTCAATCTGGAGGCCCCACCATGGATGGAGATCTTTCAAAAATCTCCAAGATCAAAAGATCTTAGAGATCCGTGTTTGGCATTCAATCAATCTACCCTATGTTTAAATTGCTTTGATACCAAAATTTGATGCAGAATGGTTTTCTAGTTTAGGATAATATATTAAATCAGATTTTCAGTTTAAAACATTTGCAATAAAAGTATGAAATTTCGGCAATCTTGATAAACCAAACAATTAATTTAATAAGCAATTACATGTAATCCTATGTTACCAAGTGCTTGTACGAATGAACTAGTAAGATGTTAATTTGAAATAGGCCAAACGAAATTAAGAAATTCCATTCAAAATATGAGGGTAGAACTATTTTAAAAGGAATCACCTAAGTCCTAAATGGATTCAAATCATTATATGTTTAAGAAAATTAGGGTTAGGGGTTAGCGTTAGGGTTAGGGTTAGGGTTTGAAAATTAGAAAAAATTGAAATTATGGTTTATTTGAAAGGAGAATCATGTATGGCCAAAGCGAGGTCCACAAAACAATCCGTACGGACTATTCGTACAACCGTATGAACATACGGATTCACGTATGACTGGATTTTTTGTTCAGGTATAGGTTGGGATGATTTGAGTTTAAGAAAAAAAATAAAAAATAAAAAAAGATAAAGAAGAAGAAATTTTGAAAGGAAAAGAAAAAATGGATTAGAAAAAATACCTTTAGAACTTGAGAAGAAAGAAGAGATGGATGAACAAAGCTTCACACCGAGGTATTTTTCATTCGGATTCACACCGAATGAGCTTTCACACCACATTCTCCCTAAACACAAAAGAAAGAGGAGAACTTTATAGTATAAAAGTTAGTCTTTTCCAAAAAGACCATTAATGAAAAACACGTTTGCTTTTAGCCCCCTACTCTGCAAATTACGAATACCCTCTATAAATCATAAAACCAATAAAACATGTACTTAAAATTTTAAGAAGTAAACTAAGTGCTCAAAACAAAAATCACTATAATCCTAAGAAACTAAGACTATCCGATGAACTCTGAAGACATCCACGATCATGGCGGGCTATGATCAATTCACATCCATCGGTCCGACTGTGAAGTCCTCGCAATCCAACAATTTGAAAATATCCACCATGCAACCCACATGCTATGTGAGGTCTTCGGCTCCTCTTCGGGACTCGAATGGATACTCGCCTAATCACAAGGTGATGTAGAGCGGGTCGCAAACAGTTTCATGGCCAAGATGGATCAGAAAAGGCCCGATCGACGACAGAAGTGATCCGGACCGTCGGACCTTAGATCGGGCGTATCTCGCAATCCGGAATGAGTTAGCTGACGTAAAATATATGATTTTGGGGTAGAACGAGCTACTTTAGCCAACCAACCTGGCTATGCCGGGTTGCGTAGCCCGGAATTGCGAAAAACCCCTGGATCGACGGTCGTTTCCCTGTTTTAATTTCGTTTTTACTATAAATAGTAAGTTTTAGTTTGATTATAACTCTTCACCCGTCGGGTTTTAGGAGTTGCGTCCAACGTCAAAAGAGCTTAGAATAATTAGGGGAACAGTTTGGTGAAGCCAAATAGGACACTTACTATTTTTGGCCAAAAACCTTGTGCACTAGTAGACATCACGACTGTTTATAAATAGTAAGTTTACTATTTATAGTAAGTCGCGGATTCTAGGAGTTTTAGTTGTAGTTTGATTATGATTTCTTTCCCATTGCTTGGTACCCCTATTTAAAGGGTTGTGAACTCATTTTTAGTCATCAATTAATCAATTTTGAATTTCTTAGAATTTATTTCTATTTCCTGCTTTCCTTCTTCATGGATTCAAGAAGTCTCTGTGAGGAGTCCAGAGAAGCTCCGTGGATTCGGAGTAGTTATCCTCATCACGTTCATCTCTGCGTCAATTGGTATCAAAGCGAGGATTCCCCTCGGGCCGATGGCAAACAATGAAGGTATGAATCAAAATCCTGTGGACGGTGATCCAGGGATTCGTTATCTTTCGGAAAGAATGGAAGCTTTCCACCGGGAGAGTCAGTTGACCATGCAAGGGCTGCAGGCAACCCTCGACCATCTTGTGGATGCGCTACTTCCGCCCCGAGCCCTAGGCGGTGCTCCACCACCCATGGTTGCTGTACGACGTAACCCCGATTTTCGTAGAGCACTACCAGTGGCAAACCATCGGGCTACACCAGATGAGTCAAGTTCTAGCGACGAGGACCTTAATGAGGGTTTTGCCCGACGACCAATCCATGGAGGCGATCATCTAGATCGTGCTAAAAAAGACTATCGAGGTAAGGCTGAACTTCCTAGTTTTAATGGTTTATTACGTATAGAAGATTTCCTCGATTGGCTAGCCGAAGTAGAGAGATATTTTGATTATATAGACGTGCCAGATCATAAAAGGGTCAAATTGGTAGCGTTTAAATTAAAATTCGGTGCCTCTGCATGGTGGAAACAATTACAACTCTCACGGGCAGTCAGAACAAGGCGCCCATCTCATCATGGCCACGGATGAGACGTCTTCTTTGGTCACGATTTCTCCCCAGTGATTATGAACAGATATTATTCTAGCAATATCAAAATTGCCGACAAGGAAATCGAACCGTCACAGATTACACTGAAGAATTCCAGCGGTTGGCTACATGAAACGATATGTCAGAATCTGAGTCATAGAAGGTGACATGATTTATAGGTGGGTTGCGACCAACAATTCAGGACCGAGTTCAGATGTACCCAGTCGGGACCGTGGATGAAGCAGTTCAATTGACGGATAAGGCTGAAACACAACTTGTAAGAGCTTCATATTCTTCAACTCGACCCCCCATGATGGGTCCCACGCAGGATCCATTGCTGGCACGAGGAAAAAATCTAGTAGGAGAACGTCCTCAACCTCCTACGACCGCAAACCATGATATGGGGAGTGGCTCATCCAAACCTCAACGTGCAGCACCCACAACAGCGGGTCCAAGTAGGATTCCAAATCCTTATACTCGGCCAAGGTCAAACAATTGTTACCGTTGTGGCCAACCAGGCCACTTATCAAACACTTGTCCTCAACGTCCTGCAACACACTTGACTATAAACGAAGGGGGCACTGAAGATGAGGCCGCAGAAGAAGACCATGACTTTGATGAACATGAACAAACCACTGAAGAAATAACAGGTGGCGATGAAGTGACAGGCGAGGATCATGGCGAATTTCTAGTTGTGAGGCGATTACTGTATACCCCACGAAAGGAATTACATCCACAGCGACACAATATATTTCGTACTCGGTGCACTATCAACGGAAAGGTCTGTGATGTGATCATAGACAGTGGTAGTAGCGAGAACATCGTCTCAAGAGTGATGGTGGACAAGTTGCAGCTATTAACGATGAAGCATCCTTCCCTGTACTCAATTGGCTTGATAAAAAAGGTGAATGAGACTAAGGTAACTAAACAATGCACTATCTCGTTTTCAATTGACAAAAATTATAAGGATCAAATACTTTGTGACGTGGTCGACATGGAAGCTTATCATATGCTACTCGGTTGACCCTGGCAGTCGGACTGTGATGCGACTCATCGGGGATGAGATAATGTTTACATATTCATCAAGGATAGTCGAAAAATAATCCTTGCCCCTATGGCACCAGAGAACCACCCTAAAGCTTCTAAAGTGGAGGGGAGTTCCCTCTTGACCATTCAGGATTTCATGGAGGAATCCAAGGAAACCGGCGAGGTATACGTCGTAGTGGTGAAAGGCGAGGAAGAGGAACCCTCAAACATCCCTCCAAGTTTAAGACTATTGTTAAACAAATTCAAAGAAGTCTGGCCTGAGGATCTACCTGATGGATTGCCCCCCATGAGGGACATCCAACATCACATAGACCTCATCCCTGAGGCTAGCCTGCCCAACCGCCCTCATTATCGGATGAGTCCGAAGGAGTGTGAGATACTTCAGGGGCAAGTGGAGGAATTGATCCGTAAGGGTCTATTGAGAGAGAGAGCATGAGCCCATGTGCCGTACCAGCATTATAAACGTAAAAAAAGGTGAAAGCTGGCGCATGTGTGTCGATAGCCGGGCAATCAACAAAATTACATTAAGTATCGGTTCCCAATACCACGGTTGGACGACATGCTCGATATGCTAGAAGGGGCCAAGGTGTTCTCTAAACTAGATCTAAGGAGCGGGTACCATCAAATTCGTATCTGACCCGGTGACGAGTGGAAAACGGCATTCAAGACCAAGGAAGGGTTGTATGAGTGGCTGGTCATGCCCTTTGGCCTATCGAACGCACCAAGTACTTTTATGCATTTGATGAATCAAGTTCTAAAACTGTTCACTGGCCGATTTGTGGTAGTATATTTTGATGACATATTGATATATAGCCAGGATGAGGCAGAGCACAGGAAACATCTCAGGCAGGTGCTGCAGGTCCTACAAATTAACAAGTTGTACCTTAACTTGAAGAAGTGTAGTTTTTTAACTGACAGCCTGTTGTTTTTAGGATTTGTTGTAACGTCCAAAGGCATTCGTGTGGACAATGAAAAGGTGTGAGCTATTAGGGAATGACCGATCCCGACAAACATTCATGAGGTGAGGAGTTTTCACTGGTTGATGACTTTCGATCATCGATTTGTGCGATATTTTAGCACCATAGTCGCGCCTATAACAGATTGCATGAAAAAAGGACCGTTCCAGTGGATCGATAAAGCGGACAAGAGCTTTCATGAGATTAAGCATCATTTGTCTACAACACCGGTCTTGGTGCTTCCTAATTTTGACAAATTGTTTGAGGTCGAGTGTGACGCTTCATACGTCGGAATTGGAGGAGTGTTATCACAGAAAGGCAGGCCGATAGCCTTCTACAGGAGAAGCTCAGCGAAGCCCGAAAGAAGTGGTCGACTTATGAGCTTGAGTTATACACAGTTGTTCAGGCGTTGCGACATTGGCGGCATTATCTCATTCAAAGAGAGTTTGTTCTGTACACTGACCATCAAGCATTAAAGTTTATTAATAGTCAGACTAAGAGTAAATCGTGTGCATGCTAGATGGGTTGCATTTTTACAGGAATTCACGTTCGTTTTGAAGCACAAGTCAGGGCAACAGAACAAGGTGGCTGATGCACTTAGCCGTCGTGCATCACTACTTGTTACGATGAGCAACGAGGTGGTCGGCTTCGACTGTCTCAAGGAGCTGTATGCCGAGGATGAGGACTTCAAAGATTCTTGGATGAAGTGCCAAGAAGGTCACCCCGGTGACCTTCATATACAGCACGATTTTCTCTTCAAAGGGAATCGATTGTGCATCTCCCAAAGTTCTCTGAGGGAGCGGATTATTCAGGAGCCGCATGGAGGTGGCCTCGGTGGACACCTTGGATGAGACAAGACACGAGCTCTTGTGGAAGAGCGGTATTACTGGCCGCAATTAGTACGTGATGTGGGAAAAGCCGTAAAACGTTGTCATGTTTGTTAGACCTCCAAGGGGCAATATCAGAATACAGGCCTCTACACCCCGTTATCTGTACCTGAAGGTCCTTGGGAGGATTTATCAATGGACTTCGTGTTTGGTCTCCTACGAACACAACGCGGTATGGATTCGGTGTTCATGGCGGTAGATTGTTTCTCCAAGATGACACACTTTATCCCATGCAAGAAGACCCTTGATGCAACACACGTGGCGAATCTATTCTTCAGGGAGGTCGTACGGCTACATAGGGTCCCCAAGACCATTACTTTTGATCATGACACGAAGTTCATTAGCTACTTTTGGCAGACTTTGTGGACTCGATTCGATACACGACTTCAATTCAGCAGTGCCTACTACTCACAGACTGATGGGCAGACCGAAGTTGTGAATCGTACGTTGGGAAACCTCCTTCGCTGTATTTCAGGAGAAAAACTGAAGCAGTAGGATTTGGCCTTGTCTCAAGCAGAGTTTGCATTCAACAACACGGTGAACTGTTCGACAGGAAAATCACCATTCCAGATTATCTACGGACGAGTGCCTCGCTACGCACTTGACTTGGTCCCTCTGCCCAAGCACCCAGGCACGAGCATTGCATCAGAGCATATGGCAGACAAGATCATGGGCATCCATGCGGAAGTGCAGACCAAGCTATATGCCTCAAACGAAAAGTACAAGGAACAAGCGAACAAGCACCGGTGACAAAAAGTGTTTGAGGTGGGCGACCGCGTTATGATCCATCTGCGCAAAGAGAGATTTCCCACTGGGACGTACAACAAGTTGAAAAATAAGAAGATTGGACCCGTCTCAATCATTCGAAAGATCAATGACAATGCTTATGTTGTTGATCTTCCAGATGACATGGCGATCTCACGGACTTTCATCGTCGCGGACCTGACCGAGTATTATGAACCAGAACAGGATGAGAACTCGACGATGAGTTCTTTTGAAGTAAAGGGGACTGATGTAGAGCAGGTCGCGAACAGTTTCATGGCCAAGATGGATCAGAAAAGGCCCAGTCGACGACAGAAGTGATCCGGACCGTCGGACCTTAGATCGGGCGTATCTCACAATTCGGAATGAGTTAGCTGACGTAAAATATATGATTTTGGGGTAGAACGAGCTACTTTAGCCAACCAACCTGGCTATGCTGGGTTGTGAAGCCCGGAATTGTGAAAAACTCCTGGATTGACGGTCGTTTCCCTGTTTTAGTTTCGTTTTTACTATAAATAGTAAGTTTTAGTTTGATTACAACTCTTCACCCGTCGGACTTTAGGAGTTGCGTCCAACGTGAAAAGAGCTTAGAATAATTAGAGGAACGGTTTGGTGAAGCCAAATAGGACACTTACTATTTTTGGCCAAAAACCGTGTGCACTAGTAGACATCACGACCGTCTATAAATAGTAAGTTTACTATTTATAGTAAGTCGCGGATTCTAGGAGTTTTAGTTGTAGTTTGATTCTGATTTCTTTTCCATTGCTTAGTACCCCTATTTAAAGGGTTGTGAACTCGTTTTTAGTCATCAATTAATCAATTTCGAATTTCTTAGAATTTATTTCTATTTCTTGCTTTCCTTCCTCGTGGATTTGAGAAGTCTCTGTGAGGAGTCCAGAGAAGCTCCGTGGATTCGGAGTAGTTATTCTCATCACGTTCATCTCTGCGTCACAAGGACACTGGGGCTCGGACCCTTTGATATGTGAATAATGATGTTCATAATGTGATGTTCCCATCACACACGAAAAAATATATAATTTTCAGAAAATGAGAAGATTTTTATTTTTTATTTTTGAAGTACGGAGATGAGAAGAAGATGTAAACAACATTTTCCAAAAAAAAAAAAAACAAACAAACAAACAAAGAAAAAGAAAAAGAAACAAGAAAAGCCATTTTCCTGGAAACAGAAATTCCTCTGTTAATGTTTTAATGAATACAAATAGACCCACCAAACAATGCCTTCACATATCACAAAGATTGTGTTTTTGGTGAAAGGTGAAGTTGAGCATTGTGGGGCTCACATGTTGTATTGCATCCAACCCATCCAAGAAGTGCACCTCACAATGAAGATCAAGCAAACAAAATATCAAGCCAATCACCAGGTTTTTAATTTAATTTAATTTTTTATTTTTTTATGGTGTGGGCCACCTGATGATTGGATCAGCGAGAATTCTGATTTCACGGCCTTCACTAATGCTTGGGAGAAATAACCAAAATGTCCTCATTTTTTTCTTCTAGATAAGTGGACTCAGTGTGTTCCTGAACATGAGGACCAAGCGAAACTAAGAGCTAGGTGTCCCATGTTTTTTTGGATGATGTTTGTTTCATGGTGTGGTCCACCTGATGATGATCGGATCGTAAGAATTTTGATTTTCTTAAAGCAACATAGAATGTGTTTTTGGAGTGAAATGACTAAAATGCCCTTATTTTTTTTTCTTTTTCTTTTTCGTGAGAAGTGGAATCAAGTGTTGTGGACCCACAGTGATGTGTATATGACACCCAACCTATTCAAGAGCTCCATGTTGTATTTTGTTTCAAAATTTATATTTAAATTTGAATTTCAAATATTTTGGTTTCCCTCCACATTTGAAATTTCTGATGTTTTGGATGGTGGATTTTGTCTCACATCGGATTTTCCAAAGAAAATCTTCTTGTATATAAGATAGGCTTTTTGCCTTGGGGCTTGAGCCCCATTCAGGGGGCATGTGAATTTGGTCCTGTGGGGGGCTATGCCAATAACTCTAATCTATGTCATTGAGCACACACGCGCCTGCGCGAGCCGAGCCCAGCTAAGTGCAGGTGCGGGTGTACTCGCGTGGGTGTGTGTATGGGTACTCGCGAAACTTTATTTGCGAGAGTGTGTTGAGACAAAAAATAATAAAGATTGAAGAAATAAAATCAGAAGAAAGACTAGAGCAAAAGAAGTAAAAAATAAAGAAAATAAAAAAGGGGGAAAGACATTGTGTTGCGCGCACCCGCGCAAAGCATATTTATTGAGCGGGTCCGCGCAACATCGGTTCAATCAGGATGGATTAGACGGTTAAGATATTGTGAGAACTGGGTCCCGCAGCACGGAGATCGAGGGTTCGCACGTGTGGAAGCCTATAAATACCCTACTCTCCCTCTCATTTGGACACAACGAATACGACGAAGAAGATCAGAGCTTTAAAGAAAACGAAGACCTTGAAGCTATTCTGAAGAGAAGGAAGAAAAAAGAAGAAGTGGTGTTCTTCCATTATGCCGTCCTGCGCAACAAGATCAACACGAAGGAGCAGAGATGCTGTCGGAATCTTTGAATTCCTTCAAATATACAAGTTTTCCTCAAGCATATGAGAGTTTCTTGCGATTCTGGATCATATTCTAGACGAATTGAAGAAGATGCAAAATGCTCATATATGTACAATATTCCTCTTGCTAAGATGAACAAATCACAACCCGAAATGCTGTCGAAATCATCATTTAAACTCATTCAATACTTGTATTCTTTTGTCGAAAGTATTTTATCTTGGAATCAAAGGATAAAATGATGTAAATGAATTCAGAATGAATAAAATATGATGATTTTTCTCTTCATTCTTTCTTTGTTAATTCAGTAAGATAATTCTCGAAATCAAATACATTTCGTTTCTTGTCGAAACAAAATGGCGACTCCATTGAGGATCTTTCTATCTTACTTGATATTAACTTAGAAATTATTTAGAGAACTTCATCATTGTTTGGCGTCACGCAGATGCAAAAATGGCGACTCTCAACGGAAACATCCTTCCTTTCATCTCCAAGATAAAGTACATTTTTATTAAATATTAATCAATGTTGTTTTCATATCTTCTGACAGAACTACAATACAACACACGTATTACAGGTACAATCAATGATGACCATTAAAAGCAGAACGATTTTCTACTTCACTCCAAATGGATTCGTAGTAGAATATGCATGTGATCAATCTCAAAACCTGAAGAATCAACTAATCAAAAAGAAGATGATTCTCGTTAAGAACGATGCTCCACGAGCTGTCACCGGAGTGATATCTGCATCACCACTTGCACAAAATAGAAAAGACGAATGGATCGTCGTTTTGAGAAGGAAGTCAAAGGCTCAATCTCATGCGGCTATCAAATTAACTCCACCATAAAGGATTGGAGGTTCGATAACAAGTAATGCAGCCAGGAAGAATCCTGCACTTGCTCCTCCAACACTTTACCCAGGGAAATCCGCCTGCTCTCTAACATCGCATTACTATCCAGCTTTGCCTGTAGCTAACACTCGATGGACGAGAAAAGAAAAGGGTAAATCGCTTGTGGAAGAGTTACCATCCCCTATATCGTCGCAAACAACACCTTTACGAGTTACATTGCAATTAGTCGAATCCTACGGAAACACTGTAGAACTTGACAAAACTTCTTTCTTATTGAGCCCTACCACTCCAATACGTTTATACTCCACCCTGACAACAGCTTCATCAAGGAATAGAGAAGCCATTTTGTACATGGCAGGAGTCAGTCAGGGTCCACCACCAAGTGTTGATGAGCGCATGGTCGAGATGACACAAGCTCAAAGAACTTTAATGGAAGAGTGTAGAAGTCTCCGAGAAGCTTTGGCCACCCTTGCTCACAATGTAGCCCAAGTGGCAGCTCTGCCTATGATGGCTGCAGCCATCTAGAGCAAGATCACATGGGTTTGCTTCGGCTACCAGAACAACGACACAAGAAGAAATGCAATAAATGGTCGCAGAAGTCATCGGAGAACGTGAACATATAGGGAGATTTCGTTACGAAACACCGTATCCAAAGGAAATGGAGGATGTGCCATTCCTGGCCAACTTCAAACATCCAGATTTTCAAAAGTTTAATGGAGATGGATCTCTAGAAGAACATCCTGTACACTTCATCACGACAATGGGCAACTTCTCCACTGTTTCACAATACTGTTTGCGACTGTTCGTGTCTTCCTTGACAGGTAAAGCATTTCGGTGGTACTCTAATCCGACGACAGAATCGATACGAACTTGGGAGCAGATGCAAGACATGTTTATATCCAATTTCTTTTCGTCAAACCGTGATGTCAATATTGCAGAATTGGCTTCTGTGAGATAGAGAGAAAATAAACCTGTGGAAAAATTTATTGATAGATGGAAAACTTTAGCGGCTTCGTGCAGACTGTTCCCCGAAGAAAAGGAACAAGTAAATATGTGCCTAAACTCCATGGAACCAGGAAATGCTTTTGGTCTCACAAGTGCTAATATAAGAACCTTCAGATATCTTGCAACAAAGGCACATGCATGGGAGTTGATGGCTAGGAAAATGTCAGCATTTCAAAATAGAACGGAAAGAAGAGGATCAAATAGATCATGGTAAATGTTGTTGATCGGGAAGAGAAAAGAGGTATTTTTCACAATAAACGAGAAACAAGAAAAGAGAAGACTTAAAACATTATAAGGGTCGTGTAAATGATAAACAATCTCGATTATATGACTCTCACAAAGAATATGCTTTCGAGAACGAAGATGTTTTGCCAATGATGGAGAAACTATTAACTGCTGGAACTATCAAGTTACCCCAGCCCAAATACTCAGAGGAAGTTGAGATGACGAAAGAAAAGAATTATTGTCGTTATCATCATTTTCTGGGGCATCCTACAGAAGCTTAATTCACATTGAAAGACGTATTATAGAAGATGATAAAGCAGGGCGAGATAATAATAAAAAATGAAGAAAAGTGAGAGAGAAAAGTAACTGCAAACGCGGCGTCTGCAAAGGACCCGCCAAAGACAGGGAGGGATAAAGGGAAGGCTATTATGATAAGAAAAGCACCATTTTTTATATCTCCTGCAACAAGCTCCATAAAAAATATTCAATATTATTATTCACAGCTCCCTAGGTCATCTACTGAAAAAATCAGTCCAGACATTTTAGCCTCTATTTGCCAAAGAGAAGACGAACCAGTTAAAGAATTCATCGTTCAATGGAGAATTCTGGGGGCATCATGTCCACAACTGGTGAAAGAAGAAAAACAAGTCATGTATAAAATGCATAAGACCAGATATTATAATGAGTCTTATTGGTCAAAATATACAAAACTTTCAAGATTTAATCGTGAAAGCATGCAATCTGGAAAAGCTCAGTGGGAAAGTGTTCAATTTTTATATGAACCGGTTGTTTCAAGATTCCAAAAGGACTTCGACTGGTAATGTCAAGGAAGAAAGAGAAATGGAGAATTATCGAGATGAACAAAGAAATTTTGATGAAAGAAATACGAGCAATTCTCCAGTGGGAAAAATAAAGAAGAGATTTGAACAATTCAATAATTGCGAAAAGTATACATTTGAAGAAGATGATATACTTGCTATGATGAATCAACTATTGGCTTCAGAAAAAATTAGGCTGCCATGGCCAAAACGCCCAAAAGAGATGAAGATGACAAAAGAAAATGATTATTGTTATTATCACCGTCTTCTTAGACATTGAACTTGGAACTACTTCAACTTGAAGAGAATTTTACAAGAAATGATGGATAGTGGTGAAGTTGTCATAAGGAAAATGTATGATGTAAGAGAAAAAGTAACAGCACGCAATCCTGATTGAAGTCAGTAATGATTATCTAGAAGAAAAGCCATATTCTAATATGAACGCGACTCTTCATATTTCAATGATTAGAATTTGGAGTTACATGTATTCATGACAATGCCCGATTCGTAAGAATATATCATCTCTAAATGTTGTTATATCATCTCTAAATGTTATTACAGTTTTGATTATGAAGATTATCAGTATAATACTTCTTAATCAAAATGGGGCAATACAAGCAGAAAGATGAAAGAGCCTTCCCTCAAAGGCAATGTCATTATTATCCTTCTCCTTATATGAATAAAAGGCAAGATTCTCAAGCGTATCAAGCGCATATCAAGTGCATCAATATTATCGCCAATTATAGCCGATTAATGCCAAAATCAATATTATCACCATCACAATTTGCTGCTGACTACTATTACAAAAGCCATTATCGTCGAACTGATATTATTGCCAAATTGATACACTATTTTAAAACATAAATATTATCAAGGATACTATTATCAGCAATGGCAATATATCATTTGTCGACTTATCATCCACCATAGCGGCGATGGCTATTTATCATATACGGCAGCGGAATGCTACGCATAAGACCTACCACAAACGGCGATATATCAAATATTATACGGGCAGCAGTGAGAAGCCAGTGACCTTAAAAAGCCCGCGAAGGTCATTACATGCTTAGACCCAAGCGGGTAGTGGATGAAGCCAACAACTAAAAGCCTTAAGCGACCAAAAGTCCATAATGGCCAATTACGCATGAGACCAATGCTATCTGTACAGCTTCCAACAACGCCATGGGGGAAGGTGAGAGAAAATTCCCTCTCGTGAATGGGTCCGACCTGGCAGACGAAGAAAAAGCGGGCTGCAGTGTGCGCTCTTGAGCTTGTCCATAGATAGGTCAACCATGCATAAGACCCCTAGATTCTTGGTTTGATTACAGTAGAAACTCATGAGGACGAGTCTTTAAAATAAACTACCCCCTCATCGATGGACTGGCGGCCATGAATTTGGTGCCCTAAGGTAGCCTTGTGCGCCCCGTGAATTCTAGAGAATTACTATGGCCAACCCTGTGCATAAAACCCATCGAGTTCACTGCCCCGGTAGCTTCACTGGGCCCCTCTAATGGATCGTGGTTTGTGAACTCCCCGGCCACGATAAGTCCAGTGAACTCATAAGAGTTACAGAGACCATTCGCGTAAGATCCGACTCCGACTGCTTATGAGTCTAAAAAACTGTGCCCGCTCCACTACTCAAGAGCTTAAACTGCGTGTGGAAGTGTCCAGTCCAGTCTAGTTAAGTTAAGTCAAGTTAAGTCAAGTCCAGTCAAGTTAAGTAAAGTCCAGTCAAAGTATATTCAGTCAAAAGTATACTACTAGCTCTACTACTCAAGAGCTTAAACTATGTGTAGCATCAAAATGCTGCAGATACATATATGATCATCTACTTTACTTAAGATATGCTCAAATATGCAATTGTCTGATATGATAAAATAAATCATGAAAATATCAAACACTGATTAAACAACATACAGAAATGTATTTCTTTTAAATCAGTTCAAATTACAGCGATAACAAGTTTGTTGAAAATACTCGCTACTTTCTATTCAAAAGTTAGTTCTTCAAGATCAACTATATGAATTACAGATCTTCAATTATAATATGCTTATCCTTCTGAAGAGAATGACAATGTTTTCCTGTCTCTTGCTTTGTCGATGACGAAGGAAGGTTATCTCGTAAATTCCGCAAGGGTGGAGGAGGATAGAATTGTGAAGAATCATCATTTTCTCCTGGAAGATTCGAAAGTTCATATGCTTTCTTCAAAGGAGCATCAAATACTATCCGTCCTTTAAGAGTATCAGTAGATTTCAATTCGCAAATATTATCTTCTGAAGAAATCTTTATGCAAAACCGGCCTGGAGAGGGGGCTCGATTTGTTTCTTCAAAGTAGCCAATGCCTTGGTCTTTCTGATAATCTCTTAGGCAAAGAGAAAGAATCCATATGGTGTGATTTACCGGGTAACAATTGTTCACTAAGTAATATTGATGAACCCACCAGTGCATCCAACAATAAGAAGCATGAACTGGATAATTATAGCCAGGAATTATGAAACGTGAGCCAGTGTTAACGTTCAAAAGCTGGCTTCATATTAAAGCCCAATTATATGGTCCAATGCCATAATTTCTCATTGATTTAGTGACTATATTACAAGTCACTGGTACAGTCTGATCAAATCCAAATTGACGAGCAAATCTACCTGGATAATATGGTTCACGCCTGAATGTGCTACCTTCCCTCAATGGAAGAGTACTGGACCTGATGGAAACAAGGAACGAATGCTCACCAACAGAGATAGAATCATTGTCTATAACTTCTATGTCCTCTGAAAAGCTAGTAAATGGAAATTAAAAGAAGTCGATAGAATCATTATTCTCTATTTTTCTGGTGACTCAACCCTTCGACTTCTCAATCATCCTCCTTAGTTGATAATGATGAAGAGGAAGCCGATGAGGATTTGAATATGCTCTTTCAGAATCAGCAAAGGTCCAAGGAAAATATACTCTTAGCCTGCCTATGAAGAAATGCCATGGAGCACAAACTGGAAAAGATTCAGAGATAGAATCTTTAGAACCGAAAATGACATTTCCGAAGGCACAATATAATGAGCAAAGAACTGGAGGAGCTAACGAATATTTCTGACCCTCCGCCATTGCACTCACAACTACGAATAGAGATGATCTAATGATTTCCATTTTTTTTGAATTGGAAAATATCACCAAACTTAACCAGTTAGCTAGGAAAGTGGCCAATTCACAAGAAGAATTATATTCGGTGGTACTCTTAATATTTTCACGAATAGTCTTGAGATCTCAATGATTATGGCCTGCAAAGCTGTCAAGATAAATATTCGGTTATTAAAGCAAGATGATCTGAATGTATATAAAATGAAGACTTCAAAAGAGAAAGTAGGAAGAAAGAAATATACTGTAGTTTTCGGGAGAAATGAGCCAACCAGTCAAAGAGATTAATTTCATCGGGAAATTAGTCATTTCTCTGAAGAGTTCAAGAGCGGTTTTTGAAATCTCAAATTTATTATCTCCCGCAGAAGTAAGAGCGAATTCTTCGTTTAAAGGTATATATGCATCGAAGATATTGCCCATGATAGGAAGACCTGCTATGCAAAGAAGATCCCATAAGGTAATACTCATTTCACCCAAGGGAAGGAGGAATGAATTGGTAATTGGAGACTGAAATTGCGGTAATGAGCCGCAATGCGTCTAAGTACGGAATGTGGCGGAGCTATAGAATGTAGACTAAGTCCTAGAGGGGGGTGATTAGGACCAATTTAAAATTCTGATTGCCTAACTTAAACTAATTTGCAATTAAACTAAGCAAGGCAATATAACTCTAAAGGCTTCCAAGCCAATAGAGGGTCCAATCACATAGGCTACACTTGATATGCAAGTTTAGCAACTAGCCTATATAAGATAGTGTATATTAGTGTGTGAGATGTGATTCCAGTCAATCCTAAACATTCATCTAATCATGCATCATATTTAAACATCCAAGACACATAAGCATAATGTAACGTCTTGGAAAAATTCGTAGAAAGACCCGAGTACCACCTCAGGTAGAAATCATTGAGGACTAAATCCTTTAGAAATTAGACAAAAATTAACTAAGTGCTAAACTAAATCATCTGTTGAATTAGCTTGAACAACTTTCTATACGATCTGTAAGACCTAAAACCAGTAGAATCGCTGACACTACATTACCTAAAAACTTAGAATCAATCTCTAAACCCAGTTGCTCTCGAGAGCACATTGAAACTCCCTATCGGACCTAGACTGCACGTCGAAAGTCCGATGACAACAAAACTATACAATTATGACCGCTTAGCTAGACTTAACAACCATCTCGAAAATTAGATCCAGATAGTATCCAGAAACGCACAACTTGGACCCGGAGCAAAGTGTGTGAGAAACGCGAATATCTTTAGAAAATGAACCCGGATTTAAGTGATTTGGGCCATTCACTTGCGGGCCAAATTTAAGGTTTCTGATCGTCAGAATCTGACCCAAATACACCCTCGGATCAGGGAAATTTCCCTACATAGGTCAGTGTACTTGTGGCCCTAATCGAGTGATGATGACCGTTGAAACTGGTCCGTCACGGTCGATCCACAAATTCGATTGGATCAAAAACTTAACCTGGCCTAGATCTAATGTCAGGGAACTTTCCCCAGACTGTATGCTGAAAGGGGGCCTCCAGATCAGCTCCATTGGATCGAAACAACCAACTTTTGGCTATAACCTAAGTATACCATGGCCTTGGGGCCATTGAGGTCAGTTTTGGGCCTATATAAAGACTTAAACCCACCCCTCTCTCATTCCATACGAATTTCAAACCCTAGGAGTGAGAAGAGAGGAAAAAGAGAAGGAAAGAGAGAGAAAGTGAGAGAGAAAGTGGGAGATCGTTGCTGGGCTTTGATCCCACCACTCCACATGCCGAATCAGCCTTCCCATGTCGTTATTCCGGCGATTCTGGTTTAGTTCTTGGGTAAGAAATTCTAGCCCTAACCTGTTTTAGGGATTCAAATAGAGCAGATGGTGGAATAGTTAACTTATTTCATGCTATAGGTTGTCGTTGTGCCGTAGACAAAGACATAGCGTTCGAACTGAGTTTGTTACGTGTTTACCAGCGAAAGGTGCGGACTATAAATGCCTAGGTTATGGTTTTCAAGGCTTTCAATGTTAGTTAATGATTTATGACTAACTTGATTACTATCACATGTGCTTAGATACGATATTTTTGTATATTACATATATATAAACTATGTTGATTTTAATGCATCCCATGTGCTTGTTGAAATGTTTGAATGAAATCATTTTCATGATTTGTACTTGCCATGACTATTAATCATGAATACATGTTTGTTGTATGTATAACAACTCCTTCATGAAAGGATTTGCTATAATATAAGCTATAACTAAATTAGGGTATGTACATAGTAATGTGTAGGTTAAGTGTTTGATAAAATGCCTGAATGAGTATTTGTTTGCTGAATTGTAATTATTAAGGGTGTTGAGATAGGATTCTCAACTGCCTTATCTACGTGTATAAATTCGTTCGTGTAACCTATCTTACTACTACATGATTTATGAATGAAATGCCTATCTACGATGACATGCATGTACTCTATGTGTTTGTGAAAATGCTTTTATGAGATTTATATTTAAATTGGTTGCTACATGTTGTTTAGACTAGCACATATGAATACCTTTTGTATTTGAAGTGTGATTGGGACTACTGCATAGTCCAGGCAATTGTAAAAGTTTCTTGAGTAGTGGTCGAGGTCGTTTCGCCACACAAGACATGTTTGAGGAATCCGAGTCGTACGCTAATTGTCGACAGTGGTTAGGCCACGCAGAGTGTTTACGCGCTTCATGTCGATCAACTCAACGTACGCTCGTACCAGTCAAGCTTGTCAAGTAACCCGATTGGCCAAATGTATGTTCACCATGTATGGACGTTACTGCTTGAATCTAAGGTACCAACTTACCAGAGAAAATCCCGTTTAACCTTGGTACCACGATCCGCTAAGACTCATGAGCCGGGCATGGTGGTATGGACACCGTGGTCGAGCTATCGGCCTACGCCGGGGTGACTAGCCTCCCCGTAGTGACCAGTGAGCAACCCAAACTCGAGAGCCGAATACGGTGGTATGGGACACTGTATTCGAGCTGTCGGCCTACGTTAAGGTGACGAGCCTTTCTCGTAGTGACCTCGAGTATAAACTAAGGCCTACGCTGAGGTGACGAGCCTCTTCGTAGTGACCTGAAGTTTCTTGTCCACTGCTTTTAAATCAGGAGTGACGTTGCCCTATAACTTGCCTATCATATGTGATAAACTAGGATTGACGACCCTAGATGGATCATCGTTGGGTCAATGATATAAAGGGAGGTACCTTAGCTTCCCAAACCTGCTGTACGAATGAGTTTAATTAAGAATTTGGCTAATCACGCACATGCACCACATTTGCATGTGCCTTTGGCGTTGGAGTTGAGCACAGAGGAAGGGGTGCATGCCGCGATCGTGAGATGATGTCGCAGAGGGAGTGTAGGCGAGGGCATGCATCATTACAACATATCATTCCTTTATTAATAAGAGTACTTAGGATATGAGTGTTATACTGCTTTATCATTACTGCTTGATTGAATTGATAACATGTTAACCTTTGCCTTATAGCTCCACTGAGTTGATCACTCACTCCCACTCTCGGACGGTGTTTTAAAACACCAACCAGACTCTGGTTTAGGTGCAGATGACGACAATGCTTATGAGGCGGAGCCTGATTATTATGATGACGAGGAGGAGTTCTCTTACATGTAGTTATCAGGCGGGTCTATGTACACCATGTTCTGATCGACGGGGATTACCGTGATGTTGACTAGATGCCATTACACTTGTTATTTTTGTATTTTGAAACGCACCTTTATATTCATTTTGTCCATTTTGGGAGTATGCATGTACATAGTTAGCTTGGTAACATTTTCACACTCTGGAGGTCTACAACAACTTATATGTTTTATATACTTATCACAGTCTTCCGCATGCGTAATCTAATTGTCTCCGGAGTATGATATGTTGATTTGGTATAATCTCATTCATGTTTAATGCACTAACACGAACAACATTTAATCATCATTATCTATGTTGCATAAGTGATGATTGGAACTCGGGAGTTGGGCTCCTGCTCGACCCCCGATTTTCAGGGCATTACACATAATTAAATAAATGCGCAAATAGCAATCACAAACACGATCATATATAGTGGGCTATGTGCCTACTCCACTCCTAGCATCCACACTCAATCCCAGAGTGCACCGAATTTCACTATCAGAGGTTTTAAATCAGGTTCACCTCAAACCTTTACAGCCCTACACATGGACTCTACAATTTATGCCTTACACAAGAGCAAAGGTCCTAATCTCGAACCTTACAGTTTAGGCCACACAGGCTAAGGTCTTAATCCCCAACCTGACAGTTTAGGCCACACAGGCCAAGGTCCTAATCCCCAACCTAAAATTTATGCTCTACACAAGAGCAAGGGTCCTACTCCTAAACCCAACAATTTAGGCCACATAGGCTAAGGTCCTAATCCAGAACCTAAGATTTATGCTCTACACAAGAGCAAGAGTTCTACTCCCGAACCCAACAATTTAGGCCACACAGGCCAAGGTCCTAATCTCGAACCTGACAGTTTAGGCCACATAGGCCAAGGTCCTAATCCCGAACCTAAGATTTATGCTCTACACAAGAGCAATGGTCCTACTCCTGAACCCAACAATTTAGGCCACACAGGCTAAGGTCCTAATCCCGAACCTAAGATTTATGCTCTACACAAGAGCAATGGTCCTACTCCCGAACCTAACAATTTAGGCCACACAGGCCAAGGTCCTAATCCCGAACCTTCGTTTAGGCCCACCGGTTAAGGTCCTAATCTTGAACCTTCGTTTAGGCCCACCGGCCAAGGTCCCACACAAGGCACTTACGTTTAAGCACACAGGCCAAGGTCCCACACTAGGCACCTAATCGATTTTGTGGATAACAAACTTTTTTCCTCAATCCTTTACAAGGAATGAGGCTAACCTTTGGACTCCTAACAATAACACTTGTCGGATTGAGTTCCTTTTTGTAGCTCCTCTTGGGTTGCTTGATTTCCACTCTCCCGTGCTTCAATCAGCCCCCCGATGCTCCCCCGATCATGTTGTCGCTGCTTCGCCAAGGCTTCAGCTCCATAATCAATCTCCTTGCATTTGATTCTTCTTCAAGATGACCAAGGTGATGGAAGTGGGTTGAATCTCCTACAACTAATGGGAAGTTGTTTATCCTAGGTAATTCAACCGATGGACACTCTAGAGTATCATAGAGACTATAGATATACCTATAAGGTTGGTCTCAATACTCTAGAGAAGGCATGAGATCATGTTCTTCCTTAATAGAGCATAGAATGCTTGTTGAGTTTTGAATCACAAGGAAGAGGACATGAATCTCAATGGAAAAGAGTTCTAGGCTATAGATTAGGCTTGAGATGCACTAGAGTCTCTAAAATGCCTTAATCCATCAATTTCATAAAGTTTTGGGTCCTATATTTATAGAGAAAAGGTCCCAACGGATATAAATAGGCTAGTTTTCAATGATAATTGGTGGCAGTCGGTGGCACCGAATTAAATCCTGAAGTTGCTAGCAAAAACAATCACTTTCAGTGGCAGCTTCGGTGGCACATTCTGCCACCTAAATTGGACAAATTTTCCTGTTTAAGTTCTTTATCCTTTAAATCTTCAACAACTTCATTCTTCCTTAAGCCAACTCTAGAATGATAGAAAATATGAACTTAGAATGGCTTGAATAGATGATCTAAGTGGGTTTTCCTATTTTGGTCCAAATCATCTAGAGGTTAAGGAGTTGTTTTGGGACAAGGGTTAGGATCACCAAGGCCACCTGTTTACCTGTTCTTGCCACCTTGATGCTTCTGCTCCGCTGTGTCTTCGGTCTTCACATTCCAAGGGCTCAACCAACTTTATGACACAACGACTCACGTGATTGACAAACCAGGGTGCAAAAATGAGTGCACTAACAAAGACCAGTGGTTGAGGAAGCCTTTGAAGTTAGCCGCATCTCCATAAAAATATTTTGATGTAGCTATGATCGTGTCAAATAGGCCAATTTGCTCCAGAATAGTAGTATGCTTCCAAGCAATGGCTCAAGCCCAAGCACTATAAAAGCTATAAGGAGACAGAAGACCCATTGCCAAGAATTTTTCTGTATTCCAAGATGATCTTTCAGAAAAGAAGTGTTGTTGAGCATTTTCGAAATAATGAGCAAGAAAAGGTTGCTGAGGATCATCGCATGGACGTAAAAATCTCATCTTATGAATTCTACCAACTCTTTGGCGGAGTCCATCCTCCGTCAGATATCCTTCTAAAAGAATTGGTTCTGTAATAATCCAGTTGTCCACGGAAACAAGACTGTTCTGAGTCATTTGATTATATGCTTTGCTGTGCAAAATCGACCAATGACGTCGCAAATTGATGGGAATAATAACTGTCTCATTCTCAGAAGAATTATAGAATTCCAAAACTTCTTCATGAATCTCTATGCAGTCCCAAGTGTTCTAGAAATTTTATTTAGATCTTGAAGAAGATGGGTGATTCTTCCCTCTTGAAGACAAAGCCTTCGAGTGCTGCATGTTTATAGATTGAGAGTTATCACGCCAAATATAAAGTCTTGAAGAGCAAAAGAAGAATTGAAGACTTAGAAGATTTTGAAGCTTCTAAAAAGGTCTTTGTGCAAAAGAAAATGATTGTGCGGTGGTGTGCAACAAAAGATGGTTGTGCAAAGGCGCGCAGAAAGAATTTTGTTGAAAAGAGGATACCAGCTGCACGGAGTATGCGTGCAGAGACAATCGGTTGCGCGGGAAATTGCCAGACGAGCAGAGTTTCACCAACAGGAATGAAAAGTGAGAACAAATGGTTGGCTCCAGTATTTATAGAGAGAATGGACCCGACAGTGATTGAGCAGGACCCGATTGAAGTGTCGCGTGGGTCCGCGTAACGATATATGAGCACAGAAAAATGATAAATTGATCATATTTCTTTGTTCTAAAGAAAAAGAACAAACAAAAGGATCAAGGGGGCATCTGTTGAGACAAAAAATAATAAAGATTGAAGAAATAAAATCAGAAGAAAGACTAGAGCAAAAGAAATAAAAAATGAAGAAAATAGAAAAAGGGGAAAGACATTGTGTTGCGCACACTCGCCAAAGCATATTTGTTGTGCGGGTACACGCAACATCAGTTCGATCAAGATGGATTGGACGGTTAAGTTATTGTGAGAAGTGGGTCCCGCAGTACGGAGATCGAGTGTCCGCACATGTGGAAGCCTATAAATGCCTCACTCTCCCTCTCATTTGGACACAACGAAGATGACAAAGAAGATCAGAGCTTCAAAGAAAATGAAGACCTTGAAGGTATTCTGAAGAGAAGGAAGAATAGAGAAGAAGTGGTGTTCTTCCATTATGTTGTCCCACCCAATGACATGTTGTTACGCAAACACGCGCAACAACATGTTCTTGCGCGAGGATCAACGCAAAGGAGCAGAGATGCTGCTGGAATCTTCGAATTCCTTTAAATATATAAGTTTTCCTCAAGCATATGAGAGTTTCTTGCGATTCTGGATCATATTCTAGACGAATTGAAGAATATGCAAAATGCTCATATCTGTGCAATATTCCTCTTGCTGAGATGAACAAATCACAACCCGAAATGCTGCCGAAATCGTTATTACACTCATTCAATACTTGTATTCTTTTGTCGAAAGTATTTTATCTTGGAATCAAAGGATAAAAGGATGTAAATGAATTCAGAATGAATAAAATATGATGATTTTTCTCTTCATTCTTTCTTTGTTATTATTCAGTAAGATAGTTCCCCAAATCAAATACATTTCGTTTCTTGTCGAAACAGAGTGTACTCGCACTTGTGCCTTTTGTTTTAAACCAAAGAGATGTGACTGTTCAATTGGTTGCACCTGTTGGGTGTAAACCCAACGGACGTAACCCTTTCAAAATGGTGCTTAATGAATCACTTCAGAGTCTATATAAGGACTTCCGTTCCAGTTTCAAATGTATGAAAATCTTTCTTATCTTCTTAAAACTCTCTCTGTCTTCTTGTTTACAAGTTTTGATTGCTGAGTTCGTCGTTGAGTCAACTCGGCACTTTCGGGTTAAACTGCAAGTGGTTCGAGCCCACGTACGGTGAGTGCACCGCTGGGACCAGGTCATAGTCGCTGTATCCTAGAGGTCGATTGCTCTGGAAACCTGTTGCACTTGGGACGCTATCCAAGGAGAGCAAATTCAATTTCAAGCTGAGTGACTCATGTCACACCTCGACTCAAATATATAAGTTTTCTATCTCAAATTCAATTTTCTTTTTTCTTTTTGGTTCTTAGTTTTAAATAGTCTATTCGATTAAACCAAATACTCCAACAATCTTGAAATCGAATTGTTGAATTAAATAGACTATGACTACCGTAACAGTAAATGCTTCTGCCGAGTTAGCCAAAATCGAACCATTTGCTAGACAATGCTTTAAACGGTGGAAACAAAAACCGATGTTCGCACTAACCACCCTTAAAGTTTCATACATATTGTCTGAATCATTTACTATAGATCCAACAAGTCAAACTAAAGTAGTAGATGAAAATAATTGCAAAAATTATCTTCTGAACTCTTTTTCCAACGAACTTCTGCTAAAGATATATGGACCGCTTTGGAAAAGAAGTACATTTTGGAAGATGTAAGCGCTAGGAAACATGCAATCGCTAATTTCCTTCATTATAAAATGACAAATGATAAACCTATTACAAATCAGATTCATGATTTTTAAAATCTAGTTCATAAACTGTCGTCAGAAAGAATTAAGTTGGATGAAGCGTTTCTGTCAAGAGCGCTGATAGAAAAGCTACCGCCCTCCTGGAAAGAGTATAAGAATAAAATGAAACATAAAAAAGAACGGTGTTTCATTGGAAACTACAATCGTACACATATGAATAAAGGAGGCTAATAGAAACAAGGACCAAAAAGAAAATGAAAATGAGATATATTTAAAGGCGAATCTTGTGAAATCAATTGGGAAAACAATAAGAAGAAAAATGGCAAATGTCTTAACTGTGGCAAACCTCGATATTATGCCAATGAATGCAAGCTCAAAAAGAAGAATGCAAACAATCAATTCAAGAAAAAAAGGAAATTACTACAACTGTGGAAAGCCTGGGCATCACATTAAAACCTGCAAGATTAAGAAAAACAAAGATAAGCCGCAGACTAATCATACTGAAATAGACAATGAGTCTGACATGTTAGTAGTTGTGGTGTTAGAAGTCTTTCTTATAAACAACTTGGAGTGGGTATTAGACACTGGTGCAACTAGACATGTGTGCAAGGATCCTAGAATGTTTACATCCTACCAAGTATCAGGAGATGATGAACAGGTGTTCATGGGTAATGCTAGAACATCTCCAGTTGTAGGGAAAGAGAAAGTACTTCCGAAACTTACTTTTGAAAAGACTCTGCTATTGAATAATATCTTACATGTGCCTGACATTATAATAAACTTGGTCTCTGATTCGCTCATCAATAAGGCTCGTGTCAAGTTAATATTTAATTCAGATAAACTTGTAATGACTAAGAATAGAACTTTTGTTGGTAAGGGATATTGTAGTGATGGTCTATTCATTGTAAATGTATCCAATGATGTCCTACATATGCCTGACATTAGAATAAACTTGGTCTCTGGTTCGCTCTTTAATAAGGCTGGTGTCAAGTTAGTATTTGATTCAGATAAACTTGTACTGACTAAGAATGAAACTTTTGTTGGTAAGGGATACTGTAGTGATGATCTATTCATTGTAAATGTATCCAATGATAATAATAATAAGATATCCAGTTCTGTTTATATCGTTGAACTCTTTTATCTATAGTATAGTAGATTACGTCATGTGAATGCAGTATCTTTAAAGAAAATGAAAAGATTAGGTTTATTACCTAATATATCTAATGAAAAATTTGATAAATGTGAAACATGTGTATAATCAAAATTCATTAGAAAACTCTTTAAACGAATAGAACGATCCTCTGTTCTATTAGAGTTGATACACAGTGACTTAAGTGATTTTAGAAATCACGTCTATAAGTGGAAAAAGATATTACATAACTTTTATAAATGACTACTCTAGGTTCACTAGAGTTTATCTGTTAAGGAATAAATATGAAGCTTTAGATGTTTTTTCTAAGTACAAAATTAAAGTTGAAAATCAGTTAAATATAAAAATTAAAAGACACAGAACAGATAGAGGATACGAGTATAAATCTTCTCAATTTAGAGAATTATATGAAAAGAGTGGAATAATTCACGAAACTACAACTCCTTATATACTAGAACAGAATGGAATAGCAGAACGTAAGAATAGAACTCTAAAGGAAATGATGAATGCTATGTTAAACAGTTCAGGCTTACCTTCAAATATGTGGGGAGAAGTAATTCTATCTACTTGTTATATCCTAAATATGATTCCTTCTAAATCTTCTGAATAAACACCTTACAAACTTTGAAAAAATCATATTCCTAGTTATAAATATATTAAAGTGTGAGGGCATCTTTCTAAAATAGGATTGCTTAGAACTAAGAAAAGAAAGTTAGGCCCTAAAACAACCGACTGTGTATTTATAGGGTATGCACAAAATAATGCAGCCTAAAGGTTTCTAGTTTTAGAGACTAAGGATAATATTCTAAAACCTAATATAATTATAGAAACTACGAATGCAGAGTTCTTTGAGAACGTATGTCCTTTGAAATCTAAGTCTATAGGAATAGAGGAAGTTAATGAATCAAATATCACGCCTATAAATAAAAGTACTTACGAGAAAGTAGTAGAAGAGATAAAACGAAGAAAAAATACTAGAGTTAGAAGAGAAACTAACCTAGGAGAGTTTTTTCACCTTCTTAGTAGAAGATGGTCCTACAACCTATACAGAAGCGATTAACTCTCCAGATGTGACATTCTAGAAAGAAGCAATAAATGATGAGTTGGAATCTATTATATCTAATAACACTTGGGAACTTATAAACCTACCACCTGTAAACAAACCAATTGACTGTAAATGGGTGTTTATAAAGAAACTAAAATCAGATGGAACTATTGATAAGTTTAAAGATACGTTAGTAGCAAAAGGCTTTAAACAAAATGAAGGAATAGATTATTTTGATACAACTATTAGAGTCTTAATAGCGATAGCTTCCATATATAAACTACTAGTACACTAGATGACGTTAAGATGGCTTTCCTAAATGGAGATTTAGAAGAAGAAATATATATAGAGCAACCTCAAGGTTATACGATATCAAGTAAAGAAAATAAAGTATGTAGACTAATTAAATCAATATATGGTCTAAAACAGGCTCATAAACAATGACATGAAAAAAATTGATGGTGTTTTGAAAACAAATGGTTATCATATAAATGATGTAGATAAATGTGTATATAGTAAAATTTATGAAAATGATTGTGTTATTATATGCCTTTATGTTGATGACATGCTTATTTTTTGAACTAATATTAAATTAGTTATTGCAACTAAGAAATTTTTGTCATTTATATTTAACATGAAAGACTTAGGAGAGGCTAGTGTAATTTTGGGTATTGAAGTAACCAGGAAAGATGGTGTTATTGTATTATCATAATCTCATTACATTGAAAAGTTATTAAGAAAGTTTACCCATTTTGAATGTTTACCTGTCAGTACACCTTATGATTACAGTGTGAATCTCATGAAGAATATAGGTAGTAGTATGTCTCAATTGGAGTATTCCAGAATAATTGGTAGCCTCATGTATCTAACAAACTGCACTAAATCAGACATAGCTTTTGCAGTAGGAAGGCTAAGTAGATATACGCATAACCCTAGAAAAGAGCATTGGAATGCCTTGTCTAGGATTTTGAGATACATAAAAGGCAGTATAGCCTATGGTTTACATTATAATTAATGGTTATCCTGTTTGAAGGATACAGTGATGGTAACTGGATCACTGATTCAGATGAGACAAAATCCACTAATGGTTATGTCTTCACTTTAGGTGGAGAGCAGTCTCTTGGAAGTCTACCAAGCAGACATGTATTGCTCGGTCAACTATAGAATCTGAGCTTATTACCTTAGAAAAGGTTGGATCAGAAGTTGAGTGGCTTAGAAATCTCTCAGCTGATATACCATTGTGGCCAAAGCCTGTATTGGTTGTGTCTATTCATTGTGATTATCAAGCAGGTATAGCAAAAGTAAAGAGAAAAATATATAATAAAAAGAGCAGACATATTAGACTCAGACACAACATAGTGAAACACTTGTTCCATGATGGAGTTATATCTATTGACTTTGTGAGGTCATAAAAAAATATAACAGCTCCTCCGATCAAAGGACTATCTAAAATATTAGTCAATGATACATTGAAGAGAGTGAGGCTAAGCCTAATATATGAGCTGCTAGTGTCGGCAACTTAACCTATACAAGTAGAGATCCCATGAGATAGGTTCAATGGGTAAACAATAAGACACTAGGTAGACGATTGCACTGAGATATATCGAGCCCCTTCTATGGTGTACAGTGCGAGTAGCAACGCAGAAGGATGAGTTGTTTAGAACTCTTAATGGATCCATAATCATATATTTGGTAGTATATATAGTTGTTGCATACACTTGATGGAATTCACCTATATAGGTGTGGAGGTGGAGGCCGCTTCCTATGAAAATCTAAGCGAATTCTCTAAAGCACTCATGAAATCCAGGTAATGGTGTATGGCCGAAAAGCATCGACATTACGCCAAAATTGTGAATTTACGACGGACCAAATCTGTCATAAAACCAAATAAACGACGGATTTCGTCTGTCACTGTTTACTGGGTCGTTTTTCTTTCCGACGGATAATATCCGTCGTTTAATCTATGACGGATAAGGTCCGTCGCTAAAATTCTAAAAACCAGTTCATTAAAAATATTAGCGACGGATCTGATCCGTCGTTGATTTTCTTGTTCAGAAATTAGCGACGGATTTAGTTCGTCGCTAAAATATCTGTGAATAAAAAAATTATCCCCAGATTTTTTGTTTTTTTATTTTGTATCTTACAACTGATGGTCATTCAAAAAATAATTCACACGATAGTTTAATAAGAATCCTATTCAAAAAAATTGAGATGAATCTTGTTCTGCCATCCACTATAACAAGGAAAATGATAATTACAAAGACTATGCTATAGAACAACATCTAAAGCAAGAGAAAATACCTATTGGATGAAAAAATGATCAGGATGAGTCCCGTGACTTCAGTCGAGTCACTTTGTTGAGTTTATGGCCTTGTTTTGGGTAGACTCAACGAGTTGTAGAACTATGGCTGACGATCTGCCTATTGGATGCACCTTCTTCGACACGAGATCAGTCCCTTAAAATATGAACTCACGTTAAGCGATTGTGAAAACAATTAATTAATTAACTGATTTTCTGAGTGCATGAAGAAATCAAAAAGGGAAATATGATCTCATAATGTCACAAAGAGTTGGATATTAGCTTTAGGAATAGTGTTCTGTGAACAAGAAAGAAACCACTAATTTCTGCAAATGCCACGCATTGTTTGAAAAAAAAATCAAAGAAAAGATTGGACAAGTTGTTGCAATTACATGTAGCAAAGCAAAAGCAGCGCATGACCTGAGAATAGAAGAAGAATTCTGAAGCATAGCAACAAATCTCCCAATCTCAAATCCACTGAACAAAGTGGAAAAGGGAATAAGGCAAGAGTTACTGAGAAAAATGCATAACAAAAAATCATACAACTAATAAGCCAATGGCAATGTGAATGAACAAACCAAAAAAAAAAAAGCATCAACTTGTGTCAGTATAAAAGGTTTTCTTCTTTGGTTTTTTCCTGGAAGTTTACTCAAGCTTTACCAAGGAAAGAAAAATGGGAAGGCAAAGATTAGGAATCAACAGCCCCAACAAACAAGAAGCTGAAAGAAAATAAAAGATTCATATGAACAACTTGCAAAAAGGCTTGAGACACCCTGGCCCATTCAATCACAGCCAATTTGGCCTCCCTGAACACCTTTTTGGAAGGACTAACACAATTAGGGAAGCATTTGTCATTACACTTGGCCCAAATCATGACTA
The DNA here is from genome assembly GCA_021015155.1 of Magnolia officinalis. Taxonomy (NCBI): domain Eukaryota; kingdom Viridiplantae; phylum Streptophyta; class Magnoliopsida; order Magnoliales; family Magnoliaceae; genus Magnolia; species Magnolia officinalis. The sequence continues at coordinate 32,973,505 of JAJHSJ010000018.1, read as the reverse complement.
GTTCCACGAGAAGAGTAACCATAGAATTTTCCATTTAGGTCTCATGCTGCCATCATGCCATGCCAACAAAACCACATCAACTGAAGGAGGCATCACCCAACAAACACTAGATAGCGTGTGGAGGAGGATTACTCTTGTTTTTTAATCTACAAAATGACTAATAAACTACCTTTTTTTATTGCTGATTCCGTTTTCCTTCCTCGTTACATTTTGATTCTTTCTATTCTTGCAATTACCAATGTCCCCACCTGACAACATCAGCAACGTCACCCAAGCATTTAAATGACACGTGTCATGACCAGTCATGAACACTCCATTATAACAACTTTAAATAATGATAACCGTCTAATCAATGGCATGAAAAATCGATAGTCCAGATTAAATGATGAAACAAGTCATCATTTAAAACATTTATTTAATAAATGATACGTTGGAGACAGAATAATCAGAATAATATAGAGCCAACATTGTTGTAGAATTCCTAGGATGATTGATACATTGAGACTGTCCATTTAGTAGGCCATACCATAGATGGAAAATGGTTTAAGTTATATATAGATGGAGTGATCTATCTAACTAAACAAGGGCTGACAATGGGAAGGTGATGAAGAAAATCTATTAATGCTATAGGCAAGGTACATAAATTGAGCAAAAGAAACATTTGTAATTGTCTGGTTATAGTGTGGTTTTTTTTTTTTTCCTGAAAGTAGACAATCCATAAATAAATGACTAGTACATTGATGTTATCGCTTGCCATGGGGTTATCGTGGGGCCCACCTTGTTGGATGTATTATGTATCCACATCATCCATTCATTTTTCCAGATCATTTTAGGGCATTGTCCCAAAAATAAAGGTGATCCAATTATCAGGTGGACCATACCATAAGAAACCGTGGTGATTGTCGTCCTACCATTAAAAACTTCTTAGGGCGCACCTTAATGTTTTTGTAGTGTTTATTTACCATCCAATCTGTTCATAAGGTCACATAAGCCTGGATGAAGGGAAGAAACAAATATCAGCTTGATCCAAAACTTTTGTGGTCCACTAATGGTCAATCACCACTGTTTCTTATGGTATGGTCCACTTGGTAATTGGATCTACTTCATTTTTGGGATAATATCCTAAAATGGTCTAGAAAAATTGATGGACGACATGGATCGATAAAACATACATCAAAGTGAGCACCATATAATCCCATGGCAAGGGTCGCACCGTTTCACCCTTAGGTGAGGCTGGGGTCTCACCTAATCCACTCTCTTATCATGTGGGGCGCAACATAATTGCTATTGTCCATCATGTGGGGCCCACCTTCAATATCTACTGCGCATCATGTGGAGCCCACCTTTGATCCGGACCGTCTATCATGTGGAGCCCACCTTTGTGCAGACCGCCTATCATATGGGCCCCACCGTTGATGTGGGTCGTCCATCATGTGGGGCGGCCTTGGATGTGGGTCATTCATCATGAAGAGTTGACTTTTGATATGGACCACCCATTATCTGGACCCCAGCATCGGGGGCCACATGTTCCTCATGAAATGACGGTCCATTTGTCACTACTGTACTATCTTTATGTGCCAGCGAATAATAAAGTTGGTTAATTGTAAATATATGTAAATGATGGTAAATAAGTAATAATTACTTTGATATTTAATGATGTGAAGATGTTGAATGTCATGAATTTTGAAAAGAGCTTTACATAAAGTTTGTGAGCCCTGCTATGATGTATGTATTTTATCCACATTGTCCGTTCGTTTTGTCACATCATTAAGGGCATGAGCCATAAAATGAGGCAGATCCAAAACTTTTGGAGTCCCCATGAAGTTTTTTAATGGCAGGTGTTCAATTCCCATTCTTTTTGTGGTGCGGTTAACTTGGGGTTTAGATCTGCCTCATCTTTCGGCTCATACCTTAAAATGATTTGAAAGAAATATTAAATAGACGGCATAGATATATAGACATAGCACATACATCATAATGGGATTTACTTGTTTTGTCCAATTATCGTTATGAAATTTTCGCTAAAAACTAGACAGTAGCTCCACTTTGGATAGAGGACAAGCCAATCACTGCACTGCCACGATTTCCTAGCTGTACCATTAGACAGGCATCTACTCAATGGGCAAATTGAAAAAATAGCCAACTGTCAACATTCAATACACAAACATCTATAAGTAAGAGATCAAAGCCGTTCAATCAATCTTATTTGGTGCTATGGCGTATCTACGGTGCTGGCAGAGTAGGGCGTGCCTATTTTAATACCTTGGCAAGGTAATTGAATATGTACACATGGCATACGTGAACTCTTATTGAACTGTCCAGACTGCGGGATCACTGGAGGTGCATCATCTTCCAAAATTTTAGATTAATTGAAACATCCCACTGGATCAGTGCACAATGTTTGTTGGAGATGCTGGAGTGCCCTTCTCTTCAGTAGCTTTTCTGTAAGTTGAAAAGAAAAAAGAAAAAAAAAAATCACGAAAATAAGTTATTTTGCTAAATACGTTTCTCATTTAAATTTAATAACCGAACTTAATTGAAAAAACAGCTTATTAACTTACATAAATTAAAAAAGCTATTTATTTGGTGGTATCCAAACGGTCTCTAAAATTTTAGGCTCTCTGAGGAATTGAAAAGCCAGTCCTTTTTTCTTTCTTTCTTTTTTTTTTTTTTTTTTTTTTTTTTTTTTTTGATATTTGATAGCCATTCGTTACTCTCAGGCTAAACGTGATTTCTAATGCTTAGGAGAAGGTTCTTCCGTTTCATAGATGGATTCAATTTCACTTTAATTAGGGTCGTTTGTTATTAGTTAATAAGTACAGATAGTAGTGTCCTAAGCCAGTCCATACGGACTAGAAAGCAACTTTATTTTCTCCCCTCACGAGAAAATAAAGTTTAGCTAAGATCGGCTCTTTTCATGACGTGATCATGGGTGTTAGCCCTTGTTTATTGTTGTTGGGAGAATGGGCCGACCAATGATGAAAGTTCAGGTAGGGACCTTGCACACTCCTTTAGGCGGGACACGACAGCAAGCTCGATTCCATACTGTGAACCCGAGCAAGAAGTAAGATCAAGCTCGGCATCCCATCACTAGATCGGAACACCTATTGACCTGCCCAAATGCCTAAAAGAGCACTGACCCCGTCGATTCCAAGATCTCCAGAGTTCGTCAAGATCACCCATAGGTCGACTAAGGAGACAGGTCGGCATTACATAGGTCGGCATTACCCAAGTCGGTGTGTCCCAGGTTGGGACACTTCAGGTCGGCTCGACCTACCTCCCATCAAGGACTGACTACATCCGCTTGAGATCTTAACCGAAGACCCGGGAAATCCATTGCAATAGAGATCCGTCCAAGGTCTTCAGAGGATCTCCACAACATGCTCGGGAACCTAAGATCTTCGCCAAGGATCTCGGGAGATTCACCGTACACTCGGGATCCGAATCCCTCTCCAATACGCACCTACTAAATAAGGAGATCTCATATACGCCACCGCCTCTCCTAAAACTATAAATAGATATACCTCTAATGGTGAAAGGTATGCACTATCTTTAACCCCAAATCTTCTGTAACGTCTCGGGAAAATCCATACAAAGACCTGAGTACCACCTCAACCAGAAATACCTAAGGACGGTATCCTGTCGTAATTAAGGCGGAATTTAGTTAAATACTAAACTGAATATGTGGTGGAATAAGCTTGGGCCACCATTTCCACAAATGAGAAGACCTAAAACCATTAATACCACTGACTCAACACTACATAAAAACTTAGGAAAAATTTCAAGAGCCTGTCTCTCTCGGGAGTACATTGAAACTCCGTATCGGACCTAGACCGCACGTCGAGAGTCCGATGACCGCGAAACTATAGGATTATGTCTGTCTTACTGGGCTTCACAACCATCGTGGGACTCAAGCCCAGATGGTGTCCAGAAATGCACAACTTGAGCCCTGAGCGAAGTGTGTGAGAAACGCGAATATCTTTAGAAAATGTAATGAGACTTAAGTGAATTGGGTCATTCGCTCACACGCGAAATTAAGGATTTCGAACCATCAGTTTCTGACCAAACTTCACCCATGGAAAAAGGAAATTTCTCTACACGTATCCGTATACTTGTGGCCCCGATCGAGTAAGTATGATCGTTGATCTGACACAGGTCCTCCACGGTCGATCAGCTTATCTGACTGCACCGAAATCACATCCTGGCATATATCCATTGTCAGGAAAATTACACTATGACATATGTGTGTAGAGGGCCTCCCTATGTGCCCTGTTTGTAAAAAACAGTCGCTCTTTGGATATAACCCAAGTATAATAGGGCCCTGGGGCCATTTGCATCACTCCTGGGCCTATATATAACCCTTATACCACCCCACCCCTCTCTCATACGAATTTCTCCAAACCCTAGAAGAGAGAAGAGAGAAAAGAAGAGATAAGAGTAAGGAGAAAAGAGAAACCTTGGGAGATTGTTGTAGTGTTTCTCTCCCACAACTCCACACACCGAACCACCTTCCCGTTGTACTATACAATCTGTTTCGGCTATGATTTGGGTAAGAAATCCTAACCTTAATACCGTAGTTGAGATCTAGAATAGTTGTTTGTCAACCTAGCTAACCGATTTCACCATTTAGGTGCCCGACGTTCTGTTTTCGGGAACGTAGAATTCGAACCGCGTCCGAATCAAGTATTCTGACGAAAGGTGCGGACTATAAATGTTTAGGTTATGGTTTTCAATTCTTTAATGTTAGCTAATGATTTATGTCTGACTTGATTGCTACCATATCGTCTTAGACACGCCGATTCCGATATATTTTACATGTATGAACTATGTTGAACAAAGTATGCATCCCATGTGTTTGTTGAAATGTTTGATTGAACATGTAAAAATAATTTGTGCTTGCCATGGTTACTAATCTAGGATTCATTGTTGTGATACGCATGCTGGCCTCTCTGTATAAGGATTTGCTAAAGTATACATTGTAAGTAACCTAGTTTATGTATTTGGTGAAGTATAGCCTAAGTGTTTGATAAATTATCTGAATGAAAAATTGTTAATGATTTGTATTTATTATGAATATTAAGATAGGATTCTCAATTACCTTATTCATATGTATAGTTTCCTTCATGTAATCTAATTTGTCTCTACGCGATTTATAGATAAAATGCAAGTGTTAGGTAATATGATCAATATGTTTGATGAAATGCTCAAATGAGGAATTTATTTGGATTGTTTGTTAAATGCTAACATGATTATCACATGTGTCTACATATTGCATATGAGTAAGATTGGGGCTACAACGTAGTCCGGGCAATCGGTAACAGTCCTTGTTCTGGTGGCTGAATTAGTCTCACCACATTGGGTAACTCGACGAATCTGGGTCGCACGATGATTGTCGATAGTGGTTAAGCCATAAGGGGTGCTTATGCGCTCCATCTCGATTAAGTCAGCGTGTGCTCGTACCAATCGACCTTGCAAACAAACTGATTGGCTTATTGTGTGTTTACCATGTATGGATACCATTGCTTGAATCTAAGGTACCCATTTCCAATGTAAAGACCCTCTCTAACCATGGTACCACGATCCGTTAAGACTCATGAGCCGGGCATGGAGGTATGGGACACCGTGTTCGAGTTGTCAGCCTATGCTGGGGTGACGAGCCTCCCCGTAGTGACCAGTGACCAACCCAGACTCGTGAGCCAGGCATGGTGGTATGGGACACTGTGTTCGAGCTGTCGGCGTATGCAAATGTGACGAGCCTCCCCGTAGTGACCGCGAGTATAAACTTTAAACTTGCCTATCGACTACTTTCCACTAGAAGTGATGTCCTACAACTTGCCTATCGTATGTGATTAACTAGGATTGACGACCCTACATGTATCCTTCGATTTGGGTTAATGATATAAAGGGAGGTACCTTAGCTTCCCGAATCTGTTGTATGAATAAGCTTAATTAAGTACTCGACTAACACAGCCATGCATCGCATTGCATTAGTTAGGATGTGCTTTTGGCAAGGAAGGTGCACTTTAGGGAGTGTTGACATATGCGAAATTGGTTGTCGGAGTCGCTTTTGAGGGAGCTTTGTGCGAGGGCATACATCATTACTTGCACTTCATTCCTGCATTAACAAGAGTAGTTAGGAAGTGATTGTTATGTTGCTTTATCATTACTGCTTGATTGACTTAATAGCATGTTAACTTTTGCCTTACCACTAAGTTGATCACTCACTCCCACCCTGGGACGGTGTTTTAAAACACCAACCAGACTCTGGTTTAGGTGCAGGTATTGATAAAGTCTATGTGACGGAGTAGGACTTCATGGACGAGGAGGAAGAGTTCTCCTATTTCCAGCTCTCAGGCGGGTCTATGTAGACCTCGTGCTGATTCGACGGGAACACGAGGATACTTGGCTTAGTTGGACATCTTACATTCTCACATTTTGTATATTTTGAAACAAAACATGTATATATTCAGCGCGGTTACATACTCATACTCTGGAGGTTGCGAAACACTTACCTGTTCAAATATATATATTTCAGTCTTCCGCTTGCTTAAATTAATTATATCCGGAGTATGATGTGTTGTTTTAGTATAATCTCACTCATGTTTAACTCATTAATATGGACGAAATCTGAACATCATTATCCATGTTGCATAAGTGATGTACTAGATCTCGGGAGTTGAGCTTTGCTCGACCCTCGAAATTCAGGGCGTTACATCTTCAATATTCGACTAGACCTAGATCCATTTCCTGACTTTGGCATCGGAGGGTCTCCTGCACGAGCCAAGGTCTTCCTTGTTCGTTCCTTGTGCAGGTACAGGACAGTCTAAAAGGGGCTAACCAGATTTCCGTATCAACAGTTTGGCGTTGTCTGTGGGAACGACATCGAAAGCTGTTCTCACCCCACCATATCTCGACAATGGTGAAAGGGAAGAAGAAAGCTCCTGTCTCCTCTGTTGCGCCTGACCTCGCATCGTCAGAGCAGTCCGCCAACCACTGGGATTCCTCTTCCCGACTGCAGGCTGATTCCATGCCTGCGGGGCCGATGCAACGATCCCGCAATCAGGGAGGATGACTCGTCTCCCTCAAACAACAAATTGAGATGATTAACAACAACATGAACTCCATGAAACAGCTGCTGGAACAGCTATAACCCTGCCCCACACAAAAGGATCGGCCAGTGGTGGGACCAATGATTCGAGAGCTCCCTGAGCCATCCGATGTGCCTGTTGTCTCCTGCTGGAGCCGATAACTCGAAACATCAAGGCCGACACCTTCCCACGTCTCTGGAATTGCAGTGCTAGTTGCTTCCAACCTACACCATGAGTTGGATAAAAGAATCACGACAAAGCGTCTGAAGCCGCCGCCGAGGTTATGGTTGAGAGCGGTGATCCTTGGGAAGCCGAGCTCAAATATCTACGGGGTCACATCGGCGACATGCGACAGGCCTACCGCGCTACCGCTCCGACCTCAGTGGAGGCGATACTGGAGGAGACCGAACCTCCATTCACTGCCGACATTATGCATGCGTAGCTCCCGACAAGGCTTTGTATGCCTCAGATCGCCCCATACTCCGGAACCACCGACCCAGCCGAGCACTTTGAATCCTTCAGGGCTTGGATGGAATTGCATGGTGAATTAATCGTTGTCATGTGCCGTACATTTTTGCTAACCTTGACTGAGGCAGCTCATAAGTGGTTCCAACAAATGAAGCCATAATCGATCAGCTCTTTCACACAGCTCAAGAAAGCCTTCATCACCAACTTCATTAAAGGGAAGGAAAGCCTTAAGCCCGCTTCCCATCTCCTCAATATAGTTCAGAAAGAAGGCGAGTTATTGAAGAATTACATCAACCGTTTCAACCTATAAACCATCCAAGTACATGCTCATTTTGAAGAAATTTCACTAACCAGCATGATGGGGGGCCTCGGGGAAGGAAGATTCCTCTTTTCACTCGACAAAAATCCTCCCCTGACTATGGCCGACCTCCTCAACAGAGCCCAAAAATACTCTAACGCTGAGGAAATCACTACTCTGTGAAAAGCTGTTCAGAACAAAGGAAGCTCGACCAGAGAAAGAAGACCTAGAGAAGAACCCACCTCGGTCAACGATAGCAAAAGGAGGAAAGACAATGAACCTCCGAAGAACCATTGCCCGAGCAGATGACTTAACAACAGGTTCAGTTCGTACACCCCTCTCAACGCGATGGTCGAGCAGGTTCTTATGGAAGTCAGAGATAAACGCATCCTCAAATGGCCGAACAAGATGAAATCCGATGTAGATAGACAAGACGACCAAAAATACTGTCAATTTCATCGAGACCACGACCACTCAACTAGTGATTGTTTCAACCTGAAAGAGGAAATTGAAGCTCTCATCCATCACGGTCACCTACGCGAATATGTCAACAGAAAGGAAGAACAAGTTGACCCAAAGAACGAGCAACCCATCAACAATGAACCGACCGGGGAAATTCGTACAATCTTCAGCAGACTTGTTGGAGGAGGCGACTTAAACCAAGCTCAAAAAGCCCACGTCAGAAGTATCAGCTGCCCCAGATCGAAGCATCAGGTCCTCATCACCAACAGACCCCTGAAAGAGTATAAGATAACACCTTGTGATCTGACCTTCACCAAAGAGGACGCCCGAGGTGTTCACCACCCCCATGATGATGCACTCAGGGTAACCATGACTATAGCTAACCGCAGAGTGTTTCGTATCCTAGTGAACACCGGTAGCTCGGGCAGATATCCTCTTCGCTGAAACATTCGACAAAATGAGAGTTGGCCGACCCCAACTCCAAGCCATCAAAACTCCACAACTTGGATTTGCAGGAGATAAGATCACATCAGAAGGATCGATCCAACTCCCAGTCACGGTTGTAGAAGGACAGAACCAGACAACAACTATGATCGACTTATTACTGGTAGATTGTCCCTCCTTCTATAATGTCATTCTCGGACGACCTTCACTCAACACTCTTCAAGCCGTTGTGTCAACGTACCATCTCGCGATGAAATTCTCCACCAAATATGGTACTAGATTGGTCAGGGGAGATAAACAAGAAGCTCGACAGTGCTATTCGATGGCACTAAGGACCCAGCATTAGGCTCTGGCCATCACCTCTCTCGATCCCCAAGAAGACTCTATTGAAAGAGGGCGCCCCGTGGAAGACCTCATACTCATCCCGTTCGATGACTCCGATCAGACCTGAACGGTGCAGATCGGCCCATCCTTGACATCATAGTTACAAGACGAAGTTATGAGCCTCCTTCGACGATATGCCGACATATTCACATGGTCTCATCAGGACATGCCCAGCATCAGCCCAAAGGTTATGGTCCATAGGTTGACTGTCGATCCCGACTATCGATCAATCCGACAGAAGTGAAGAGCATTCGAACCCAAACGATACGTCGTAATCGGAGAAGTTGAAAAACTCCTCAAGGCCAACTTCATCGAGGAAATTTACTATCTAGACAAGATAGCCAATGTCATCTTGGTTAAGAAGTACAATGGGAAGTGGCGGGTCTGTGTAGATTACACCGACTTAAACAAAGCTTGCCCTAATGACAGCTTTCCTCTCCCCAGGATTGACCACCTCATCAACAGCACGGCCGAACATGAACTCTTTAGCTTCATGGACGCCTACTCAAGCTACAACCAAATCGCTATGCATCCATATGACAAGTAGAAGATGACTTTTGTCACAGATAAAGGACTCCACTAATACGAGGTCATGCCTTTTGGACTGAAGAATGTTAGGCTTACATATGAAAGGCTCGTGAACAAATTGTTTGCCTGACATTAGGGCACCCCTTTTATAGTGAAGCCACCTGCACAAGCATTTATTGCTCACAATTGATGGGCAACCGAAATGGCTCCTCGGCTCTCTCGTCTCGACACGTGGTGTGCTCTCACTCGCCGCATGACCCCATGACTAAGGACAGGCCACGCATCACTGCCTCACTGTCCTGACACCGAAAAGGTGTCCTAACAGCCCATATGACCTCGAGCCATGATATGCCACCTCGAGGGTGTCGTACCCTGACGGCCGATACGTCCCAATACTGACTCCTAACCGCCTTTTTTGGTAATTAATGATAGGGTGTGTCAGGACCGTATCCTCTGTTCTGTAGGCTTCCACTGTCCTCCCGGTCGAATTTCAGTAACTCGTAACCTATAATCGGCATTTGCATGCGACCCTGAGTCGCGCCCTGTCAATCAGAGTCTGCTCGACCCAAGACTTGTATCAGTGTGACCGCGCCGTCACCACGGTTCTGACACCGCATCTCACGCATCGAGGCGATACCTGGGCCAGGAGATGTGGGCCCACGTTCAGTTCGAGGAAAATACTGTGCGTTGCAATCCCAAGAGAATATCCCAACAATCATATCAAATGTCAAGTACTCCATCCCATCATGTCAAGTACAACACCCATCCCCAAGTAACCCCTAAAGTCAACTCTCTCTCTCACTACGCCAAAATCGCTGTTTTGCGACGGACCAAATCCGTTGTAAAACCAAATAAACGACGGACTTCGTCCGTCGCTTGGTCCGTCGCTATTTACTGGGTCGTTTTGGTTTTACGACGGATTTTATCCGTCGTTTAATCTGCGACGGATAAGGTCCGTCGCATCATAGCGACGGATAAAATCCGTCGTAAAAAATAACAAATCCGTCGGTAATATTCAAAAAATTAGTCGTCACTAAAAACATTAGCGACGGATAAGGTCCGTCGCTAATTGAGTAAGCGACGGACCTCGTATCCGTCGCTGATTTTCAACAGTAAGAAATTAGCGACGGATAAGGTCCGTCGCTAAAATATCTGTAAAAATTAAAATATCGACTATTTATTATTATTATTATTTTTTTATCTTGCACCTAATAGTCATTCAAAAAATAATTCACACTATTGTTTGATAAGAATCCTATTCACAAATTTGGTAACAACTCAATTCAATAAAAGAGGAAATGACCCAAATGGCCCACTCCAACAAAAATTGACTTTAACCCTGCTAACTAAACACTTTCCTCCCAAACTAGGACCCATACAAAAGAAATTACCCGGAACTTCAACTGTTGGCTATGCCTTGCCTTGAATTGGCTACTTCATATCTTCTCTTGTTCAACCTTCTTTTGAGCCCTTCCTACATATATTACAAACTACCAGATTCAATCCAAGAAAAGGCAAGTTTAGTCAACCCTTCGTATATTATAAGTAACTAGCTCAAATCCATGAAAAGTGAATAGTTTAATCAACTGAAACCAATTAACAAAATAAAATATTAGAATTCATCCTAGCCATTAGACGTTCAGGTATGAGCGTTTCTTAACTTCATAGCATTCACTGGGAGAGCACAATATAGTTTGAAAAGATCTTTAGATGTTGGAATCAATACACAACAGCGCAATGCAATCTTCATTTAATGCACTAGTGTCTAACAAAATGACCAAATGAAAGTGTAGGAACTGCGAAATTCCTATTTCCCAACAAGATACACCTGCATAATCAGAAGATAGCAACAACTAGTCAGTGCTTGTAACAGCTTTCATTATGAAACTGCATCTCTATTACCATTTGGTCCATGAAACCAAACCCAAAAAAATATCTTTGATTCCCCCATCCATCCATTCAACCATCATACAGTTATATTCATAAATACATACCGTGGAACTCTAACCCATCCACCGACAACATCATCACTACCTTAAAACTAGTTCCATCCCTTTTAATCCCACCTAATGCAACCGGCCAAACATGCCCTTAATGTCATTGGGGCACAATCCTTGAAATAACAAATTGGAAAACATACATTAGATGATACAACCTGCTAAGCAAGCCATTCGTAAAGTTCCTTCTATGCATCATATCTGTGTTGAAAGATGCATGTGTTGCTTAACCAATGCTTGGAAAATGGGCACATACATAGTATAGCATACAAGTACATGAAGTGGGAAATGGGATAAAATGACTGAAGAGCATCAAAAGACTTGAGAGCATCAAAAGACTCTAGGCCAATGAGATTGCAATTCTCAATCAATAAAAACAGGACACCTAAGCACTGCTACTGTCATATGAATCCTTGTAACATCCCATGATTAATATGCATAACATGCAAACCATCTACATACCAAGAAGCCTCACAGAAAGAGGGAGCTCTGCCTTTAGTAACTTGGTAGCATAGTTTAAGATACCCTCCCTTGAGCAAATATACCTTTGCAAAGACATGGCTCTAGTCCGAACCTGCAAATTGTATATTTAAGTAAATTTGTTAGTAAAAAAATCAAATACTAAGCCATTGTTAACATAGGGTTAGAAGCACTACTAAGACGAGCATAAAGAATTCTGTAATTTAAAACCGTTCACAAGGGTTTGTAATGAATAAAAACGGTGCAATTGCATACAATCATTTCACAAAATCTGTAATTTAAAAGAATTCTGTAGTACAAAATGGCACTAGTGTGTAACCAAAAGTAGAAAGGGAAGGTGTGCTGCTAGCAGCCAGAGTGTGGGTACAAAAATAAAAATAAGAACTCCTGTTGGAATATTCTAACCTCTGGATTATTCAAAGCCCTTATTTATTCAGTGGTTAAGCCTACTCCCTATATTCAAAGGAAAAGAGTTTTTATTTTTGAGCTTGGATGGAAAATTACATACCATTCTCATTTTATATGGCCATGAAACCATGGATTGACCACAAAATCCAAACGTCTTGGCGCTTCGATGAGTTATCTGTGAAAAATGAAAATAACATAAACTTCCTCAGAAAGGAACATATATATAGTCTATATAGAAAACAATCATATAAAAAGGACAAACAAATAAAGACCATTGAAAGTAAAACTAAAAAATTTCTCCATAGGTTGGAGGTTTCCTAGCCCCACACTTACCTTGCAAGTAGAACATGAGTTGTACACAAGTCAAGTTAGCTCAGTCAACTCACTCGACTCACCTCGGCTTGAAACTGGATTCGGACAGAGTTGAGTCGGTTTTTGGAGCTTGAAAAAAATTCAAGCCGAGTTCGAGCTTGCCCGAGCTCAAATCATCTGTTATTGCCTATCAAAATTAACTGTAGCTTTTAATCATTGCCGATAGAAACTTTCTAACCACTTTTAGAATAAAAGGAAGAAAACAGTAGACCACATTCATGTATGCATCCAAATCAAAGTCAGCAACTATTTTGGCTTTTCAGGGTATTTTAATATGGCTTTGTATTGCATGACCTAATTTCTAACACTTCAGAGGATTAAAATCTATTGAGTTGTTACATGTTGGGTACCTTGAATTGAAAGAAAAACCATACATGTTGCCAATGCATGTGGTAAAAAAGGTTAATAGGTAAATTCAGATAACTTTTGAGTTCAACATGTGAAGGGTTGTTTTGCCAGTTCAAAACAATCACCATGTTCTCTGTCCCTAATGTTTTTTAACGGATCTGAATGTCAGTGTGATTCACATGTATACAGCCATCATCCATTTTGTTGGTCTTAAACAATTTTTCTCAATTGATCAAGAGCAGGAAACTTACATGGGATGTGTTAACATAAAGCTTGGGACCCATGAGAGAGAACTGAAGTGAAGGCGAGGCATTCTTCTTGCGTTGTGGCCCAAGAGGGAGCTCACCATAAACTGGAGCCCATTGCCTAGGTAGTTGGAACTCTAAAAATTGATGAAGCTCATCTATCGGTGGCTTGTCTGAATTAAGAACAAGAGCCAAACTATTAGGAATAAGGCGCCATACAATAAAAACAGAGATACTGTTTCCCCTGTTTTTACAGCCAACCAAATACACGTGGCAAAAATATACCTCTTGTAGCTAAAAGTAACAAATATAGGAAACATATCTAGAGAACAAAAATATGGTAATACAATATGGATATTGGGAGCAGATCCACTGCCTTTGGAGGCTGGACAATTTCATGGCTCTAGATCGTGTATCACACATGTGGCACCTATGTCATGATCTTAGCCAGGGATCTTGTGGTCTCTGTCATTGATTAACCAATAATAATAAAAAATACTTTGCTTCTAGAATTGTACTATTCTAACCATCTAATTAATGGACCTTTTCTCAATTAGTGCGAGCCATTGCTGACTTTTGTCTTTGTTGTTGTTTTGTGCCACTGATTAAAGGGTTGGATTGTCCAAAAAGTATGATTTTGGACCTATTTGACCTGTTAAATGAATGGTTTCAATCTAGTCCATGTATGCCAGACTTGCATCAATGACACGGAGGCAAAGTTCCTCCCATTACTCAAGAGGCATTTGGTCCAGAATCTGAATAGAAAATTCAACTACAGTAATAATTTTTAAAAATGATAATTGAGGATTTTCTTCAAACAGTCAAATTGAAGTGGACATGTCAAATTTGAAAAAAGTGGAGTCTTCTTGTCACGTGGGTGCTTGGAATAGGGTGCAGTTAGTTTGTGGGATCCAAACTTTTCACGAGTGAATTCCTTTATGCATCTTGTGCATGGTTAATGTAGTGATATCCATCTGTAACCTTCAAATTTAACATGTATATTGGTCAGTTTCATGCACAACATACCACTGTTTTCTGTAGTGTTACGTCATACCCACATGGAATATCCTGGCAACTTCTCATTTCTAACTTGGATATTTTGGCAGCATACAAATTTTGCATTTCACAATGGCTTATCCAAACATGTGATCATTTTTATGAAATAATAAAACAAATCGACTTGGAAAGGAAGGCTTAAGAAATGTAAGATGTTTCATGAAATGAGATATTTTGCGTCTCTTAACAGAAGTGAAAAGTGGCAATTATGACAATTTTATTGCAATATTATCAGGGTGACATTTTGAAAATGCCAGGAAAATGTCTTCAAAATACTATTAAATATCACAAGTTCACCATGTTTCAGAATATCAGGGATATTTTTTTTTCTATGACTTAACAGGGGTAAGTGAACATACTTACAGCGAAGGTACAGATTCATTGCATGGCTTAGGAACCCACTACCTCGAACACCATTCAAGAGAGAAATTACAGGCACAAAAGACATGGATATCACATCAGGGGCCTGTGAAATTGTAGATAACCACTGGCTATGACTTTGACCATTATCAATACCTCCCCTTCTAGCACGAATGATTACTAAATCCTGCATGTAAGAGAAATGAGGCATTAAGCACATTGAAGTTAGACTGCTCTCTTGACTCTTGAGGTTGCATATATGAATAACTTCTACCAGCAAAAGAGAAGAAGCTTACATCCTTCTTTGAATGTGACACTATGGGCCTAATAGAATTTGCCATTGCTGGATAGTGTTCCCAGCCAGCTAACTGTTTGTCCTGAAAAGATTCAAGGAAATCATTTCAAACTTAAGAGAATATACAAACCTTGAAGCGGAAAAATGCTGAAGTGTATTGACACCACATACCCTTGTAAAGAAAGTAAATTTATGAAGAAAGAAAAGGACAAACCCTTGCTACAACAAGATCAACCCCCAGAAATACAAATGAAATGAACATTAGCATCCTTGTCTTGTGAAGGAAAAGAAAAACTATGGAGATGAACGATTAAAAATTGGACCATACAGTTGGACAAAAGTTTATCATTAAAAATTTCTTAAGGCCCTCTGTAATGTTTATTTATCATCCAATCTGTTGATAAGGTCACAAAACCTGAATGAAGGGAAAACACGGAATAGTATTTTGATCCAAAACTTCTGTGGCCCCCAGAAATCCCTACTGTGATTCACCTGAGATTTTGTATCTACCTCAATTTTGATATAATGCCCTCAAATGAGCTGAAAAAACTAATGTACGGTGTGCATCTACAACACATACATCGAGGTGGGCCACACATTCAGTGCCTCACTCACTAACCTGTTAAACTGTTACCTTGCCTCACTTAATCCGTGACTCCCAACGACTGTGTCTTTTGTCAAAGCACACGTCCTTGGAAATCCCATGAAACTACAAACACTATCAGCCCAAAACTGCAAAGCCGACGCCTGGCATTTCAAAAGGTCATAGCCACTAAATAAAACTCATAAAGGAGGTCCCGAGTCTAAAGATCTAAAACAAGAATAATATAACAATTATCTTCACAGAGTTAAGGTAGATTGTAATTTTACTCAGAAAAGGGTTTAGCTAAAATAGAAGAGTTTAGCCAAGTTGCTGGGACAAATAGCAGATAAACGATCCAAGAAATACAAATTACCGAATGTGATACCACCAATTTTCAACTGCATATAAGATGAACTATGGTTTTGGCAGGCTTTTTTACTTTTTCTTCTGCTTTTTCTTTTTTTTTTTTTTTTTGACAATTATAAATGTATTCCAAGTTGAAATAAGGATGCTTGAGTGTCAATCTTACCATGGCTCTGTTCCAAGAATTATCTGCATTAAACTGAGTAAGGACAATATCTCCCTTCTTAGGATTAAAAGCACCAATAACAGGGGCTTCTGGAAGGTTGAACGAAGCTAGCTGCTTTTGAATAGCTGCCACTTTCTGGTCGCCGACTGTTTGGATGTAGAACTTGCCACCTCCAAGTACTTCAGTTACCACCAACTGAAAGCAAAGGCCAGGAAGATACATAAATTATATGATTTAAGAAAAGAAGTAAGAAATATGACAGATAAACAAATGTGACAAAGCACCTGAAGTACTTCCTTCTGTTTGCTTTCGACAACAGATGAACCATTTGCAACTTCCTGTCCTTCAACATAATTCTTCCAAATATGCAGAAAATATCTGTAAGCGGTCCTTCAGAAGAAAAACCAGTCCTGCACCATTTGAATTAACGTTTCTTACTTTCAGTGTCTGTTTTTTAGCAGACTGCTCGGCCTATGCAACGACGGTGTCTTTCGTCAAAGCACATGTCCATCCTCAGAAATCCCATGAAACTACAAACACTATCAGCCCAAAACTGCAAAGTGGACACCTGGCATTTCAAAAGGTCGTAGCCACTAAATAAAAACTCATAAAGGAGGTCCCAAGTCTAACGTGTTGGATTACATTAACAGTCCACCTTGCAAATAACTTTCAAAAACCTAAGATCCAACATGCAAATCAAAAACTGCATCAAAACAAAGACATCAACTATAGAGAGTATCTAACACAGTTTCTAAAGGATTGGGTCGAGTTCATCTGACCTAGATCATTCACTTTGCTGTAGACCAACTTAGTTTGGATTGGGCCGAGTTTTCGGTCCCAAGTGTTTTCGGTTCCACATGTCCCTCTTGAAGAAGTCCAACAACCTGCACATGGAGAGAGAAACAAACGGCAATTAGACATGCAGAATAACAAATGGCTGGAGCACCTTCATGGATGCAACAGACTGTCAACTTACTTGCTGGGGCAATGTACTAAGGCCAAAATCTGAAATTTTGCCTTGGGAATCAATAAGAAGATTTTCAGGCTAAACAAGGAAGATAATTTCTGTTGCTCCAATCTTTGAGCTCCATAAGCAGAGTTGAAATAAAATAAAGTAAGAGCAGATAAGCATCAACTCATGAAGCACTCATCAACAACCCAAATAGCCTAGCCTCCCTCTTCAAACAAAACTGCTCAAAAAAGCCTCATAAGAAACACTAAGTGAATAATACTAGCCATGTCTATGATAAATGTAAACAAGTGTTCAATTCTAAATAGATGGTAAGTGTAATTTTCAGCCTATGATAAATGAAAACAAGTGATTTTGTACACTACTTTTTCACATGGTTAGAATTGTGTGGTCAGTGTAATTTTCAGCCTATGATCCATTACGTTTGTCCATGATAAACCAACGGTTCGGATCATCAAACACATGCCATATATGCCGTAAAATGAAAGGAAAGGACTGGATCTTCCTAAAAAATCAAGCAAAAACAGACCCAAAAACCAAATGCCAAGAACCCATTTCTCAAGACAGAAAATTCAAAGGACCCATCAAATAAATAAATAAATAAAAGAGAACAAGAATAAGAAATCCAAATGGGCTTTTTAGGCTAGGTTGTTATATGCTAGAACCATACAATACGAGGGGTTTTCTTTTCTTCTTCTTTTTTTTTTTTCAGCATTCACAATTATCACTACTATTTCATCTGATTCATTGGTCAACCTTAAACTATCTTCCCGCTAATGGGTCACAAAAGGTTTCAGTAAATAAATTTAGAAAAATAAAAATAAAAGGAAAAAGATGAGCTAATTGCCAACTCTCTCTTTCTTTTTTTCTTCTTTTTTTTTTTTTTGGATCAGTAATAGTAAATTTTATTGAAAAAAAAAAAAGGTCCAAAGATCGAAAATATAGGCCAGATTAAAGGAACAAGAAGACCGATTAAAAAGGAGGATCTTCCCCAAATACAGAGAGGGGATTGCAACCTGTTGCTTCTGCCCAAGAGTAAACAAACTGTTAACTCTATATGAGACTTCGTAAGCCGACGAGCAAATACCATCAAACAAAACATGGAAGAGCCAGAGATTTAATAAATATCGATCACAAATTAAACATGTGATGTGAAGGTGCCAGTGTATTGATTCCTCATACCCTCAGCCTCTGTGGTGTGAGGAGAATGTATGAAACATTATCTAAACGAAGGAGAGGAACTGTTTGAAATACAACTGGACCCTGTCTACTCCAACAGACTTACAACAATGCCAAATGTAGAACTATAATATTATCACTACTAGTTAACATTGACAAGATCCTTATGATGCACCTTCTAAAAGGAAAAGGAATACCGAGCAGTGCTGCCATTGTTACTGCAAAATCAAGCTGCAAAAAGTAGAAACGGTGAATGAAATGCACATCCAAAAGATAATAGAAAAATATTCTAATCAAATTTAGTGAATGAATGCGAATCCATAAGATCCACTATCTAGGAAAGAAAGCTAGTTCTTCCAAATGCCTATTGGTCATAATCACAGCTACATCACATCTATTCCTACGAAAGACAAATTCAATTCAGCCTCCCCAAGTTGCATCCATTCCACATTGCCGAATCTCGACATTGTTACAATCAATGCCAAACGGAACCATGGCCCAACGAGAAGAAAAGAGAAAGCAATGACAGATGGAATGGATTTTAGAATAAAAACAAGGATTTTGAGAGAAGCTCACCCACGGCAGGAGAGATATGCTTGAAATCCTTCAAAGATTCGGAGCTCACCAACCGGCGGAAGAAGAAAATGAGAAAAACCAGGCAGAGCTCGGGCGACGTTCGAAAGAGGAAATCCCTTTCTGAAATGAGATATTAGCTTCAAGTCCGTAAACTGTGAGTTTTCTATAATTTAACACATCAATTACATTAATACCCATACATTTAAGGGACCGTTTACTAAATGATTAAGATAGTTTTATATAGGAAAAAGTATAAATATTAACCGTTAACAACTACACCTATTATTTAGATGGTCTGGATAATTCTATAGCATTACCACTATTAAGATGAATGAGTCACCACTGTTTTACATCAAACAAAAAACTCACATATTGTCTGTAACGTCACTTGCGCTTTCCATCAGATAGTGCTCTACGGGCCCACCATGATTTAAATGTTTTAATCCACGCCATCCATCCATTTCTCCATATCATTTTAGGGTTAATCCCAAAAAAATGAGATCGACATAAATCTCAAGTGGACCACACCACGGGAAAACAGTTGAGATTGAACGTCCACCATTAAAAGCCATACCTTTGGCTACGTCCACCAGAAAATGAGCTCCATGTAAATCTGTGTTATATCTACACCATCCATCCAGTTTGAGATATCATTTTAACTCATGAGCCAAAGAATTAGGCAGATAAAAATCTGCAGTGGACCCCACCATAGAAAACAGCGGTGAGAGTGATTCCCACCGTTGAAACTGTCCTAAGGCCCATCATAATGTTTATTTAAAATCCGACCTGTTCAAATGTTTTTTTTTTTTTTTTTAAAGAAAAAAAAAAGACATGACATAAGGGAAAACACAAATATTAGCTTCATCTAAAACTTTTAAGGCCTTTAGAAGTTTTTAATGGTGGGCGTCACTGTCCCATGGTTTTAATGTGTTAGGGTCCACTGGAGCTTTGGATTTAACTCATTTTTTAGATATTGCCCTAAAATGCTCTCTCCAAATGGATGGAAGGTGTGGATACAAAACATACATCTTGGTGGGGCCCACGGAACTTGCTGACGTCACTTCTGTAGCTAGTCTGGCTACTCCCCCTAACACCAGCCCCGTGGCGGGTGGTCGGTGCTATGTGGGCCCTACCATGATGTATGTATTTTATCCATTACGTTCATTCATTTTTAAAGATCATTTTAGGGATTTATTCTAGAAATGAGAGGTATATAAATCTCAGGCGTACAACACCACATGAAAACAATAGTGATTGGATATCCATCATTAAAATCCTCCTAAGGCCCACTGTACTGTTATTTGACATCCAATCTGTTTATTAGGTCATATAGGCCTAGATGAATGGGGAAAACAAAAATCATCTCGATCCAAAACTTTTCTGAACCCCAAAATGTTTTTAATGGTTGACGCTCATTCAACACTGTTTCCTATAATATGGTCCATTTCAGATTGGGATATACTTCATTTTTGGTCTCATGCTGTAAGATGATCTTTAAAAATAGATGGACGGCATGGATGAAACACATACAACATGGTGGGACTCACAGAGCACCGACCGCCAGCCATTGGCTGGCATTAGGGGGAGTAGCCAATCCGTTCTCCTTATTTATGGTGTGGTCCATTTAATCTTTGGATATAATTCATTTTTTGGATAAATCTCTAAAATTATCTCGAAAAATGGGTGAATGGTGTGGGTTAATCCCAAATTTTTAGTAAATCCAAAACTCAAGTGGACCATGCCACACAAAACAGTGTGGAATAATGATTTCCATCGTTATACCTACCTTGGGCCGACAGTAATGTTTATTTGTCATCCAACCTGTTCATAATATCAAAAAGATATGAATGAAGAGAAAATACAAACATTAGCTTGATCTAAAAGTACTTCTATGGCCTCCAAGAATTTTTCAATGGTAGAGGTTCAATCACACTATTTCCTGTGGTGTGGTCCACTTGAGCTTTAGATATACTTCCTTTTGTTCTTTAGACCTCAAATTATCTGTTAACATGGATGAACGGAGTGGATAAAATAAATAAATAATGGTGGACCCCACAAAGTTTACTCCATATGCTAAGGGTTATTAGTAACTCACCTAAATGGAGTAGAGAAGGGTTTCCTTAAAACATTTATAATCATATATTAGGCTCGCCTAAATGTGATTCACATATCCAACCCACTAATTATGTATGTCCCACTTGGACAAGGGGTCAGACCAAGTTTTAGCCGCATCCAAAACTCATGTGGGCCCCACCAAGTGCTTTTATTTTTTTTAGGATGTCTTCACATAGTTTTAGATGGTATGGCCCACCTGAGTTTCGTATACGGATGATTTTTTATATATTTAATAACCTAAAGGGGACACATCAAATGCACGGTGTTGATGTTCGACACACATCATGATGGGCCCACAAAACGTACTAACATTAATTCTTAGGTTCCCGTGAGGTCAATAAGTTGAGTCACAATTTTAACCAAAATATTTGGCCCATTTTATATGTTTGGTCCATTCAATCTATTTTGCTGATCAATACTTTCAATTTGACTAGTTACTCACCTTGATCAGGCTACATATTTTTTCACAGATAAATTTTAATTTTCATTTAAAAATAACATTTTTTTTCAAAATGTATATTTTTTACGCTTAATTTTTCTTTAAAAACTTTTAACAAAATATCAATTTTATTATAAAATATTTAAAAAATAAAATAAATTCTGAATTTTATTTTCAAAATCTTAAAAAATTCTCAAAATTTATTTTTTTCTCAAAAATTCCAAAATGCCCATTTTTTTTCTTCAAAAGCGTATCATTTTATTTTCAACTTTTTAATTTTCCTTTTTAAAACGATATTTTTTTCTTTCAAAATCTCAGTGTTTTTATAAATAACTTTTTCTTTTAATTTGAAATTTTTAACATTTCAATTATTTTTTAAAATCACAAAAATTTTCAACTTCTTTATTTTTTGTTAAAAAATGTTTGTTTTTGTTAAAGTATCGATTCTTTAATATTGTTTAATTTTAAAATTTTCAATTCTTTCTAACTCCAAAATTTTTTTAAAGCATTTATTTTCGAATTTCTCAATTTTATTTTATTTTCAAAATAGAAACTCTCATTTTTTTTTTCAAAATATTTTCATTTTTCAACATTGTCAAAATTTCACATTTTTTGAAATCTTTTTAATTTTCTTTTTCAGGATATTATTTTTTTACTCGAAATCAAATGTTTTTTTATTTTTTTATTTTCAGAAATACATCGCAAATTCGCAATTTTTTTCGCAGATAAATTTCAATTTCCATTTAAAATTAAATTCTTTTTCAAAATGTATATTTTTTACTCTAATTTTTCATTGAAAACTTTTAACAAAATTTCATTTTTATTATAAAATATTTCAAAAAATAAATTAAAATACAAATTCTGAATTTTTATTTTCAAAATATCTTAAATTTTCACAATTTTTAATTTTTTTCCCAAAAATTCCAAAATGCCAATTTTTTTCTTCAAAAGCATCATGTTGCTTTCAACTTTTCAATTTTTTTTAAAAAAATATATATTTTTTTTCAAAATCTTGGTGTTTTTATAAATAATTTTTTTTTATTTCGAATTTTGAACATTTTCAATTATTTTTCAAAATCACAAAAATTTTCAACTTATTTATTTTTCGTTTCAAAATGTTTGTTTTTTGATAAAGTATCGATTTTTTTATATCATTTTATTTAAAAAAATTTCAATTCTGTTTCACTTCTCCAATTTTAAAAAAAGCATTTTATTCGAACTTGTCAATTTTTATTGAACTTCACAAATTTTATTTTTTTTCAAATTGCAAACTCTCATTTTCTTTTTTAAAAATATTTTCATTTTTCAACATTGTGAAAATTTTCACATTTTTTAAATATTTTTAAATTTTTTTAGGATATTATTTTTTCTCAAAATCAAATGCTTTTTTTTTTTTTTTTCAAATTTATCAACTTTATTAAATATTCTTTTTTTTTCCCACAAAATAGATTTTTATTAAATCACCATTTTTTTTTTCAAAATCTAATTTTTTTTCTCAATATTGTTAAATTTTTTAAACTTCTCAATATTCTTTTTCATGCGATATTAGAAATCATTTAAATACTAGTTTTAAATTTAAAAATAAAAATAAAAATTCCACTCATTTGATATAAAAACAAAATAAATTTCTTTTACATTCAATCAATTGTTAAAAAATAATCTTAGATAAAAATATGTACAATTAAATCACTGAAATTTTATTAAAAAACAATTATTAGACTTCAAAAAAACTTATTTTTCCACCATATTCTAAAAAACATGAAAAAAAAAAATAATGTACGACGGACCTGATCCGTCGCAAAAGTAACTGAAAAGCGCGCCATTTGATATTTTGGGCGGGAATTTGCACTGTTTATTTACCGTCGCCAAATCAAAATTTGCGACGGATTTCGTCCGTCGCCTAGTTACGACGGACAAAAATCCGTCGTAAATACGTCGTAAATCAGATTTTAGCGACGGATTTGGGTCCGTCGCTAAATTCCGCGACGTTGGCACTACGGATATTCGAAAAAGACGAGCTTAGCGACGGACCTTTTCCGTTAGCGACGGATTAAATCCGTCGTTAAACCAAGAGATTTTTGCGACGGACTAAGTCCGTCGCAAAAATACGTCGCAAATTAGCCATTTTGACGTAG
>JAJHSJ010000018.1:32892354-32949646 GCA_021015155.1 Magnolia officinalis | reverse complement strand
TCAACGGTAGTATGTAATGATATTGAATACTTACAATATTGCCAACCATTTCTTAACAGCTTTCGACGTCCATTACGTCGGAGTGCGCCGCCCGAATTTCTTGAAATTTGGCGGGCATTCTTCATTTTTCATGTTCTTTCCATGGGTCTAGTTTAGGCCCCGATCTCCTAAGGATGTCCAAGATGCTCCTTTAGTGGCTTACACACTCCGTAATTCAAAGTAACATCTGTACGCCTCTGATTGATAAGTTACCAGGTAGTTTGGACTTAAACCCGAAGATCTTCATAATGACCGATTCATTCTGATATTCGGATAACTCATTTGGCGGATCCGAACCTGATGGATGGTCAGGCGACTTGCTAAAAATAAGAAAGCTTTATGGTTAGCATTCTAACCATGCATATGGGTAGATGTATGGTCAGTTTTGTTAATGGGTGATCACAAAGTGGGTTTTCAGAGTGATCAGGGGTATAGGTCAATGGCATTTTCGTAATTATTGTTGATCTGCGAGTTTTGGAAAATCTAATGGCCCCACATGGTTATAGGTATGTTTCTAAGAAATTCTTACAAAAGAACGTATATCTAAATCATTATGGATAGGGAGTTTCTTCGTCATTTTATTCAAGGAAAAGTTCTTACATCAAATCACATGACGAATGGCCTTGTTTTGAATTTCAAGGGTCAAATGGCTTGATCTATAAATGGAGATCATTCCCAATGGATAGATTAGTATCGGGGAATGGATGTAAAGTTAGGATAGCTAGGTTGATGTTGTACATGTGTGTGTGTCAAGTTAAACTTCATGGTAACACTCGAGTACTGAAAGTATGGGGTGTTACAATATGGTCCCTCAAATACATCACATGAGCCATATAAACATCAAGTGGGCTGCATTACATGGGCCTCATTACAATACGTTGGGCCCTGCACACATAACAAGTACGTAGCTGGTGTGAGGGTACTCCAGCCAATCCGTTTCCCGCACATGCATCAAGGCAAGTCCCACCGTCTAAGGATTGGACGGTGGAGATACATATATCACGTGGGTCCCAAAGTACATCACGTTGGGCCCACGGCTGGGCAGCATGAATGAAACACAAATATCATGGTAGCGTCCCACACCACCTACCCAGGTGGACGGTGTGAATACAACACTTTATCAAGGTAGGGCCCACCATAACATTATTTCCACCCAATCTGATCATAAGGTCACAAATACATGAATTAAGTGGAAAACAAATATCGTATTGACCCAAAGCTTCTGTACGCCCAAGAGAGTTTCAAGGGTAGCCGTTCAACCCCCACTGTTATTGTAGTATGGTCCACCTGATACCAGGATCTGTCTCATTTTTAGTCTCAAGCCTTAAAGCGAACTCACCAAATGAATGGACGGTTTGGATGGAACACGTCCATCATGGTGGGGCTACTGGCCGTCCAACAGATGGACGGCCCTGATGTAATACGTACCATAGTGGGGCCCAAAGAGTTTGCTGACGTCACCACAACAGCTTTATAGCTGTGTGTGGTAGACCAGCCAATCAATCCGCTTCTCACATTAACACCAGGTGGGTCCCACGCGGGGCCCTCCACAACGTTTATATGTATATATATAATAATAATAATAATAATAAATTATTATTATTATTATTATTTATTTATTTATTTATTTATTTATTGAAAGAGGGTCCAGCACGCTGGACTAACGGTGTGTATGAAATACAAACATCATGTGAGGGTCCCACCGTCCTAGGCAAATGGACGGTGAACCTGATATACATGAGGTGGCTCCCACGTGAGTGGGCCACCCCAAGATTAAGCTGATCTCAGCATTTACCTACCGTTCAGACCTGCTAGACGATGAGGATGTGACATTCATCAGGTGGGTCCATACAGACGGGCGGTGTGGATGCAACCCACGGAACTTGCTGACGTCGTACGACAGTGGGTCCCACCTAGCAAAACAAATGGATGATCTAGATACAGAATAAATACATCATGGTGTGTACCACCGTCCAACAGCTGGACGGTGGATACAACACATATATCAATGCAGGCTCCACCGTCTAGTGATGGTGGATGGTATGGATGATATGCAAATGTCAGGTGGGTCCACACGTGTGGCCCACCTGCTCCAGACAAGGTGATATTTGTGCCTTTCCTTCATCCAAGCGGTCAGCAGAGGACGGCCCTGCTGCTGCTGCTAAGGTGCAGGCCACAACCTGCTGTTGATCTGAACTGTTGAAGCGCGCAATACACCAGAGTGGGGATAAAGCCCATACATCACAGTGGGGTCCACGACGGTGGCCCACACAGTTTTGGGTCAGCTGATATTTGTGCTTTCCCTTCAAACAGGGCCACTGGCATGATGGACGGTCTGCATTGCTAGGTCTGTCCAGACCGTGGGCCCAAGCCTGAAATGATCTCTCCCCATGGATGGCGTGGATCTACTCACTTCCTCAAGGTGGGCCACACATTTAGAGAGAGAGAGAGAGAGAGAGAGAGAGAGAGAGAGATACGAACGTGAGAGAGGAGGGACCCCGCCACTATGGGCCCTCCCTATACATTGCATACATCAAGATGGGTCCCACCATATGTGGGCCCTCAAATA
This sequence comes from Magnolia officinalis, assembly GCA_021015155.1. Lineage (NCBI taxonomy): Eukaryota > Viridiplantae > Streptophyta > Magnoliopsida > Magnoliales > Magnoliaceae > Magnolia > Magnolia officinalis. Next base: position 32,947,038 of record JAJHSJ010000018.1, on the reverse strand, counting down.
ACAAAATCGACGGTTAGATCACCCACCTTTCCTTCTTCTTCCTCCCTAGCGCTCTAAGGATCCTAAGAAGCTCCTTCAATGGTGGAGATGATGATTTAAGGGTTGGATTGGATGGTAGGAAGGTGGGCCACACCTAGCTCTTTCTCATGGAGAGCTTGGACGTTGGATCTCTCCTTGGGTTGCTTGAGAGAATGAGTAGAAAATGAGAGAGAGAGAGAGAGAGAAGATTTAAGGAGAGAGGGATGGGAGGAATGGGTTGTTGTAAGGAAGGGTTGACTTTGGGGATGGGAGAGAGAGGGGTGCCATGCTTTGTTGGTGGAAAAGTGATGGGCTAAGTAATTGCTTGTACTTTGATTGATTGATGTGAGGGGTTGTAGAGATTCCCTCGAAATTCACAACACGAGGTGTTTTCCTGGAACTGAACGCGGACCCACATCTCCTGGCCTAGGTATCGCCTCGGCACGTAATACGCGGCGTCGGTACCGCGGTGACAGCGCGGTTGCACTGGTACAAGTCTCGGCTTGAGCCAACTCTGGAATACGGGATACGACTTAGGGTCGCGCACAACTACTGATTACAGGTTGCGACTTGCCAGAATTCGACCGGGAGGAGCGTGGAAGCCTACGGAACGGTACGATGTAGGATATAGGTCTTACACATATATTTTTCGTTTATATGGACTCATTATTCTTTTCCTTGAATAAAAGTAAACGAAGTCAGTCAATCACCCCCTTCCATGATAAAGAGTTCGACAAAAACTAGGTTCATCGGCTGATATAAGAATAAAGACAGCCGGGAAGCGTCTCAAATGCATCTCGCTGGGGAGAGTTACCTTTATAGGGATCTCTTCTATGGTAGCACAATTGACATTGGCAAGAATGTCAAACCCGAAATCGAGCAATACCGTCCAAATCTACTCGCCCGTCAGTTTGGCCTTGTCTAGTACATTCCTTGCTCATTCATTCAGATATCTTGTAACCAACCTTCCTTCACTCGGCCGATCGCTGAGTGAATTGATTTCTATCATTCTCTTATCTCTACTTTTCAGTTAACCAGTCTAGCTCTTAATCTTTTCATCTACCTAAATCAGGCTCAAGTAGTGGACACCTTTATCGATTGATGGGAAAGTCACTACAAAAATCTAATTAATAAGTCTACTCAAGTTATTATAGCTCAACTCTCTTCTTCTATGAAACTTAGAGGAAAGGAAAGACCAACATCTCAATCGGCCACAACTCATAGCCGAGAATCGAATAAGTCAAAGACTAAATTGGCCACTACCTCCATTTTGTAAGCTTTACCAACTAAGAGAGTTCCTCAAGCAATGCGCCAAAAAGCTATGGTGAAGGCACCTGTTGCTCCAAAATCTTCACTGACTCGACCATTTCCATCCGCCCCGAAGAGGATCCTATACTTAAGGACTCCTCTCGGTCCACCCCCACGACCTCCTACTTTAGTCTTCACGCGCTTCGATCCACCTCCTCAGCAACCAATAGTGAATCGTCGTTGTCATCATTTGAAAAATACTTCAAAACAAAAGATAGGCCAGGGCTCTTCATTGAAAGCTATTATAAAGAAATAAAAAAGGATCTGAAACATTACCAAGAAGCTCACTATAATAAATGTTGGAATAAATGGTGGCGGGCTAGGAAAAGATTAAATAATTTTGATCTTCCATTCGATGAGAAATATTTTATCCCCTATCACCCCAATCCACCACCATTCCCCACTTTTAGTCGAGCAATGATAATGGTTATGAAAAACCCTTAATTTGTGTATAGATGATTCATCACTCTTGTTGTCTGTTCTGATTTAGATGGAGGCTATTTTCACCAGTGTAGTTGCTTTAAGTCTTTTATATCATTTTCTTGCTAATTCTTTTTTTTTTTTTAATTTTTTTATTTTTTTGTTGTTGTTGTTGTTGTTGTTGTTGTTGTTGTAATTACTCGAGAACTATTGGCCACAGAAAAGTAAATCATCGTGGCACAACTGCTACAACAACGCCAGCCAGTGATCGATATCCCTGAGATTGTTGACATGCAAATTGTTAACTCAAAAGAAACCATCAGCAACGAAGCTCTTCCTTCTCATACTTCTCTTGAAGCTACAACTCTCATCATAGAGTCTGGTCGATATCCCTCAGACACCGACCATTGTCGTTGACCGAGAATATGAAGAAAAAGAAGAGCATCCCCTAATAATCACTCCTCGGGGCTCCAAAAGAGGATCATCCCCTTGACCCATTCCTCCATCGGTTCAACAATTTCCTTCGACCGTGGAATCTCTTCCCAGTAATTGAAGAACCTCTTCAACTGGATGTAGCACACGAGGTGATCATCTTTGGTCAGGAAATGGAGGAGATCCCCATGACCGATATCCCTTTACCTTGCTTGGCCCCAATTCCAATATCAGCATAGATGATTATCGATGATACCTTGACCTCTTCTGTAATGGCTAAAGACCCACTTCCAGTTAAAGACATCTTCTCCTCCCTCCAAAAAACTCTTGTCGACGATATCAACGTGGCCAAGTTCCCTGCATTCTTAATCGAATTACAATGCCTCAAGTAAGAAATCCAAACCCTTGTGCATTTAGGGTTATGAGGTCAGTATCGGTTGAGATTATTGATAGGCTTACCTAGCCAATTGATTAATATCGGGCCTTCTCTTGTTTCGACAAGAGTCTCATGGCTAAACTGCCAGCCCTTTGGGATTTCTTGAAATGCATTAAAGAAAAATATGAGCTCATCACCATCATTGGTCGTTTTGAGGCTGAGCACGTAGCTGCAGGATCCCAAATGGCTATGGCTAATGATATTCTTGATAAACTATCGCCCTGCCACACAGAGCTGAAGACATCTGATGCCGAGTTTGAGAAAATTAGTATACAAATTATTGCTCTAGAGGCAGAGTTGACGAAGTTGAAGAGAGATTTTGAAGAGATGGGCACTGAATGCAATAAAAAAAAAAGAGAAAATGGTCAAGGACCTGGCCGCATCCGCTAAAGCTTAAATAGAAATTATCAGCTGGGTTCGTCGAGTGATCGTAAAACATGAATTCATTTTGCGCAAGGCAAAAGGTCGACTAGAAAAGGTTGAAGCGACAATTCATCAATTTTATTCTTTTGAATTGTAACTTTTTATCATTTGTATTGTAACAATTGATCAATAAAATCATTCATCAATCCTTCTTTCATCATTGGTTACTTTACTAAGCGCTTTCCTTCTTTTTTATTTTCTTATAACCAACCAATCTTTCGAAATAATAGCCATGACGGTTGCACGTTCCTAGTTTCTTGGAACACGAAGTGTCCTTACCCGCCATAACTACATCAAAAGTGGGTTCCGTAATCGCTTATTTAAACCATTTTGGACCCCGTCCTAAATTCATACTAAAATCCCAGTAAACTCTCTAACTGTTTAATTTTATAGTCATGGCTTCCAACCGAAGCTCTCGTTCCTTCCTCAAAGGCACAAAGAGCTACATGAAGAAATTCCTCGACCTAGGGCTCATCAACTACAACTAATCCTTATTTCTATTTGATGTTGATTTCTTCATTAGGGGAGCTTTAGAGGCTGTTAAATCAACCGTCGCGTTGGAAGAGCTCCTACAAGTATTAAAACACTTGCATTTCCTTGTAAAATGTTATTTCCAACTCATCTTCGAGTCTGAGTAGCTTGCCGAATATCTGAGGCAGCAGGCTGCAGCCATAGAGGATTCCATGTCAGTTAATGAGGCCTACAAAATAGCATGGAATGACCAATTATGGTGGAACCGGATTCACCAATTCAACTGTACCTTACTCTGTGTGATGTAAGCACAACACACAGAGTTGCTGGAGGACATCAAGGAGAAAGAGCGTTCCTGTACTCCTAAGGACCTTGCTGTCCCAGAGGATCTCTTCTCCTTCATTGATTCGCAAATCGTCAACTACCAGGCTTGATCGAAGGTAAGCCTGGCCGGGAAGAGAGAGGCCGAGGATTGAGTTTCCTCGCATGGCAACCATGTTGACCAGCTCGTACATTTTCTACCCATCCTTATGGAGAAAGGAGCTGACTGGAAATCACAACAAAGACAAGTTGAGGCCGAGAAACAACAACTCCTCTAAGAGTTTGAGGAAATAAAGGCAAATAATTATATGAACATCTGAGCCGCTGAGGCACTTTGCTTTTGCCCACTCTAGTAATGCAGCCGATGGCCAACTTACTTTCAAATAATCTTTGCCTTTATCAATTTTTGTATTATTCAAGTATTTGTCAAGATCTATTTTCCCCTACAATGTAGAATGACGTATTCCTCATCGAATCGTCATTATGGGATACTGAGTATTGGCCTTACCACTTCAATCGGTCAGTGTTCAAGATATTCAGAGTGATCGGCCAACTAGAACCTTCCACTACTCCTATACTAAAGGGTACATTGAATGATTACCTCTATAATCAGCCAATACGAAGCCATGATTTCGATCGAACTTTTGGTGATCCTCATCAATAAGACTTTTTCTTCAAAGCTTGCCAGCCCAACACTTAGTCTCTTTTTATAGTTGTCTGCTGATTGGACTAAGGTGGATAGGGATTTGCGTGCCGCTTTTTGTAAAACTATCATTTCTCCTAGGATTTGCATTACACCTCAAGCCTCTCTTGTTAAGACTCAAATATTGCAGATTTAACCTTTCAATCACATTAGTTATCTTGGCATTTAATTGATAATTTGATAATTACATACGTTTTTGTCATGTGAGGCGATTCAAAAGCCTATGATGAATATGCACATAAAATGATGAATTTAATGCTCAAAAGAAGATAATAAAGAATTGGAGATTTGGAAGTTATTAATGAAGAATTCACATGCCAAATATCCAAGGAAACTAAGCGAGGAATGAAGAGAATTAAAGATTTGAAGTGAAGATAAGGAATCCTGAAAATTGGCTAGAAAAATCATATTTTAAAATTTTGAGTCTAAAAAGAGAGAGTCCCGAAATAATTTTAAAAATAGACTTCAGTCCCACCAAAGTTCAATTTGGTCTGACCGAAATCGCACAAAACAGTCCAGCAGGAAAGTGAGATTTTCAGCCTTAATTCGGTCCCACCAAAGCAAACTTTGGTCCCACCTAAATTTGACAGATTCTGCACAGATTTTTCAGATGCAACTTCAGTGCACCCGAAGTGTAACAGAAGTGCGTAAATCTAAGGTTGGTTTGTGAAATCTCCAAGATGGTGTAAAAGTTATAGTTCCACAACTATAAATAAGAGTCCCTAGGACGTTCCAAAGCATCTTCTAGGGTTTGGAAAAGGGAGAGAAGACCAAGGTGGAGCGCCGACAACGTTCTTCCACTTCAATTTCTTCATGGGTTCTAGTTGATCTTTTTAGTTTCTTCTAGGATGTTAGTCTTGTTAGGCTAATCTCTTATCTAAGGCTAAGGGATGAAGCTTATAGTTTATTTTGATGTTTTCTTACTTTGATTTAAGTTTATGTTGAACTTCCATTGATTTCTAGTTTGAATAAAGGAATACTTTCAGTTTTCTATGGTTTATTGTGACTCCAATTACAGTTGGTGCTCGGGAAGCTTTTAATATCTTCTTACCTATTTTGCAATTGTGTGATCTATAAAATTCGTGATTTACCATTGTCTCCTAGGCATGGTGATGGTTGAATTCCTTACGATCATTATAATTAGATAGTTATTTGGGAACTAATCCAATGAAAGTTCAGAATATGATTTAACTGCTCTATCATCCGATTGGAGGACAGAACTTCGATTTGAATCGAGTTATCGTTGAATCAAGTAGATTAATATTGAGATTGCTATAAGTGGATTCCTATATCCTTAGTCTTTTATCTTTATTATTCAAAACTCTTTTCATCTCGCTGGATTAAAAACCTAGACAACCAAGTTTGATTTAGATTAGTTCTAGACCGTGTTCCCCATTCCTTGTGGATTCAACCTCGTTCTCACCAAGTTATTACTACATCATGACCCTACACTTGGGGTTGTGAACACTTCTTCTCAACAATAAGCTTCGAACTCTATGGCCTCCATAATGTTTCACTCATAGTTGTTGACTATTCTGTAGGAGATCCTCGAAGAAGGGATTGAATTGCCCCAAAACCCCTCACTTGAGTTGCATTCAAGACAGGGAGATCAAATTTGAAAAGGTGAGGATCATCCTTCAAGCTTTTCTACATCATGATAGTTTATTTCATTTATTTTATTACTTGTTTAATATAGTATTCAGTAGAATAAATCATCAATGCTACTATCTATTTGGATAATTCTTTATATATATGGTTGATGTTTAAATTGAAATTCAAGCATCCTAAAATGTTATGGATCTCAAATACCTCTATTTTGGTTTTAGATGAGCACTTTACATGTGTAATTGCTATTGATATTGTATGTGCCTTATTTTGCCACTTGTGATTACTAGATGGTATTTTTAGAGATCCTCAAACTAGTGGCCATTTTTGTAATGGATTAAATGGAATTTCGATGTAGACTTACTATCTCGTGAATCATTGTGCCTATGTGGCTTTTGGGTAACCCATCTTTGTCGTGTCCTTGAATGGACTTGTCGCCCAATGTGGCATTGATGGACTACATTTGTATAAACTTACGATAGTAATTCTACTTGTTGTATTATGATAGGCCACTAGTTGTAGAGGTTATCATTAACATCCTACTTGATGAAGTCTCGTGGGCCGAGTATGGTGGTATGGGATACTATGCTGGAGCTGTCGGCCTATACTGGGTGACGAGCCTTATAATGACCTTGAACTTCCTTAAAATGACTGTTTGTAAAATGGACTAATAGCAGTTGGGCTAATCATGCTTTTCATGGTTGCATGGACTTTTTCAAGTGCCTAGTTCTCCTTGGGTGTATTTGTAAGTACTTTTTTGGGAGGCTAGTTTACCTTGGGCATCCTCATTGCATGGACTTTTTTGGGTGCCTAATTCTCCTTGGGCATATCTTGGAGTACTTTTCTGGGAGGCTAGTTTTCGTTGGGTGTCCTCGTTGCATGGACATTTTCAGGTGCCTAGTTTTCCTTGAGTGTATCTTTGAGTACTTTTTCGGGAGGCTAGTTTGCCTTGTTTGTCCTCGTTGTATGGTCTTTTTTGGGTGACCATTTCTCTTTAGGCGTACCTTTAAGTACTTTTCTGGATGGCTAGTTCTCCTTGGGCGACCGATTCACCAACTGGATGTGCATCCCTATGAGCATGTGCATGCATTCATGCATTTAAACAAGAGTATCATTACGAAATTAATTAACGTAATGTATGTTTGTCCTATGAACTCTGTCTTATTACTATGATGGTCACTGTGAATGGTTTATTGTAGATCTTTCCTGATAAACTATGCTTAACCATTGTGATGTTTTGGTAAATATTGAGGATATACCTCACTGGGATAGCCGTTGACGTTATCGAACCATATTCAGTTGTTACGGGAGACATAGATGATGTGTAGGTTGGTACTTGTGTGGAGCATGATGAGCTGGATGGTTTTGGATTTCAATTATATTGATATTTGAACTTTTCTGTATTTGTTAGTCTTAAGACATTTGTTTGTATAAGCCCTATAGGTAGCCACTTATATATCTATATCTTGAATATATATTTAGACTTTGCTTTATGCTTGATTTGTTTCTCTTCCACTAAACTGTTTACTTTTGAAAAGGAAAGAAAAATGTGTGTGAAATTTGGACTATCTTTAAAAGTTAACACTCAGGTTTTCAGAAAATGAGTACCAAACTTAGGATATGAAAACCGGGGCATTACAATCTTGTTAAACTTCTCGGCCAACAGAACTTCAGAAAATCTTATCAGCTTATATGATATCAAAAGTATATACCTTTGGGGCTTTTTGTGCGGTTGAGGCATTCGCTTTTGCCTTAACCAACGCCAAGCATATGAGTGGCTTTTTAGCCACTACATCGGTAATCGTGACCTCATAATTTGGGTCATGGTAATATGTTACAATTGACGAGTTCTTTTGCTTAACACCTTCCCGAAGAAGCTTTTCATATCTAGAGATCTTCATAGTTAGGTCATATAGGTCCATGAACTCCGTTTCAATGAATTTCTTACGGAGTTTGTGAAATTGCGATCTTATCGCTACAAGCAAAGCTTGAATATATAACTAATGTCCTAAAGGGGGTGAATATGACTTTAAAATTTTTTAACTATATAGGCAACAATCACTCACTTCTAATTACTCATACACATCAATAGAAACAAGAAGAAGTGGATCTATTAACTTTACTATAGTGAAAATATCATTCATGCAAACATGTTTGCTGCAATAAAGAGAGGCATTCATATTATTCTTCAAAATAGAACAGATGAAAGCATAAATCATTCAACCCATTGCACATGATGTATAATGATTCAGTTACGTGCCTACTCCACTCCCAACTGACTCACTCTCTCCTAGAGTGTGCCGGATTTCACTATCCAAATGGTTTTAAATTAGGTTCACCATAAACCTTTACAACCTACACAAGGTCTACATGATTTGCTTCGGTCGATGGCCTACACAAGGTCTTAGTGAGTTTGGATCTCAAACTCAAGCACGAAGTCTGACACAAGGACGACAGACGTACTCTCTCGTCGGAGGCCTATGCAAGGATTTGGCGAACCCAATCCTACACAAGGATAGATTTCTAGACATAATGGACTCAAATTAACTTTCTCACCTAAACTAGATGAGCTTCGTTGAAGTGCCTTTGATGAAGATCTTACTGAATAATGAAAGCATCTTCAGCTCCCTTAACCCGCAACCTTGATGATGTTATGCCTTTGGAGATGCTGAGGTGTGGATCATGGGTAGGTAAATCCTAACTTGCTAATGGTGAGTCTTTATGGTTATGGTTAGGATTCCTATGGATAGGCATTTAATGTTTTTCTAGTGCAATAGATTTGTTATTAAAGATGGTTGTTAGAGCATTAATGAATGTTAGAGTTTATTCTTCAATCCGAGCTTTGAATGCTCAATAAATGTCCTTAACACAAGGATTGAATGATGAAATTCATGAGGGAAGAGAGCTTGGGAGAAGGGTTTTTAGTTAAGGTTTCACACACTCACAACGCTCTCTCCATTACTCACCCCTTTGTAAAGAAACCCCTCTTTCATTTAAGTAGAGGAGGTTGCAACGGTAAAAAATGGGCAGAAATCTGTCAGCTTCGATGGCATCGAAGTCCCCTTGGGCAGAAATCTGCACGCCCTCCTCCTATCCAGCCAGTAACCCGGAGTTTGGAATTCTTCTCCGAGCCAGTTGACGTTCCGATTCCGACAACTCTTGACTCAAGTACCGGAGGGGCTCAGGAGCTTTCTTTCAATGTTGTCGTGGCTACAGACGCACCCAGATCTACAACACCAGGAACTTATTCTATTCAAGCTACTTCTGCAGTTGCCCCCAGACAGGGTATACACTTTCTTTTCTTCTTCTCGTTTTCTTTACATTGTTATATATATGTATCTTCTTTTTTAATTTATAATTCTTCTTTTGTTTCCAGCTTTGGTTGTACCAACTCCAAGTGTGTCTGAAGGCTCTAACTCAGTAGCTACAGTTTTTGATAGACTTTCATTAGAGAAGGTGTCACCCCTCATGCCGGGATTCTTCAAGAACGCAATCTCTGTCATCATAAGTGCTTTTAAAGATCTAGCCCAGTAGCCCTTTTTAGACCGTGCCTTAGCTGTTCTTGACCACTCAGCTCATCTAGCGCATGTCAATGTTCAATCCCTTCATGATTCCTTATCATAGTTTTATGACTCCACCAAAAATTTAGAGGCAGCACGAGGTGTAGTCATTGCTCCAGAAATTCTGAACCATCAAAAAGAGCTAGCGCTGCTCAAGGAGAAACTTTCTCATTCAGACAACATTCTCTCTAATTGTGGTGTTGTTAGTCAATCTCTTCTTGAGAGGTTGAAAGCTTCTGATAGAAATAAGACGATCATTGATGACCAAATCACCCTTCTAGAGAGAGAGATTATGCTAGTTAAGGGTCAAAAAGAAGCAGAGGAATTGAGTATTTTTCAAATCAGGGAGGAACTTGAAACGAATACTCAGGTTGCTGACATCGAGAAGGCTGAACAAATGAAGAATAGGGAAGCTGCTGGTTTTTTGGAATTAGAATTGGTTGGCGTTCCTGATCAGGCTAAGATTATTCTTGAGTCTGAACACACGATTGCTACGGCACAAATTCAGCTAAAAGAAGAATTACAACATTATGTAACAATATTAGACATATTTGAGGATCTATAAGAATTGCATCTTTCATGTAAATTTCTTTGCTTCTCTCTCTCTTTTTTTTTTTTTTGGTTTCTTTTTGTGCTGTGATGTATAAACAGATTGTGGTGTTTTATTCAAAGCAAGTATATTCTTGATAATATAATCATTGATTTTGGAATACATGTTGATGCAATACTTTCATATTCATGCTTCATTATATCTACCATTTATATTCATGAATCATAAAGCGATCCTATGTGATGTTCATTTCAATGGGCGAAACTATTTTGTTTTAAAGTTAGTAGAGTTAGTTTTGCACACAGTTTAAGCTCTTGAGTAGTGGAGAAATCTCAGTTTTTTAGACTCATAAGTAGTTGGAGTCAGGTCTTATGCAAATGGTCTCTCTAACTCTCTTAAGTTCTCTGGACTTATCGTGGCCGGGGAGTTCACAAGCCGTAGTCCATCAGAGAGGTCCAATGAAGCTACCGGGGCCGTGAACTCAATGGGGTTTACGCTCAGGGTTGGCCACAGTAACTCTCTAGCCACAGTAACTCTCTAGAGTTCACAGGGCGCACAAGGCTACCTTTGGTACCAAATCCAGGGCCGCCAGTCCATCAATGAGGGGGCGTTTATTGAGACCCCGCCCCATGAGTTAATACTGAAATCAAGCCAAGGATTTGGGGGGTCTTATTCTATTCCCTAATTTTTTTCATCTGTAAGTTCGGACCCATTCACAGGAGGGTATTTTCATCCTCGTCTGCGATGCTGTCAGAGAGCTTACAGACGGCATTGGTCTCACGCGTGACTGGCCATTAAGGACTTCTGGCCTTTTGAGGCTTTTAGTCACTGGCTTTGCCCACTGCCCGCATGGGTATGCAAGTGATGTGGTCTATACGGGCTTTTTAGGGCTTTTGGCTCCACACTGCTATCCCAGATAATATATAGGTCTTATGCATAGTTGGCTGTATAGGGCTTGGTTAGGCTGCCTTAGATGATGGACCACCATTGCTGTCATAAGAATCCGTATGCGCTGGGCTGTATACGTCGTTCTACTGCCATGAATGGTGAATCGATAATTGATATATCACTGTTGCTTGTTATTGCCCATAATAATCTGATAATATCTGTCTTTATATTTAGTCAGCTTGGCGATAATAACAATTTTGATAGGTGACACATAATAATAGTGATAGCTGCGATTTCAGCAATAGTAGTTGATGTTTACTCTTGATATGCTTGAGAATTCGCATTTTATTCATCATTTGTGAAGAAAGAATACAAGGCTCTGCCTTTAAAGGCCGTTTCACCATTTCATCTGTAATTGTCCCCTTTTGATGTAGAAGTATTATTCTGATAATCATCTAGATCAAAACCTTTCCCACTGTTAGGGACGATATTTCTTAATGAAGCGAGCATTGACTGGTATGCTGATGCCTCATCCGTCTTGATCTGTTACTCTTTATGCCCCATTAGAATAGACTTCAGTTATTATGTACGGCCCATCCCATTTAGGGTCGAACTTGCCCCCTGTCCTTCGGGTGACCACTATCGGTCTTTTCAACATCAGAACCAGATCCCCTTTCTTGAAGGATCGGTGCTTAACTTTTTTATCAAAGGCGGCGAAAATCCTGGCTTGATATAACTGAAATCGTTGCTGAGATGCTAATATTTTTTCATCAAGCAGGTCCAATTATGTCAATCTTATTCTTACGTTCTCATCATCTGTAATTGACTGGTGTACTGCTATTCTAAGTGAGGCGACTTGCATTTCGATTGGCACAACGACCTCTACACCATAAACCAACGAGTACGGGGTAGCTTGTGTCGCCATCCGATGGGTGGTCCTGTAGGTGTTCACTCCCCAAGTATAGGGTTGTGATGTAGTAATAACTCGGTAAGATCGAGGTCGAATCCACAGGGACTGGTCGTCACAATTCAAATTTACGATTCTCCTTAACTAATTCAACAAATAAAGGATCAAATTGCTAACACAAATTTATGGAAAATAACTATTGAGAATAGGAAAGAAAATTTAATCAGAGAAAGAGAACTAGGACTTTCGAATCCACCCCTAATTATCCTAACCCTTGTTTTGTCTGTTAATTCACCTTAAATTAGATTGATCCACTTATCGAGAAAAAGCACAATCTGTGTCCTTAATTGGGCATACAGATTGTCTAATTCCTTTAAGCAATGCCATGAATAACATATCCCATGTCCAAATCGGGCATATGGAATATGCAGTTCAGTAAAGCACCCTGTTTCTTCCTCTACAGGAACCTGTTCATGATCAGATACAAGCACCTAGAATAAGCATCCAGACCACATCCATCCATAGACTCAAAAGTTCATAGATGGAGAAATATAGAATTTAAACCAATCAAGCACACTAGAGAAAGAAACAACCAATCTGATTAAAGTAAAATCAACATATGAGAACAAGGATTATTCGAATTAGGGGCTTCATCTCAGCCCTAGATAAAGAGTTTAGAAATCCATAAATCTAGATAGGAAAATAAAAACATAAGTTTGAAATAACAAAACCATTTTCCTTCTTTTTCTTTCTTTCTTCTCTTTCTTTCTTTCTTACTTTCTTTCCTCCCTTGTTGTAGATCTGGAATTCTCTGGATCTGAATATCCTCCCTCATGTTTTGGAACTCTTTTTATAGCTGATGGAGTGGCTGGAGTGGTAAAAATCGGATCTGGGAAGCTGTCGCACGCGCAGCGAAAGCTTTTTCGCAGCTAAGTTCGGGGCCTCGAAATACCACACTTTCCTCGTTCAAATTCCAACAAACACCGTCCCTTAGGACTTTCTTGGGTCCTCTACATGATGGACAGTTCAGATCTGCCATATGATCAAAGATGGTGGCCCACAATCGCCTAGAAAACCGGATTTTCAAATTGTGCGAAACCTTTCGCACCCTTTCGCTGTCGTGATCGGTGAGCCCCACAGAGGTGTTTTCTGGAAAATCCACCCCGTCCATTAGATTCAGGACGAAATTTCAGTCAGGAATGGGTGGTTTTGAAGGTCCATTAGCACGGCCCACAGAAGAAATCACAAACAAACTCAGTTTTTAACGTCCCGGGGCAGTCCACTTTTGGCTTCTGTACCGCACACGTGTGTACGCATGGGAGTGGAATCTTAGCATGGTTTTGTAGTTCTCATGGCCCTCTACAAGATGGACGGATCGGATCGTCCAGACAGGTGACGGGTGGGGCCCACTGACGTCCGTAAAAACGGCCAGCGGCCGTTCCTCGCTGACGCGCAAACGCGGAAGCTGATTCGCTGCGGAAGTGGTGGGGTCCACTGTGATGTTTACTTGGACAATCCACTCCGTCCATTAGATGGAGGGGAAAATTTCGGTCAGGAATGTGTAGTTTCCACCTTCTGTTGACGAGACCCTCACGTTATCTCTCTCTACCGTTCAACCTGCTTTTGAACGGTTAGATTTCCATAGTCGCACTTATTTGAAATTCGGCCACCTACACCTTGGTAAAAATTACCCCAGACAGAGAATGGACGGATTGGATTGTCCGTTTGGACAATAGGTGGGGCCCACAACTCGTCCGAAATCTCCGGCCGCGCCGTTCGCTGCTGTAAAAAAAACGGAAATTTTCGTTTTTTAAAAAGTCGGTCGCGACTTCGATTTAGAAAGCGGTCAGCGCTGCTGACCGATTCGGTGTGGCGATGGTACACGTGTACACTGTATACACCCACCACGGTGTGGGGTCTACTATGATGTTTCTTGGAAATCCTCACCGTCCATCTTCTTTGTCTCCCAGATTAATGCGTTGAATCCGAAGTTGAAGCATTTTCAGATATCAAGTGGGCCGAGAATCAACGGTTTATGGGCTGACTTGTCAGTTGGGGCACTTCCATAGTGATCCGAGGGCTGAAATTTGAAATGTACGGTTAATTAATGTCCCTAATCCCATGTATGAAGTTTCGAGTTGATCAGATGGCGGGAAATATGTGATCTTGCATTTTGCACCAATTTCAGGCCTCTTTATCGTGCTTTCCTCAGATCCCAGGCGTGTATATTCTTCACCATTGGTTTTCTGGAGTACATCTCGTGCTCTGGTAATTTTGGAGCGTCAAATATATGCTTTTAACATCATTTTGCTATACACGCTCTTAATTTCCTCCTGTAACAAAAACACGAGTAAAATCTGGCATTAAATATTATCATGTATGTAAAATCAAGTAATTACTGGGGTCTGATATGCAATATTCGACCCTGATCACAACCCCCAACCAGCATTTTGCTAGTCCCGAGCAAAACATGCGAAAAATAATTTCAGAAATAAAAGACAATTCCTGTAAACTCAAGTGACTTGTGAACAGATAGTTGAGATGTGAAAATTCTAAAGTTCATGAATGGTGAGAAGATTTTTCTCCTGAAATCAAGCTTGCAGTAAACTTCATAATCAAGTTCAAACTATTAAACCATGAATTAGAATAATTCTAAAACATTGAGTTTCATGAGTGTATAGTGTCATCTCAGCTTTCAACCATTAAGAGATTCAATTGTCAATTTCATGATATCATTGGTAATTAACAACGGAGCTCATGTCACCCAACACTTGCCTTACAGATTAACCTTTCATTCTACCATTTTTTTGATTTTCTTTATGAATAGTATGCCAAGGAGGAGAATCAAATCTGCACCTATAGGGAGCAAACCTATGGTGAAAATTTATCGCCTAAATCTTTTCTTATGTCAACTATGAGGAATCGAATCGTCATTTATAGGGAGCAAACCTATGGTGACGATTATGCGACTTATTCTTTCAATTCTTCTTCATAGACTGATGCTAAAAAATTTTTTGTTTTTCAGGCCGGTTCCTTTCATGCTTAGTGATTACCATGTTATCAATTAATATTGAACTGAAAAACTTAATGTGTAAACGAGATCTGATATGTGAAATCATGGCTCAATCAATGTTTACAACTTTTAATCGTGGATTAACAATTCAAACTTAAGTGTGAAATCTGCCAGACAACCGAATTCAAGAGTCGTAAATTTCTCACATTCTGAATCTTGTAATTTCAAAATCACAACTATCCTTCAAAATCACTTTGAATTAAATAGAAATTCCAGAAAAAATTTAAAAATTTTCACAATTTTTGCTCAAGACCAAGAAAATACTGATTAGGTAACCTAATCTCCCCCTAGGTATCTCTATTTTGTTGTCAATCTGTTTGCCTGACCTAATGGTAATGATCGATTTGGCTTGCTCATGATATTGCCTTTGGTTGGAATTAGAGCCAATCTCATACTGTCCCTTTGGATTAGCCACAGGTTGGCTAGGGAACTTACCCTTCTCTCTCTCACTCAATGTGGCAGCCAGTTGACCCATTTGTACTTCCAGCTTGGCAATGGATTGTGCATTTGCATGTAAGCTTTGCTGGTTGGCTAGTAAGGTTTGTTGGGTGTCTTTTTGGAATTGGAGAGAACTCTGCATGAAAAGATGGAGTGTATCCTCAAGAGATGGTTTCCTTGATTGCACAGGCAGTTGTTGGTATTGTGGAAACTGCTGAGGTTGCATAGGAGGATTTCCAGATGGTCCTCCTTGTTGTGGTCCCTTTGCCCAAGAAAAATTTGGATGTCTAGCCCACCCTGGGTTGTATGTGTTCGAGTAAGGATCATTCCCAGGTTTTTGAAAAGTATTCATAGCATGTACTTGTTCAGAGAGAAGTTCTGGGGATGCTGCACCAGATGGACAAGACTGCATAGGATGGGCAGGACTAGAGCATATGCCACAAGCCTCGGCTTGCGTTGTTTGTGGAGGTCCATTATGCAACATCAGAGCATCAACCTTCTTTGTCAGGCCATCAATCTTGGCATGGAGGTCTGGCGTGACTCCTATCTCATATATACCACCTCTCTTTTGTGGTTGGGAACTTCTGTCATCTCTATTTGAATAGTCCCATTGCTGGAAATTTTCACACAAGGTTTCAAAGAAGTTCCATGCTTCAACATCACTTTTGGTCATGAATGACCCTCCACTGGTGGCATCAACCATGCGACGGTTTTGGGGTGTCAAACCGTCATAAAAGTATTGAACCTGTTGCCACTTTTCAAAACCATGGTGTGGACATTTAAGAAGTAAGTCCTTCCATCTTTCCCAACATTCATGAAAGTGCTCTCCCTCTTTTTGTGTGAAATTAGTGATTTCTCTACGGAGAGCATTTGTTTTGTGAACAGGGAAGAACTTGTTTAAGAACTTCCTAGACAATTGGTCCCATGTAGTGATAGACCCAACTCCTAGAGAATTCAACCATGCTTTCGCCTTATCCTTCAAAGAAAAAGGAAAAAGGCGCAAACGGATCGAATCGTCTGAAAAGTTTTGAAACCTAAAGGTAGAGCAAATGTCTAGGAATTCTTTCACATGATGATATGGGTCCTCCTTGTCTAACCCATAAAAAGAGGGCAACAACTGTATGACCCCAGTCTTCAGTTCAAAGTGTGATGCCGTGGTGGTGGGCAACACTATGCATGAAGGCGCATTGAATTGGACAGGAGCTGAATAATCTCTAAGAGCTTTAGTTCCATTCTCTTCTGCCATTTCAAATAGGATGTTTCTAAATCTTTTACGAAAAGTTCTTTCTATTTCAGGATCAAAAGGTGCTAGTTCTATATTCAGAGATCTACGTCCTAGCATAAACTATGTTATTGCAATGTAAGAAAGGAAACTAAACTAAAAAGCAACCTAAGAGAAATAAAACTAGAACTAGAAACGATGAGATTCTAAAACAAGTTAAAACTATGTCAACAAGAATGGGAAGAAAGAACCCAGGAAAGGAGATGATTGATGTCAGAAGATTTAAGAAGCTCCTCCTTCACTTAGTAGCTTCCTTCCCCAATTCCTGTAAATAAAAACAAAAACAAATTAAGTTCCCTAAAATAATGATAGAAAAATCCTAAGCAACGGTTAATTTCTAAAAAAGAAAGTTTCTAAAACTAGAAAATAGAAAGTTACCAAATCCAAAGTTAGAAAGTAGAAAATTCCTAAAAATTGAAAACCTAAATCTCAAAATAGAAAGTAGAGAGGACTGGAGAATTTAGAAAGATGTTACCAATTGGAGATCTATGTTAGAATCCTGCAAAAGAAAACAAACAAGTTAGTTTCTAAAACAGAAAATCCAAAATTAGAAACTTCCTAAAGAACAAAAAAGAAGAGTTAGTTTCTAAAAAGGAAAGAAATCCTAGAATTAGAAAGTTACTAAAAATAAAAAGCTAAGTAGGTTTCTAAAAAGAAATTTCTAAAAATAGAAAGTTAGTTAAAAGAAGAATCTAAATCTAAAAATAGAAAAAAAAAAAAAAAAAAAAAAAGAAATTCTAGAATTAGAAAATTCCTAAAAAGTAAAATCCTAATTCTAAAAATAAAAATTAGAAAAAATAAAGAATTTAGAAAGGGATTACCAAATTAGAAGTTTATTTCAGGACCCTACAAAATAGGAAACAGGTTAGTTTCTAAACAAAAACTCTAATCTAAAATTAGTAAAATCCTAAGACTATGAATTATGATAAGAGAGAATCTTAAATCCAATTTGGATCGAAACAATCCCCGGCAACGGCGCCAAAAACTTGTTCACTCCCCAAGTATAGGGTTGTGATGTAGTAATAACTCGGTAAGATCGAGGTCGAATCCACAGGGACTGGTCGTCACAATTCAAATTTACGATTCTCCTTAACTAATTCAACAAATAAAGGATCAAATTGCTAACACAAATTTATGGAAAATAACTATTGAGAATAGGAAAGAAAATTTAATCAGAGAAAGAGAACTAGGACTTTCGAATCCACCCCTAATTATCCTAACCCTTGTTTTGTCTGTTAATTCACCTTAAATTAGATTGATCCACTTATCGAGAAAAAGCACAATCTGTGTCCTTAATTGGGCATACAGATTGTCTAATTCCTTTAAGCAATGCCATGAATAACATATCCCATGTCCAAATCGGGCATATGGAATATGCAGTTCAGTAAAGCACCCTGTTTCTTCCTCTACAGGAACCTGTTCATGATCAGATACAAGCACCTAGAATAAGCATCCAGACCACATCCATCCATAGACTCAAAAGTTCATAGATGGAGAAATATAGAATTTAAACCAATCAAGCACACTAGAGAAAGAAACAACCAATCTGATTAAAGTAAAATCAACATATGAGAACAAGGATTATTCGAATTAGGGGCTTCATCTCAGCCCTAGATAAAGAGTTTAGAAATCCATAAATCTAGATAGGAAAATAAAAACATAAGTTTGAAATAACAAAACCATTTTCCTTCTTTTTCTTTCTTTCTTCTCTTTCTTTCTTTCTTACTTTCTTTCCTCCCTTGTTGTAGATCTGGAATTCTCTGGATCTGAATATCCTCCCTCATGTTTTGGAACTCTTTTTATAGCTGATGGAGTGGCTGGAGTGGTAAAAATCGGATCTGGGAAGCTGTCGCACGCGCAGCGAAAGCTTTTTCGCAGCTAAGTTCGGGGCCTCGAAATACCACACTTTCCTCGTTCAAATTCCAACAAACACCGTCCCTTAGGACTTTCTTGGGTCCTCTACATGATGGACAGTTCAGATCTGCCATATGATCAAAGATGGTGGCCCACAATCGCCTAGAAAACCGGATTTTCAAATTGTGCGAAACCTTTCGCACCCTTTCGCTGTCGTGATCGGTGAGCCCCACAGAGGTGTTTTCTGGAAAATCCACCCCGTCCATTAGATTCAGGACGAAATTTCAGTCAGGAATGGGTGGTTTTGAAGGTCCATTAGCACGGCCCACAGAAGAAATCACAAACAAACTCAGTTTTTAACGTCCCGGGGCAGTCCACTTTTGGCTTCTGTACCGCACACGTGTGTACGCATGGGAGTGGAATCTTAGCATGGTTTTGTAGTTCTCATGGCCCTCTACAAGATGGACGGATCGGATCGTCCAGACAGGTGACGGGTGGGGCCCACTGACGTCCGTAAAAACGGCCAGCGGCCGTTCCTCGCTGACGCGCAAACGCGGAAGCTGATTCGCTGCGGAAGTGGTGGGGTCCACTGTGATGTTTACTTGGACAATCCACTCCGTCCATTAGATGGAGGGGAAAATTTCGGTCAGGAATGTGTAGTTTCCACCTTCTGTTGACGAGACCCTCACGTTATCTCTCTCTACCGTTCAACCTGCTTTTGAACGGTTAGATTTCCATAGTCGCACTTATTTGAAATTCGGCCACCTACACCTTGGTAAAAATTACCCCAGACAGAGAATGGACGGATTGGATTGTCCGTTTGGACAATAGGTGGGGCCCACAACTCGTCCGAAATCTCCGGCCGCGCCGTTCGCTGCTGTAAAAAAAACGGAAATTTTCGTTTTTTAAAAAGTCGGTCGCGACTTCGATTTAGAAAGCGGTCAGCGCTGCTGACCGATTCGGTGTGGCGATGGTACACGTGTACACTGTATACACCCACCACGGTGTGGGGTCTACTATGATGTT
Organism: Magnolia officinalis; assembly: GCA_021015155.1. Lineage (NCBI taxonomy): Eukaryota > Viridiplantae > Streptophyta > Magnoliopsida > Magnoliales > Magnoliaceae > Magnolia > Magnolia officinalis. The sequence continues at coordinate 32,927,323 of JAJHSJ010000018.1, read as the reverse complement.
TCTTGGAAATCCTCACCGTCCATCTTCTTTGTCTCCCAGATTAATGCGTTGAATCCGAAGTTGAAGCATTTTCAGATATCAAGTGGGCCGAGAATCAACGGTTTATGGGCTGACTTGTCAGTTGGGGCACTTCCATAGTGATCCGAGGGCTGAAAATTGAAATGTATGGTTAATTAATGTCCCTAATCCCATGTATGAAGTTTCGAGTTGATCAGATGGCGGGAAATATGTGATCTTGCATTTTGCACCAATTTCAGGCCTCTTTATCGTGCTTTCCTCAGATCCCAGGCGTGTATATTCTTCACCATTGGTTTTCTGGAGTACATCTCGTGCTCTGGTAATTTTGGAGCGTCAAATATATGCTTTTAACATCATTTTGCTATACACGCTCTTAATTTCCTCCTGTAACAAAAACACGAGTAAAATCTGGCATTAAATATTATCATGTGTGTAAAATCAAGTAATTACTGGGGTCTGATATGCAATATTCGACCCTGATCAGTAGGCCCATAAAGCTTCTTGCAGCTTTTCATCCCAATCACGCTTATTCCCGGTCACTGTTTTCTTCAATATTTTTACAATTATTTTATTGAACGCCTCTACCAACCCATTGGCTGGTGGATAATAAGGTGTTGAGAATGAATGGTTAATACCGAACTTGAGACATAGCTTCTCCATGCCCCTATTCTTGAAAGGAGTGTCGTTGTCTGTGATGATTTTCTTTGGGATGCCATGACGATAGATTATTGCATGCCATATGAAATTGACAACATCTTTCTCTTTAACATTCCGCAGTACAATTTCTTCTATCCATTTGGAGAAATAGTCCGTTGCTGCCAATATATACTTCTTTCATTTGGACGATGGTGGATTTATGGGGCCAATGACATCGAGTCGCCATGCAGCAAAAGGCCAGGAAGTAGCCAACTGATGAAGATCTTCATGGGGTACATGTAGAATATCCCCGTGGATCTGACATTCGTGGCATCGCTTTGTGTAGTCTATGACGTCTTTAAACATTGTTGGCCAGTAATATCCCATCCGGTGCACTCGGTGGAATAAATTGCGCCCAACCTGATGCGCCCCACACTCCCCGGAATATGCCTCTCGTAGCACTTGACCTGCTTCCTCTTCACTCAGGCATCACAGTAGTATTTCATTATAAGATCTTCTGTATAACACCTTGTTACACATAATGAATCTTTTCGATCTTTGGATCTTCTGGCAGGATATCGTACTTGAGATAATCAACAAAAGGCTGACGCCAATCGTCTGTTGTCACCTCTAAACACGATATAGGGAGTGCTTCCATGGTTTCACTGATGATTTCTGCTGAAGGCAAAAATCTCCTTTCTTTAATTGTCACTTGTAGGGGGCTTCAATCTGGGAAAGATAGCGCTATTGCTAGACTAGCCAAAGCATCTGCTTTCGCATTCTTGTCGTATGGCAAAAGTTCTTGTTTCCTTGTTTCAAACTTGGTCGACTGATTTATGACATACTTGGAATCTCCATAAATTCGCAGTGTCTTTATTTTCAGCTCGGTGGCTATTTCCATTCCAATGATAAGGGCATTATATTCAGCTTCGTTATTTGTGCACGCAGTGCCCAATGCGAAGGAATAAGGCAATGAATCGCCTTGGGGGTGATAAATATCACTCCAGCACTTGCTCTTGTTGCTCGTGCTGCACCGTTAAAGAACATTTGCCACGAATTCGGCAATTCAGTCATCATGACTTGCTCGTCAGAAAACTCATCGAAAATGGCTTCGTTACCTATTACAGGATGGGCTGCCAGAAAATCTGCCAGTGCCTGCCCTTTTACTGCTTTTATCGGCTCGTACGTAATCGCATATTCTGATAATAGTAACATCCACTTCGCTAGTCTTCTTGACAACATCGGCCTTGTCATTAAAAACTTGATGGGGTCTGATCTAGATATCAAGGTTATATCATGAGATAGACAATAATGTCTTAGCTTCTGGACTGCGAATACCAATGCTAAGCATACTTTTTCAATCAGCGTATAATTGCATTCTGCACCTATTAAAGTTCGGTTTAGATAATAGAGTTCTGCTTCCTTCTTGCTTTCGTTCACCGGCGCCAACAAGGCTCCCAATGAATTTTCGGCGGCCGATATGTACAAGATAATAGGTCTTCCTTTCATCGGGGTTGTTAACACTGGAGGCTATTTCAACAATTCTTTTATTGAATCAAAGGCATTCTGGCAGGGCTTGTCCCATATGAATTCTCTTCCTTTCTTCATCAAATAAGAAAATGGTTGATATCTTCCTGCCAGGTTTGAGATAAAGAGGCGAATATATGCTAGTTTACCTTACAGGCTTTTCGGTTCTTTCAACGTTTTCGGGGGTGGCATATCTCGAATAGCCTTAACTTTTTCTGGATCGATCTCGATGCCTCTGTGTCTTATAAAAAAACCAAGGAATTTTTCTGATGATACTCCGAATGCACATTTGGCTGAATTCATCTTTAACTGTTTTCTTTCTGACTCGGCGGAAGATTGAAGCGAAATGTTCGCTGTGTTCCTCATGATGGTTTGACCTGACCACCGGATCGTCCACATAACACTCGACATGCTTGTGCATCATGTCTTGAAATATATTTTGTATCGCCCTTTGGTATGTCACACCCGCATTCTTGAGACCGAACGACATAACTTTATAACAATATATTCCCAAGGGAGTTCTGAAAGTTGTTGCTTCCTCGTCTTCAGGTGCCATCCTTATTTGATTGTAAACAGCGTAGCCGTCCATGAAGGACATGACAACATATTGCGTGGTACTATCCCCTAGCATTTCGGGGATCGGTAATGGAAAATCATCTTTCGGGCTTGCTTCGTTTAAATCTCTGAAGTCGACACAAACCCCGATCTGCCCATTTTTCTTCTTTACTGGGACTATATTCGATATTCATTTGGGGTATTTGACTTCTCTAATGAATCTGACCTTTATTAGTTTGTTTATTTCTTCTTCTATTGTGGGGACCAGATCTGGATGGAATCGCCTTTGTGTTTGCTTGATCGGCTTTTTATCTTTAGAGATATTTAACCGATGTATTGCCATTGATGGTTCTAAGCCTGGCATTTCTGCATATGTCCAAGCGAAAACGTCTTTGTTTTCTTTCAAAAGACTGATATACTAGTTAGCTTCTTCTTCTGTCAAACTGACACTTATAAATGTATTTTGCGGTTCTTCTTCAGTTCCCAAATTTATCTGTCTCAAATTGTCAATCGTCGGCTGCCCGCCGTCTTCTATCTGTTTTAGAGCTGTCTCAAGTTTTCTGATCATTTCAGAGTCTATCTCTTCTATCTGGCTGACTGTTACCATGTTTACTGAAGCTTCTGCCCCTAGCCCTTGAAACGTTTCTCGCTTTTTCTGATTAACTCCGATCAGGATCTGAATTCCCTTTCCATGATTTAAGCCAATTGGTTCTTCGTAATCAAAGCCCATATTCCTCATGATTTTCCAACTTACCGGACTATATCTCTCAAGTTCTTCAGGTGTTAATTTTCCATGCCTCATATCATTATCGACTGCTTCCTCTATCTTTACTTTTGAGGGGGCGTTCAATTAGTTCTAGATATTTTGTGCTGGGCTTAACATGAAATTTTTTCAGGATGAGAGGAAATGGTTTACTCCTTTCAGCGTACGGGAGTGGCACCGTGTAATTAGACTACAGGATTTTCAACTGCTCTAGTGACAATAATGTCAACGGTGGCTGTCCTGGTTGTGCTAGATGCTTTGACACAAAATAGAACTTCTTGTTTGCTTTTTCTATTACAAACGATTCTGTTTCTTTTCGCCTCACTATTTCCATGCAAACATTTTCTGGGACCTTGTTCTCATCATTTCTCTTTTCTCCTCTACTGGAAAATGCATCATAGTAACTGGCGTCGGCGAAGAAGGCTTCAGCTTCTGTATACGGTTTTGCATCAGCTAGCACTTTATGTTGCACCCTGTCTTTACAGTATTTGAAGCACTGGTGTAAGGTGGAGGGTATGATGCCATATTGGTGCATCCATGGCCTCCCCAGAAGGAGATTATATGTTGTCACTGCATTTATAACGTGGCAGACAACATTTGTAGTTAACTCCCCTATTTCCAGTGTTATCGTGATCTTACGAAGCGCACGCTGTCCATCTTGATTAAAGCCCTATATCATCATTCCACTAGGGCATAAGTATGAGCGTCGATAGCTCAATTCATTCAACATTGTCAACGGCAACAGGTTCACAGCAGACCCATTATCGAGCATTATTCGCTTTACTTTTTTACCGCAAATGTGGCCCTCTATCATCAATGGTCTATTATGTTCCCCGTCACAAACCAGGTCGTCATCGGAGAAGGGAATAACTGACATACAATCTTTTCGCTTCTCATTCTCCATCTCAATTAGCAACACTCCTCTTATATCTTCATCAGATAAGGCTTTAATTAGGCTCTGTCGGGAGTCTTCTGACAATTTCAGAGCATCATAGACATTCAACTGGGCTGGAATGCCTTTCAAATGGCTTATAATATCATAAGTCACTTTCTTTGTCTCCTTGCCCTTTTCTTTCTCGCCGCTGTTACTGCTGCTGGCGTGATTCTTGACTGTTCCAGTCTTTAATTTTTCATGTTTCGAATTTGGTGGGTTGACCATCTTGTTCCCTGATCGCAGGGTAGTCACTGCAACTTTTTCCCATATTTTCTGATTATCCGCCCTTGTCCTTCCTTGATAGTCTTCTTGAATGGTGAGTATGTTTGCCGTCGCTCTTCTGTCTCTTTCTTTTTCTTTTCCGATTATTATCTCCCCCTATTTATCATCCTTTGTATGATACACTTCAATGTATAACAATTCTCTGTCGGATGCCCTACTATGCGGTGATAATGGCAGAAGTCTCTTTCTTTTATTTTAAATGCTTCTTCGGGACGCTTTAACATGGGTAGCTCAATTGTTCCATCTTTTAACAACTGATTTATCATAGGAAGTACGTCCTCCTTTTCAAACGTAAAACCCTCATGAGAGTTTACCGATCAAAGTTTTTTTTGTAGTAAAACCTTCCCTTGGATCGATTCAACTCTTCTTTCCTTTCTATCCTTTTACCCCTTAATTCTTTCACGTCATGGCTTCTATATCCTGGCTTCTCTTTTCGTGTTTAACCACGTTCGTGATCAACTTCTGGGGTTTTCTTCTAACCAATTCACAATTGAACGCCGGCATTTTTGGAGTCATCAGTTTTAAGGCGTGCGCTTTCGTAGCCAAATCGTGAAAGGTCCTGATGTCGGCGCTGGTGAGATCGAATGCCACTCCCGTTTCCATTGAATTCAGGCACATCTTCACTTGCTCTTTCTCTTCTGGCAATTTCCTGCAAGAAGCCCCCAAGGTCTTCCATCTGTGTAACGCCCTGAAAATCGGGGGTCGAGTAGGAGCCCAACTCCCGAGTTTCAACACATCACTTATGCAACATAGATAATGATGTTTAAATGTTGTCTGTATTAGTGCATTAAACATGAATGAGATTATACCAAAATAGAATATCATACTCCAGAGATAGTTAAATCACGCAAGCGGAAGACTGTGATACATATATAAAGCATATAAATAGTTGTAAGTCCCCAGAGTATGAACAAGTTACCAGGTTAAATAATTATATATTTGGTTCCAAAATACACAAAATGATGAAGTGTAATGTCATCTATCCATATCCCTGTAGCCCCGGTGACGCAACTCCAGGTTTACATAGACCCGCCAGAGAGTTGCAAATAGGAGAACTCCTCATCATCATAGAAATCCGGCTCCGCCTCGCAAGCATCGTCATCATTTGCAACTAAACCAGAGTCTGGTTAGTGTTTTAAAATACCGTCCCAAAGTGGGAGTGAGTGATCAACTCAGTGGCGCTATAACGCAAAGGTTAACATGTTATCAATTCAATCAAGCAGTAATGATAAAGCAGTACAACAATCATATCCTAAGTACTCTTGTTAATGTAAGGATGGTATGAGATAATGATGCATGCCCTTGCCTGCACTCCCTCAACGACATCATCTCACGATCGCGCATGACAACCTCCCTAAACGTGAGCTTCCTCGCCAAAGCACATGCAATGCGGTGCATGATTGTGTTAGCCAAGTTCTTGTTTAGATTTATTCAAACAACGTGTTCACTTACCCAAACAATGATTCATCTAGGGTCGTCAATCTTAGCTAGTCACATACGATAGATAGTTCCAGGTTGCTACGGAGAGGCTTGTCACCTTAGCGCGGGCCTGGTTTATACTCGAGGTTAGTACGAAAAGGCTCGTCACCTCATCGTAGACCAAGTATACGCTCGAGGTCACTACCAATGGCTCGTCACCTAATCGTAGGTCGACAGCTCGAATACAGTGTCTCATACCACCGTATTCATCTCACGAGACTAGGTTGCTCACTGGACACTACGGGGAGGCTCGTCACCCCAGCATAGGCCGACAGCTCGACCACGGTGTCCTATAATACTATGTTCGGCTCATGAGTCTTAACGGATCGAGGTTCCAAGGTTAAACGGGCTTTTCACTGGTAAGTTGGTACCTTGGATTCAAGCAGTAGCGTCCATACATGGTTAACATACATTAGGCCAATCAGGTTACTTCACAAGCTCAATTGGTACGAGCGTACATTGAATTAATCGACATGGAGCACACAAGTACTCCTCGTGGCTTAACCACTATCGACAATCATCGTACGACTCAGATTCATCGAACGTATCTGTTGTGACAGAACTACTCAGCCACTCGGTCATAAACCATTACCGACTGCCAGGACTACATCGTAGTCCTAATCACACTCCAAACAATAGCATTCACATGTGATAATCAAGACAGCATGTGACAACCAAATCTAAATATGAATTTTATTTGAGCATTTTAACAAACATGTAGAGTACATGTTATCGTACATAGGCATTTCATTCATAAATCACGTACTAATAGGATAGGTTACAGGAAGGATATTGTAACTATAGATAAGGACATTGAGAATCACATCTCAACACCCTCTATACATACATTTCAACAAGCATTTTCTAATTCAGGCATTTTATCAAACACTTAGACTACACATATTAACCTACATGTAATATAGTAGTTATAACAGGTATTATAGCAAATCCTTTCACAAGGATGTTGCCACACGTACAACAATCTTGTATCCTCAAACATCAATCATAACAATCACAAATCATAATTCCATATTCAATCAAACATTTCAACAAACACATAGAATGCATTAAAATCGATATAGTACACATACATATGTAATATACAGAAAACATTGTATTTACGCACATGTGAGAGCAATCAAGTCATTCATAAATCATTAACTGACATTGAAAGCCTTGAAAACTATAACCTAAACATTTATAGTATGCACCTTTCGCCGGTAGACACGTAACGAACTCAGTTCGAATGCTATGTCTTTATTTACGGCACAACGACAACCTATAACATGAAATAGGTTAGCTATTCCACCATCTGCTCTATTTGAATCCCTAAAATAAGTTAGGGTTAGGATTTCTTACCTAAAAATGGAATCAGAATCGCCGGTATAACGACACGAAAGCGGTGATTCGACACGTGGAGCGGCAGGGATGAATCCGTATAATAATCTCTCATTCTCTCTCTCTTCTCCTCTCTCTTCTCTTCTCTTTCTTCTCTCTTCTCTCTCATAGGGTTGAAATTCGTATGGAATGAGAGAGGGGTGGGTTTAGGTCTTTATATAGGCCCAAAACTGACCTCAATGGCCTCAGGGCCATGATATACTTAGGTTATAGCCAAAAGTTGGCTGTTTCGGGCCAATGGAGCTCATTTGGAGGCCCATTTTTTGCATACGATTCAGAGAAAGTTCCCTGACAATGGAGCTATGTCAGGTTAAGTTTTCAGTCCGATCAGGTTTGGAGATCGACCGTGGAGGACCAGTTTCAGTTCAACGACTATCGTCGCTCGATCAGGGCCACAAGTATATTGACTTGTGCTAGGAAATTTCCCTGATCCATGGTGTATTTGGGTCAGATTCTGACGGTTTGAAACCTTAAATTTGGCCTGTAAGCGAATGGCCCAAATAACTTAAATCTGAGTTCATTTCTAAAGGTATTCGCGTTTCTCACACACTTCACTCCGGGCTCAAGTTGTGCATTTCTGGATACTATTAGGGCTTGATTTTCGAGATGGTTGTCAAGTCTAGTAAGGCGGTCATAACCGTATAGTTTCGCGGTTATCGGACTTTCGACTCGCGGTCCAGGTCCGAAACGGAGTTTCAATGTGCTTCCGAGGGTAATTGGGTTTAGAGATTGATCCTAAGTTTTTAAGCAATGTAGCGTTAGCGATTCTACTAGTTTTGGGTCTTACAGATCATATAGAAAGTTGTTCAAGCTAATCTAGCGTTTAATTCAGTTTAACACTTAATTAATTTTCATCTAATTTCTAAAGTATTTGGTCCTTAGTGATTTCTGCCTGAGGTGGTACTCGGGTCTTTGTACGGATTTTTCTGAGACGTTACAATCTGTCTATAAAATTTTCCACTGGCCCTCCCTCTTTCTGTTGTACCGAAGCTAGTTCTGTGATACTGACATCTCGTTCTGATGAGAAGAAATTTGACATGAACGCATATTGCATTTGTTCCCACATCCTTATCGACCCACGTGCTAAGTTAGAATATCATCTGAACACTTTATTCGTTAGAGAAGACCCGAATAACTGGAGGCAATATTGGGGCACTATGGAGAAATTCCCCATGCTGGTAATAAAATGCATTAGATGTTCAGATGTTCTTTCGGTGATCCATCCCTCATCCCTGTTGAACTTCTGAAAATCAGGATGTTTGAAATTGTTCGGGAACAGAATATCTTCGACTTCTTTCGGGTATGGCGTCTGATATCTGAATCTTCCTGTACCCTCACGTTCTTTTTCTGACCTAACTACTTCTTCGACAACTTGTCGTACCTCTTCTTGTGTCACTGCTCTCATTGTGGGGGCAGATCCGTGTGACCCAGTCCTCGGTGACTGTGACCCTTCGGGGTGCTGTTCTCGTTCATTTGTGTTATCGGTCATTGGGGGTGCCGTCATCCAGGCTACATTATGCGCAAGAGTCCCCAAGGCCTCCCGGAGGTTTCTAAATTCCTCCATTAGTGCTTTTTGTGCCTCTACCATTTTAGCTATGAGATCCTCTGTAGTTGGGGAAGTCCCTCAGTTTGTCCCAACCATGTAAACAATACCCTCTCCATTCCCTGACGAGGCAGTAGTCGAGGCTGAATGAGAGTGTATTGACTTTATAGGGGTTGCCGAAAGAGGAGACTCGTATGACCTTCGTGTATTCTCGTGGTAGGGGATGTGGAGATTGGTGACGTGGATCCTGGTGAGCTCATCAGTAAAGCTTTGCCCTGTTGCTCTCTTGTCCACCGGGAGTTCTTAGTAGGCAGGGAAGGGAAATCTTGTATCGCTGAAGGAATGATAGCTTGCCTGGGGTAGATTACTAGTGGAGCGAGTTCGGGACATTTCTTAGCTATATTTCGCGTTGTCGGTCCCCTGACTCTTCTCAGTAGTGAACTCGTTCTAGCAGCAGTGGTGTTTCGGGTCATTGTCCTTCTGCGAGTAACAACGATCTAGTCATCTCTTTCTTCCTGTGCTACTGGCGAAGCGGTTATGATTGCAACAGCTGCCTGTGATTCTGTATGCTTGATTGACGCTGCTCTTCTTTTGCGACATTAAGCTTGTTCATCGACATATTCAACGACGAACCCTGTCGCGGTGAAGTAGAAGACTGTATTTTTCTAAATGATTGCCATTAATTGGTTGTAATATCTTCTCTCTCATGAATCTCTTCATATTACAAAACAACACAAGTTTGTATTTTGGAGATGAAAGGGAGGATGTTCCCACTGAGAGTCGCCATTTTGGCGCCTTAAAGATGCCAAATAGTAGTGATTGTCCTCTACATAGTTCTTAAGTTAATATCAAGTGAATACAATGTCCCCAGTGGAGTCACCATTTTGTTTCGAACAAGAATAAATGCATTCGATTTGGGGGATTTTATTCACTTAATAAGTAACAAAAGAAGATGAAGAAGATAACCACAACATTTATTCATTCTGAATTCTTTTACATCCTTTCTCTCATTTGATTCCAAAATAGAATATTCATAGAACCATAATACAAAGTAAATATGATATATATCTTGATCACTCCTTTGATCAAATTTGAAGCTTTTTGTTGATCTTTAATTGCTGGGGAAATCACACATATGTCACTTTAACAGAGAAACATCATTGTGTGCCATCAGCACTTCGCGCAAGAGCATTGTGCATTGGAACACTGTGCTGGAGGGCACTGTGCGCTGGTAGCACCGTGCGCTGCAGCTTGCTGTGTGCTACAACCTGTTGTGCGCTGACAGTGTTGTGCGCCGCACAACACTTGTTCCGCATAATAGGTGCGAACTCTACCTCTTTCTCTCCGAGGTCTGCTCCTCTCTTTCCTCTCTTCTTGAACCTGGTAAGAATGACCCCTTTAGAGGGGTCACAGGGTATTTATAGCCCTCTCACACGTGTGAATATGCCACGTATTCATCGTGCGATATTCATTATGCGTCGATATCCTCAGTACGAACCTGAATGTGCAGTCTCCATTGTACGGACTCCACTGTACAGACTCTATTGCGCGGCCTCCAATGTGTGGACTCTACCGTGTGGCTTCCACTGTACGAACTTCATTGCACGGACTCTTCTTGTAACGCCCTGAAAATCGGGGGTCGAGCAGGAGCCCAACTCCCGAGTTCCAACGCATCACTTATGCAACATAGAAAGTGATGATTTAATGTTGTCCATGTTAGTGCATTTAAACATGAGTGGGATTATCTCAAAACAGCATATCATAGTCCAGAGACAGTTAAATTTCTCAAGCGGAAGACTCTACTGTGCGGCTTCCACTGTACGAACTTCATTGCACGGACTCTTCTTGTAACGCCCTGAAAATCGGGGGTCGAGCAGGAGCCCAACTCCCGAGTTCCAACGCATCACTTATGCAACATAGAAAATGATGATTTAATGTTGTCTGTGTTAGTGCATTTAAACATGAGTGAGATTATCTCAAAACAGCATATCATAGTCCAGAGACAGTTAAATTTCTCAAGCAGAAGACTGTGATAATATATATAAAGTATATAAATGGTAGTGCATCTCTGGAGTATAATCATGTTCCAGGTTAAACAATTACATGTATCATTTCAAATTACAAAACATCAAAATGTGTAGGTCCGTGTACATCATGAAATCCTTGTAGCCCCGACGATTAAATGTGGCCTACATGAACCCACCTGAATACTGCATATATGAGAACTCCTCCTCATTGACATCAAAATCAGGCTCCGGTTCATAAGCCGCGCCGTCATCTGCAACTAAGACAGAATCTAGTTGGTGTTTTAAAACACCGTCCCAGAGTGGGAGTAAGTGATCAACTCAGTGGATCTATAAGGCAAAGGTTAACATGTTATCAATTCGGTCAAGCAATAATGATAACACAGTACAACAATTATGTCCTATATTACTCTTGTTAATGTAAGCATGGTATGTGATAATGATGCATGCCCTCGCCTACACTCCCTCAGCGACTTCATCACACGTTCGCGCATGACATCCTCCCAAAAACGTGTGCTTCCTTGCCAAAGCACATGCAATGCGGTGCATGATCGTGTTAGCCAATACTTAATTAGGTTTATTCATACAACAGGATTGGGAAGCTAAAGTACCTCCCTTATATGACTTCCCAAACAATGATCCATCTAGGGTCATCAATCCTAGTTAATCTCATACGATAGGCAGTTTCGGGTTGTTAAGGAGAGGCTCGTCACCATCAGCGCAGGCCTAGTTTATACATGAAGTTACTACGGATAGGCTCGTTGCCTTAGTGTAGTCCTAGTATATACTCGAGGTCACTACGGGCTCGTCACCTGATCGTAGGCCGACAACTCGAATAGAGTGTCCCATACCACCGTATTCAGCTCACGAATTGGTTTGCTCACTGGACACTACAGGGAGGTTCGTCGCCCCAGCGTAGGCCGACAGCTCGACCACGGTGTCCCATACCACCATGCCCGGCTCATGAGTCCTAGCGGATCGAGGTGTCAAGGTTAAATGGGCTTTTCACTGGTGAGTTTGGTACCTTAGATTCAAGCAGTAGCGTCCATACATGGTGAACATACATTGGGCCAATCGGGTTACTTGACAAGCTCGATTAGTATGAGCGTACGTTGAATTAGTCGACATGGAGCGCATACGCACCCCTCGTGGCCTAACCATTGTCGGTAATCACCGTACGACTCGGATTCATCGGACGTATCTGTCATGGCTAAAATAGCTTGGCCACCGACAGTGAACCATTACCGATTGCCTGGACTACATCGTAGCCCTAATCACACTTCAAGCATTGGCATTCACATGTGATAGTTAAAGATAGCATGTGACAACCAATTTCAGTATCCATCTCATTTAAGCATTTCAACAAACACGTAGTACACATGTTATCATACATAGGCATTCCATACATAAATCACGTAATAGCAAGATAGAGTACATAAAGGGAACTATAACTATAGATGAGGGAGTTGAGAATCCTATCTCCACACCCTCATTAAATACATCACATAAAGCATTTTCTCATTCAGGCATTTTATCAAACACTTAGACTATACATATTACATACATGTAATAAGTTAGTTAAAATACATATTATAGCAAATCCTTCCACAAAGGAGTTGCCACGCATACAACAATCATGTATTTGCAATCAATAATCATGGCATGCACAAATCATAATTCCATATTCATTCAAACATTTCAACAAACACTTGGAATGCATTAAAAACAACATAGTTTACATATATGCGTAACATACGGGAAACATCGTATCTAAGCAGACGTGATAGCAATCAAGTCAGTCATAAATCATTAACTGACATTGAAAGCCTTGAAAACTATAACCTAAATGTTTATAGTCCGCACCTTTCACCGGTAAACTCATAACGAACTCAGTTTGAACACTAAGTCCTCGTCTACGACACAACGACAACCTATAATATGAAATAGGTTAATCACATCATCATTTACTCCATTTGAAACCCTAAAACAGATTAGGGTTAGGTTTCCTTACCCAATAACGGAGTCGGTATCGTCGGTATAGCGACACGGAAGCAACGGTTAAGCACGTGGAGTGGCGAGATTGAATCCCGTGAACGATCTCTAACTCTCGATCTCACTTCTCCACTTTCTCCTTCACTTTCTCTCTTTTCTTTCTTAGGGTTTAGAATTCGTATGGAATGAGAGATGGGTAGGTTAAGGGCCTTATATAGGCTTATAATTGACCTCAATGGCCCCAGGGCCATGGTATACTTAGGTTATAGCCAAAAGCCGTCTGTTTCGTCTCAACGGAGCTCATCCAGAGGCCCCTTTTCTGCATACGGTCTGGAGAAGGTTCCTTGATATTGGATCTAGGTCAGGTTAAGGTTTCGGTCCTATCAAATTTACGAATCGATCGCGGAGGACCCGTTTCAGTTCAACTTTCACCGACACTCGATCAGGGCCACAAGTACATTGACATGTGTATGGAATATTTCCTGATCCGAGTGTATAATTGGGTCAGATTTTTACGGTCTGAAACCTTAGATTTGTCCTGCAAGTAAACGGCCCAATTCACTTAAATCTGAGTTTATTTTCAAAGGATATTCGCGTTTCTCACACACTTCACTCCGGGCTCAAGTTGTGCGTTTCTAGGTACTATCTGTATTTAATTCCCGACATGGTTGTCAAGCCCAATAAAGCGATCATAACCATATAGTTTCATGGTAATCGGACTTTCAACGTACGGTCCGGGTCCGATACGGAGTTTCAATGTGCTCCCGAGAGCAACTGGGTTTAGAGGTTGATCATAGATTTCAGGGTAATATAGCGTTATTGATTCTACAAGTTTTGGGTCTTGCAGATCGTATTTAAAGTGATCTAAGCTAATTTCACAAATAATCTCGTTTAACACTTAGTTAATTCTCGTCTAATTTCTAAAGGATTTGGTCTTGAGTGATTTCTGCCTGAGGTTGAACTCGGATCTTTGCGCGGATTTTTTCTAGACGTTACAATCTACCCCCCTTAAAGAAAAATTTCATCCTCGAAATTAGTACCTTTTCGTACTCCTCGAGAATCTGAGGGTAGTTCATATGGACCTCGGCCTCTGTCTCCCAAGTAGCCTCTTCCTCAGTGTGATGCGTCCATAATACCTTCACCAGCGGAATAACCTTACTGCGCAACACCTGCTCCTTCCCGTCTAAGATACGCGTCGGTCGCAGTACATAAGTAGCGTCCTCATTCAACTGTACCTGCTCCCATTTGATAATGTGGGAAGGGTCAGGAACGTATTTCTTCAGCATAAATACATGAAACACGTTGTGCACGCCTATGAGTGGTGTGGGCAAAGCAAGGCGGTAGGCCACCACACCCACTCGGTCTAGTATTTGGAATGGGTTAATGAATCTAGACGTGAGCTTCCCCTTCTTTCCAAACCGAAGAACTTCCTTCATGGGGGAAACTTTCAGAAACACATGGTCCCCGACCTCGAACTTTAGTGGTCGCCGTCTCGTATTGGCGTAACTCTTCTGTCTGTTCTGCGCTGTAAGAAGTCGACGCCTGATAATGTCGATCTTCTCTGAGGTCGCCTGTACTAACTCTGGGCCAATCAAACTCTTCTCGCCAACCTCTGCCCAGCGATGCGGTGCTCAACAGAGGTGCTTATACAAGGCCTTGTCGGGAGCCATGTCAATACTCGCCTGAAAGTTGTTGTTATAGGCGAACTCTGTATAAGGAAGACAGTCATCCCAACTGTCCTTGAAATCAAGCACACAAGCTCGCAGCATATCTTCCAATACCTGATTCACCCGTTCCGTTCGCCTGTCAGTCTGTGGGTGGAACGTGATACTGAACTTCAACTTCACACCCATTGCTTCCTAGATACGAGTCCAGAAGATATATGTGAATCGCGTGTCTCGGTCTGACACGATGTCCATACGAACTCCATGCAGACGCACTATCTCCTTGATGTACAGCCTGGCCAAATCATCTGCTGAGTTCGAAACTCTAATGGGGAGGAAATGGGTCAATTTCGTCAACCGGTCCACGATCACCCAAATGGAATCATGTCCCTTCCTTGTCTTCGGTAGCCCTGAGATGAAATCCATAGAAATGAAATTCCATTTCCATTCTGCTATGGGCATGGGATGAAGTAAACCAGGAGGTCGGCGATGCTCGGCCTTGACCTGCTGGCACGTGAGACAACGGGATACAAAGTCGGCTATGTGGGCCTTCATGTTGTCCCACCAGTATGAACGCTTAATGTCTCGATACATCTTCATACTACCAGGATGCGTTGCCATCTTCGAATTGTGAGCAGCCTCAAGTACTTCTCTCCTCAAGTCATGGAGTTCGGGATGCATAGGCGGCCACGATACCGCAAACCTCCATCTAAGCTAACCCTCCATTTGGAGTCCTCACTGTCGCTCACCTGCTCTCTCATCTCAGCCAAACGCTCATCATCCTTCTGAGCCGCTACGATCCTATTATCAATAAGTGGCCGCACCCGAACGTGTGCGACGCTCTCAAATGGCTCCTCCACTGTGAGCTTCTGCTCAAAATCTTGCACAAACTCTAGCATATCCCACTCGGCTATCATCAGCGGAGCTGCAAATGCTATCCCGTTCTTGCGGCTTAACGTGTCTACCACAAGGTTGGCCTTGCCAGGATGGTAGGAGACCTCGAACTTGAAGTCCTTAAAGGTTTTCATCCACCGTCGCTGCCTCATATTCAGGTCCCTCTGCGTGAATATGTATCTAAGGCTCTTGTGGTCGCAAAAGAGCTCGAACTCCTCTCCGTAGAGGTAATGTCTCCAGAGCTTCAGTGCAAAGATGACGGCCGCTAATTCCAGGTCGTGTGTAGGGTAATTTCCTCGTGTTTCCTCAACTGCCGCAATGCATAGGTAATCACCCTGTCCTTTTGCATAAGGACGCCACCCAAACCAACACGAGAACGTCGGTGTACATCGTAAACTTGACCCCTTGCTCTGACAATACTAGCACAGGGGCAGACGTCAACTCGTCCTTTAGGTCGTTAAAAACTGCTTCTGCCTTCTCATCCCAAGTAAACTTGAGATCCTTCCAAGTTAGCTGAGACAACGGTCTGGTGATGAGGGCAAATATTGCATAACGGACCCCGATTATTGTCCTATTTTATGAACATGATAATGCTTAAAGGAATATTTTAATCATGTTTTTGCTACAAAGTGAAATCAAGAGCGTGGATTGAAAAGTGATATTAAAAGTGTGAATTTGACGCTCCGAAATTACCAGAGCTCGGGATGGACTCCAGAAAATCAATAATGAAGATTTTACACGCCTGGGATCTGAGGAAAGCAAGCCAAAGGGGCCTGAAATTGGTGCAAAATGCAAGATCACACGTTTCCCGCCATCCGATCAGTTCGAAACTTCATACATGGGATGAGGGCCATAAATTAACCGTACATATTAAATTTCATCCATTAAAGATCTCGGGAAGTGGGCCAAATGACAAATCAGCCCACAAACCATCGATTCTGAGCCCACCTGATATCTGGAATTGGTTCAAATTTGGTCTCAACGCCTTAAATGGGGAGACCAACCAGAGGTTCGGATCTGATTTTTCAAAAACATCACAGTGGGCCCCATATGTGATGCATGTACACCATGCACCCAATACACAAGCCGTGCATCGGACGGCTGAGACGGTCAGCGCAAGCGCTGACCGACTCCTCTCTCAAAATTCGAAAGCAAACAGCGTCTTACGCTGGCCGGATGGGTTTGAGTTGTGGGCCCCACACATCGCCCAAAGGCATGATCTGGACCGTCCATCATGTTTGAAGGGGCCCAATTATCACAGTGTAGGTGGAAGAATTTTCAGAAGTAGAGAGGATCGAAATCCTACCTGTTAAACGTCAGATGGACGGTGTGTTTAAAACTCAATGGGCCACACTCAAGCTAATTCAAAACCGTGCATATCTAGACGGTTTTCCGAGTCAAATCCAATGGACGGAGTGGATTTCTCAAAATAACATCACAGTGGACCCCACCGTTTCCGCAGGGAATCTGCGTCCCTGTTCCGCGTCAGCGAAGGAACGGCCGCTGTCCGTTTTTGCGAACGTCAGTGGGCCCCACACGTCACCCGTACGGCTGATCCAAGCCGTCCATCGTGTAGAGGGCTTCGAGCACTACAAACCCATGCTGATATTCCACTCCCATGCGTACACACGTGGATGATACAGAGGCCACAAAAGGGCTGCCCTGCAACGTTCAAATCGGATCTTTCTGTATTTTCTTCTCTGGGCCGCGTTAATGGACGTTCAAAACCACCCATTCTTGACTGAAATTTTGTCCTGAATCCAATGGACGGGGTGGATTTTCCAGAAAACACTTCGGTGGGGCCCACCGATCATGGCTGCAAAAATTTTCATTCCATGTCCTGCTACAACTCTGCCACTGATCCAGCTTTCCAGCAACTATAAAAAAGGAGTCTTGGACATGGGAAAGGCATTCAGAAACAGGGAGGAGTTCCAGATCTACAGCAAGGGAGAGAAGAAAGAGAAGAAAGAGAAGAAAGAAGAGAGGGAAATTGGTTTGAAATTTCTTGTATGAATTTTTATTTATCCATCTGTTTAATGGATTTAATGGGTAACTAATCTCTCAGATAGGGCTGAGATGAAACCCCTAATTTGAACACCCTTTGTTCTATGTTGATTTTACTTTAATTAGATTGATTTGTTTCTTTCCCTAGTGTGCTTGATTGTTTTAAATTCTATACTTCTCCACCTATGAACTTGATCAGAGTCTATGGATGGATGTGGTCTAGATGCTTATTCTAGGTGCTTGTATCTGATCATGAGCAGGTTCCTATAGAGGAAGAGACAGGGTGCTTTAATGAACGGTATACTCCATGTTCCCGACAAAGGACATGGGATATGTTATTCATAGCATTGCTTGAAGGAATTAGACAATCTGTATGCCCGATTAAGGACACAGATTGTGCTTTCTCTAGATAAGTTAGATCAATCTAGATTAAGGTGAATCAACAGACAAAACAAGGGTTATGACAATTAGGGGTGGATTCGAAAGTCCTAGTGCTCTTCTTCTGATTGAATTTTCTTCCTTATTCTCAATAGTTATTTTCCATAAATTTGTGTTAGTAATTTGCTACATTAATTGTTGGATTAGTTAAGGAAAATCACATATTTGAATTGTGACGACCAGTCCTCGTGGGATTCGACCTCGATCTTACCGAGTTTATTACTACATCACAACCCTATACTTGGGGAGTGAACAAGTTTTTGGCGCCGTTGTCGGGGACTGTTTCGTTCCAAATTGAATTTAGGATTCTCTCTTATCATAATTCATAGCTTAGGATTTTACTAACTTAGAGTTCTTTTTCTTTATTTTAGAAATTAACCTATTTCCTGTTTTGTAGGGTCCTGAGATAAATTTCTAATTTGGTAATCCCTTTCTAAATTCTTTACTTTTTCTTTTTTTCTTTTTTTTCTTTTTTTTTTTTTTTTTTTTTTTTTTTTTTTTTTTTAGAATTAGGTTTTTACTTTTTAGAAATTTTCTAATTCTAGAATTTCTTTTGAATTTTTTTATTTTTCTCTTAAGTAACTTCCTATTTTCTAGTTTTAGAAATTTTTCTTTCTTTTTTTTTTTAGAAACTAACTCTTCTTTTTATTTTTTAGAAACTTTCTTTTTTAGAAATTAACCGTTGCTTAGGATTTTTTTTATCATTAATTTAGGAAACTTAATTTGTTTATGTTTCTATTTTCAGGAATTGAGGAAGAAAGCTACTAAGTGAAGGAGGGGCTTCTTAAATCTTCTGACATCAATCATCTCCTTTTCCGGGTTCTTTCTTCCCATTCTTACTTACATAGTTTTAAACTTGCTTTTGAATATCATAGTTTCTAGTTCTAGTTTTCTTTCTCTTAGGTTGTTACTTAGTTTATGCTAGGACGTAGATCTCTAGATATAGAACTAGCATCTTGTGATCCTGAAATGGAAAGAACATTCCATAGAAGATTGAAAGACATCCCAGTTGAAATGGCAGAAGAGAATGGAACTAAAACTCTTAGAGATTATTCAGCTCCTGTCCAATTCAATGCGCCTTCATGCATAGTGTTGCCCACCACCACGGCAGCACACTTTGAACTCAAGACTGGGGTCATACAGTTGTTGCCTTCCTTTTATGGGTTAGACAAGGAGGACCCATATCATCATGTGAAAGAATTCCTAGACATTTGCTCCACCTTTAAATTCCAAAACTTCTCAGACGATTCGATCCGCCTACGCCTGTTTCCTTTTTCTTTGAAGGATAAGGCGAAAGCATAGTTGAATTCTCTAGAAGTTGGGTCTATCACTACATGGGACCAATTGTCTAGGAAGTTCTTAAACAAGTTCTTCCCTGTTCACAAAACTAATGCTCTCCGTAGAGAAATCACTAATTTCACACAAAAAGAGGGAGAGCACTTTCATGAATGTTGGGAAAGATGGAAGGACTTGCTTCTTAAATGTCCACACCGCGGTTTTGAGAAGTGGCAACAAGTGCAATACTTTTATGACGGTCTGACACCCCAGAACCGTCGCATGGTTGATGCCACCAGTGGAGGGTCCTTCATGACCAAAAGCGATACCGAAGCGTGGAAATTCTTTGAAACCTTGTGTGAAAACTCCCAGCAATGGGACTATTCAGATAAAGGTGAAAGAAGTTCCCAACCACAAAAGAGAGGTGGCATATATGAGATAGGAGTCACACCAGATCTCCATGCCAAGATTGATGACCTGACAAAGAAGGTGGATGCTCTGATGTTGCATAATGGACCTCCACAAACAACTCAAGCCGAGGCTTGTGCCATATGTTCTAGTCCTACCCATCCTACGCAATCTTGCCCATCTGGTACAGCATTTCCAGAATTCCTCTCTGAACAAGTTCATGCTTTGAACACCTTTCAGAAACCTGGGAATGATCCTTACTCGAACACGTACAACCTAGGGTGGGCTAGGCATCTAAATTTTTCTTGGGCAAAAGGACCGCAACAAGGAGGACCATCTGGAAATCCTCCTATGCAACCTCAGCAGTTTCCGCAATATCAACAACTGCCTGCACAATCAAGGAAACCATCTCTTGAGGATACACTCCATCTTTTTATGCAGAGTTCTCTCCAATTCCAAAAAGACACCCAACAAACCTTACTAGCCAACCAGCAAAGCTTACATGCAAATGCACAATCCATTGCCAAGCTGGAAGTACAAATGGGTCAACTAGCTGCCACATTGAGTGAGAGAGAGAAGGGTAAGTTCCCTGACCAACCTGTGGCTAATCCAAAGGGACAGTATGAGATTGACTCTAATTCCAATCAAGGGCAATATCACGAGCAAGCCAAATCAATCACTACCCTTAGGTCAGGCAAACAGATTGACAACAGAATAGAGATGCCTAGGGATGAATCAAGTTCTAAAACAGAAGATCAAGGTGAAGCAGAGAGACACACCAATGCATCCAAAGTCCAAAAACTCTCTGACTCTCCTAGAGCCACTGACGTGCCACCTTACGTGCCCAAAGCACCCTTTCCTCAACGTCTGGCACTAATGAAGAAAAGAAACAACTTTGATGAAATCCTGGACGTGTTTAAAAAAGTGCAAGTCAACATCCCGTTGCTTGACGCTATCAAGCAAGTCCCTGCTTATGCTAAGTTTCTTAAAGATTTATGCACTCAAAAGCGTAAGCAGAATGTTCATAAGAAAGTCTTCCTTGCAGAGCAGCTCAGCTCCATGATTCAACATAACACCCCTCCTAAATTTAGGGATCCAGGAGCTCCCACCATTTCTTGCGGCATAAGAGATCATAAAATCGGGAAGGCATTACTTGATTTAGGGGCGAGCGTCGATTTGTTACCATATTCGGTTTATGAACAGCTAGGACTTGGGGAATTGAAACCGACTAAAATAACATTACAACTAGCTGATAGATCTGTCAAGGTGCCCCGGGGTGTTATTGAAGATGTACTAATCCAGGTTGATAAATTTTATCTGTAGTAGGGTGAACGTGGGTAGACACAGCTTGTCCCCTTGCCCAATACTATACAGGAAGTCTACCATCAACCGAGTGCATTCAGTATGATTGCCCCAACGTGGATACACATTATACGTGAAAATGTAGTATAACAAGTGGAAATATCTGCCAATTTCGTCAATGGGAGGCAATTGCCTCACGTCTGGGGAATCAGTCGGCCACAAAGATATCGCGTACGGCAATCTCTTTCTCGCACACTCTTGAAATAATTTTCACTGGAGTGTACCTCACCATGTGGAATTCCCATAATTCGGGCCACCAAATCCACATTGATTGTGTGTTCCCGCCTTCCTACGAAAATAGTGAACTGTAGAGGCTCTAGCGATGGGTCTCGTATATGGGCGTAGAAGGTTCGAACAATATTCTCACATACCTGAGACTTGCCCTCGAACATGGGACCCCACCCGGCGTCCACTAGGAGGTCTATTATTGGATGTAACCCAAACAGCCTCTTGTCTACGTGAGCTTCAAGTACAACCTCGCGGCCACCAAACCGACCGTGTTCGATGCCTGCCGAAAGCGATCTTTCGATTGAAATTTGGGGATTTAGATCTCGCTTCGACCTACTCTCTTGGGCGGCGCTTGTACTAGCTTAGGCGCCCGCCTTCTTCCTTGGACGGGTAGGGTGGCGAGGCCCGGCTTCATCTGTAGGTGGCCTCTTCTTCTCTATGAGAGAAAGAAGCATGGAAAGCGAAAAGATGGCCGCCACAAGCTTAAAAAGAGCCATGGAAGTGAAATAAAATGGAAGGATAAGATGGGTTGTTGAACTTTGAAGTTTTTGAGATACAAAGGAGGGTTTGTGCACTCAAATGAGAGGGATTTAGGGAGATGGGTGGTTATAGAAGATGGATTTGAGAGAGGGGTGGTGGTGGTGTAAGAAGAAAGAAGAAAATGGGATGGAAGGGGTGATTTGAGAGGGAAAAATGAAAATTTGAGGGATTTGGAAAACTTGGGGGTGTGTAAGAGAGAAAAAGGAAGTAAATGGGAAAGAAAAAGGGGTTCCCCACACGTTTTTGTGGGCCCTATAACACCGCAAATGAGCCGGCCCGACCGGATCGCCGCAGCCCGACAGGCTTGGACGAAGCCAGGCGCGGTGCACTGCTGTAGGAGCGGGACCTGGCGCGGCGCTGCCGTGGTAGGGAAGTCGCCACCCCCTCCCGAGCTACCGATGATGTACGGGGAACCCCTTGGGGCCCACCGATTTGCGTGATTTGGGCCCCCTCGACCGTTTGAAGAGGATTCGGGTCCCATTACGCGTATATTCACGCCTTTCGGATGGTTTGGATGTGGAATGGGTTGAATTTTCATCTAAACCCATCCATTGACTGTCTGGAAAGAATTTAGGATCACCTCGCGTGATCACAGATGCCTACGGGTCCGATTTCAATGGTCAGTTTCGGTCCATTTCGTCGACAGGTGAAAACTTGGAATCCTAAGACAGTTTCTACATTTTATCGCTCCCACCTAAGTCAAAGTGCGTCAGTGTACGTCGGGTTACCATAACCCAGGTCCAGTTTATTCCAAATCATGTTCTGATACCAACTTGTAACGCTCTGAAAATTGATGGTCGAGCAGGAGCCCAGCTCCCGAGTTCCAACGCATCACTTATGCAACATAGAAAGTGATGATTTAATGTTGTCCATGTTAGTGCATTTAAACATGAGTGGGATTATACCAAAACATCATATCATACTCCAGAGATAGTTAAATCTCCGACGATCAAATGTGGCCTACATGAACCCGCCTGAATACTGCATATACGAGAACTCCTCATCGACATCAAAATTAGGCTTCGCTTCATAAGCCGCGCCATCATTAGCAACTAAGACAAAGTCTGGTTGGTGTTTTAAAACATCATCCCAGAGTGGGAGTGAGTGATCAACTCAGTGGATCTATAAGGCAAAGGTTAACATGTTATTAATTTGGTCACGTAGTAATGATAACGCAGTACAGCAATCATGTCCTATATTACTCTTGTTAATGCAAGCATGGTATGTGATAATGATGCATGCCCTCGCTACACTCCCTCAGTGACTTTATCTCACATTCACGCATGACATCCTCCCGAAACATACGCTTCCTCGCCAAAGCACATGCAATGCGGTGCATGATTGTGTTAGCCAATACTTAATTTGGTTTATTCATACAACAGGATTGGGAAGCTAAGGTACCTCCCTTATATCACTTCCCAAACAATGATCCATCTAGGGTCGTCAATCCTAGTTAGTCTCATATGATAGGTAGTTCCAGGTCACTACGGAGAGGCTCGTCACTATCAGCGCAGACCTAGTTTATACATGAAGTTACTACAGAGAGGCTCGTCGCCTTAGCGTAGTCCTACTATATACTCGAGGTCACTACGGGCTCGTCACCTGATCGTAGGCCGATAGCTCGAATACAGTGCCCATACCACCGTATTCGGCTCACGAGTTGGTTTGCTCACTGGACACTATGGGAAGGCTCGTCGCCACAACGTAGGTCGATAGCTCAACCACGGTGCGCCATACCACCATGCCCGGCTCATGAGTCTTAGCGGATCGAGGTACCAAGGTTAAACGGGATTTTCACTGGTGAGTTTGGTACCTTAGATTCAAGCAATAGCGTCCATACATGGTGAACATACATTGGGCCAATTGGGTTACTTGACAAGCTCGACTAGTACGAGCGTACGTTGAATTAGTCGACATGGAGCGTATACGCACCTCTCGTGTCCTAACCACTGTCGGTAATCACCATACGACTCAGATTCATCGGACGTATCCGTCGTGGCTAAAACAGCTTGGCCACCGACAGTAAACCATTACCGATTGCCTGGACTACATCGTAGTCCCAATCACAAGCATTGGTATCCACATGTGATAGTCAAAGACATCATGTGACAACCAATTTCAGTATCCATCTCGTTTAAGCATATCAACAAACACGTAGTACACATGTTATCATATATAGGCATTCCATACATAAATCACGTAGTAGCAAGATAGAGTACATAAAGGAAACTGTAACTATAGATGAGGGAGTTGAGAATCCTATCTCCACACCCTCATTACATACATCACATAAAGTATTTTCTCATTAAGGTATTTTATCAAACACTTAGACTACACATATTACATACATGTAATAAGTTAGTTAAAATACATATTATAGCAAATCCTTCCACAAACAAGTTGCCACGCATACAACAATTATGTATTTGCAATCAATAATCATGGCATGCACAAATCATAATTCCACATTCATTCAAACATTTCAACAAACACTTGGAATACGTTAAAAACAACATAGTTTACATATATGCATAACATCTGGGAAACATCGTATCTAAGCAAATGTGATAGCAATCAAGTCAGTCATAAATCATTAACTGACATTGAAAGCCTTGAAAACCATAACCTAAATGTTTATAGTCTTCACCTTTCGCCGGTAAACTCATAACGAACTCAGTTTGAACACTAAGTCCTCGTCTACGAAACAACGACAACCTATAGTATGAAATAGGTTAACCACATCATCATTTACTCTATTTGAAATCCTAAAATATATTAGGGTTAGGTTTCCTTACCCAATAACGGAGTCGGTATCGTCAATATAGCGACACAGAAGCAGTAGTTAAGCACGTGGAGTGGCGGGATTGAATCCCGTGAACAATCTCTAACTCTTGCTCTCACTTCTCCACTTTCTCCTTCACTTTCTTTCTCTTTTCTTTCTTAGGGTTTAGAATTCGTATGGAATGAGAGAGGGGTAAGTTAAGGGCTTTATATAAGCTCAGAACTGACCTCAATGGCTCCAGGGCCATAGTATACTTAGGTTATAGCCAAAAGCCGACTGTTTCGGTTCAACGGAACTCATCCGGACGCCCCTTTTCTGTATACAGTCTGGGGAAGGTTCCTTGATATTGGATCTAGGTCAGGTTAAAGTTTTGGTCTGATCGGATTTACGGATCGACCGCGGAGGACCAATTTCAGTTCAACGGTCACTGACACTCGCTCAGGGCCACAAGTACACTGACATGTGTATGTAATTTTTCCTGATCTAAGGGTGTAATTGGGTCAGATTCTGACGGTCTGAAACCTTAGATTTGTCATGCAAGCGAACAACCCAATTCACTTAAATCTGTGTTCATTTTCAAAGGATATTTGCGTTTCTCACACACTTCACTCCGGACTCAAGTTGTGCGTTTCTGTATACTATTTGGATTTGATTCTCGAGATGGTTGTCAAGCCCAGTAAAGCTGTCATTACTGTATTGTTTCGTGGTAATCGGACTTTTGACGTGCGGTCCAGGTCCAATATGGAGTTTCAATGTGCTCCCGAGAGCAAGTTTAGAGGTTAATCATAGATTTCAGGGTAATATAGCGTTATTGATTCTACAAGTTTTGGGTCTTGCAGATCGTATTTAAAGTGATCTAGCTAATTTCACAGATAATCTCGTTTAACACTTAGTTAATTCTCGTCTAATTTCTAAAGGATTTGGTCCCGAGTGATTTTTGCCTGAGGTGGAACTCAGATATTTGTATGGATTTTTTTGAGACGTTACACTTCTGTGCTGGCTGGCCTATTAGCGTACAATGCCTTTGCGCGCAACAGAAGTTGCGTCTCTCTCTTTTTTTATGCCTCAACATCACCATGCAAGCCATAAGTGATCTTAAAATGTCGGTTTCGATGATTGAATCATACTTGATTGTTAGGGAGAAATGGACCTTTTGGTCCAACCTCAGCCTAACCCAAAAGGGCAATACGAAGTGAGTGATTCGAATCCTCCTAACGCACAAGTGGAACAAGCTAAGTCCATCACTACTCTTAGAAGTGGCAAGGAAATAGACAAGGGAATTCCAATGAAGGACGACACATCTAAGGATTTAGATAAATCTTTTAGTGATGATGGATTAAGCCCTACCCCACATGACAAAGAGTCAGTGCATGAATATAAGACTGCGGCTCCATTTTTCCAATGACTAGTCTCATCAAAATGCCCATAAGAGAATTAAGACATCTTGGAGATTTTTCAAGAAGTAAAAATCAACAATCCCTTTTTGGATATGATTAAGCAAATTCCCTCTTATGCCAAGTTTCTTAAGGACCTTTGCATGGTTAAACGCAAATGAAATGTACAAAAGAAGGCCTTTTTAACAAAACAAGTGAGTGCGATTATCAAGCAGAATGCTCCCCCGAAATATAAAAACCTGGATAGCTCTACGATTTCATGTATCATAGGGAAATTTCGGATTGAATAGGCCTTGCTAGACTTGAGGGCAAGCGTTAACATCATACCTTTCTCAGTGTACAAACAATTGGGGCTTAATGAATTAAAACCCACCAAGACCACCCTACAACTTGCTGACCAATCTATTCATATACCGAGAGGGGTGGTTGAGGATGTGTTAGTCCAAGTTGATATGTTCTACTGCCCGTTAGACTTTATCATCTTAGACACACAACTAGTTATAAATGCTAGCACTCAGATTCTGGTAATCCCAGGATGCTCATTCCTAGCCACTTCAAATGCAATCATCAATTGTCAGAATGGAGTGATGAAACTGTCATTTAGGAATATGACATTGGAGGTGAACATATTCAATATTTGCAAACAACTTGGGGATATAAATGAGGTTCACCAGGTAAACATGATTGACACACTCGTCGATGAGGAGATCATATTGACTACAATCTCTGACCCCTTAAAAGCCCGTATTGCTCACTTTATGGATTCTGACGATCACATGATGTTAGATATAGTGAGCACTTTATTAAATTCTGAGTTGGTACTTGAAACTAACCAGTGGAGGCCAAGCTTTGAAAAATTGCCCCTTATAGACTCAAAGCCTCTACCATCTAGTATCAAGCCACTGAAGCTTGACCTAAAACCATTGTCATCTTAGCTGAAGTATGTTTATTTAGTTCAAGGAGATATATCCAGTGGTGATTTCTTCTCACATTGATAATGAGCAAGAGAGCAAGCTGATTGCTACTCTTAAAAACCACGACAGTACCATAGGATGGACTATTGTAGATCTCAAGGAAATTGACCCATTGATTTGCACTAACCGAATACACTTAGAGGAGAATGTCAAAACATTAAAGCAACGACAATGCCGATTAAATTCAAACATGAGGGATGTGGTTAAGATGGAGATGTTGAAGTTGTTAGATGCGGGTATCATCTACCCTATATTCAATAGTCAGTGGATGAGTCCAACTCAGGTGGTGCCTAAGAAATCCAGAATTACCATCGTAGCTAATGCCAATAATGAACTCATGCCAACTAGAGTTACCACTGGTTGGAGAATGAGCATTGACTACAGGAAGCTTAATACTGTCATGAGGAAAGACTACCCCTTACCTTTTGGTGATCAAAATTTGGAAAGATTAGCCAGTCATTCCCATTATTGCTTCCTAGATGGGTACTCGGGCTACAATCAGATTGAGATAGCCCTTGAAGATCAGGAGAAGACCACCTTTACATACCCCATTTGACACTTGCTTACCGAAAGATACCATTCGGGACATGTAACGCTCTCACAACATTCCAAAGATGCATGCTTAGTATTTTTTCATAGATGGTTGGGCTTTTTCTAAAAGTGTTTATGGACGATTTCTCTATTTTTAGAAGAATGTTTGACAAGGGACTCGAGCACGTGAATATGATTTTGACAAGGTGTGAGAGAAGAACCTTGTCTTGAATTGGGAAAGTTCCACTTTACGGTTTAGAAAGGAATTGTTCATGTGATCTTGTCCAATAGAATTGAAGTGAACAAGGTTAAAATAGATTTGATTGCTAATTTACCAGCTCTCGAAAGCATTCGTGACATTCGTTCTTTTTAGGTCACATAAGATTTTACAGGAGGTTCATTAAGGACTTTAGCCAAATCTCTAGACCATTGAGTAACCTCATTCAAAAGGATGTCCCATTTAAGTGAGCTGATTCGTGCTAAGAGGCTTTTACAAAGTTAAAGGGTATATTGACAATCGCACCAATCATGCAGCCACCTGATTAAAGCATTCCTTTTGAAATCATGCATGATGTTAGTGACTATGCTATTGGGGTTGTGTTAGGGCAAAGGAAGATCAAGAAATTGTGTGTTATCTACTATGCAAATAGAACACTGAATGGTGCCCAGATAAATTCTCGACCATTGAAAAAGAACTCATTGCCATAGCTATGGATAAATTTAAATCTTACTTAATTGGATTAAAAATTATAATTTTTACTAGCTATGCGGCGCTCAAGTATCTTCTTTCAAGGAAGGACATTAAGATTGTCTTTGAGATGGATCTCCTCCTACTTAAGAATTTGACTTAGAGATACATGACAAGAAAGGAGTAGAGATCGTAGTAGTGGACCACTTATCTCGACTGGTTCTTTTAGATTCCATTGAAGTTCACCAATCAAAGACACTTTTCCAAATGACAAATTATTTGTTGTCTCTCCATGGTACGCTAACATAGGAAATTACCTTGTGACAGCAAAATTGTCAATCCATTGTATATCACAATATAAGAAAATATTTTTAATTGAGGTACATAACTTTTTCTGGGACGATACTTATTTTTTAAAATATTGCCCAGACTAAATCATTAGGAGATGTGTTCTGAATAATGAACACTCAAGTGTGATTTCCTTCTATCACTCACAAGCTTGTGGAGGTCATTTTTCAGTAAAGAAAACCACTACTAAGATTCTTCAATGTGATTTCTATTGGTCGACGATGTTTAACGATACCCTTGAGTTTTGTAAAGCATATGAGCAACGTCAAAAAATGGGAAGAATGTCACGTAAAAATATTATGCCTGAAAATCTTATCTTAATTATCAATTTTTTTTTTTATTGGTGGGGTATCGATTTCATGAGACCTTTCCCTCCCATCTGTTAGACATCTTTACACCCTCCTAGATATGGATTATGTTTTCAAATGGGTGGAGGTGATTCCTTGTAGAACTAATGACCACAAAATAGTTCTATGGTTTTTAAAAGAAAATATCTTGTCAGATCTATAATCAGTTATGGTGGTTGGCAGTTTTATAATAGACTATCTGAGAACTTTCTGAGGAAATGTGGTATTACACACAAAGAGGCTATACCCTATCATCCATATATAAGTGGTCGTGCTAAAGTTTCCAATAGGGAGATTAGACGGATATTAGAGAAAACCATGAATCCAAAACGTAAGGATATTGGTCGTGCTAAAGTTTCCAATATTGGCTTATTGGATTGCTTTTAAAACTCCTATTGGAATGTCTCCTTGTAGACTTGTCCTTAGGAAAGCTTGTCAGTTACTAGTAGAATTGGAACATAAGGCATATTGGGCCATAAAGAAATTTAATTTTGACATTGACAAAGGTAGCACGCTACATAAACTCCATCTTATGGAGTTGAAGAAATTAGGAAATACGCGTATAACAATATGAGAATATATAAGGAGAGGATGAAAGTGTTCCATGACAAAAACATTTTTAGGAAAATATTGAGCTAAAGTAGAAAGTCCTCCTTTATACTTCTCGTCTCCATATCTGAGGAGATCGACCGCCTAGTCATCCACTCATAAGCAGTTTAAGATGATCAGGCAATTATCGGAGGGTAGGGTTCATCCTCCGAAAATGGGTTGCACCTTGCCTTCTGTATGAAAAGACTGTCACATACAAAAGCAAACAAAAAGGAACACTTATAGTCAACCATGGGGAGTAACAGCAAAGTACCTCTTTGAAAGAACTACTTATATTATAATGGAAATCATCCAACGTATGAGAATAGACTTGGATTACTGCTCAGGATTACAACTACTGAATTACTATTACTCCTAATGTAGGATTACACTATTAGTTACGCTAACGGACATAAAAGATATATTATGTTAAGTAACATATAAGTTATGCTAGGATAATTGAAAAATAGATTTGATTAGTTTGATTGGGTTGAGTCCATAGCAAAGACTCCAACTCATGGCATAGGTCGGAAGCAGACAATGCTACGGTTCCAGAGATGTGGGAAGGTGCTGGCCACAACAGGCACGTCGTATGGCTCAGCGAGCTCTCAAATCGTTGGTCTTGCCACTGGCTCGTCCTTTTGTGTGGGGCGGGGTTGTGGCTGTTCTAACAGTTGTTTCATGGAGTTCATGTTGTTGTTAATCATCTCAAATTGTTGCTCGAGGGAGATAAGTTGTCCTCGCCTACTACGGGATCGTTACATCGGCCCAGCAAGTGCAGAATCAGTCTATAGTTGGGAAGAGGAATCCCAGTGGCTGGTGAACTGCTCCGGCGATGCAAGGTCAGGCGCAACAGAGGAGGCCGGAGCTTTCTTCTTACCTTTCTCCATTGTCGAGATACAGTGGGATGAGAATGACTTTTGATGTCATTCCCACAGATGACGTCAGACTGTTGATGAAGAAATCTGGTTAGCCCCTTTTAGACTGTCGTGTACCTGCACAAGGAACAAACAAGGAAGACCCTGGCTCGTGCAGGGGACCCTTCGATGCCAAAGTTAGGAAATGGATCTGGGTCTAGTCGAATATTGAAGATTTAGGACTAAAGATAGTGCGTACCTTTCACCATTAGAGGTATCTTTATTTATAGTTTTAGGAGAGGCGGTGGCATATAGGAGATCTCCCTATTTAGTAGGTGCATGTTAGAGAGGGTTTCTGATCCCGAGTGTGCAGTGAATCTCTCGAGATCCTCGGTGAAGATCTTGGGTTCCCGAGCGTGTCATGGAGATCCTTTGAAGACCTCGGACGGATCTCTATCTCAATGGATTTCCCGGGTCTTCAGCTAAGATCTCGAGCGGATGTAGTCAGTCCTTGATGGGAGGCAGGCTGAGCCGACCTAAAGTGTCCCGACCTGGGTAATACCGACCTACGTAATGTCGACCTGTCTCCTTAGTCGAGACAGGGGACATGATGCTCTTAACGAACTCCGGAGATCTTGGAATCGACGGAGGCAGTGCTCTTTCAGGCGTTTGGGCGAGTCGATAGGTGTTCTGATATGGTGATGGGATGCCAAGCTTGATCTTACTTTTTACTTGGGTTCTGAGTAAGGGATCGAACCTGCTGTCGTGTCCGGCCTAGAGAAGTGTACAAGGTCCCGACCTGACCTTTCATCATTGGTCGACCCATTTTCCCTACAACAGTAAGCCTCCCTACTTTCGAGTTCATGTAGTGGGCTTGACAAGTAGATCGATCTTCGTCAGGTCGGACTGTAATGTGTTCATGTCGTCGAGTCACCCTGTCACGCCCCAAACCCGAAAATTGGGCTCACAAAATTTTCGATTGTCGAATCCGGTGCCGATAGCCTCCGTAGTACCCCATTCTTGGCTCCCAGCACCCATACGCCAGATTCCGATCCTGGGATCCTATGAGGAGGATTTTCCATTGTACATTTGTCTTAAAAGAAGCCTAACCACAAGTTTACCCAAATCACAAAGGCAACATCATCATCACATATCCACTATTATGAACAGTTGAATACAATGCTGAAAGGGAAATACATATATTGAAAATCAAAGCTCCAGAAGACCGCTGCACGCTCCAAGCTCAATGTTGCTGCAACTAACGTCACCTGCACGCATCTATCATGCATAAGCTCATAGAAAGCTTAGAGGGTGGTGTAAGTGTGTGCACAAGGTAAGTGCCAAGCATATAGATATCAGAGTAAACGAAAATACTGGCAATCCATTAATACCATCAGCCTTATCCAGGCTATGCGATGCAAAAACACAATAAACCAATATCATATAAAACATAGCAACCCAAAATGCTATATGCCGCGGATGTAATGCAATATGCGGTGCGAATGAAATGACCATGCAGGAGTGTGAAGTCGGAATGATAGTACGTAGTATCTCAGGCTACGGGGTCCATCACAAGGGACTTTTATCTAAACCAGTCCCATACCTAAATGGATAGTCAGGCTCAATGTGGTAAACTCCTGATCTCAGGTTCTTACACAGAATCGTTGCACCACTCCCCCATCACCCATGACAGATCATACAACGTAAATATGAATTTAAACATATGCATTACATAGATAAAATCATAGAAGCAGTTGAGCATGTTATGAAGCCCAACACAAGCATAAGTCTGTACATATTCAATTCCTAATCACACAACTATCCAAGGAAATCATAAGTCGCGTGCCCCAAGCGAAATCCTGGCCATTAAAAAGGTACACATAATAATTAGTTGCGCACTGCCAGCCCAAGTGGATAGTGAATGAATGAATGAATGAGTATGTAACTCCTTCTCAATAAGTTCACATATCAATACCGTACATCTCTGAGATCATCACCAGGTCTAGTATATACTCCAGCTGGCTCGCCCCGGCCGGCCGCCAGCAGCCCAGCAAGTGGAAAAGACCTCACTACCCGCTTGCCAGTAGTATACCAATGCCTACTCGACTCGTCAATAGTGGACCCATTTGGGAGCTGGTCAAACTCAGCTTAGCTTATAACCCCTCACTTGGGCGGATAAGGCTACACCCCATCTCAACCGACCACGACACAGTCGGAGATGCGGCCTACTGGTATCTGGCTCTCGGGCGCTCATGTATCCATTCAGTCTAAACGTTGGGGCATCTCCTAGCCTCGGAGGTTTAGGGACTTTCACGCATGGACATCCAAAGTGCCCAGATGCTCGAACCAAACATTTCTGGTGTCCCATCTAGCCATCCACGACATGCCTGTGGAGGTTACGGCCCTGATGTCGCTAGGGCGTACAGTAATCATAACACACAATGCAAGATACATGAGTCATAGAATCCAGTCATGCATCAATCCTGCGCATACCGTGCGCTCATGTGAGACAATCTCCGCCTATCAGGGAGTCTCATAACAACCTGCCCAATGACATATGCAATGGTTAACCACATCTCATAATAAACATGCATATGATGCGTATGGGCATGTACATGATGCTATGCTGTCACATACTCATAATCGGTATCGACAATCGGCATCTATAATCGGTCTCGATGATCGGCCTATACAATCGGCCTCGACAATCGGAATTGGCCTCAACAATGGGAATAGGCCTGGACAATCGGAATCGGCCTCGACAATCGGAATTGATAATCAGAATCGGCCTCGATAATCAGAACGGTAATCGGCCTAACAAAGGACCTAAGGGAAGGTCATAATGAGGACATTTAACCATCATTGCCCATCAATGTGGACATTTAACCAACATTGCTCCCAAGGAGTGGCCCACATAGGGTCAAACGTATAGTAGGCCCATGGCCTCATACACAAACAATGGGCCGCATACAATCTCAATGGGTCTCATACAATCATAACGGGTCTTACACGAGGGTCTCATACATCACAATGGGCCGCGTCACATGGGCCTAATACACATTACATGGGCCGCATCACATGGGCCTAATACACATCACATGGGTCGCGTCTCATGACCACATCACATGGGCTGCATCGATGGGCCTAATACACATCACATGGCCACATCACATGGGCCGCATCACATCGGGCCTCACTCATGGGCCGCATATGCATCACAATGGGCCGCAGTACATGGGACCAATATATGTCAGTTGGGCTGCAAATCTATGGGCTGAAAAATATATCTCATTAGGCATTACCAAATGGGCCAGAAATATATCACAATGGGCCACGACATATAGGCCGGAAGTACATCACAATGGGCCTTACCAAATGGGTCAGAAATACATCACAATGGGCCTCATCATATGGGTTGGAAATATATCAAATGGGCCACAAGACATGGGCCTAATGCACATCACAATGGGCCGTATGACATGGACCCAATACGCATCACAATGGGCCGCATGACATGGGCCGCAATTGCATCAAGGTGGGCTTTAATGGATGGGCCACCAATACATCAAGGTGGGCCTCATGGATGGGCTACAAATACATTAAGGTGGGCCGTATTTACGGACCGCACCAATGGGCTGCACCATCTACAAGTGGGCCTGTCTATGGGCCACAAATACATCTGGGTGGGCCCCAAGGCTAGTGCACTGCACACGTGCAAAACACATCAGGTGGGTGGATCTCCACCGTCTAGTTTGCTGGATGGTACAGATGTAATATATACATCATGGTGGGTTCCACGCGGTGGACAGATGGACGACATGGATATACGACACATGCATCAAGGAGGCCCACGTCCATGTAATGGACAGTGTGAATTAATACTCATACATCAGTGGGTATTAAACACATACACTGAGTGGGTCCCACCGTCCAGAGTGTTGGACAGTGTGGATATGACCCATACATCAACGGTGGCATCCCACAACAGTTGTATAGCTGGTGTGCAGTAGACCAGCCAATCTGCTCCTCATCAGGTGGGTTCCACGTGGGGCCCACCATAAATATATTATATATATATATATATATATATATATATATATATAGAAAAGAGGGAGGGGGGGCTCCAGTGTCCAGTGTCCAGTGTCAGGCTTGGACGGACGGCTTGGATGCAAGACACAGCATCACGGTGCACTTCACTCAGCACCGTCATCCAGCTGGACGGGTGTGGAAGCAAGGAACGTACTCAAGGTGGCCATGTGGTGTGGCCCACCGGAGTTTTAGATCAACAGATATTTGTGTTTTTGCATCCAGCGTCTAATCTGGACGGACGGTTCAGATATGCCACATACCTCATGATGACCATATACCTTGTTGACGCTGAACAACAGCAGTAGGAGGTGGGGTCCACATAGATGGACGGTCTGGATGATCAGACCCCACCTGCTGACGTCAATACATCAGCTAAATAGCTTCTAGGACCCACTGTCCACGGACGT
>JAJHSJ010000018.1:32692254-32892254 GCA_021015155.1 Magnolia officinalis | reverse complement strand
TACCAACTCCTTATAAATCTGGACCTTCAGATTTAACCATTTCATATCGTCCCTCGCAACTCAAATTTGGACCACAGTTTGGTCTTATATGACTACGAGGTTATACAAAAGTTAGACCCCAACCTATGATCCTACACCGTTGAATGTGAAACCTTCCTTTTGACGCAAAAGGTGAAATTTCAGATATAGGCCTTTTCCACCATCGATCAACCACCAAATTTATCCAATCATTTGCCTATACTGATTACACGTTTCCTCCAAAATTTATCTCTGGTCATTAAGCGTGGACCGATAATTAAGATTAGGTCCATTTTGGCACCTGAAGAATTTCCAAGATATAAGGTATCTTAGGCTCAGATCTGCTTCATATTTGAGCCCATAGCAGAACATGACCCTGCAGCGCTAATGAACGGATTGGATTGCATAACAAATTGTCATGAAGGGCTCCACCTAGACTGTAACTTGAATAGTTTCCATGCCAAATCGAAAACCTATTTGCAACGACCACCAACCGAACAAAAAGGTGGAAATTCCCAAATTTCCCTCTTCCGCATTCAAATTACCACCAAACCGAACTAACCTACGACTCCTCCCCAAAACAAGCTTGAACCTCACGGGAGACAATCCCCACCATCCGATCAACTGTAATATAGAAAGAGTTGATTTCAATGGTGGACATCATCTCCTTACTGACGAGTGGAGTGGGCCACATAAAGCTCCGATCTACTTCAGATTTTGGCTCATGATCTAACACTGTTATACAAAACAGATGAAAGGAGTGGATCTTCCAGAAAACTATCAGAGGTGGACCCCACCAACTCCAGCAGAGAAACCGGAGTCAAACTCCTTCCGCAATACAACACCTAGCAAAACCGACCATTTTCAAAAGCTCCCATGCAAAGTACGACTGAGCCCGAAAATCTGGCTCCAATCTAAACCATCCAAACTTCGGGGAGGAGATTTCCGACCACTCCCAAGCTAGCAGAAAGGAAGAAAAGGAGTGGAGGGAATGTGGCGTTCTGCCGTTCTTCCCGGAACCGAGCCGCACCATGCGAAAACTCTTCCGCACAACCATTGACTGTAGGACCCCCCAACCTTCAATCTTCCACGTCCACAAGCTCCTAGGGGACCATCCAAACCATCTGCAATCATCGGAGCAAAGGAGAAGGTATCGGCTAAGAGTTTGCCACTACAGGCAGCCATCTTCTTCACCAAGAAACGGCAGCCGCTGATCTTAGACTGACCACCTAATGGAAATCCAAAACGATCAAAACCACCCGTCTGATGGCCCACCTAAATGCTATGAAAGGAAGGGAGAGATCCAAGATAACTAAGAAAAACAAGAACCGGAAGAAAGAAAAAGAAAAGAGAACAAAACAAGACAACTGCGCTTACGCAGCTCGTCTACGGAGCGTTACATGCATAACTCCTTCCGCATCCAAAGGCACAAGCACATCCTGGAGGCTCCACGCCAATATAAAATCCCATCCCTACCGCCAGAGAACACACAGCAAAGAAGAGAGAGAAAGTGAAAGATAGAGACGAATAAGGAACAAAGGAGAGAGAGAGCTGCCGACTGAGGAAGAAAAACATTGAAGGAGTCAAGTCCAGATTCGAGTCGTGGCAGCAGCAAAAGGGTAAGTACATCACTCCTTAGTTGCTCACAAAGAGCTATTCAAGCGTTAATCTTAACCTATAATTGTAAGATGATAAACTGAGTCAAACCGAGTTGACTCAGCATGATGACTCAGTAAAACCAAAGCTTGATTAGACTTAGGGCCTGTTTGATTTTCTAATTACAGAGGTAATTCAAAGTAAATCGGTAATAATTACTTACCTATGTATTTTTGGTTGGACTTCCAAGGTGATGTTGACCGCCACCTTTCATTTATAGCACTCCTCACGTCACCCGAGGAGAAAAATGTTAAATCGTGGGGCCCACCATGATGTGTGGGTCTTATCCACACCGTCCAACCCTTTAGCCAACTCATTTTACGGCATTAGTCGAAAAATGAGGCAGATCCAAAGATCAAGTGGACCACAACACAAGAAACAATGGGAATTGAACTCCTACCATTGAAAGCTTCTTGAGGACCCCAGAAGTTTTGGATCAAACTAATATTTTTGTTTCCCCTTTATCCATGACTGTGTGACCTTATCAACAGGTTGGATGACAAATAAACATCAATGTTGGCCCTAGGGAGAAAACAACTTTCAACCATTGACGTCTTAATGATCATTGTTTCCTAAAGTGTGATCCACTTGAGCTTTTGATTTTCCTCATTTTTGGGCTCATGCCTTAAAATGTATTTTGTTTAAGGATGGAAGGTGTGGATAACTCACATATATCATGGTGGGGCCCACATATTTAAATCAGTAATAACAGGTATTGTATGGACCGCTTTTCAAAACGTAATTCCCGGCAAATTTCAAACAGGTGGAGTAAGTAATAATTACTTATTTCCATGTATTTACAAGGGAAATTAAAAATCAAACAGCCCCTTGGGGTAATTACGAACCAAAAGGTATCTACACCTAATTTGATTAAATCAGGAAGATCAATTCATTACTAGTCCTAAATCTTAGCCTAAGATTGATCCTAATCATGTAACTCGTATAATAAGATAGCCTAACTTGAAGAGTCATGTTAATTATGCTTAGGATTGGGGCACGACAACTGATGCAGGACATGAAATTCAAGTATGATGTGCAAGATTTTCAGGCTTTACATCACACTAGTTCAGAAACAATTACACAAAATTCCACATCCCACACAAAAGTTCAAACACTCAATCAAGGGGAATCTTATGCGGATCCAGGCCTACACATGCTAGGGCCGGATCAATCAAAATTATAGACCAAACAAGAATCAAATTAGGGTAAATTCATCCACACATGCACAGAAATAATTCCCCAATCCAAGAGGGTTCACAGATTTCAATTCGGGGAACCCTAAGGTTGAAGAAAGGGCATAAAATTGGGGATTTGAGTAATTTAGAGTTAGGGTTAGAGATTTGGGGTGAAAGAGAGGAGAGAGACGAACCAGAAAGGTATCGCACGTGTGGACAACAGCAATGGCCCAGACGCACGTGCGTGTGATCCTGGCCGCACGTGTGTAAGGCCCACTATTTAGAAAAAGGTCACCTTGGCCCTGGTCGGCTAGGGATGGACTCCAAAACCCCTCAAATCTCAGCTCGATCCGATGCACAATTTGTGCGTGGTGCTCCGCCGAAGCTTCAGCCCTCCTACAGGGCCAGATTCTGAAAATCTGCTGTAGATGGAGAAACGCCTGCAAATATTGACGGATTTGCAGATGGAATGCTTGTAGGAGAAGAGAAATATGGATGGAAGAAAGTGGGGGCGAATCGGGATAGGTGTGGCTTCGCACCACGGTATTCAGCCCTTCGAGGAAGGGAGGTTTCGCACCCAATTGAATCTCCACAACTCAAAAATTTAGAGAAAAAAATGCAGCAATTTTATTAATCTTCATTAAGAAAAAAGACTACAAGAGGTGCCTATTTATAATAAAACCCTATACCCCAAAACTCGGGTCATGTGAGCAACCTATTACTTGGAGACGAAGTAATAAAAAAATAACACCTAATCAAAGCAATCTAAACCGTCCATGATATTCCTAATAACAATAATAGCCAAAACCCAAAGTACTAGGTTACCTAGGGTAGTGGGCACGATCATGAGATCTAATGATGGATCCACATGATGATCGGGTCCACCCCAAGGAACCAAACAGTCTTCTAAATGGAAGGCCCTCCATGGATGTCGTCATCGATCCAGATAGAAGGTGGGGCCCTCCTCCTTGCATACGTGCGTAAGGGGGGCGGTGTGTGCGCGAGATGTCCCCATCAACACATAGATCTAGCAACATTAAGAAGAAATCAAGTTTCAAAGGTGAGGGTTTTTCCTTTAAGCTTACCTTAATTTAAGTTATATGAATTATTTTGCCTTTTACCTGTTCTCATGATTCTCTCTTTGCAATTATTTAATTTACTACCCATTATTTACGTTAATTACGAGTGATCTTCACTATTTTTATATGGAGCGATGGATATAAGCCTTGCCCTTACCTTTACCAATTTGTTGAGTTAGCCCTTGCTACTCTCCTTTTATTGAGTTGGCCACTGCCACTCTCTTTTTGTTGGGTTGGCCATTGTCACTCTCCTCTTTGTTGAGTTAATCATTGCTACCTCCTCTTTATTTTGTTGTTAGTCTTGTGCTATTTACCTTTATGGCTTGGGCATGTGTCTTGGTATTCCAAAACCCCCATGATTCAGTTTACATTCTCTTTGATGCAAGTGATGTGTTGAAGGTATCACAACTAGTGATGCAATTATTATATCATGGACGTAATACGATCTGGGTAAAGACCCTCTTGGTCGACGCATAATTCCATGGGTTCGGGTAGTGATGCACAAATCGATGTAAGTAATTCGCATTGCGTGTTACATCACTTCCGGGATTGGATGTCGCAAATAGTCGCTCCATGAACAAATTGTGTCACGTAATTCATCTGACTCATGTATTGTGTCGCCTTGAGGTGTTCACGTAAATCCACGGTAGCGTTGGACATGCCGGCGAATATCCGTAGTTATGAGATGCGGTTCAAGTCGGGTTTTCTATAAATTATATTCCACATTGTGATGATCACTACATATGATGAGCCGCACACACATTGTTAAGCATGCATTCATATATATTTGTTGTGCATACTGATACCCCTAGTAGTAGTGGAGTACGAGACGTATCAGAACCCTTATATTACTTTTATGAATATCTTGAATTATTGTTAATCCTAAAGGATAACCATCACTATAAGTAGGGTGTTGACCCTCTC
The DNA here is from genome assembly GCA_021015155.1 of Magnolia officinalis. Classification (NCBI taxonomy): domain Eukaryota; kingdom Viridiplantae; phylum Streptophyta; class Magnoliopsida; order Magnoliales; family Magnoliaceae; genus Magnolia; species Magnolia officinalis. The sequence continues at coordinate 32,887,402 of JAJHSJ010000018.1, read as the reverse complement.
CAACCGTACAGATGATGCAGGTGATGTACAGATTGAAGACCTAGAGGACCATCTCCCTATGGAAGATTATACTAAAAGAATAAGAACATATTGATTTACTTTTATATTTCCACTGCGAACTCGATAATGTAATAAGCTCCCGTTGAGAGGGCATTTGATAATTTGTTGAATTCTTTTACTCTGATGAAATAATAAATGCAGTCGATTTTGTTCTCGTGAATGGTTACCTTCATGAATATGACTGGATGTGATTTAAATGGAAAAAAAAAAACATATGGTGCGATTTTTAAAGCATCCAATTCATTCAATTATAACACGGTTTTTCGAGCACGAGTATAAACTCTGGTCGTGAAAATTTTGGGATGTTACAATCCATATCTCCTACCTAGGCGCATTGCTCGTGAGGCGTATGCCTCACTCAGAGAGGACTAAAGGCATACATATTTTGTCGGAGGCATACACGCTATACTTATCATGCCTCACTTGTTTACTTAACCACTTCTCAATTGTTTTGTAAACAACGAATAATTGTATCGGCAATAGTGAAAGCCCTCTCCCCCTACATCTTCCAGTTGTGCATCTCAATTTGCATCAACAATAACAAGAGCCCTCCCTTAGAGAGGAGGACTAAAGGCATACATATTTTGTCCGAGTCATACACGTTACACTTATCATACTCATTACTTAACAACTTCACCATTGTTTTATAAACGAATAATTGTACTGGATGTTTGAAATATCTTCGATATTATCCATATCTCTAGCTCGGCGATACCAATAACACTGGTAGTATCAAAAATTCTAGGCATCGGCGATATATCAAGTATCGTCAATGTATCGTTAATATTTTACCATGTAAATTGCAAGTGTCGCTTGTATCGCTAATATTTTTATTGTGTAAATTTCAGATGTCGCTTGTATCGCCAGTGTATTAGCGATATTTCGATAATATCGCCAACGTATTGATATTTCAAAAAATCTATTTATTAAAAACATTTTCATTTCAATTTTTTTATGAGAGCATGGTTGTATGATGAAATGCATGTTTGTATGTGTGTATGTGTATGGATGAATGGATGGATATTTGCATGTGTGCATGTATGGATGGTTGGTTAGATGGTTGGTTGGTTGGTTGGATGGATGGATGGATGTGTGTGTGTGCATGCGTCATAGATGGATCATGTGTGTGTTTGTATGTATGTATGTGCATGCATGGATGATGGATGGTTGGGTGCATCCACCATTTTCCCCATGTTTCCCCAATGTTTCGAGGATACATGCTTTTAGGCCTCATTAAAGGGAAACCTATTATTTGATTCCTAAATATGCAAATATGCATTTTTTTTTGTTGCTATTATTTGATTCTTAAATATGCAAATATGTGTTTTTTAGCATCTCCTAACATTTCACTGAACAATTCCATCATTTTCCCCATATTTCCTCGCATTACAGGAATTGACCATATTACCGGCGATAACGATATTGTTTCCATATCTCTGGCCAGCGAAACTTGTAGCGATACCGATACTTTAAACATTGCCTTTTACAACACATTTTTTTCCACCACCAATCCACCATAATCCATATAATCCCTCCTAATCTAGCCACCAGTTTTGGAAATGAAACAAGGACCGGTCACAATGCCTGGAATTCCAAGTAGATCAGCACATGATCGGACGTGGGCATAGGAAGAACAACTGAATCAACCCCAAATAATGAACTTCCCAATCCAAAGAAATCAAGACCAAATAACACATGACCTATTTGATATAGATTATAGCCTCCAGGTGCTCATATATTTAAATTTCCCACAGGAATAATCTCCATCTGTGGTCCCATGGACAAGAAAGAAACATGAAAAATGCAACATTATTTTATCGTAAAAATTTCATACTCATGTATTCTCAATATGGGTTTAAATTTAATAAATGGATTGGGTACATGGAGTGATCTGACAATCCAAACCAGTGCTTAAAAAGGCGCTTATTCTTAAAAAAGATGGCACCTGAGGTGAATGCCTTGATTACTAAGTGCTTAAATAGGCGCTTATTCTTAAAAAAGATGTCAAGTACATTTAAGAATGAGTACAGTCTACAAAAATGACAACACTAACTACAAGTACCATAGATTACTACAAGTTCTCACATATCTATGTTTCCGACAAGAATGATCCCCATGTATGGTCCCATAGACAAGACAAACATAAAAAATACATCCACGATCTGATTATTAGAACTTCATGCAATAGCACCCCCAATCTTCCAGTTGTGCATCTCAATTTGCACACATCTCCCTACCTCCCTCAAGAAGTGTGGTTGAGTATCTTAGTTTCTATGTAGTTTTCTTGCCTTTTTTGTCTTTTTGTTTGTAAAAAGAAAATCCATGTGGGTCAGCATGGTTTTCCTCGCGTCCCACTTTCATCATTTATTAACTAAGAGAAATTGATGAGTTTGCAACAGGTTTGCATGTGGTCTTTCTAAGAGTTGGAGAAGCTTGCATTTTCTTTTGGGCTTCTTTAGAAGACTTTGAGATTGAGTACAAAATGACTTTTGTGGGCTTTAAGTTTGGGATGGAGTACAAACCCCACCTAAGAGAAATTCATGAGTTTGCAACATGTTCTCGCATGTGGTCTTTCTAAGAGTAGGAGATGCTTGCATTTTTCTTTTTGGCTTCTTTAGAAGACTATTTGAGATCGAGTAACTACGCATGTCAATTCACACCTTTGCCTTCTAACGCTACTCAGGACTCCATTTTTCAAGAATCAATCTGAGTTGCCGATAGGAATTGTCCCCAGATATCTGATCAATGAACTACTTTCAGTGAAGCTATTTTTCCCAAATTCAATTCATATTGACATTGTGTCAATGTGTTGAACTCTAATGAATGGATTAAGGACATACACACTCGTCATTTGTTATGTTTATAATTTTAGTACGTTTTGAGTTTGGTTTAATGTTTGAAGGCAGTTAATGTCGTGGAAAAATGTGTAATCCAAAGAAATTCTGCACAGTCAAACATATGAAAGTAGAAAGCAATATCAATAACACTCATCATTTGTTATGTTTATCATTTTAGTAGGTTTTGGGTTTTGGTTGGTTTAATGTTTGAAGGTGGTTAATGTCATGGAAAAATGTGTAATCCAAAGCAATTCTGCACAATCATACATATGAAAGTAGAAAGTGATATCAATAACACTTGTCATTTGTTATGTTTATAATTTTAGTAGGTTTTGAGTTTGGTTTAATGTTTGAAGGTGGTTAACGTCGTGGAAAAATGTGTAATCCAAAGCAATTCTGCACAATCAAACATATGAAAGTAGAAAGCGATATCAATAAATAAATACATAAGTTCTGGCGTTTTTCAAACCTAGAGAAGAACCTGATGCCCTTTCATTGTTTCAATATTCCAAAATGAAGAAAATAATAATTCATTCAGTACTCACATTCATTACCCACTAACATGCTTGAATTTTCCTAGCTCAAGTAAGAAATTTCTAAGATTGGGAAAATAACCAACCATGACCCCAACTCAATCTTCTAAAATGGTATCTAAACAAATCAAAAATATCTTATCACAAGAGAACAAAGCTCTATCTTCTTAACAAAGGTCTATCTTCTTGCTCATAGCTTATTCGAGCAATTGAGAAACTCTCAAAAGCTGAAGGGGAGAAGCACGAAGGTAAGCCCTAATTTCATCATGAGCATATAGGAAGAAATAATTTTTAGAAAAAGTAAAAAATCGTGCTTCGTTCACAAAAAAAGAGAACCCCAATCTCCACCAAATTGCATCGCCTCTATATGTTTGCTTAGTTTCAATGGCTCCAATCTATTTTGGTGCTTGAACCTAACCCAAAAAAAAAAAAAAAAAAAAAAAAAAATCCCATTCTGTAAAATTGACAGAATGATTTGCTGATAATAATTCTTGTTCTCTTTACTTTTGAAAATTTATTATCTTTCTTCTAATTTTACTCATTTATATATTTCTCATATTTATAAAGTATTTTAAAGTGGAACCAAACTCTCCTGAGTCAAAATTTCATAGTTGACTGCATCCACGCTAGGTTGCAATTTTCCAAACATTTTGTGGTTTCGTGTGATTGGCCATCGAGATTGGGACCCACCACGTGAAGGGTCTGGTTCGCTGGAATCCGGGACCATAGATAGAGAGTAGTGTCTCGAGTGAAGTGCCACCAGTTCCATCAAGCGCCTCGTTATATTTTCTCCAGTTCAACGAAAAGAAGATGAAGATCATTTGCTTCTTTTTTTTCTCATTTTTACAGAAAACAAAATACCTGGTGACGCCTCTGTAAATGGAGCTGCGCTTCCCGGCAGCACAAGGCGGCATCTTGCTTATCCTTTCCTTGGCCGTACATCCCCTTTCTCTTCTAGCTTTCTTGAGACCTCTGAAGAGCCGATCGTTGGCAGATGCCATGGGAGCAGCTTCTGAAGATTCTCCTTCCTCAGCCTTCAACACCGGAGGAGGATCTGCTGCTGGAGAAGAAAAATCCATGGAATGGGAATCAAAACCCTAGAATTCTCTTCCTCTCTCTGTCTTTCTCTCTTTCTCTCTGTGTGTGCCTGGGAAGAGACAGAGGGTCCATGCCTTTTTGTAGTCTGGCGTTGGTCACTGTGGGAGAAGGAGAAGAAGGTGGAGCAAATTACCCAAGTGTCCGTTGCATTTTCTTTCTTTGACCAAACTGCCCTCCAATTCAAACTCCCGTCCGGACACCTTCTCCTCGCTTCCACACGTATCAATCGGCATACGTGTGGGATGCCACGTGACCCCTGACAAAATGCGAATCGCCTGTAACACGGGTTTACAGGGATGCCCTGCAACCCTAAGCTCTGTGGGGTCCACCTTGCTGTACGTGTTATATCCACCCCGTGCATCCGTTTCACTGGCCCATTTTAGGAAGTAAACTAAAAAATCAAGCGGATCCAAAATTCTGAGTAGGTCGTGGAACAGGAAGCAGTGGGTGGGGATGGAAACTCCCACCGTTGAAACCTTCTCGTGGACGCGATCCCGTGCCAGAACGGACTCGGTCCTGGCAGGGGCTCTGTGAGGCCCACCATGATGTATGAATTTTTTCTATGATGTCAATTTATCTGAACCAATCATTTCAAGGATCCCAAAAATGTGGCAGATCCGAAGCTCAGGTAGGCTACACCACATGAACCAGCGGTGATAATAACAACCCCTACGTTGGAACCTTTTTAGGTTTTCGATTACGTTGGGCTGTTTGATTTTTATTTCCCAGGTAAAGGAAATACGTCCGTTTTACTTACTCTACCTTGTTTGAAATTAGTAAGGAATAACGTTTCGAAAAGCTGTCCGTACAGTACCTTTTATTACTGATTTAAATATGTGGCCACATCATGATATATGTGAGTTATCCACACCATACATCCTTTTAAAAAATATATTTTAAGGCATGAACCCAAAAATGAGGAAAATCAAAAGCTCAAGTGTACCGCACCTTAGGGAACAATGATTATTTAGATATCAATGGTTGAAAGCTGTTTTCCCCTTAGGGCCCACATTGATGTTTATTTGTCATCCAACCTGGATAAAGGGAAAACAAAAAATCAGTTAGATCCAAAACTTTGGAGTCCTCGAGAAGCTTTCAACGGTAGGAGTTCAATTTCCATTGTTTCCTATATTGTGGTCCACTTGATCTTTTGATCTGCCTCATTTTTGGCGCATGCCTTAAAATGAGTTGGCTAAAGGGATAGACGGTGTGGATAAGACACACATTATGGTGGGCCCCATAATTTAATATTTTTCTCCTTGGGCGCCGTGAGGAGGACTATAAATGAAAGGTGGCGGTCGACATCACCTCTTGGAAATCCAGCCATAAATACATAGGTAAATATTTATTACCCATTTACCTTGAGTTACTTATGTAATTAGAAAATCAAACAGACCCTTACTTACTATCTAGCCTGTTCATAAGGTCGCATGGACCTGAATGAAGGAAAAACATCGTTGGTCCACTGGATTAAATGCCATAGAATTGCATTACATGGATTAACACTATTAGTGCACAATCATTGCAAGTATGAAAATATCATGTTATTTTGACCATCAAGTCTCTATGTTTGGGATCAAATTCTTCCATAAAAGAATTTGGATTCTCTAGTTGCCACAAACAGAAAATTCATATTTTCTTGCCTCCTCGTTGATTCACATAATCTCTAATGCTCTCAGCAAAGGAAGAATCTGATGCAACGAACATGAATTTCTTATTTGTGGCAAGCATACAATCCGAATTCCTGGAAAAACCATTATATTAGGCAAAACCCTATTTGGTGGACCATAAATTTATAATTAATTGCCCAGATTCATAACTATGTTGATCACTTACACACATATACACCTCAAATGCCATGTGCAAAGGATGCATATGGATGGACCAAATGGATAAAACACATGCATCAATGTGGAGCCCACAAATGCGGGAAATCCCGCATAGGACCAAACACAATTCCATTCCCTCTATTCCCATTCCTTCCCGTGTCTCCAAATATCCAAATATAATTCCATGCAACTTTATCCCATTTAAATCCACATGGAATTATATTTGATCCCGTGCAAATTCCATTTAGCATTTGAAGATGAGGGGAAGGGTTGGGATTATGTGAGATGGAATTGTATTTGGTCCCATGCGGGAGTTTTTGTGAATTTTGAAATCCACTACACATGTGGGCCCACATTGATGCACATGTTTTATCCATGCCATTCATCCATATATGTCCTTTACATGTGACATTCTAATTATAAACGTGTACAAGTAACCGACATCTGTTGTAAATCTGGTTCATTGATTATATTCCATGGTCCACCAAATGGGATTTTGCTTAATCCAATGTTTTTCCGAATTTTACCCTAAACACGGGGATTGGATGCCCGAAGTACATGGTATTTCTAAAGATGCAATCATTGTACAATAATGGTGTTAATTCCATCTAATGCAATTCCATACCATTTAATCTCATGGACTAAACAAACCCTAATATCATCTACTTATGAGGCTCCCAAATTATTTTTTTATGTATGGTCCACTTAGTAGTCCTGGATATACCTCATTTTTTTGCTTATATCTTAAAATGTGGGCCCCATAGAGCACACACAAGGATTGAGCCCACAGGTTGGAGAAAGTGGATTGTGTTCCGCTCCCACTCAACGGGCTTAGTCTAGAGAGGGACAATTGTTGGGATTTGTGTTGCGGAATCACACAGATCTAGATCTAGGATAGCAATCCAAGAGCATCAAGCAAACACAAGAAAACACAACGATTTTACGTGGAAAACCCTTGCGGGAAAAAACCATGGCACAAAGCGACAGAATTCCACTATGAAAGCATAAATTACAAAGAGAGAGGACTTACCCGATTCGAACAACCTCGAATCTCACCCTTGCCACACCCTTTAGAAACCCTAAAACCCTTTTAGGAACCCTTGGAACCCCATTAAAAAGCTTTAGCATAACTTTAAAAAACCCTAGGGACCCCTATTTATAGTATAGGAAACTCCACTTACGCACCTAGTTTGGAAAAGTCCGAAAACCGCCTCAAATTTACTCAGTCTGCACAGAATCTGTGCTGCATCTGCGTAACCCTCGACTAGTCGAGCTAGGTCCTCCATTGGTCGAAGGGCACCCTCGACCGATCGAGCCTGACCCTCGACTGGTCGAGCGACTCAGACACCTAAAAGAAAAAACATGCTGGACTTTTAGTCAAGCTATCCTCGACTGGTCGAGCAGCCCCCTTGATCGGTCGAGCAATGTGGGAATTACAGATTTAAGACATCTAATTACAACAATCTCACCATATCTTCAATATTCAACCATGTAGCTTCTCGACCTCTTTTCTTATCTCTGCATCACATCATAACTTCTCGTGCACACTCCGTCCTTCTTTTCCTCCATCGCCAAGCCCAGAGAAGTTGCACATAACTTAAATTTCTCTGCAGGAATGACCTTGGTGATCTACGCCTCATTCCTCAAGCACATGTCGGATAACATGAACATCCAACTAATTGCTCCACCCGCTAGTACAAATGAGTAACTTGAAGTCGACCTTCTGGAATCATATTACCTGCGTAATCTGAATCCACATACCTAACCAACTTTGCTCATATCTTCTCAAAAGGAAAGACGTAGTCTTCTTACCATCTCACCGCTACCCAATATTGCTTGTCGGGGTATTTGCTCACAATATTGATAGCCTGTGAAATAACCGGTCTAATCCAGACCATAACATACACTGCCAACCACATTCGAATAAGGCTCATGAGATATATCCTGCTTTTTCTCATCTGTTTTGGGACATGTCCTGAAAGAAAACTTGAGGAGAGATGTATAGGGAACGCTCTCCGGCTTTGCCTGGTCCATCACATACTTATAATACCTACCCAAGGTATTCTGCCTGAGATAAAACTGTAAGACCCGTATCTTATACCGTACTGTTCCGTCGACGTCCGCGATCCTTCTCGACGAATTCCAGCAACTGCGATAATAATTGACGTTTGCGCATAACCTTAAGTCGTATCCTGTAGATTTGAGTCGGCTTTATCCATACTTGTACTATTGCGACCGCGCCGTCGCTGCGGTTCCGACACCGCATCTCTTGTGTCAAACCGACGCTTAGATCATAAGTTGGGGACCATGCATTATAATGACCGTGGACCGCGTATTGCAGGGCCCACCTATTCCATGTGGCACCAATATCTAGGAAATTATGAGAGCAATGACATCACCCTACCCTAGCTATAGCCACCTTATCTTAGCTATAGCCATCCTACCTACCCCCATCCCTTCTTACAAGTACTTATGGCTAGTCACCCTACCCCTAGTCCTTCTTACAAACATTTAATGCTAGCCACCCTCTTTTACAAGTCATCATTACCTACCTAAGCTACTCTCCCTCTCTCTTATCTCTCCCTCTCTCCTTTATTTCTCATTCCTTCATTTTTCAAAGCAACAAAGAAAAAAATCCCACGTCCATGATTTTTCAAGTGTGAGAAAGAGTGTTGTGTGGCTCACTTTCCCTCTCCCAAGATCCTCCATCTTAGCCATTCATCTCTCATCCTCTCCATCAAAGTGAAGCACAAGGACATTGGCTTTCCAACGGACCAAGGAGATCGGACGGTGGGTATTTTATAGGATAGGTTTTTCATGTTTTTATGATGGGCCAAGTGAGGCCTACCGATTGATGGTGTGGATCTCACTTTGGACCCTTGATGTGGCCAATAGCCCACCTTGATGCCTATGATCATTCCATGATGGGGCCATTCTCCATGGACCCCATCGTGATGTTTATTTTCTTCCATGATTAGGGTCATCTAGACCTTCCATTTTGGTGGAGAAAGGATCTCCACCGTTGATTTCAATTTGATAGACCATGAGTAATGGGACCCACTCAATGTATGATTGATTTCAACGGAGGGCCCATAGTGTGGGGTCCCTCCATCACACGTGTATCTCTCTCTCTCTCTCCTCTCTCTCTCTCTCTCTCTCTCTCTCTCTCTCTCTCTCTTTCCTTTTATTCTTCTTTTCATGTGATGTTGGTGTGATTGTGTGGCCCACCCGAATGGCCCCCACCATGAGGCTTGTATTCTAGCCAAGCCATTTATAAGTGGGGCCCACCTTATATGTATTGTACCCTCACCACCCACCACTTGGTGGCCCACCTTGTGCGTGTGTTAGGTCCAGATTGTCCAGCGTCCAGGGACGCTGGACGTGCTTGGAAAACACAAATATAAGCTTAGTTCACAAGCTTCTTGGTGGCCCACTCATATAGGCCCCACCTTGATATATGTATTCAATCCATGCCGTCTATCCTATTATCCACTCATTTTAAGCGTTGAGCCGAAAAATGTTAATCCAGCTCTCAAGTGGGCCATGGCATAACAAACGATGTCTTCACCGTTGAAAAAACCACCTGATGCTTCTTACTCCAAAACACCCTCAATATTGGGCTAGTTTGGCTTGTCTCGGGCTATGGGAAGTAGTGGATGGGGTGGATTCACTTGATGCGGGCCCCACATGTGAAAAACCACGGAAAAACGTGATCTCAAAAAAATAATAATAATAAATAGGAGGGTGCAGCGCCTGCTGCTGCTGTGCAGCAAGACGCTGCTTGCGTCAGCGTGAAACGAGCAGGGACCCACGGCCCCAGCCATGGGCCCCACCATGATGTATATTTGCCATCCAAATCGTCCATTAAGTGGGCCACGTCCTGAAGTGGGTCCCCTTCAAATCCCAAATCCATAGGGAACTCAGGTGGCCCACATCACAGGAAACAGGGTGATTGAACGGCTACCATTGGAGCCCTTTTGGGCACCACATAAGTTTTTGAATCAATCTGATATTTGTTTTCCCGTCCACCCAGGTCACGTGCGACCTTATCAACGGATTGGATGGATCATAAACATTATGGTGGGCCCCACGTGGGACCCACAGCGATGCATGTGTTTCACTCCACCGTCCAGGTAGACGGTGGAGCCCACGGTGATGTATTTATTATACCTCCACCGTCCAGGGGACGGTGGGGTGTGTGCATGCGTGCATGTGTGTGCGTGCGTGGTGTGTGCGTGTGTGTGGTGCATGCGTTGTGTGGTGCATGCGTGTGTGTGCGCGCGCGTGTGTGTGGTATAAATATATATATATATTATATATATATATATATATAGATATATAATATATTATATTATATTATACATAAATATATACCTGATGGTGGGCCTTCGTAGACCCCCAACCATGATGCAAGTGTTGCATCCAAGCCGTCCAACCCTTTGTAAGATCATTTCAGGCATGAGACTGAAAATAAGGCAGATTTATTTACCTAAAATGGACCTTCTGATCCGATAGATGAGATATTATATAATATATATATATATATATAAAATAGTGGGCCTTAGAAATTTTAATGGTGGATTTGCTCATTTGATACATATGATTCGGCCCACCTTGGTATATATATGGGGCCCATGTGATGGGGCCCATATTGATGTATTTATGGCCGTTGTTGAGGCCCACCTTGGTATATACATAAGGCCCATGTGATTAGGCCCATTCGATGTATTGGTGGCCCGTTGTCGAGGCCCACTTTGATATATATGAGGCCAATGTTACGAGGTCCATTGTGATGTTTTCAAAGGCTCATGAGATATGGCCCATTGCAATGTACATAAGGTCCATTGTGATGTTTTCAAAGGCTCATGGGATATGGCCCATTGCAATGTACATAAGGCCCATTGATGCAGCCCACTTGATATATATAAGGCCCATGTGAGGCGGCCCACTTGATGAATCTAAGGCCTTTGGGACGAGACCCAATAAGATGTATATAGGTCCATTGCAATGTGTGATTCCCTATGGTTTGTGTAATGATATTTTATGGCGGGCTATGCCTTAGGAACAATGTTGGTTTGACGTCCACATTGGAGGGACAATGTTGGTTAAATGTCCGCATTGTCACTCTCCCTAAGGCCCACTGATAGGCCTATACTTGTAGTGAGTAGGCCGTCTAGGCCCATATTCGTTATGCACAAGCCCATCACCTTATGACATATTTAGTATAGATCCATGATTCATGATCATACGCATCATATGTATGCTTGATATGAGAAGTGACTGATCATAGCATATGCCTTCAGGCAGATCGTTTATGGGCTCCTTGATAAGCAAAGTTGCCCTGCATAAGCGCGCGGTATGCGCAGGATTGTTGCATGTCTAGCAGTATGATTCATGCACTTTGTATTTGTGTGGTTGTGATTATTGTATGCCCTAGCGACATCAGGGCCATAACCTCCACAGACACATCGTGGGTAGCTGGATTAGATACCGGAAATGTTTGGTTCTAGCATACAGGCATCATAGATGTCCCTAGGTGAAGATCCCTAAACCCGATGATACCAGAGGATGACTCCAACGTCGAGACCGAGTAGATACACGAGTGTGCAAGGCCATATACCAGTAGGCTGCATCTCTCACTGTGTCGTGGTCGGTTGGAAAGGGGTGTGACCTTACCAGCATGAGTGAGGGGGCAACTTCTAGGTTGAGTTTGACTAGCTTGAGGAATAGGTCCGCTATCGACGAGTCGGGCCCGATATTGGCAGGCGGATAGATGTGAGGTCTCTTTCACTCTCCCAGTTGTGCGTTCGGATAGGGACGGCAAGCTGGCGTAGAGTGTACTAGACCCCGGTGATTATCCATAATGAGAATTGTACTGATATTGATGAATTATACTGATATGTGGATTTGGATTGGCATGCTTGAGTTGCATCTCGCATCGCATGGTCTTGATATGACCGATAACATTCATACCCTGCACCACATAGCCTTGGTACGGCTGTTTGCATTCATGTACTTATCAGCAGGTTTTCGCATTACTCTGACCTTACATTCTGAGCACGTTTGCACCCACTTACACCGCCCTCTAAGCTTTCTATAAGCTTATGCACGATTGATGCGTGCAGGTGACGCCAGGACGCAGCCGTAGCTTCGCCGCAGTTGGAGCGTGCAGTCGAGCTTTTGGAGTTTTGTTATTAGCACTATCTTGTATTTCCCTTTATATGCACTGTACTCAAAATTTCTTATCATAGTGGATTTTGTGATGATGTTCTTGTGGTTATTGTTCGTGGGTTTTGCTTGTGGTTATGCTCATTACGAATCAAATCATATTTAAAATCCTCCTTGTAGCATCCTAGGATCGGAATCTGGTATATGGGTGCAGGGAGCTGAGAATGGGGTACTACGGAGGCTGTCGGCGCCGGATTCGGCGATCGAAAATTTTGTGAGCCCGGTTTTTGAGTTTGGGGTGTGAGATAACTAAAGCCTACTCATCTTACAGTCTCAATGCCAATAACCATCTTTGCAGCCCCCCAATCCTCCATCCTAAATGTCCCACTTAACCGAGTCTTTAGTATATTGATATCAGACATGTCATAATTGGCGATCTACATGTCATCAACATACAATTTCTAACTCACCATAAGGAATCAAACCACTTGCCTAGGCGACAAGTCGTATCATGACCTCCTGCAAAGTCTTTTTTCTTAACCCCTTTAAACTTCTAACCTTTGGTTGCTTCATATAGATCTGCTCTTCCAATTTCCCATACAGAAGTGCAGACTTCACATTTGTCCTTCCAGCTCAAGATCACATTGGCCAACCAGCGCCAATCACAGATCTAATAGACACCTGCTATATCGTCGGCGCGAATATCTCTGAGAAGCCGATCCCTTCTCTCTGAGCATAACCATTCGCTACCAACCTCACTCTGTATCTATGATATATCCTCCTGAAGATCCACCTGCATCCAACTGCTTCCCGGCCCACAGGAAGCTCCACCAGCTCCCATGTGTTGATCTAGTACAACGAGTCTATCACATCACCCACAGTCACCTTCACTTCTCAGCATCGACTTATCTAGAACCATTTGAATAGAAGATGAATCCCTTGTAATATTGGAGTCGTTCATGTACCTCGCCGATATCCTGCGATTATGCCATGTGATTCTTCTCACAGGTGGTTGCTCCACCTGCTCTGTATCCCTGTCCGCACGTCTCAGCCTTCCTGCCCTGCCCGCTCATGTGCCCATGTAACGCCCTATATTTTCGGTACACGGGTGCTACCGAATAACCCTACTTAATATAAGTACGAACCTAGCTCGAGCAAACGTTCACATGCATTCCAGTTAACATCCGACCGTTGAAGAACGGTTCCCATCCATATATCAGGTTATCCATCCATTATCCCTTGAGGCGGACCATCATGTCATTAGAAAGCCCACCCTTAGGATTCTAATTTGATTGGTAAACAGGCTCATCCAACCCTTGTAGATAGCTTGGGGACACTTAGAAGGATCGATGGAAATATCAGAAAACAAATGGGTGCGCTTGAGATTAATATTGGAATTATCCGATCATTAAATTGGTCATCCAATTTAGGATGTGTAAATGTAATAATAATAATAATAATAATAATAATAATTATTATTATTATTATTATATATAATTTAGTAAATGTATGTTATATGATCTAACTAATTAAATAAATATTATAGTTAAAATTTCATAATACGTTGATGTGTAATTACAATCTACATTATAATTATACACTTGTGACATTGTTTATATGAATTTCAATCGTAAAAATCTATATTACATAAATTAATAAAATTTATAATAAATAATACATTTCAAGCAATTGAGATCTTATATAGAATTTAAAACTTTAAACATATATAACCACACATAATATACAAATAATAAATATATATATACACACACATTAATCTTTGCTTACTGATGTGCACATAAATTATATTTATTAACAATCTATAATGATATAAATTATATATGACAAAAAATAAAAAGTAAATAATTACTAATAACAATAATAATTATAAGTATAATAAAGTAAAAATGAAACATTAAAACTGTTGATTGATTTCTAACATATTATGAGGGTCTTGGATATACGTATGGTCCATTAGTACATTTTAACCGTTGACGATCGAATTGGAATCAATTCGACCACTAGATTGATGGGAATCCACCATTAGGGCTTGAAACCTAAGAGTATGGCCCACCTAGACCCTACGTTTGCCCCAACTTTGGTAAAGGGCTATGGAAGGGCCCAACAAACAGATGGACGGAGTGGATCCGTCGAGATCCCTATGTGGACCCCACTTTTGGAGTCGCGAGTGCACAGGGGAGGCATGCACCTGATGTACACTAAGCTGAGAGGCTCAGTCAAAAAATGTTTGACTCGTGCCCTTCCCGCAAACAGAAAGAAAACTCCTTTCTTCCTCTTGCCAGTGAAAACGATCGACGCTCGTTTGAGTAATCAGTGGCCCACCATCCTGGTCACGTCCATGATCCAAATCGTCCATCGTGTTAGAGACGTGAGGCTGACCAAAACCCCAACTATTTCACGTGGAGATGTACACATGTGTGGCCACAAATCCAGGCGCTTATAGACCACGAAAAACCATGTTTTCAAAAATGGAAACTGCCCCTGCTGCCGCCAACTTGGCGATCCATGTGAGGGGTCTTCAGCTGATCTCGGTCGTCCGTTTAAGAGGCTCTCAGCCGTCCGATGTTAGTGGTTTAGATCTTCCAAACAAAACCCACGGATTCCATCCTACCCACCAGATTTGAAAGTGGTTTCAGTCAGAGAAAATCCAAGCCATCTGTTACTGATCCAACGGTGCTGGGATGTTAGGGTTAGCAAATAAAATAGGATGGATCGAGCGACAGGAGCTCACCCTCCATGCTTGCAGCCAACCGAGAAAAATCGGTCATTTTTCCTATCCATTTGAACCCACCAACCCCATCTCCTCGAAGCTTCGATGAAGCTTATCTGCAAGCTTCCTCGGGTCCATTGGGACTGTTTGCAAGGTGTAAATCGGTGGAAGAAACGCTGGAAGGAAAAACTCCATTAATGGCAGCTCTTCTTCCCCTTTCGAGCCGCACCGATTACCTCGATTCGAGGCAAGTGCTGATTAGTTCGGAGGCCCTGTTGGCCATGGCCGAAGGAAAAAGAAAGAGAACATGAAGGAAGAGAGAAGGAGAAATGAGAGAGGAGAGGTGGTGCGTGTTGCACCAATCTCGGCCCACCCAGAGCCGTCAGTCCAGCAAGGGCCGCTGTTGTGTCGGTTTGGCTGGACCAGATCATCTGGTTCCAGTCTAGGTTGTTGTTGGGCATTCTCAGTGGTAGTAGCAAAGAGAAGAAGAAAAATGAATGAGGGAGAGAGATGGGTTGTTGCCAAGCTCGGGCATGAGCTCATGCCACTCATGGCTGACTCGACCGGGTCGGGGTCCAAAATGGGTCGAGTTCGGCCTGAGTGGGCCTGTTTTAGTTGGGTTGGGTCTGGTTTAACCCAGCCAGCTTGCTGGACCTTAGATTTTAAAGGAAAATAGGATGAGAGAAGAAGGAAGTGAAAGGGAGAGAGGAATGGGGGTGCTTGTGCTTGGAAGCACCGAGTTGACTGGGTTGAGTTGACTCGTTGATGTGTTGGGTCAACTCAATTGAGTTGAGTTGAGTTGGGGAGCAGGTCATCGGTTCGAATTGAAGCCAAGTTGAACCACTGAGTCAACCAAGGTGAGTCCACCTTCTCCATCCATAGTGAAATTTCTCGATTATGATTATAATGTTATCGTTATTGTCATTAGTAGGATTATTAATATTAAGCATGATTAACCATTAGTAAATTACCTATGCTAATGCTAGTTAGTACAAACAATTTACAATTGTTAAAAATTAGCGTTGCATTTCATGTTATCATTATTAAAGATTACCATTGATGTTAAGAGCATACTACGTATTTTCAGTGTCATGTTAGTTAATAATAATCATACATCGCTAGTATCAATGGAGGTTTTTGTGATTATTAATATTAGTAGAATTGTGGTTAATCGTACAATCAAATGGGCATATTAAATCCTATAATCTAGCCTAGACCTAGACTCTAGGGTGAAACCCTAGACCTAGGTAATTCAAACCCTAGGTTAGGACTTTAACCACAAGCAGTGTACTAAGTGGGATTAACCATTGACTGATTCTTCACATTAGCATTTAACATTATAAACAAAACTAGGATCAGTAGGAGCTTACATTGTGTTTACTTTCCTTAAGCATTATCATGAAAAGGACTCGGCGTTGATAGTTACTATTAGTACCAACAGAAAATGCTACCTCTTTCATTATGGGGTTAGTATAATTATTAGTCATCGTCACATATTTGTTAGTAAATATTCTATCTCTAGTACATCCATTAGCTAATAGATTATTAATTATTATAAGAACATTAGGCATGGTTGGCATAATTAAGTACCCACCTGTGAACCCTCATTATTAACATTGATGGATTAATGCTCCTATTATGAACATTAATTGATCCATTGTACAATTATAATAATGCTAATAATAATAATAATAATAATAGCTTAGGAATCAAATCCTAGAATCTAAGCACCAAACTAAAAGATAAAACCCTAACCCTACATCAAAACCCTAAGGATAAATAACTAAAACCCTAAGCTATGATCTTAAACCCTGAGTAGCGTGTAGAACTTGGATCTAATTATACAAATCCCTGATTTATGTAGGGATTGATTCTAAGGAAACACGCATTTTCTAGCAACACTGGTAGGCGATTCAAAGTATAAGGTGATGATTTCTTCCCCTTGAGCTTTCCCTTTTCCCATTAGCCTAAGTTATAGTTTGTATTTTGATTTATAATTGACATCTCCCTTTTATAACTACATGTGTAGCCGGTGGAAATTGAATTGCTATATCCCATGCTTAATGTTTATCCTGCATACTTATTTCATACTTATGGATTATTTGTGGATTGCTTATAGAATTTAAATTGGTACATCAGTGGAAAACCCCCATCTATAAATGTACACCCATACGTGGGATGTAACCTGATGGTTGTGATTGTAATGGACCTTCGGCTTAGTGGTTATTGAAAGGTGGTTTGAATTGACCATTGATGTGGACCTACCATCCAGGGTTGTCGTGTCTAAGTGGTTTTCAAGGATGGTTTTCTATCGCATGGTTTTGATATTCGCCTTATGTGGCCTATTTTAATAATTGCCCTATGCGGCTTGCTTTGATATCGCCCTATGTGGCTTTGTTCTGGTATTTTTCTTTATGGGTTCGATATTTTATACTATGCAACCATGCGATGGTAAGCCCCATATACTGTAATATGATTGGCCACTAGTCGACGGGTTTCCATTAAATATCCTAAGGTGGTAGTCTCATGAGCCAGAGATGGTGGTATGGGACCTATGCCCAAGCTGTCGACCTACGCTGGTGACAAGCCCTTGTAGTAACCTTTGAGATTATTTAAAATTGGCTGGTTGTAATTGGACTAATAATGGGTTGACTAATCATTCTTACATGGCACAGATCAACATCTATTGCTATCGTACGTGATGTACGTATTTGTCTGACTGAATGTTTTTTCCAGATCGATGATTGCATAAGTGACGAGCCCACTGTCCGCACGGATGAGCATCACCGGGTGATGATTGCATTCACGCATCCATGCATATAATAAGACCTGCATTATGTATTGTTTTATAAGCTTTGTTTTACAACTATGCTTACCTAATGCGGCGGTGTGTAATCTTGAGGGGAATTCACACTGAGTTGGTCATTCATCCATCAAATATACAACAGCACAGGTGGCCCTGATGATGTTCACATTCATATTGGTGAGGAGCAGGCTATGGTTGACAAGGGTGCATGGTTATATTTGCTAAGGGCTACTACAAGATTTCACAACTCAAGATTGTTGTAATTTATTTTGTTTCACATGTAATGTTATTTCATTTTGTGTTTGTAAGAATGGAGACATTAATAGTTTTTATAAGTCATTATGGGCACTCTCTTGTATACTCTAAATGTAATTGAAATTTTTCCTTATGTTGATTTGTCCATTCTACGCTCATCTGCTTACTCTGATGAAAGAAAAAAAGTATGGAATTTGGTTCTCTATAAGTTAATACTCAGGTTTTTGGGAAACGGGTCGTGTACTCAAGTCATGAAAAGTCGGAGCGTTACAGCCCATGTCCACACACGTGCAGAGGTGGAATCCGCTACATCCACTGTAGCTCCACATTTTGAAGTGCTCCCAATCAACCTGTAAACATCATCGAGTCGTTGCACTTTCATGATTATCTGTGCCCTCTTAGATACCTTAAGAGTACCATCAATACTCAAAAACTTGCGGCCTATTACCTCAAGTACACCAAGAGAAATCGGACTCTTCTTCAAATCAGAACGTGTCTGACATCAATCAGGGTACACTCCACCCCATCAACCATCTTGATATGCACCGAACCTACAACCATAATATTATAGGTAAAACCATTGCCCATAAACACCTATCCACCATCGCATTCCCTGTAACTGGTGAACCAATTCCGATAAGGAGTCATATGAAAAGATGCCCCTGTGTCTAGCATCTACTCGTCCTTACGATTATCGTATGGCCGTCTGATCGTACACCATCACATCAACTTGATCCATCTAATGTGGCAGCATTGGCCTCCCTATACGAAGCCTCAGAATCTTCTCTCTTAGATTTAGGATTTGTACAATCCTTCTTCACATGTCCTTCCATCCCATAGTTCTATCACTTTACCTTTCCTTTGTCCTTGCCCTTAGATTTAGATCTAGAACCTGAAGAACTAGTACATTATTTAGAATTCCTACCCCTTGTAAGTAGTGCATCAGAAGATATCTTCATGTCGACGTTAAGCTTTCTCATAGCCTTGCCTTGAAGGGTTGAGATAACAGTGTCGATACTTAGGGTTTTATTTGTGGAGCATATTGTGTCCTTGAATGACTCATAAGACGTTGGAAGAGAATTCAGCAACATACATGCTTGTTCTTCATCTTTCATCACTTCCTCCATATCCAACAATTTGTAAACTAATTTATTAAAGTTGCTAATGTGAGCCTCCAGATCTCTACCTTCTGTCATCTTAAAGTTATACCACTGTCGCTTCAAGTGTAGGCGATTTTCAGAGAATTTTTTCGCATAGACATCTTCTAACTTTGCCCATAACTTAGCCGTAATTTTCTTCCTTATGACATTGTAGAGAACCTCATCCGTGAGACATAAACTGATCGATGATAAAGCCTTCTTATCAAGAGTATTCCATTCATCATCAGTCATAGTAGACTTTCGCTCCTCAAAAGCACCATCTTCGCCTTGTTTGATTAAGGAACTCATCATCTTGATCTTCCATAACTTAAAATTATTTTTCCTTAAGTACTTCTCAATATCATACCTAGTGCTTCCCATTGATGTTAATCCCTCAGATTCATATCTGTGCTCCAACGATTTCTCTGATACCACTTGTTAAGGATTTGTGCTGTGGAATCACACAGATCTAGATCTAGGATAACAATCCAATAGCACCAAACAAACACAAGAGAACACAACAATTTTACGTGGAAAACCCTTGCGGGAAAAACCACGGCACGAAGCGATAGAATTCCACTATAAAAGCATAAATTATAAAGAGAGAAGACTTACCTGATTCGAACAACTTCGAATCTCACCCTTGCTACACCCTTTAGAAACCCTAAAACCCTTTTAGGAACCTGTTAAACCCCTTAAGAAAGTTTTAGCATACCTTAGAATAGCCCTAGGGACCCCTATTTATAGTTTATGAAACTCCACTTACGCACCTAGTTTGGAAAGTCCGAAAATCGCCGCAAATTTACACAGTCCGCGTAGAATCTGCGATGCATCTGCGTAACCCTCGACTAGTCGAGCCAGGTCCTCGACTGGTCGAAGGTCACCCACGACCTGTCGAGCTTGACCCTCGACTGGTCGAGCGGCCCGGACACCTAAAAGAAAAAACACGCTGAACTTTGAGTCGAGCTATCCTCGACTAGTCGAGCAGCCTCCTTGACCGGTCAAGCAGCGCAGGAATTACGGATTTAAGACATCCAATTACAACAGTAATGTGAAGCCCACCTAGATGTATCGATTTTATCCACATTGTTCATCGATTTTTTCCAGATCATTTTAAGATGCGAGCTATAAAAAAAAAATAAAAAATTAAAAAAAAAAAGGCAGATCGAGGGCTCAAGTAAACCACAGTGAAAATTGAACGTTTACAATTGAAGACCACTTAGGAGTAGTAGAAGTTATGATCAAACTGAGATTTGTGTTTTCCTTTCATTCAGGTCTATGTGACCTTATGAACTAGGTGGATGACAAATAAACATCACAGTTGCCCCTAAAAAGATTTCGATAGTAGTCACCATTATCACCACTACTTCCTGTGATGTGATCCACTTAGGCCTTAGATTTGTCTTTTTTTTTTTTAGCTTCTATGCTAAAATTATCTTGGAAAAATAGATTGATAGTGTAGTTAAAACACATACATCAAGGTGGACCTTACAGAGCCCTTGCGAGGACTGAGTGTTGGGGGTTTTTGGCCTGTAGAATCACACAGATCTAGATCTAGGATGGTAATCCAATGACACCAAGCACACAAGAGAATACACAGATTTAACGTGGAAAACCCTTGCGGGAAAAAACCGCGGCACAAAGCGACAGATCTCCACTATGAAAGCATCAATTACAAAGAGAAAGGACTTACCCGATTTGAACAACCTCGAATCTCACCCTTGCTACACCCTTTGATAACCCTAGAACCCTTTAAGAAGCCTTAGCATGCATTACCATACCCTAGAAAAGCCCTAGGGATACCTATTTATAGTTTAGGAAACTTTCCTTCCGCATCCCAGTTGCGAAAGGACTCAAATCCGCAGTTTTGCGCAAAATCACGGAACAAACTGTGTAACCTACGACTAGTCGTAGCGAGTCTTCGACTGGTCGTAGCCTACCTTCAACCAGTCGTAGCTGACCCTCGACCAGTCGTAGCTACAGTAAAAAACAGCAAAAACTCACTGGACTTTGAGTCGTGCCAGGGCTCGAACCTACGACCGGTCGAGCGCTTCTCACGACCAGTCGAAGCTTCCCACGACCGGTTGAACGACCTCAAAACCTTCAGATTTAAGACTTTTCTCAACAATCTCCAACAAGTCTTCAATCTTCAACCGTGTAGCTCATTGACCTCTTCTCTTATCTCTGCTTCACATCATAGCTTAAGATCACACTCCGTCCTTCTTTTTCGCCATCGCCAAGCCCAGAGAAGTTTCACAGAACTTGAACTTCTCTATAAGAATTCTTGTTGATCATGTCTGCCGAATCTAAATCCACATGCCCAACCACCTTTGCTCCTGTCTTCACAAAAGAATGACGTAGTCTTCTTACCATCTCACCGCTACCCAATATTGCTTGCCGGGGTACTTGCTAACAACACTGATAGCCTGTGAAATAAGTAGTCTAAACCCGACCATGGCATACACTGCCCACCACATTCGAATAAGGCTCATGAGATATCCTGCTTTTCCTCATCTGTTTTGGGACATGTCCTGAGGAAAACTTGAGGAGAGATGCGTAGGGAACGCTCTCCACCTTTACCTGGCCCATCACATCCTGGATTAATACCTACACACAAGGTATTCCTCCTGTAATTACCAAAGCCTACTCCTCCTTCAGTCTCAACGTCGAGAATCATCTTTGCAACCCCCCCAATCCTTCATCCTGAATGTCCCACCATGAAGGAATCAAACCACTGCCTAGGCGACAAGTCGAACCACGACCTCCTGCAAAGTCTTTTCTCAGCCCCTTTAACTTCGAACCGCTCTGGTTGCTTCATGTAGATCTTCTCTCACTTTCCCTTATAGAAGTGCAAACTCCACATCAATCCTTCCAGCTCAAGATCACGTTGGCCAACCAGCGCCAAACATGGATCTAATAGACACCTGCTATACCGTCGGCGCAAATATCTCTGAGAAGCTGATCCCTTCTCTCTGAGCATAACCCTTCACTACCAACATCGCCCTGTATCTATGATGTATCCTCCTGAAGATCCACCTGCATCCAACCGCTCACCGGCCCATTGGAAGCTCCACCAGCTCCTATATGTCGGTTGGTACAACAACAAATCCATCACATCACCTATAGTCACCTTTCACTTTTCAGCACCAGGCTCACCTAGAGCCATCTGAATAGGAGATGAATCTCCTGCGATATTGGAGTCATTCATGTACCTCGCCGATATCCTACGATCATGCCGTGTAATTCTTCTCACAGGTGGTTGCTCCACCTGCGCTGTATCCCTGTCCGCACGTCTCAGCCTTCTTGCCCTGCCCGCTCATGTGGTCATGTCTAATATGTCACACACATGCAGAGGTGGAATCCGCTACATCTACTGTAGCTCCACCGTTTGAAGTGCTCCCGATCAACTTGTATAAGTTACCGAGTCGTTGCGCTTTTATGATTACCCGTGCCCCCTTAGATACTTTAAGAGCACCATCAATACCTGTGTACTTGCATCCTTTTGCCTCAAGCACACCAAGAGAAATCAGATTCTGCTTCAAATCAGGAACGTGCCTGACATCAGTCAGGGTACGGTTCACCCCATCAAACATCCTGATGCGTACCGTACCAACAGCCACAACATTACAGGCAATATCATTGCCTATAAATACTTGTCCACCATCGCACTCCCTATAGCTGGTGAACCAACTCCGATGAGGAGTCATGTGAAAAGATGCCCCTGTGTCTAGCATCCACTCGTCCTTATGATCATCGTATGGCCACCTGATAGTAGACAGATAAAACATCACCATCACATCTACTCGATCCATCTGACGTGGCAACATTGGCCTCCCTACATGAAGCCTCAAAATCTTCCCTTCTTCGATTTAGGATTTTCACACAATCCCTCTTCCACTGTCCTTCCTTCCCACAATTTCCAGCACTTTACCTTTCCTTTGCCCTTGCCCTTGAATTTGGATCTGGAACCTGAAAAACCTGTACCTTGTTCAGAATTCTTATCCACTGTAAACATGCATCAGAAGATGTCCTATGTTGCTGTCTAACTGTCTCATAGCTAGAGCTGTACACGAGCAGACTATGGCTCGAGTACTCGCTCGACTCGACTCGGAATACTCGACTCGCCTGAGTTAGAGCCGAGTACGAGCGAGTTTTCACTGCTCGTTTACATTACGAGTAGAGTACGAGTCTATCGGTACTCGACTCGGTACTCGACTCGGTACTCGACTCGGTACTCTCTCGTACTCGACTCGTACATGTGTATTATATAAACGCCCGAAAAAAAAAACCCTACCCCCACCCGTCATTTTCCCGTCCAGCACTCAACTCTCAACTCGCTCAAACCCTTACCCCACCCCACCCGTCGTTTTCAAACCCTACTCGACCCCTTCCCTCCCAGCGAGCATTCAAAAATTTCTCTCCCTCTCCCAGAGCTCGTCGCTGCCACTCGTCCGGTGCCTCAGCTCTTCACTGCCACTCGTCCGGTGCCTCAGCTCTTCGCTGCCATCGCCCTGCCACGCAGCTGCCGCCTGCCGGTCGTCCCTCTTCTGCTCGCCCGGTAAGGCCTGGGGTGGATTTTTTATTTTTTTTGTTGCTAATATATAGTAGAAATTGCTAATATAATTGTGGGATTAAGATCGATGGAGGAGGATTGAACGCCCGGTCGGTACGATTGAACTAATATGGGCCTGTTTGGCCGGGCGAACTGGATGGGATTAGATCCAATTTTAGGGCGTGTTTGGCCGGGCGAACTGGATGGAATCCAATTTTAGGGCCTGTTTGGCCTGGCGAACTGGATGGGATCCAATTTTAGGGCCTGTTTGGCTGGACGAACTGGATGGGATATTGGGATTATATCCAATTTTAGGGCCTGTTTGGCCGGGCGAACGCCCAGTCGCCCACCATTAAAAACTTCTTGGGGCCCACTGACCACTGTACTGTTTACTTGCCTCCAATTTTAGGGCCTGTTTGGCCGGGCGAACGCCCAGTCGCCCACCATTAAAAACTTCCTGGGGCCCACTGACCACTGTACTGTTTACTTGCCTCCACCTCCAGTTTTAGGGCCTGTTTGGCCGGGCGAACGTCCAGTCGCCCACCATTAAAAACTTTTTGGGGCCCACTGACCACTGTACTGTTTACTTACCTCCTCCATTTTAGGGCCTGTTTGGCCGGGCGAACGCCCAGTCGCCCCCACACTTTTAGGGCCTGTTTGGCCGGGCGTGTTTACTTAGATTTGGATATGCTTCAATTTTTTTGGCACACATTAAAATGAGAGGGCAAAATAGATAGATATACAATACATACATGAATTGACTTAATTTACTTTATAAATGACAATTTACTTTTTACTTTGTTAGTGTTAAATGGCACCACATTAAGATGTCTTTGGCTTTTCATATGACATATTGTTAATTGTTATTAGTTAGTTATATGATAAATGTCAATTTCAGCATGCTCCTTTGTTTGCATAGATATGAATTATTTGTATTGTTCTAGTTGTAGACTTGTAGTATATAGGATAATCAGTTGCCCATTTGAAGATTTCTATGTTGCCAGACATAGATTCAGTGTGTTCTTGGATGCATAGAAATCGTTCAAATTGTCCCTTTTTGGACAGTTCAGGGTTAGATAGATTGTAATGTCTTCATTTATTTCAATTTAAATGCATATGCCTGTTCTGGTTTCGTCTCTCCTTTTTCTCTCTGGATATATTTCATGTATTTATTTTCGTCGTCAAATGTCCACACTTTGTGTTGATAATTGACATGAGAATCAAATACAAGATTAATATATTCTGGAGAGATAAGGGGAGATGCTGCCGGAATTTCGGCGTAGCATTTAAATTGGAAAATGAAGCATTACAATCCATCTAACTTTGAATGGGTGACTGATTTAGACAGTTAAGTAATTATTCCCGTTTAGCGGTCTAGCCGTCTAGCCATCTAGGACTAGGACCCTAGCCCCTAGGTATAGCCGTATAACATATCAAGAATTTTATTTTATAGATGGCTAGTCAAGACGAAAGCCCAAATACCCCTGGAATGGGTGCATCGGCCACATCTCCTCTAATAGTAGAGGGAGACACAGACACGTCAACCGCATGCAAAGGGAAGAAGAAGAGATCAGCAGTGTGGGATGATTTCGAAGACGTGACAGTTAACGGTGTACAGAAGATAAAGTGTAATAACTGCAAAGGGTTATTCAGCAAGATTCCAGGAGGATCTACGACACATCTAATTAGACATTTGAAGACGTGTCCTAAGAAAGCAAGACTCCCTCCTCCCGGCCAACAGACGTTGTCATTTACGAAGTCAGAAGGGGACGACTCCCAAGGCGTAGTGTCCACTCATAAGTTTGACAAGGAGAAGCTGAATGAGTGGTTTGCTAGATTAGTGATTTTGGAAGAAAAACCTTTCAGAATGATTGAAAGTAAAGGGTTTAGGGCTTTCTGTCAATTCCTTAACCCTCGGGTCGAGAATGTCTCCCGCGTCACAGTGCAGAGAGAAAGCATGAAGATGTACGTAAAGGAGAAGATGAAACTGAAAGAAGTTTTAGCTTCTTCAGTGAACAGAATAGCTTTGACTTCTGATTTATGGACGGCGTCCAATCAAAGAAAAGGATACATTTCATTAACCGCTCACTATGTCGATAAGGATTGGAAACTATGCAAGAGAATTTTGAACTTCAAACACCTTCCTCCTCCACATACTGGTTTACTTATTTCAGATTGCATCTACAGTTGTCTAGAAGGCTGGGGCATTGAGAAGAAAATTTCAGCAATAACTTTAGACAATGCTTCAGCAAATGACAGTGTCATTTCATGCTTACGTAACCAGTTCAGGGCTACAGGAAATTTATTTTTTGAAGGAAAAATATTTCAGGTTAGATGTTGTGCCCATATTATAAATTTGATTGTACAAGAAGGGCTGAAAGCAATCGACGACACTATAGAGAACATAAGAGAAAGTGTGAAATATATAAGGGGGTCGCCATCAAGGCTGAGTGTATGGAATGACATCATCCAACGTTTGAATGTGCCATCTAAAAAAACGTTGAAGTTGGATGTCTGTACACGTTGGAACTCGACCTATGAAATGTTAGATGCGGCAATAGAATTACAGCTTGCATTTCCTGAATATGCGGCGCGTGACAGAACGTATTCTTGGTTGCCGAGCACAGATGATTGGGTCAAAGCACAACAAGTTCACACATTTCTCCAAGTTTTCTACGACGATTGCACGAAGATTTTTTCTGGGAATCAGTATCCAACCGCGAATCTGTTTCTTCCGTCTCTTTGGAAGATTAAGGATGCTCTGCAGAAAAATGCCAGTGCGGGTCCAGATTTCATACGTCAGATGACAGTTGGTATGAAGACGAAGTTCGATAAATACTGGCACGAATGTCATCTGTTGATGTCCTTGGCAGTTGTTCTTGATCCCCGTTGTAATATGGGATTGGTTAGCTTTATTTTCATGAAGCTTTATCCTACTGAAAGAGCGGCAGCAGAAACGTCTAAGGTTCGTGAAGCCCTTGAAGATCTATATAAATCGTACGTTAATACTTTACCTGCAGTGGGTGTTGAAGAAAGTAGAGATGCGGATATTTCTGTACCTGGTAATCCGGATGTGCTAAATGAATACATATCATATTTGGCACAAGCACGAATGGGAGTTGATACTAAGGAATCAGAGTTAGAAATGTACCTCAAGGAGTCAATCGTAGTGCGAGCTGAATTTGATGTGTTGGAATGGTGGAAGATGAGGGTTAATGAATCAAAATACCCTACATTATCTGTGATGGCACGGGACATATTATCAATACCAGTTTCAACAGTGGCATCAGAATCCGCATTCAGCACAGGGAGCAGGGTTGTGAGCAAGTATCGAAGCTCACTTTCGCCAAACACAGTTGAAGCATTGATTTGTACGCAAGATTGGTTGCGCCCGATATGGGGAGGAGATATGAATGATGATGATGAAGAAGAGGAGATTGAGATTCGTGATGAGTCTCTACCTACAGATCAGTAATTATTTTCGATTTTTCAATTTTTTTGGCTGAATGTTGAATGATCTGTAATATTATTTCACTGCAACTGCAAACACGAGGAATGTGGTTTGGAAGACTTTGAATCATTGATATTTATTTACATATGCCTGTTCATTTACTTTTATTTTTGAATTTTGATACATTTATATTGCTTTCTTTTGTTGCTATATCAAGTTCAATTTATTTATCAATATTCTGATTTTTTTATTAAAAATTGAATGTAGATATGTCGTCATCTGAGCCATCGACAAACATTTGGGACTATGCTTCCCTAGTTGAATCACCGCCACCGGTCTGGAAAAACAAAGATTAAGTGTGGTTTGTGTGGCGCAAAGTTTGTGCACAAGACTAATCGTTTTCGCCTACACTTGTCATGTCGAGGTGGTGATGCAAAACCATGCCCCAATGCCCCTAAGGATGTCCAAATTCTTTTTCAAGCCCTGTTAGATTCGAATAGAAAGCCTTCCACTCCATCCAAACCTTCTGCTTCTGGATCTGGTACACAAATGACATCCACAAAAAATGTAGAGGAGGAAGCCAGATTAAAAGCTTTGGAGGAAGAACAATTCCAAATCGCCATAAAACGCAGTATGGAAGATGCTTCTAGACTTCAGCGATATTCGAGTCAAAGACAACACGATGTTGAAGCAGGGTCAAGTTACTCGTCGAGTACGACAAATAAGAAGAAGAAAAAGAGTAACAAATTGAAATTTCTGACTCGTCTCGGTGAATTTTATAGGGCATTGGGTACTACATACAATTCTTCACATAAAGCAAGTTTGAAAAATCTAGTTGAAAGTGTAGAAGAGCACGAAGGAAAAATCTCTTCACCTTCTGACTCAGAGGAAGTGAATCAATTTGTATATGAAAAAATAGATAGCAGTTCCGATGGATCAGATGACAATACAGGAACAGGAAGACACTCATCTTATAAAGGTTATTAGTTATAAATTGTCATTTTGAACAATGTAATGTAATTATGTAAATGTTAATGTAATTATGTAATAATATGTGCATTTTATATATTTTATTGTTTCGTTTAACTTTTCAATTGACAATCGAATTGAAATTCAAATTAATTTCAATTTATAACTTGAACTTGGCTCAAAGCTCGAACTCGTTACTCGAAAACCCTACTCGAATTGGGCTCAAATTCAGACTCGGACTCGAACTCGCCTCGAAAACTCGCACTCGGTACTCAACTCGTGTGGTCGTACTCGGACTCTACTCGAAAACTCGGCCTCGACTCGACTCGTTTACTACTCGTACTCGGCTCGTACTCGGGCGAGTAGAGTACGAGCAGGGGGTCATGCTACTCGGCCGAGTAGAGCCCGAGTACGAGCAGCGGTCGGTAGTTGAGAGTCGAGTACGAGTAGGGCAATACTCGACTCGACTCGACTCGTGTACAGCTCTACTCATAGCCTTCCCTTGAAGGGCTGAGATAACAATGTCGACACTCAGGGTTTATATTCATACTGCACATAGTGTCCTTGAATGACTCATACGACGCGGGAGAGAATTCAGCAACATACATGCCTGTTCTTCATCTCTTTCATCACTTCCTCCATATCCAGCAATTTGCAAACCATTTATTAAATGCTGATGTGAGCCTCCAGATCTCCACCCTCTGTCATCTTGAAGTTATACCACTACCGCTTCAAGTGCAGGCGATTTTCAGAAGACTTCTTCGCATAAACATCCTCTAACTTCGCCCATAACTTAGCCGCAGTTTTCTCCCTCATGACGTTGTAGAGAACCTCATCCGTGAAACATAAACGGATCGATGATAAAGCCTTCTTATCAAGAGTATTCCAATCACCATCAGTCATAGTGGACTTCCGCTCCTCAAGAGCACCATCTTCGCCTTGCTTGATTAAGGAACTCATCATCTTGATCTTCCATAACTCAAAATTATTTTTCCCTGAATACTTCTTAATATCATACCTAGCGCTTGCCATTATTACTAATCTCTCAGATTCAGATCTGTGCCACAACCGATTGTTTTGATACCACTTGTTGGGGTTTTTGGCCTGTGGAATCACACAGATCTAGATCTAGGATGGTAATCCAATGGCACCAAGCACACAAGAGAATACACAGATTTAACGTGGAAAACCCTTGCGGGAAAAAACCACGGAACAAAGCGACAGATCTCCACTATGAAAGCATCAATTACAAAGAGAAAGGACTTACCCGATTCGAACAACCTCGAATCTCACCCTTGCTACACCCTTTGATAACCCTAGAACCCCTTTAGGAAGCCTTAACATGCATTACCATACCCTAGAAAAGCCCTAGGGATACCTATTTATAATTTAGGAAACTTCCCTTCCGCATCCCAGTTGCGAAAGGACTCAAATCCGCAGTTTCGTGCAAAATCGCGGAACAAACTGCGTAACCTACTACTAGTCGTAGCGAGTCTTCGACTGGTCGTAGCCTATCTTCGACCAGTCGTAGCTGACCCTCGACCAGTCGTAGCTACAGTAAAAAACAGCAAAAACTCGCTGGACTTTGAGTCGTGCCAGGGCTCAAACCTACGACCGGTCAAGTGCCTCCCACGACCAGTCGAAGCTTCCCACGACCGGAACGACCTCAAAACCTTCAGATTTAAGACTTTTCTCAACACTGAGTTTATCAAGCAATGGCGGGACGCAATCTGCTTCCCATTGCTTTGATCTTGTAACTCAGGAAAAAGACCAAACTGGCCATTTCACAAATCGCAACTCATGTGGGCCATAGCATGCAAAACAAACCGACTCCATAAAAGAACTGTCCTGACCATCGGTAAGCTTTGAGATGGCCCTCGCTCCTGAAGAGAGGAATGTTCCTGCTTCTTTTCTTTTTTTTTTTTTTTTTTTCTTTTTCTGCCAGAGGATCCAAATTGCTAATTGCAACCGTATTGAAAGTTCGGATTCATCACACGTGTTCCAATCAGTACACACGCTTGCATGTGGACGTGCACAGCTGTATAAGCTGCCACTTGTTTTCATGACCTGGCCGGGTCTTCCAAAACCGCCCACGTTGGACGGTTCACCATTTGTACCACCGGGTTGGGCTTCTTTCAAAGGAACCGCCCATTATAGCGGCCGGTCCTGATTTAAACCGGTCCAACCGGCCGGTACGGACGAAGTTTCAAACAGCGATAACAGCAATTCAGCAACTTTATTTTCAATTTAAATTTAATTTTAGACGAAATATTAAATTTGAATATTGGAGGAATCTTATAGCTAATTGGATTAATAGTACAACAATCCAGTCCATCTGGTTCTCCGGAATTTCAAACTTTTATGTTTTTCTTGTGATTTTTTTCGGAAAATCTTGCAAAAATAAATAATTAAAAATATTTATTATAAATTAATAAATAATTTTAAATTTTAGAAAATACAGGTATAGAATGATTTATTTTAACTCTCAAATAAATTTTGCATTAAAATCACAGTAATTTCACGACAAAAAAAAATTTTTGAAAAAAATTCGACAGCAGTGATATTTTGAAAATCCAAACTCGACAAGACTGGTTGAGTTGGCTCAACCAACTTTGCCAATTCGATATGGATCAGCATGTCTCAAACCGAGTCAGCTGCTGCGTCATGGGCCTTTTAATAATAATAAAAATGCAAGAGACAAGAATCGATTGTGTGTCAATGCCAATGAAGCATAGCCCTGTTAAAAGGTGTGGGTGTTTGTTAATAAATTGAGTATGGATTTTCTGTTTGTAGAAAAACAGAGAATGTCTGTTTGTCTCATGTCTATTGGTTCATAACATCCAAGTAATGTAGCTTTTTAAAAAAATAAAGTGAAAAAAAAGAAAGAAAATATAGCCATTATCAAAAGATAAAAAATAAAATAAAAAGGAAAATAAAAACAATAGAAAGAGTCTATTCCCGCCAACCCATCTTCTCTCCCAACTTTTCACCTTCTCTCTCAACTTCTCTCCCAACATTCATGTTTGCTAGATACAGACTTATATGGGGCACACCGAATAAAGCAACAAGGGACATTGGGTAGGTGATACCCATTGTAGAAACTTCCATTTGTAATGTGGGGTCCAACCGTATAGTGTATAGTGTCATCCAACCCATCCATGGAGATCAAGGGACGCAACAAATCAAGCCATTCAAAACTCGAGTGGCCCATAGAATATATAAGATTTAGGGATAATTGTCATACATTGCTCTCTATGGTGTGTCCAACCGCTCGAGTTTTTAATCAGATGCCCGTTTGATATAGATACAGGCGATCTAAACTCATCCCGAAAGAAAGAGAAAGATGAGGACGTTTCCCCCTTCGCTTTTTTGCCAATCCTTTTTTCCCTCAGGTAATGGTTTACATGATATCTGCATTATTTCGAGAGACTATTATGAACATTCAACTTCATATAGGAAACTAATTTACTTCAGCATATAAAAAGAAACAACTTCTCAACAAACAAATAAAGATAATGCTGTCAACATGAGAGATCTACTTATGGTGATAAACCACAAGAGCTGCCAATATTCAGATTTCCATTAGAGGGCCTGTTTGTTTGGAGAGAAAATCCTGAAATATCATAGAAAAGAATACAAATTCCTTTGATGCAACAATTTTTTTTTTTGCCTTTTGAAGAATCTCTGATGCAGCAATTGCCTTTGTTCGACAAAAAAAAGAAAGAAAGATGGGGAATTCAATTTCCTTTTCCTAACTTTTTCTCAAACACTTGCAAAACAATTTCTTAAAAAGTGTATTAAATACTTGAATGTAGATTTTCACAGTTAGGAGATACAGATCTTGCTCTTTTACCATTAACCTTTTAACATTTCCCTTGGAATATGTTATGTAAAACAAACAACAATAAGAGAATTTATGGTCCCATATCCATGCTGACATAGGACTTTTCAAGTACGGAAAAACATTTTTCAAGTCTTATTTTGTCCATGGATTGATTTATTTTCTTTCACTTTCTCTTGATTTTATGCTCTTCTCTGTTGAGTATATGAGACAACAAATTGAAAAATCTTCTGAGGAGAAGTTTAGCTAAACCAACAAACATTTTAAAGTCCATGTCAACATCCAACTCCACTTCACCCAAGAGCTGTACGACTTCCAAAATACCAATGTGTGTGGCAACACCTAACAAGTTCATTGCTCTTGTGATTGCCTTTAAGGGGGTGTATGGATTGTTAATTACTTAAGATAAGCCACTTATGCCTTAGGTAGGTTATCTTAGTTTTTTACTTATTAAGTTCAAATGATTAACTTTAAGTAAAATTTTTTTACTTATAATTGATCTTAAACCAAACTTACCTATCTCGAATAAGTTACTTATTTACTATTGTAAGTAGAAAAAGTAACTTATTTGGTGATATCCAAATGGGCCGTAACAGTCGAGAAATACCTTAGGGATGGCGGCACTACAAAATATATTTTCTTAAGTTAATATATTGCTATTTGACATGAGAAGATTTATTACTTTGCAATAGGGAACTAGTAACTTGCCCAGTTGGGTTTTATTTCATGCATGTAACCAAATGTTTGATATCCCAATGATTTAAAGAGCATAGCTTGTCATGTTTCATTAGTCCTAGACTTTTGGGATATTGGTAAGATTCTTAACATAAGCACATGACAAAATGCTACGTTTCATAGTGATCCCTTGCACTCTTTCTCCTCTCTACATTTCTTCGATTTTTATACCCCTTTCAACCAAATGCTAAGGAAATACACTGATCATACTTACGACAAAATCATTCCACCAAGATGTTCAACCAAATGTAAATGAAACACACTGATGCACTATCAAATTGAAATTCAGCTAGCTAACAAGGTGTAAATGACTCTTTATAATTTAATGTGTTTGAACTCAATATTTGTAATTCAATTCATTCACGCATCTATGTGCAACTTAACTCTTCTTCTACCATGCTCGAATAGTTCATGTCTAGAAGTTTCCAAAAATGTATGTAATATGTGTTAGGAAAAATTACCTCGGTGCTTTGGACAAGAATCCAAAAATTAGAATGCGAATTAGCAAATGACTTTTGGGAACCAAATGCACTCAAATAAATCCAAACCAAAGTTGTTAAATGACCCCTTAGATTTATTTAAAGTATTTTTAGATTTCTTTGAAGTGTTTTGTGTTAAATGATGGGTTGTATATATATATATATATATATATATATATATATATATATATATATTATGTACCTTTTTCTTATGATGATCCTCATGTTAAATTTGTCTTGACATTATAGGTCAATGGGAAATAGAGGTATCATGACTTCTTGCATGCCATGCCTAGTGCATACTATGCCTCAATCACAACATGATATAGATATCGACTCAAAAGTGAAAATTGGTATGGATGATCCAAGCATAGATGAGAAGGTACCGAATCTAGAAATTGGTATGGAGTTTAAAACAAACAAAGATGCATGTGATTTTTATAATAGTTTTAGAAGGAAAATTAGTTTCAGTATTCAGAAACATAGTATGAATAAAGACAAAAAGACAGGCATATTGAAAATGAGATATTTTATTTGTTAGAAAGAAAGTAAACGTTCATTTGATAAACATGATGTTAATGTGAAGCATTATCGGGATGAAACAAGAATAGATTGTGAGGCACATATGAAAATTAGATTGGGAGTTGACGGTAAATATTGTGTTATTGATCTTAAGATTGATTATAATCATATTTTTACATCTCTCGAAGAATCTCATTTGCTAAGATCACAATGAAAATTTACTTAAGTAGTAGTTGCCGATAACTGTGATAATTAATGATAAAGCTAAAAGGAACATTTGATTTCATTACTAAACAAGTTGATGGTTAATAGAATGTTAGATATAATTTGGTAGATTACAAGAATTATTTATAGACAAAAATAGTAAAAGCAATAAAATTTTTTGATGATGAAGGTCTATTGATATTTTTCAAAAGAAAGCAAATTGAAGATCCAATGTTCTTTTATTTTATTCAATTTGATGTTAAAGATTGTATTACCAACACTTTTGGGCAAATGAAAGAATGATTTTAGATAATGAATGTTTCGAAGACATGATTTGCTTTGATACGGCATATAAAACAAATGAGTATGGACGACCATTTGCATCATTCTTCGATGTTAATCATCACAGGCAAACAATTATTTTTGGGGCTGCACTCCTCTATAATGAAACCATCAATTCTTTCATACAGTTGTTTAAATTTTTTTACGATGCAATGTGTAGAAGAAAGCCTTAAACCATTATCATAGATCTGGATAAAGCTATGTTAAATGCGATCAAGATAGAGTTATCGGGAACAATTCATTGTATTTGTGTAACGCATGTGTTTCATAACGCGTGTAAACACCCAAGTCATCTATTTAATTAGTTTTTCCAAGTCGTTTGACAATAATTTTAGTAGATGCATATATAATTTTGATGAGGAACATGAATTCCTTCAGGCATGGGAAAGAATCATTAAGAAATATAATCTTATAGTTAATATATAGTTACAACATTTATTCAATGAAAAAGAGAAGTGGGCATTAGTATATGAAAAGAACACTTTTTGTGTGGGTATAAAGAGCACACAACATTACAAAAGTTTGAATAAGGATTTGAAGAGATATTTACATCCTGGCCAAAATAAAATCAAATTTTTCGAACGTTTTAAACAATTGGTGGATGATAGGCGAAATGCAGAATTAGAAGTCAATTTCAAAATGACCCAAAGTTCACCAATTGTGACTTTTCCTGTTAGTATTCTAAAGCACGCAGCTAGTGTATACACACCAATCATTTTTAAATTATTTCATGTAGAGTTTAGCAATAGTCTTAATCAAACCGTGGAAAAATTAGATGAGTTCGGTATGGTCAGAAAATATCAAATTTTGAATAGGAGAGATCATAGTCTTTACATTGTTACCATTAACTCAATGGACAAGTCCATCACTTGTAGTTGTAGAAAGCTTGAATTCATGAGTATTTTGTGTTCTCATGCATTAAAAGCTACAAATTATTTTCTCACAACTATCCCAGTTATATATATCTTGAAAAGGTGGACTCGTGAAGTTGCTTCAATTTCATTCCCCTCACTAAGTAGTGGATGTGGCTCGGATGAAAAATAAAAAATAAAAAATCCAAGTCCCAACATTATAATTTGGTTTGTAACTTTATGAAGTTGGCAATGATGGGTTGTAAAAGTGAAGAAACATTTGAATACGTTTTCAAACATTTATGACGGTTATTGCAATATTTAAAAAAGTTATTGAAAGAAAAAGAGAACAAAAGAGGACTATCATCACTTGTTAAAAGCATAAGTAATGAAATAGGTATTTAGGCTAATTGGGTAAAATTGGAGGTTGATGATGTACAACAAAGAAATAAAATCATTAAAATTAGAAAAAAAGTTCATGAGAAAGCAATGGAAAGTTAATATATCAAAAGAAAAAGCGTTGAAATAATTAATTAGAGAAAAAACTTATAAAATTAAAAGAAGGAAGAATTGTCATGGTAGATGTAGAATGAAGAGTGGTTTGGAGAAAGAAAAACTGAAGATATGTCAATAAAAAAAGTAGAGAGATACACCAAATCAAGCCCATCCTAATAAACATCTCACATTAGTACGCTCTAATGTTCAATATTCATTTGCACAAATAGCATTTCAATTGCCCTTAGAGCAATGAAAAATTATTTTATAGTGAAATTGGATTTTTTGATGAACCTAATATTTACTTGTACATAATGTTAGGGATATAATAATGTTGGACCACTCTCCATGACCACGTATTATATATTGGAAGCACAGATTCAACCATAACTCTCTCATTCTTAGTGTCAACATGATTGTTTCCTTCCATGGATCAATCACTTCCATTTGTTCGGCATCAATTTGATTCAAATTTTTATACACTTGATAATTTCAGCTTTATTCAATTACTTCAGGTAATGAATAACATTTAAGGAAAGTTGATATAATTTAGTTTTATAGAAGGAAAATGTATGCATATGCATTTTGTTAACTTAGCATTTTAGTAATTAAAAAAGTAATTATTTAACAAATTGAACTTTGATTTCATTGATTGTCCTATATCTTAATGATATTAACTTAAAAATTATGAAATGTTGACCGTGCAATATCCCATTACATATAGTGCATTCCACCAGCCCATGGTAAGAAGCAGTAGTTCAATATTTGAAATAGAAGAACAACGACTTTTATGACAATAAAATATGGTAAGGTTCATCCATATCTAATATTTCCCTAAACCATTTTAGATTTTCCTAAAATTTCTCAGCCCTTAAGTATAATCACATACTCCGTCCTCATCATACCTTTATATGTAATCACATCACACTTCCTTATAATGCTTAACACATCATCAAGTGTAAACCAATTACACTTTTCACTATCCATATCACATTCTCAAGTTCAACCTCAGCACACACTTCATCATCCCTATCATACTGTTAAGTGTAACCCTAAAGTGGAACTAACCTATACTAAAGTGGAACTAACCTATCTTAAAACCTCTTCACATCCTAAAGTGGAACTAACCTATACTCTCAATCAACTACATCACAATCTCAATGGTAATCTCATCATATATTCTAACTCATATATACTCTAAGTACATCACATTCTTAAGTGTAACCAACTCACACACGCCTTCATTTTCATCACACCCTGAATGTAGTTGCATCACACTTTCTTAAAATGCATATCGCATCTTCAAGTTCAACCTAATCACACTATCTTGAAACCCTATTACAAATATATCTCTTTGTCTTCGAACCTTTTCACATTCTCATGTATAATATAAATATATATACTTCCAAGTGTATAACTCAAATATACAAAATGTGGATTAAACGTGTAATTAAATTTAAATATGGGTTACTTTCTTTCATTTTTTGCACGTATTGGTTTAAAATAGGATTGATGTGTTGTTATGAATGTGACTCTTTATGAGGGTGAACTTCATTTCGAAATATATGCCATGGGATGGCAATTCAATTGTCGATGGACTTGCGCGGATAAGAAGTTCAATCAACAACCGTTCCTTCGTTATGTGCCTCCGGAGGGTAATTTTGGTTGTGCCAAGGATCATTCTTTAAGTCGAAGGGTGCTAAGATTTTGACATGTTTCAAGAACTCAGAATGGTTCTGTTTATTCTTTGTTTATATCAAATGTACATTTTGTATTATATGCATGCCTTATACAATATGTGAGGTCTATTTCTTTTTGTGGGGCCCGTCTTAGTTCATGTACTTTTTGTGCTTTTTAGGTGCATTATATGATAAGTTATTTCCTCGATCACCACCGAAGTTGAGCCATCGTGGTTTCGTAGGTTCTAATCAAAGTTAGGCACTAAATTCTTATTTAGCTTCAGACCTCGTTGTAGGGGGCCGTTATACAAAACCTTAGGATCTAACCTCCCAAAAACACCAGAATTATGAGATAATAAAGCAATGAAATAAATCAAAGCACAAACCACACGACACAAGAGATTTTTACATGGAAAACAGTCAAAGAGGTAAAAAACCACGGGACCTAGTTGTAAGACCCGTACCCTAGTCGGTACCGTTTCGTAGGCTTCCGCGATCCTACAGGTCGAATTCCGGCAATCATCGACCCATTTCCATCGTTGCGCGCGATCCTAAGCCGAGTCCTGCAAACCAAAGTCGGCTCGAACC
Source organism: Magnolia officinalis (assembly GCA_021015155.1). NCBI lineage: Eukaryota > Viridiplantae > Streptophyta > Magnoliopsida > Magnoliales > Magnoliaceae > Magnolia > Magnolia officinalis. Next base: position 32,849,238 of record JAJHSJ010000018.1, on the reverse strand, counting down.
GAAACTTGTATCCTAGCGATTGCGCCATCGCCGCGATTCCAACGCCGCGACTCGCGCACCGAACCAATACCTAGGTGGGAAGATGTCAGTCAGCGTTCGGTTCGAAGAAACGCCGCACGTTGCGAATCTCGAGGGAATCTCTACGAGATGTCCCATCAATCAAGTCAAGTACACCACCTTACCTCCATGCCACCTCACCCAACAACAAGTACAAGTGGCCTCTCCCCCTTTTCCCACAAGTCAAACTCTCCCTCCCCTCACCATTCCTCCTTTTTTACATTTTCAAACCTAACCATACATCATTAATTACACACCACTCCCTCCATCCCTTCTTCCTTTAATTTATTCTTTCTCTCTCATTCTCTCATTCCCTCCCTCTCACACGTCCAAGCCTCTCTAAGCAACCCAATCTCCCAAGAAATTTCTAAGTGTGGCCCACCTCCTCAACTTCCATCTCAACCGTCCGATCATCATCCGCACCGTAAAACCCGATCGACGTCTATAAGAACCGTAGGTGAGGAGTTTTCAAGCCAAGGGAGCAAGGAGGATCACAACAAGGTGGGTGATCCTGGAGTTTCTACCGTTAGTTTCATGATTTGAGGGCCCACTTATTGGTGGGACCCATTTTGATGTATGTGATGTATCCATGAGGGGCCCATAGTGGCGGGGTCCCTCTATGATCACCGTCTCTCTCTCTCTCTCTCTCTCTCTCTCTCTTTGAATGGTAATGATGGTGAAGGGGTGTGTGGGGCCCACCATGAATCACGTATTTCATGTGGGACCCACCGGATGAATGTGTTGGATCTACCCCATCTAGCCATTAACCGGCCCGGATGGAAGGAAAACATAAGTATCAGGTTGATCCAAATCACGTGGTCCCGTTTATACGGGACCCACCTTGACACAATAGGGGCCACGTGCATGTGGGACCCACTTGATGATTGGATTTCACACGTGTGTGGAATCCAACACGAGGACTCCCCCGTATTTGCATATCCCAGCATCCAGCGTCTCTGTACGCTGGACGTGAAACAGAGACCCTCTTTAAAAAAAAAAAACTTTTGGGACGTTGCTCATGTGGGCCCCACCTTGTTGCATTTCCCAAATCTACACCGTCCATCCTCTTCTCCACATCCTTTTAGGCGTTGAGCCAAAGTCTTAGGGAGATCTGATCATCGGGTGGGCCATAACCTCTAAAACCATGTGAAGACATGTAAGAACATATAAAAGTACTTGGTGGGGCCTACCTGAAGTTTGGATGCAGCTGAAACTCGGTCTGGACGGCCAAACAAGTGGGACACACATAATGGGGGACTGGATTGTGAATCACATCTCGGTGGGCCCCCCCCCCCCCCAAAAAAAAAGAGGGGAGGCAGCAGCACGCTGCAGCTAACGCCGCAGGCGTGCTGCCTGCGTCCGCTAGCGGACGAGCGTGCAGGACCCATGGCTCCTGCCGTGGCCCCACCATGATGTATGCGTGTAATCCACGTCGTCCATCTATTTTGTCAAATCATTTTAAAGCATGAGCCCAAAAATGAGGTAAATCCCAATCTCAAGTGGACCACGTTTCAGGAAACAGTGTTGGGTGAGGGCCCATCCTTTTACCGTTGAAATGGCAAATAAACATCACGGTGGCCCTGGTCCATCTGCTTTTGAACAGGGTGGATGATGGGCCTGTGGCCTTATAAACAGGTTGGACTCAAGTAAACATTTTGGTGGGCCCTGCCCAAGGTCCACATGACCTTATGAATAGGTTGAATGGTAAATAAACATTATTGTGGGCCCCTCCACGTCTGTGTGACCTTATGAACTGGTTGTATGGAAAATAAATATCATGGTGAGCCCCATGGTCATATGACCCTATTAATAGGTTGTATGTAAAATAAACATTATATTGGGCCTCAACTTTGTCTAGAAAATAAACAATATGTGGGTCCCACTTTGTACGAAAAACAAACATTATATTGGGTCCAGTTTGGATGAAAAATAAACATTATATTAGGCCCCACTTTGGATAGAAAATAAAGATTTGATGGGCCCTAGGCTGGATGGAAAATAAGCATTTGGATGGGCCCTAGGTTAAATGGAAAATAAACATTTTGGTGGGTCCTGCTTGGGACACAAAATGTATGTGATTTATCTATACCTTCCATCCCGATGGGACCTAGTATGATGCATGAGTTTCATTCAAACCGACCAATCATTTTGAGATCTTTTTAGGCCATGTGATGAGGTCCATCTTAGCGTATTAGTGGGCCATCCATCGAGGCCCACTTTGGTATGTACAAGGCCCGATATTGAAGCCCAGTTGGATATATATAAGGCCCATATGATATGGCCCCTTTGATTTACCTAAGGCCCAATGTAGTGCAACTATATCCATTGCAATGTGTGATTCCCCGTGGTGTATATAATGATGTTTATAGCAGGCTATGCCTTGGGAGCAATGATGGTTTGACGTCCACATTGCATGGTCGGTGTCGGTTAAAGGTCCGCACCACCACTCTCCCTGAGGCCCACTGATGGCCGTACTTGTAGTACATTGGCCATCTAGGCCCATTTCCTTTATGCAGAGCCCATAATTATATAACATGTTTAGTACGGATCCATGACTCATGACCATACACATACGCATCATATGTATGCTTGATGTGAGAAAGGACTGATCATTGCATATGCCTTCGGGCAGACTGTTTGCGGGCCCCCTGATAGGCAGAGTTGCCCTTCATGAGCGCGTGCTTCACGCAGGATGGTTGCATGACTGATAGTGTGATACATGCACTTGCATTTGTGTGATTTGATATGCCCTAGCGACATCAGGGCCATAGCCTCTACAGACACACCGTGGGTGGCTGGTTGGATACCGGAAAATCTTGTTCTAAGCAATTGGGGCGCCATAGATGTCCCTGGGTGAGTGTCCCTGAACCCGATGGTACCAGAGGATGACTCCAACGTCGAGACCGAGTGGATATACGAGCGCACGAGGGTCGAATACCATGAGGCCGCGTCTCCCACTGTGTCGTGGTCGGTTGGAAAGGGGTGTGGCTTTACTCGCCCGAGAGTAGGGGGCATTACTAGGCTGAGTTTGACCAGCTCGAAAATGGGTTCGCTATCGACGTGCCGGATAGGTATTGGCTAACTATTGGCCAGGCGGATAGTGAGGTTTCTTACGCTCACTTGGACTGTGCTGCTTGGAGAGAGACAGTGTCATTTAGAGTTTACTGAACCCCGGTGATTATCCAGACTAAGAACTGTATTGACATGAGGATTTGGATGAGGATTGACATGCTTGACTTACATATGGCATCACATGGCCTTGGTATGACCGACAGCATTCACATCTTGTACTGCATAGCCTTGGTAGGGCTGGTTGCATTTACGTACTCATCAGCATGATTCCGCATTACACTGGCATTGCATTCTGAGCATGTTCGCACACACTTACACTGCCCCCTAAGCTTTCTATAAGCTTATGCACGATTGATGCGTGTAGGTGACGCTAGGTCACAGCTGTAGTCTCGCCGCAGTTGGAGCGTGCCGCCGAGCTTTTGGAGTTTTGATATTACCACTATCTTGTATTTTCCTTTATACGCACTGTACTCAAAGTTTTTATTCATAGTGAATTTTGTGATGATGTTCTTGTGGTTATTGTTCGTGGGTTATGCTGTGGTTATGCTCATTACGAATCAAATTGATATTGGAAATCCTACTTGTAGCATCCCAGGATCGGAACCTGGTATATGGGTACCAGGAGCCGAGAATGGGGTACTACGGAGGCTGTCGGCACCGGATTCGGCGATTGAGAATTTTGGTGAGCCCGGTCTCCGAGTTCGGGGCATGACAGAAGTTGGTATCAGAGCATAACTTGGGAATAACCGAGAACAGCATCACATGTTTACTATGAGATCGAGGCGGTTAGGTTCTAAGTGCAAAACCTTTCGATTGAGTTCCTTAACGCTCGATTCTCAGGATTGATTGGTACCTTATCTTTTCCATAGGACATGCCGCCCAGGAGAGTGACCGTTTCGACTCCCACTCCGCCACCTGAGGCTCCAGCCTTACCACCCGCGCCTCCCGTTCCACCCCCAGAGATCCCTGTTCCTCTGCCTGAGGATGTCGTTCCTTCGCCTGATGCCGGTGTGGATCCGACCGTGCCTGTGAGTGCCTCATAGTTACAGCAGATGTTACAGGCTGTGACAGCTGCACTTCAGGGGCAGGGCAGACGCCCGGTTGTTTCTGCGGCTCAGGCAGAGCAGGAGCGCGCGAGTGCCCTTCTTCGCGAGTTCAGACGGATGAATCCTCCACGATTTCAGGGCGAGCCAGATCCGTCAGCAGCTGAGAGATGGCGCTCCGATGTGGAGAAGATTTTTGATATTATGTCATGTACGACCGAGCAGCGAGTCCGATTGGCCACATTCCTTTTCTAGGGCGAGGCAGAGCACTGGTGGACCTCTGTTACCCGTGTCGCAGGACCTGATCATGTCTGGACATGGGAGGATTTCATCAGCCGATTCGAGGAGCAGTACTTCCCCGACCACATTCGTCGTCAGATGGCACGAGAGTTCGAGATTCTAGTACAGGGAGACATGTCCATGGCGCAGTACGCGGCTCGCTTTGTGGCGCTGTCACGGTTTGCGCCATATATGGTTGATGATGAGGGGCGGAAGGCCCGCCGTTTCGAGAGCGGCTTACGTTTCGGTCTTCGAGGCCGTGTTATTGGGTACGAGCTCCAACAGTTTCAGGCAGTAGTACGTAGGGCCCAGATCTACGAGACTGAGTGGGCTGACTCTCAGAGCGGTCGAGATCAGAGGAGAGGCTGGAAGAGGCCAGCCCAGTCCAGTAGCTCTCAGCAGCATCGACGACCACAGAGGTATAGGGATCATCCACCCGCTAGAGTACCAGCAGTACCAATGACACCAGCAGCGTCAGCGACACCTTCTGTGCCACCCCAGCAGCTGTTTCCAGGGACGTGTTTTGGGTGTGGCGGTTCTGGACACCGCATATCTGAGTGCCCCCGTCCTCATCTGCAACAGTCTAGAGGGCCGCAGCAGTCTCCAGGATAGCCGCGACTACAGCAGCAGCGGCCCCATCAGCAGAGACCTCAGCCACCTCAGCCATCGAGGCCCCAGCAGCAGAGACAGCAGCATAAGCAGGCGCAGAGGCAGCAGCAGCACCAGGGACCTCAGAGGGGACAGGCACCTCCCCAGCCAGCTCAGGCCAGGTTTTATGCGGCTCAGCAGGACCCACAGACCTCAGGAGGAGTCGTTGAGGGTATACTTCCTGTCTCTTCATGCATCGCCCAAGTATTATTTGATTCCGGCGCTTCGCACTCATTCATGTCTGGGGATTTTTACCGATCGACTGGATTACCGACCGAGTCTTCTAGCGAGGGATTGACCGTATCGACGCCTTTAGGGAAGACTACAGTATTGGGCCGTTTCTGTCCGTCTTGCCCTGTTCTGGTCGGTGATATATTCTTACCTGCTGACTTATTTGTGCTGCCGATGACAGATTTTGACGTTATCTTGGGCATGGATTGGCTTGCCGAGTACCACGCCATCATGGACTGTTCCGCGAGGACAGTCACGTTCTGCATACCAGGCTTGCCACAGTTTCAGTTTGTCGCCAAGCCCCGAAGAGAGTCGTTGTCATGCTTGATGTCATGTGCCATTGTGGAGCCCGTTGTCGATTGTATCAATCATATTCCGATTGTCTGCGACTTCCCCGACGTGTTTCAGGAGATTTCGGGACTGCTGCCTCGACGCCATATTGAGTTCGGGATTGATCTTGTGCCTGGTACCGCGCCTATCTCGAAGGCCCCGTACCGTATGGCACCGATGGAGCTGCATGAGTTACAACGGCAGTTGGACGAGCTGCGTGAGTTGGGATTTATACGTCCGAGCAGTTCACCTTGGGGAGTGCCGGTACTCTTCGTCAGGAAGAAGGATGGCTCGTTGAAGCTTTGCGTCGACTATCACGAGCTTAACCGGGTCACGATTAAGAACAAGTACCCACTCCCGAGGATAGACGATTTATTTGATCAGCTGCAGGGTGCACAGTTCTTCTCGAAGATTAACCTACGTTCCGGTTATCATTAGATTCGTGTCCGAGAGGAGGACATCCCGAAGACAGCTTTCAGGACGCGTTATGGTCATTTTGAGTTTCAAGTCATGTCCTTCGGACTGACCAATGCACCCGCGGTCTTCATGCAGTTGATGAACGAGGTCTTCCGTCCATATCTCGATCAGTTTGTTGTGGTCTTCATCGACGACATTCTGATATATTCGAGGACCCGTGAGGATCATATGCAGCATCTGGAGATCGCTTTACAGACCCTCCGTGCCCACCAGTTGTATGTGAAACTGGAGAAGTGTGAGTTCTGGCAGAAGGAGGTGAAGTTCCTCAGTCACGTGGTGTGACGAGGGAGGGTGTCGCAGTGGACCCCTTGAAGGTTGAGGCAGTGCGTCAGTGGAGCCAGCCCACGACAGCGTCCGAGATCCGCAGTTTCCTTGGTTTGACGGGCTATTATCGGCGTTTCATTGAGGGCTTCTCCCGTATTGCTGCCCCGATGACCAGGTTGACTCGGAAGGGCGCAGATTTTGTTTGGACTGATGCATGCGAGCGAGCATTTATGGAGTTGAAGGACCGTCTGACGTCCGCTCCTGTCCTCACTCTTCCCTCTGGGAGTGATGGATTCATTGTATTTACTGATGATACGCGTATTGGATTGGGTGCTGTCTTGATGCATTATCTAGAGAAGCTTTAGAAAACTCCATTGCATTACCTAGAAAAGCCCCAGAAACTCTTATTTATAGTTTAGGCAACTCCCTTTCGCACCTCTTGCGAAACTGCCTCAAATTTTCGCAATCTGCACAAAATCCGGACTCAAATCCGCGTAACCTCGACTGGTCGAGCAGTGTCCTCGACTAGTCAAGCGACCCACTCGACTGGTCGAGCACCTCCCTCGATTGGTCGAACACCTCAGAAAAAATCAAACCAAACTCGTTGGAGTTTGAGTCGAGCTAGTTCTCGACTGGTCGACCAGCACCCTCTCGATCGGTCGATCCATGAGGAGAAATCCCCATCAAATCTCCCCCTTTTGGACTCAGGAGAAATCCACCTTCTTCAAGCCAGCCTGGTTTCTACAAACCTCAAACTTGCCATTGAGCAAAGCCTTAGTCATCATGTCTAACCCATTGTCGTCCGTGTGGACCTTCTCAAGCTGTAACACCTTCTGTTCCAAAGTATCCCTAATCCAGTGATACCGAATCTCTATGTGCTTCGACTTGGAGTACTGACTTGGATTCTTGCTCAAGTGTATAGCACTTTGACTATCGCAATAGACCACGTGCTGCTCCTGTTTCAGGCTAAGTTCCTGTAGGAACCTCTTCATCCAAAGCATCTCTTTACATGCCTCTATGACTGCATTGTACTCGGCCTCTGTCGTCGATAATGCTACGACCTTCTGTAGCTTGCTCTGCTAAGAGACCTCTCCCCCTGCAAACGTGAACATGAATCCCGATGTAGACTTCTTAGAATCTATGTCACCTGCCATATCTACATTTGTGTAGCCTTCTAACACAGGTTTTCCGTCACCATAGCATAGGCTCAACCTGGATGAGCCTCTTAGATACCACAATATCCACTTCACCGTTGCCTAATGCTCTTTGCCAGGATTGACAAGATATCGGCTGACAACATGAACCGCATATGCTATGTTTAGGCGCGTATACACCATAATATACATCAAACTCCTACCGCTGATGCGTAGGGTATATTCTGCATCTCATCCATCTCTACCTTCATCTTGGGACACTACCTATCGCTCAATCTGAAGTGACCATCCAGTGGAGTGCTGACCGGCTTCGCTGCATTCATATTGAACCGCTTTAAGACTTTCTCAATATACCGCTTTTATGACAACCAAAGCTTTCTACTGCTTTTGTCACGAGTTATCTCCATTCTTAGGATTTGTTTAGTCGGGCCCAAGTCTTTCATATCAAACGACTTGCCCAACTCCTGTTTCGGCCTGTCAATCTTCTTGATGTCTTTTCCCATGATGAGCATGTCATCAATGTATAGCAGAACTAAGAAATCATCATCTGAGAACTTGCGTGTGAACACACAGTGGTCCGACTCCGTTCTGTTATATCCATGCTTTAACATGAACGAGTTGAACTTCTTGTACCATTGTCGTGGAGTTCGTTTCAGCCCATACAAGCTCTTCCTCAGCCTACACACCATATGCTCTTGACCCTTGACTTCGAACCCCTTTAATTGGTGCATGTAGATCTCTTCTTTCAGGTCACCATGGAGAAAGACAGTTTTAACATCTAACTGCTCTATCTCCAGATCCATGCTAGCCGTTAACCCAAGCAACACCCATATGGATGTCATCTTCACCACTGGTGAGAATATCTCTTCGAAGTCTGTACCTTTTCTCTTACCGAACCCTTTCACCACAAGTCTGGCCTTGAACCTCATTTGTGAATTCTTCTGGTCAATCTTCTTTCTGAACACCCACTTGTTGCTCAGATCTTTCTTGCCCTTAGGCAATTTCACCATATCATAGTTGTGGTTCTTATGCAAGATTCCATTTCCTCTTGCATAGCTTTCAACCACTCCCCCTTATGCTCGTCGGCTAGGGCCTCAGAATAATCTTCTGGCTCTCCCCCATCAGTTAGCATAATGTACTCATGCGGCGAGTACCTCTTGGACGATTGTCTGTGCTTAGATGACCTCCTCACCCGTGGCTCAACATGTGGATCAGGTGGGGGCTGCTCCCTCGGTCCATCTTTTGTAGGAACTCCCTCGTCTCTTCACCTTGTTGTACTCCCCCATCATCAGGCACCACGGGCGGAATAACCGGATCCATGTCCTCTAGCTCACCTGAACTAGGCTGGTTCTTCTCTGGCTTACGAATGTCTTCTATACATTGATCTTAAAAAAATACTTGTTCACTCCCCAAGTATAGGGTTGTGATGTAGTAATAAACTCGGTAAGACCGAGGTCGAATCCACAGGGACTGAAACCTATACGTAATTTGAAACTAACTAGGACTAGAACTAGAGTAAGATGAAATCTAAATTGAGTTGCAATTTGAGAAAAAATTTGTGAAATATTTATCTAAAACTTAGGAGAAATTTAGAGGAGGGACACTAGGGATTCAGAGGATCCACTTATAGAGATCAGGGAGATCTTATGCCTGCTTCAAGAATCATGGAAATTAGACTGAACTTATTTGATATAGTGTTCAAAAGATGAAAGGTGTAAGAATTAGAATGGATTCCATCACCAAACCATGCCCATGAGACAAAGCAAACAACAGAATTAAACTAATTACCAACCAATCAACATACCATGGAGGTTAGGAAGGGTACTATCATCCAACCATGCCCAGGAGATGATGGTGAACAACAGGGCTTCCTGACGTCATGAACATAAAAAAAAAGAAAGGAACATGCTCAAAGCTATTGCAGGTCTATTGTAATTTTAGTCAAACAGACCATTAAAAACTATAAACATTCCCTTGAATAAACTATGATCAACATCGGTTCAGTATAAATCAAAAGCACAAACAAAAGAGTCCCCCATCACACTACAAGCTTCACCTCTTAGCCCTAGCTAAGAGGTTCTAGCCTGACATAATCAAACTAAAATCCCTTCACATAAAAAGTAATAAAAGAAAAGTAATAAAAGAAAGAAGGGAAGAAAGAAACTCTGCCAGACGTAGCCAGCCCACGCCCAAGCTCCCTGGCTCCCAGCTCCTCTTTGATCCCCCTGCTCCTAATGGTGCCTCCAGGGCTGCCCCTAGCCTCGGATCCCTTCTCTCTCTTTCTTCTCTTTCTTTTATAAGAGGAAAGAGCGGTGGAGAACTCCTTACTGGAGTCGGTGGATAGCTATTTACGCAGCTCCAACTTCCGCAACACCTTTCGCAGCTAAAGAAACTCCCCTGCGTAAGCTTCATTATGCAGTCCCGAAGATGAGCCGAAAATGGCCCGCTTTCCTTGCTTCCTTTCTAAACAAACAACATCCCCTAGGGCTTTTTAGGATGATCTACACGATGGACGGTGCAGATAAGCCATCCGATCATTGATTGTGGACTAAGAAGATCCGGAACGTCCGGTTTTTCCGGACCGCGTAATAGAGCTTACGCGGGGAGCTCTGGCAGTTGGTGGGGCCCACTTCATTGTTAATTTGAGAAATCCAAGCCGTCAAGTAGAACGCTCTCGAAAAAACGTTCAGACTTGATAGGTTTTAGCTCAAAACCGTGGTGGCCTACGGTTTATTTGATTGCATCGTTGGTTATCTGTTCGGACGGTTGAAAACCAATCGATGTCAACTTTTCAAATTCTATCAGCTAGGCGTTAGTGATATGGGCTGTAGAAGTCTGATGGACGGTCCGGATCATGTTTCCACGACACGGTGGTGGGCCACAAGCAACGTCCGCAACCTCTGTTCGCACGAAGATTTTCCGTAAACTCTTGTTTTACACTGATGAGTGGTGGGGCCCATAATCAGTGTCAGATGGGATATCCACCTCGTCCATTGAATTTTTGGCGAAAAACCAGTCAGGAATGGATGGTTTTAGAGTGTTTTTGACATGGTCCACTGACGTTTCTCTTCCGCCGTCCATCTTACGTTTGAACGCTGATCTACCTGTCTGTACTGCATGAGACCAAAAGGAAAGATAGGGTGGGGTTATTTCCACCCTCAGGAGAGTATGGACGGTTCTGATCTTTCCAAATAACGACGAGTGGGGCCCACTACTCAGAAACGGATGGGCGGCATGAGGACGCTGTGTCCTTTCTCGAATGGGAGAAGAAGGAGTCGGTCAGCGTGCGCTGACCGACTTTGAGGACATTCAGTGCACGGCTAGTGCACTTGTGCACCGTGCACATGTGACGAACATGAGGTCCTATGAAGTTTTTCGTGAGAAATCTGCTCCGTCCATCCGTATTATCAACTCATTTAACGCGTTGAGACCAATTGTGAAGCATATCCAAGTAGCAGGTGGGCCCCAGATTGATTATTTATGGGCTGATCTAGCCGTTAGGCCACTTCTACAGAGATCCAGGAGCTGAAATTCGATGTGTACGGTTCATTTATGCTCCTCAGTTCATGTATAAAGTTTCGAGCAGAACGAATGGTGGGAACCCTGTGATCTTGCATTTTGTCTGACTTTCAGGCCACTTGAGCTTCAGTTTCTCGATGTTCTTTGATCTCTGATACGTAAATCCGTCGATCTTGGTTCCCTGGGGTCCATCTCATGCTTTGATGAATTCTGAGCATTAAATCTCGGCTTTTAGCACCCTGTTTCGGTCAGCACTTGTAAATACACCCTGCATTAAAAATACGATTAAATCTGACCATTAAGCAGTATCATGTTCGTTAATCCATGTAATCAATGGGGTCTAATATATAATATTTGACCCTCAACAATACCACATCTCTGCTTCTGACGAGCTTCTTCTCGGTTGGATCTCACAATCTGTAACCAAACTTTTCATCACCGTACCCTAAGAACACACACTTCCTAATCTTCATATCAAGCTTGGACCTCTCGTCCTTTGGTACATGAATGGATGCCCTGCATCCAAATACCCTGAGATGACTGTACGATGGATCCTATCCAGTCCACACATTCTCAGGTACTTCTCCATTAAACGGGACTGATGGAGACCTGTTTATCAGATACACTACCGTGTTCATTGCTTCTCCCCAGAACGTCTTGGGCAACTTCGCATGGGATAACATACATCTGATTATCTCTACAATGATACGATTCATTCGCCCAACTACACCATTATGCTGGGGGGTCTTGGGAACGGTCTGTTCATGTCGTATACCTAGGGACTTACAAAACTCATGGAAGTCACCAATGTACTCACCACCATTGTCAGTGCGGATGCACTTCAATGATCTACCCGTCTCTCTCTCAACCATAGCATGAAACAATTTAAACACACCAAAGACCTCATCCTTGGATTTCAATGCATAAACCCAAACCCTCCTACATGCACATCTATAAAAGTGACAAAATACAATGCCCCACCCAAGGTTTTTGTCCTCATAGGACCACAAACATCAGAATAAACCAAATCTAATGCATGCACTTTATTAATATGAGAAGCAGTTTTAACAAATGAAACTCTATATTATTTCCCTGATAAACAATCGATACAGGTTTTAAGAGGTATACCTGTCACGTCTGGAAGGAGCCGCTTCCTTGCTAGTAGTTGAAGCCCTTTTTCACTCATGTCGCCTAGATGCTTGTGCCACATGTTAATAGCTGAATCTTCCGCTGCGTTCAACCCACCCTTGCACACACTGACACTTACCTTGTAAAGGGTGCAACACTTCTGTAACATCCCGGATTTTTGCCAACCTGGGATTAGACGTCCTTAGGCAATGGGTCGACCCTAACACCTTATCAACTTGTCAAAACTCAGTCCCAAACGCTAAAATCGCTTGTGAACCATTTTCGTCACAAATTTCACCCTTCACCACCTTGATTTTTTAATTTTTCAAAGTACTTTCACCCTAGACACTATCTTAAACTAGCTAAGTAGTATAACTTGGATCACTTTATATACAAACTACAAAGGCCCAGGTACCACCTCAGACAGAAATCTTATAGGACTAAATCCTTTAGAAATGAGACAAAGTAACTAAGTGCAAAACTAGATTAGCTACGAAATCCGCTAGAATCGCTTTAAATACGATCTACAAGACCCAAAAGTTGTAGAATCATTGACGCTAGGTTACCCTAAAACCTAGGATCAATCTCATTACCCAGATGCTCATGGGAGCATCTCGAAACTCCATATCGGATCTGGACCGTACGTCGGAAGTCCGATTAACACGAAGTTAAGGAACTAGGACCGCCTCGCTGGGCTTGACAACCATCTCGGAAATCAAATCCAGATAGTGTTCCAGCGCTATTCGCTTGAGCTCGGAGTGAAGAGTGTGAGAAATGTGAAATTAATTCAAAATAAAATATCTTGAATAGTAATCTGGCACCACTCGCTTGCGGATTAGTATTAAGTAACCAGACCGTCAGAATCAGACCAAATTACACCCTCGGATCAGGAGAAATTTCATACACATTTACATGTACTCGGAATCTCCGATCGAGATTCGCTGACTGTTGAACTGAAACTGGTCCGCCACGCGTGATCTGAAAATCCCACTGAAACAAAAACTTAATAGAACATAGATCCAGCGTTAGTGAGCTTAAGTCCGACCTTTGGCTCAAGGAGGCCCGCCAGAAACCCTCTTTTGAGCTGAAACAATGCCGATTTGATTATAATGTAAGTATACTTTGAACATAAGTCTAGTTCAGTGAATTTTTAGGCTATATAAGGACCTTAAACCCTCTCTCATGGCAGCCATACGAATTTGAGATTGAGAGAGAGAAAAGAGAGAGAAAAGAGAGAGAAAGTGTGGGAGTAGTGGGAGAATCTCCCTGCCACTCTTCCCTGCCGCTATTCGGGCTTCACCGCCTGATTCTCATCACTTTCCCGGCATTTCCAGCGTCATTTCTAGGTAAGAAACCCTAACCCTAATCTGTTTGGGGGTTTAGACAGTTGTAGGTTGTGAAATAGCTAACCTATTTCATTCTATAGGTTGCCAAACTGCCGAATACGGAAGCTTAGCAAACCTATCGACTCCGTTACGATTCTACGACAAAAGGTGCGGACTTTAGGTGTATAGGTTATGGTTGTCAATGCTTTCAATGTCAGATAATGGAAGATTCATGATCTGCATGCAAATGCACATGTACAAAGTGCTTTCCGTTTTCCGTTTCGATTAAAGATGAAAAATAGAATTCTACATACTCTAGGTATTTGTAGAAAGTACGGTATACGTATATTTTTTGGAAATGTGTTTGACATGTTTATTTGTCATATGGATATACGATATATGGATAAAATACTTATTTGGCAAAAGGATTCGCCTAAATATATGTTTTACTTATATACACTATGTATGTTGAAATTGCGTATTCTAGAAAATACTGTATACGTATAAAATTTGGAGATGTATTTATCATGATTATTTGTTGTAGTAATATATTATACATGGATAAAATACTCGCTTGGCTAAAGGATAGCCCTAATACATGTTTTGCTAACATACACCATGTATGTTGTAATAGTGTATTCTAAGTGTTTGTGAAAATGACTGAATGAGTATAGAATTCTCATTCGTACTCGCCATGACTAATTGTCATGGATTCATGATTGTTGTATTGGCGATACCCCCTTTGACGAAAGGATTTGCCCTAAATCACGCCACGGCCAATATACACTATATATGCTAAAATGTGTGGCCCAAGTGTTTGTGAAAATGACTGAATGAATATGGAACTTGGATTCCTGCTTGCCATGACTATCCGTCGTGGGTGTACACGTGTTATGATTGGGGCAACTCCCTAGTGAAAGGATTTGGCCTAATGCCTATGTGATCGACATATGTCATGTATGTTGATGTATGTTTGTTTAAGTGTTTCTTGAAATGTCTGAATGAGTAGTAGTTAGCAAATTGTAATGTATAAGGGTGTTGAGATATGATTCTCAACCTCTTTTAACTATGTGTATTATCTCCTTGGATAGTTGTGTGATTAGGAATTGAACATGTACAAACTCATGCTTGTGTTGTGCTTCATAACATGCTCAACTGCTTTATGATTTTAATTATGTAATGCATATGTTTAAATTTATATCTACGTTGTATAATCCATCATGGGTGATGGGGGAGCGGAGCAACGAGTGCGTGCAACAGCCCTGGCAGCCCTAAACGGATAATACCAGACTTTGATTGTATGAGTTGAATCTTGATCCACTACTGCTTTATCTATCTGCACTTGATTGTGTTTGGGGCTATGATTATAGTCCAGACAATCGGTACCAGAATTGCGTTCGTGGCTGTGATTCATTTGCTACGTGAGATGTGTTCGACGAACCCGAGTCGTACTTCGTTGACGATAGTGGTTGGCCACGCGAAGTGCTTATGCACTTCATGTCGTTCAACTTGTGTTCGCTCGAGCTACCGAGCTCGTCAAGTAACCCGATCTGTCTTATGTATGTTTACCATGTTTGGACGGCTACTTCTTCTAACTGCTTTCCTGTAGGCTATGGGCCTACTCTGCTTTGAACCTAGGGTCCCAAACTTACTAGTGAATCCCTTTTAAACCATGGTACCACGATCGATCGATCGCAAGACTCATGAGCCGGGCATGGTGGTATGGGACACCGTGGTCGAGCTGTCGGCCTATGCTGGGGCTACGTGCCTCCCCGTAGTAACCATTGAGCAACCAAACTCGTGAACCGAATACGGTGGTATGGGACACTGTATTCGAGCTGTCGACACTTACGGCGAGAGCCGAGTACGGTGAGACTTGTACTCATGCTGACGGGCGACGAGTCCTCTGTAGTGTCTTCGAGTATACTCCAAGGTCTGTGATTTGCGACGAGCCCTTCACAGCAACTAGAGTATGAGTTGAGCCGAGTACGGTGAGATCTGTATTCGAGCTGACGGCCAGCAATTGAGCCGAGTACGGTGAGACCTGTATTCGAGCTGATGGCCAGCAATTGAGCCGCATATGGTGAGATCTGTATCCGTGCTGATGGGTGACGAGCCCTTTGTGATGCCTTCGCTATGCCTCTCAAACCATGCTATCGTATGAGATTAAGTAGGACTGACGACGCTAGAATGGATTATATTTGGGAATGATACAAGGGAGGTACCTTAGTTTCCCAATACTACTGTTTGAAATGGACTAGTAATAACTCGGTAATCATGCTCATCATCGCACCGCATGTGCCTAGTAGATGTGGAGCACTGAGGGAGGTATGCATTCGCGAACGTAAGATGATGTCACATGAGGGTGGTTTGGAAAGGGCATACATCATCATGTCATTTCATACTTGTATTTAATAAGAGTAGTTAAAATTGTTTGATTGTACTACTTTATCATTACTGCTTGATTGAGTTAATAACATGTTAACTTATGCTTTACTGTTCCACTGAGTTGATCACTCACTCCTACGTTACGGGACGGTGTTTGCAACACCAACCAGATTTGTTGAGTTTCAGGTGTTGGCGATGCTTATGAAGCAGAGCCGGACTACTTCTATGATGATAGGAGGAATTCTCCTATCTGTATCTCTCTGGCAGGTCAATGAAGACCTGATACTGTTTTGACAGGGCTATGGTACTTGGGATAGGAGACATTACACTTCCTCACATTCGGTATATTTTAGAACCGTACTTGTAATTATTTAACCTGGTAATGTTATCACACTCTGGAGACTCATCATAGTTTATATATTTTATCTATCTATCACAGTCTTCCGCTTGCAATTTAACTGTCTCTAGAGTATGATATGCTGTTTTGGCTTAATCTCACTCATGTTCAATGCACGAATACAATCAACATTCAATCATCATTCATTTTGTTGCATAAGTGATGTTCTGGAACTCGGGAGTTGAGTTTATGCTCGACCCCCGATTTTCAGGGCGTTACAACTTTTTTCCTCTGGCTGTGATCAACGAACCATTGATGAGCTTCCAGCACCCACCAGCAAAACGACTTTCATAGCCATCATCATCCAGCCTTCCCGTCGACATCAAGTTGAGGCGAAGGTCTGGGATATGCCTCACATCCCTGAGAACCAATGTGCAGCCCACATCAGTCTTCACACAAATATCACCGACCCCCACGATTTTTGATACGCTAGAATTTCCCATCTTCATGGTCCCATAGTCACCTGACTTGTAGCTTGTGAAGAAATCCCTGTGTGAAGTCGCATGAAACAAGGCTCCCAAGTCTATCACCCAGTGGGTGTCCTGACTCGTAGTCGTGAGACAAACATCATGATCTGCTGAAAGAATAACTACAACGTCGCCATCTGAAGCGACCGTAGTGGAGTCTGATTAATCTTCCTTCTCATTTCCTTTCCCTTTCTTGTCGTTCTTATTCTTACGACATTCATGCTTATAGTGGCCCTTCTTGCCACAATTCCATCATTCAACATCCTTCCTAGTACTCGACTTGCCTCTTGATTTATCTTAAGCCTTCCCGCCCTTTCCGTTCTTTCCTCTCCCCCGTTCTTGTGTCACAAGGGCCTCTTATTGAGTAGACCCTTAAGACTTTTTCCTTGTCTCCTCATTGAAGAGACAACTAGTTACCTGTTCCATGGACACCTTTTCGTCTGGTGCTTAGAGACACGACCAATGTCTCTCAACTATCAGGCAATGAACTAAGCAATAACAAAGCCTGTAATTCATCGTTCAGGACCATCTTCATAGCGGAGAGCTGGTTCAATATATTGTTGACTTCATTCATGTGCTCAGCCACAGAACCACCATCTTTGAACTTGAGATTCACAAGTCATCTTATCAGAAAAATTTTATTGCCGGTTGTCTTCCTCTCATATAGCCCTTGCAATTTCAACCATAGGCTAGCGGCTGAGGTCTCTGTAAACACATGGTAGAATACGGAATCGTCCAACCATTGTCTAATAAACCCCACCACCTTCCAGTCTAATTTATTCCAATCATCATCTGTCATATCCTTTGACTTTGCTGATTTGCCTTGAATTGGAGAATACAAGTCCTTGCAATAAAGCAAGTCCTCCATCTTAGCCTTCCATATGGTCCAGTTAGAACCTGTAACGTCTCGAAAAAATCCATACAAAGACTCGAGTACCATCTCAGGTAGAAATCATTAAGGACCGAATCCTTTAGAAATTAGACGAAAATTAATTAAGTGCTAAATTGTGGCAGACGCGTTGAGCCGCAAGAAGACAATAGCATTTACAGTTCCACTGATGATAGCAGAGTGGGATATGGTAGAGTTTGTGTGAGACTTTGAGCAAAAACTTACGGTAGAGGAGCCGTTCGAGAGCATCGCACACATTCGGGTACAACCACTCATTGATGACATGATCATTGCGGCTCAGAAAGACGATGAACTATTGGCGAAGATGAGAGAGCAGGTGAGCGACAGTGAAGCCTCGGAATGAAGAGTTGGTACAGATGGGGGTTTACGTTATCGTGACCGCCTATACGTCCCAAATCTTCATGAATTGAGGAAGGAATTAAGTACTCAAAGCTGCTCACAATTCGAGGATGGCGATGCATCCTGGCAGTACGAAGATTTATCGAGACATGAAGAGGTCGTACTGGTGGGACAACATGAAAGCCCACATTGCAGAGTATGTGTCCCATTGTCTCGCGTGCCAGCAAGTCAAGGCAGAGCATCGCCGACCTCCTGGACTGCTTTAGTCCATACCTATAGCAGAATGGAAATGAGATTTTATCTCAGGGCTACCAAAGACAAGGAAGGGACATGACTCCATATGGGTGATTGTGGACCGGTTGACGAAATCAGCTAATTTTCTCCCTATTAGAGTTTTGAACTCTACAGACGATTTGGCCAAGCTGTACATCAAGGAGATAGTACGTTTGCATGGAGTTCCTATGGAGATCGTGTCGGACCGAGACACGAGATTCACATCTATCTTCTAGACTCGTATCCAGGAAGCAATGGGAGTGAAGCTGAAGTTTCAACACCGCGTTCCACCCACAGACTGATGGACAGACGAAACGGGTGAACTAGGCGTTGGAAGATATGTTGCGAGCTTGTGTGCTTGATTTCAAAGATAGTTGGGATGACTGTCTTCCTTATGCTGAGTTCGCCTATAACAACAACTTTCAGGCGAGCATTGGCATGGATCCCTATGAAGCCTTGTATGGGCGCCCCTGTTGAGCACCGCATTGTTGGGCAGAGGTTGGCGAGAAGAGCTTACTTGGCCCAGAGTTAGTACAGGCGAGCTAAGAGAAGATCGACATTATTAAGCGTCGACTTCAGGCAGCGTAGAATAGACAGAAGAGCTACGCCAATACGAGGCGGCGACAGTTAGAATTTGAGGTCGGGGACCATATGTTCCTGAAAGTTTCCGCCATGAAGGGAGTCCTTTGATTTGGAAAGAAGGGGAAGCTCACGCCGAGATTCATTGACCCATTGCAGATACTAGATCGAGTGGGTGTGGTTGTGTACCGCCTTGCTTTACCCACCCCACTTGTAGGCGTGCACAATATATTTCATGTGTCGATGTTGAAGAAATACGTTCCTGATCCTTCCCACATTATCAAGTGGGCAAGTGCAGTTGAGTGAGGATGCTACTTATGTACTACGACCGATGCGTATCCTAGATAAGAAGGAACAAGTGTTGTGCAGTAAAGTGATTCCACTTGTGAAAGTTCTATGGACACACCACACCGAGGAAGAGGCTACTTGGAAAACAGAAGCAGAGGTCCGTAAGAACTACCCTCAGATTCTCGTGGAGTACGAAAATGTACTAATTTCAAGGACGAAATTTTTCTTAAGGAGGGTAGATTGTAACGTCTCAGAAAAATCCGTACAAAGACCCGAGTACCACCTCAACAGAAATCATTAAGGACCGAATCCTTTAGAAATTAGACGAAAATTAATTACGTGTTAAACTAAATTAAATGCTAGATTAGCTTAAACAGCTTTTTATACGATCCGTAAGACCCAAAACTAGTAGAATCGCTAGCGCTATAGTACCTAAAAACGCAAGATCAATCTCAAAACCCAGTTGCTCTCAGGAGCAGCTTGAAACTCCGTATCAGACCTAGACCGCACGTCGAAAGTCCGATAACCGCGGAACTATACGGTTATGACCGCCTTACTGAACTTGACAATCATATTGAAAACCAAGTCTAGATAGTATCCAGAAACACACAACTTGGACCCGGAGTGAAGTGTGTAAGAAACGCGAATATCTTTAGAAAACGAACTCAGATTTAAGTGAATTGGGCCGTTCGATTGCGGGCCAAATTTAAGGTTTCTGACCGTCAGAATCTGACCTAAATACACCCTCAGATCAGGAAAATTTCCTTACATAGGTTAGTGTACTTGTAGCCTTGATCGAGTGACAATGACCGATGAACTGAAACTGGTCCACCACGGTCGATCCACAAATCCGATCAGACTGAAAACTTAACCTGGCATAGATCCATTGTCAGGGAACTTTTTCCAGACCGTATGCAAAAAAGGGGCCTCCAGATGAGCTCCGTTAGCCCGAAACAGCTGATTTTTGGCTATAACCTAAGTATACCATGACCCTGAGGCCATTGAGGTCAGTTCTGGGCCTATATAAGGACCTAAACCCACCCCTCTCTCATTCCATACGAATTTCAAACCCTAGGAGAGAGAAGTGAGAGAAAAGAGAATAAGAAAGTGAGGAGAAGAGAGAGAGTGTGAGGGATTGTTGTGGATTTATCCCTGCCACTCCACGTGTTGAACCACCTCATTCGTATCGTTATACCAACGATTCCGGTTCTATTTTTGGGTAAAAAATCCTAGTCCTAATTTGTTTTAGTGATCCAAATAGAATAAAAGGTGAAATAGCTAACCTATTTCAGTGACTAGGTAGCCGTTGTGCTGTAAACGGAGACGTAGGATTCAAACTGAGTTCAATACGAGTATATCGACGAAAGGTACGGACTATAAACGTTTAGGTTATGGTTTTCAAGGCTTTCAATGTCAGCAATGATTTATGTCTGACTTGATTGCTATAACATATGCTTAGATACGACGTTTTCCGTATATTTCATATATATGTAAACTATGTTGATTTTAAATGCATTTTATGTTTGTTGAAATGTCTAAATGAATATGGAATTATGATTTGTGCTTGTTATGATGGATGTTTAGGAACACATGATGGTTGTACGTGTGGCAACACCTATGTGGAAGGATTTGCTATAATATACGTGTTAACTAATTTGTTACATTATGTAATATGTGTAGTCTAAGTGTTTGATAAAATGCCTGAATGAGAAAATGCTTGATGTAATGTACTTAATAAGGGTGTTGAGATAGGATTCTCAATTCCCTTTTATATAGTTATAGTTTCCTTTGTGTAATCTATCTTACTACTATGTGATTTACTGATGAAATGCCTATGTATGATGACATGTGTAGTATGTGTTGGTTGAAATGCTCGAATGAGATTTATGTTTAGATTTAGTTATCACATGCTGTCTTAGATTATCACATGTGAATGCTATTGATTGGAGTGTGATTGGGGCTACGATGTAGTCCAGCCAATCGGTAATGGTTTACGATCGGTGGCCATACTGTTTAGCTACGATGGATGCGTTCGATGAATCCGAGTCATACGCTGTTTGTCGACAGTGGTTAGGCCACACGGAATGCTTACGTACTCCATGTCGATTAAGTCAATGTACGCTCATACCAGTCGAGCTCGTCAAGTAACCCGATTGACCCAATGTATGTTCACCATGTATGGACCCTACTGCTTGAATCTAAGGTACCAAACTCACCAGTGAAAGGCCTGTTTAACCTTAGTACCTCAATCCGCTAAGACTCATGAGCCTGGCATAGTGGTATGGGACACCGTGGTCGAGCTGTCGGCCTACGCTGGGGCGACGAGCCTCCCCATAGTGTTTAGTGAGCAACATAAACTGGTGAGTCGAATACATTGGTATGAGATACTGTATTCGAGTTGTCGGCCTATGCTAAGGTGACGAGCTTTTCCTGTAGTGACCTCGAGTATAAACTAAGGCCTATGTTGACGGTGACGAGCCTCTTCGTAGTGACCTGAACTTGCCTGTCCATTGATTTAAAAATCAGGGGTGACGTTGCCTTATAACTTGCCTATTGTATATGATAAGCTAAGGTTGACGACCCTAGATGGATCATCGTTTGAGTATATGACATAAAAGGAGGTACCTTAGCTTCCCGAATCTACTGTATGAATAAGCCTAAATAAATTACTTGGCTAACACGACCATGCACCGCATTGCATGTGCTTTGGCGAGGAAGCACACGTTTAGGGAGGTTGCAATGCGCGATCGTGAGATGATGTCGCTGAGGGAGTGTAGGCAAGGGCATGCATCATTATCGCATACCATCCTTGCATTAACAAGAGTACTTAGGATATACTTGTATACTACTTTATAATTACTACTGCTTGATTGAATTGATAACATGTTAACCTTTGCCTTATAGCTCCACTGAGTTGATCACTTACTCCCACTCTAGGATGGTGTTTTAAAACACCAACCAGACTCTGTTGTAGTTGCAGGTGACGTCGAGGCTTACGAGATGGAGCTTGACTTTTATGATGACGAGGAGGAGTTCTCCTACATGTAACTCTCTGACGGGTCTATGTAGACCTGGAGTTGCGTATCGAGGCTATAGGGATATGGATAGACGATATCACATTTTATCATTTTGTTACTTTGGGAATTATACATGTAATTATTTGACCTGGTGACATGTTCATACTCTGGGGACTCAAAATCCACTTATATGCTTTATACATCTATCACAGTCTTCCGCTTGCGTAATCTAATTGTCTTTGGAGTATGATATGTTGTTTTGGTATAATCCCACTCATGTTTAATGCACTAATATGAACAACATTTAATCATCATTATTTATGTTGCATAAGTGATGTGTTAGAACTAGGGAGTTGGGCTCCTGCTCGACCCCCGATTTTCAGGGTGTTACAGAACCATTGAGGCTGATCATCCTTGATGAGCCACCTTTCATAATTCAGAACCGATCTCACTCCGTTCAATGAACTTAGCTCTGATACCACTTTGTTGGGGGTCGTTACACAAAACCTTAGGATCTAGCCTCCTAAAAAAATTAGAATTATGGGATAATAAAGAAATGAAATAAAGCAAAGCACAAACCACACGACACAAGAGATTTTTACTTGAAAATCCTCAAAGAGGTAAAAAACCATGAGACCTAGTCCAGAGCAATAATCCATTATAAAGTAGAACGTTACAGCTGATCACAAGCACACACCACTTGGATCAAACCTTCTTCAATCACGCAGGAGTGGATGAACAATAAGAGAATAAAAGAAAAATGGAGAGATCTCACCGATCACGAGGACGTAGGCGTGATGAGATGTCGAGTGCACAGCAGATCACCTCTACGAGTAGAACCACCCTTCCACAAGCTTCCTCCCTCTCTTTCTCTCTCTCTCTCTCTCTCTCACACACACACACACACACCTTTGATAGCCTAAACCCTTTAGCAAACCCTTGCAAAGCTTTAGGAAACTCCCTTGCATTACCTAGAAAAGCCCTAGGAACTCTTATTTATAGTTTAGGCAACTCCCTTTCGCACCTCTTGCGAAACCGCCTTAAATTTCCGCAGTTTGCACAAAATCCGGACTCAAATCTGCGTAACCTCGACTGGTCGAGCGGCCCACTCGACCGGTCGAGCACCTCGGAAAAAATCAAGCCAAACTCGCTGGAGTTTGAGTCGAGCCAGTCCTCGACCGGTCGACCAGCACCCTCGACTGGTCGAGCCATGAGGAGAAATCCCCATCACTTGTTCCCAACCAATTACACAATAAGATATCTTGAAATTTTAAAATCTCCACAAATTCTAAAATCCCACAAAATAGAGACTGCATATGAGTGTAGGTAGAGAAGGGTGCCTAACCCTTCCTTCTTTCTTCGTGACTAAGGTCCTTATTCGAAATTCTTGATCATAGACCAATCTAAGGAGTCATACAAGTCAAGGGGTCTTTGATACCTTGACATTTGTGATTCTATAATATTTAACCAATTGCAGATTCTAAGATTAATGGCTAGTGATGACTCTGAGTCAAGCAGACTGGCCCGCAAAGTCAAGCATTCTACTTCACGTGCCATTAATCGTATCCACCCCACAAATAAGCAAAAGACACCACACCACCGGGTAGTAGGTAAGGGTGGATGCCCACCCCGCACGCACCTATCCACACATTTCAAATGGCAGTTCATATCAAATGGAGCGGTTCTTTTATCTTGGGTGTGGTGGCTATAGAGGAATGTTGCATCATGCTTCTTTACAAAGCTGATAGTTGACTGTGAGCCTTGTTATGAAGAAGCGTAATGGATTTCCTCACATGCAGTTGCTCTAAAAAGGTGGACACTCATGACCAAAATGAAACTTGGGTTTTACTAGCAAATTGGGAAGCACTAGGGTCCGGAGTGGGAAGAAATGAGGATGAAAAGAATAAAGAATGAAAGGTAGGATTAGGAAAGAGTAGGGTCATATATATCCATATAATAAATGGTGTACGTGTTTTGTTAAGGGGCCAAGCCATAGTATGAAGACCCAAAAACATAATTTGACTTGGATTTTCAGCCAGGCTGAGTTGACTCAAACACTAAGACCCCTCAACTCGATATTTAGTAATTATAAATTAAAAAGTAAGAATAAGGACGAGAAATGCTCCAGTGCTCTCAGAAATTGGAACTATCGACATTGGACCATAGAAGTCATTGCATTTGTTGAGGCGGAACCAGGCATAATCACAAATGGCAACATTCCCAACGACATGGATATCGAAAACACAAGTGCAGAATATGAAAATCTCATGCCAGGTGAAACCCGCATATAGACTTTTAAGCGGTCTTATAATCTCTATCAAGAGATGCCTCAGCCTCATTCATAGCCAACCTTATCTGTTCAGTTCGCATGCACAATGAAAATAGAGATCAAAATTTGAATCGTTGTTAATAAACTTTAATTTACTGATATGCGTATGCAACCTTGATGTCCATACTCCCACTAACCTTGAGCAGCATACAATGCAATTATCAGATGGGGTTTACAAACACCTGACAATTATAGATCCTCTTCTTTTCAAGGACCCATAGTGTGTGCTCTTTTATCCATTTCTTAATTCAGATGACTACAATACTGCAACATCTAACACCTAGCTTCGCGATAGATGTTAAAATTATGTTTCAATGCATGTGTCATAAGTGCTCGCATTACACCCTATTGAGCTACAACATTCGTTCCATGAAACAAATCTCGAAACTGGACCTCTCACTAATAAGGCATTCAATGTAGACCAACCTATTCATTTAATCAGTTTCACCCGACTTGTGTTACTGTTTGTGAGCTAAATGTCTGAATCACCTTTCCTTATTCATTTAATTTATGGATCCTACATTCCTACAATTTCTCCCACAAGGATTACCAAGGTATCTGTAAGGTCAAGTGCAAGCCCTTAAATTGTCACAACATTAAGATCAACTCCCACTGTTTCCTCACTAATCAAATGATTAAAGGGAAAATGTGGTTTCGAGAGGGTATCTCACGTTGCATATATCAGAATTTTCTAAAATTAGAGATCTCCTATCAAATTTAGGTCAAACTTTTCTCATGGATTTTTCGCTCAATGTTCCAAATGTCATTGATACGTACCTCCACCTCAAAATGATAACAGTACTTGTCCGAACTAAAAACCATTGTGCAAATCACTTTTAGGGATCAAATCTATTTATGGCTATCACTTTTATTCTTGTCTGTAAATAAGGTTGTCATCATTCACATCCACATTCCATACACAAATAGAGTATCAAGGCCTTAATTCAACATTCAAATTTAAAAGGAAACCAAACGAACTATTTTATTTCAAAACTAGTGTACCGTAAAATAAATGCAAATGCAAACTAATTTATGTATTTTAAAGAAATACAAAATCATCAGCCTCGATTCTTCTACTGAAAAGTCACTTATTGATCATGTAACGCTTCGCATCACTGGGTCTCTAACTCTTTAGGTGCATCTACACATGATTCAACATGTGAGTGCCTGGCTCGAAATTGTATCTACATCGTGATAGATGTGTATTAATTAAAATATCATAAATTGTCGGACAAGAATCTTTACATTTACTTTTGTTCCTATTTTTCTTAAGCTAACCTTTATGTCCAATGAAATTGAATGGAATATGATACCACGACACGCGGAAGCTTGATAGATCTAAAGAATGAATGGCTATGTCCTAGGGGGGGTGGGGGGTGATTAGGACCAAATAAAATTTATTTTAACACACAATTGCTTACTCAAATTAATATGCCAATTTAAACTAAGGCAATTAACTCTAAGGCTTTCAAGGCAACAGAGGGTCAAATCACATAGACTACTAAAGATATGTCAATTATACAACTAGCCTATAATTGATAGTGTTCATGTGAGTGGGATGTGCTAATTATTCAAATCCTAATATTTGTCTAATCATTCATGAATATAATTCAGCACAACAATCACATTAAGCATAGAGTTGTACATGAGTCGAACGGAGTGGAGCTTGGCACAGCTCGACTCGACTTGGCAAGTAGCTGACCCCAGCTCGAACTCGGCTCAGCTCGGTCCTCGAGCCTGATTGGCCATCTCGACTCGGTTTTGTCAGCAGCTCAAGCCAGTTCGAGCCAAGTTCGAGCCTGTGCGGCATTTTCTCAAACACATGTAGTGCACCTTCAATTTCTCACAATATGCGAAACAACAACAACAATTTACAAGTATTTCATCAAACACTCGTTAGGCAACATAAAAAGTAAAATTAAAGAGTAGTTTTATCATGTAATTTTTTTTTTTGTAGTGATTAGTTTCGTATCCATACCTTCCTCACCACCAGCCGATCCCACAGAGAATGTATGCACCCGAAACAACACTTCGTTGAGACATTTCATCAAACACTTGGTGAGCAACGTCAATATCAAAACAACCAAGTCACCGAACTGATACAATCTGAGTTCGATTGGAGTTGAGGTTCGATCTGAGTTGATTTGAGCTCGAACAAGCTTGAACTTAACTCGAAATTTTTTCGAGCTCCAAAAATTAGCTCAACTCGGCTCGAACTCAGTTTCAAACCGAGTCAAATCGAGCCTTTTCGAGTTGAGTTGAGTGAGTTAACTGAGTTAACTCGGTTCGTGTACAACTCTAATTAAGCATAATTAGAAAAGTACTTAAATGATAATTCCAAACACAAGCATGTATAGTGGTTCGTTTCCTTACTCCACTCTTAGCGGACACACTCTCCCTGAGTGTACCAGATTTCATTATCGAAGGTTTTAAATAAGGTTTACTTCTAACATTTACAACCATACACAATAACTGGGGTCCTACACAAGAACCTATCTAGCGTATACTCCCGTTAGAGGCTCCCGCAAGAGACTTTAGTTGGCCTTTTATCGGTTAACCAATAACTTAGGTCCCAGTCCAAGGACCTACGTTTACTCCCATCGGAGGCTCTCACGAATATTAACACGTACACACCCATGTATGGTGAATTCAGCCCTACAGAAGAGCCTAATATGGGTCACAAACTCTTACCATCAATCTTACACAAGGAAAGAAAGTATGGACTCACTAAATAACATTTACTTGTCGAATTGAGCCCATTTGACGCGTTGTGCTTGAGTCACTTCTTCAAAGCTCACTCGTGCTTGAATCAATTTCTCAATTACTCCCCTGATCGTTGATGCCAATGCTTTGTCAATGCTTCGCTCTAAGATAAAAAACCTTGCATGCGATTCTCCATTAAGATGACCAAGATAATTGGAGGATGGGTGAATCTCCTACAACTCATGGGAAAATTGTAATTCCTAGGGGATTCACCTAGATAGGTGTTTTAGAGGATTTAGATAAGGATTTTACTATGGGTTTAAGTTTAATCTTTAAAACAAGGTGGAGATCAAGTTCATCTTTTTTATTGAGGTTTGAATCCTTTTTCAAGTGATGAATCACAAGGAAGATGACTTAGATCTCATGGATTTAGAGGCTAGGGATGTAGGATATGAGCGGGGAATCTCCTAAGCTTCTATTGTATTAAAAACCCATTAACTTGCGCAAGAACCAAATGCCCTTTTACAAGAAACCAATTTGCAACGGCTAGGTAGTGACTGTATTGATCCGATCGAAAGGCCCTTCGATGGATTCAAAGGTCCTTCAATAGGATCAAACAGTCCATCGATCTCATCGAGAAAATTCATGAATTTATCTATTGGGTTGCTGGACTAATTCTTCGATTAGATCAAGTGGTCATTCAATTCCATCGAGTCCCATCGATAAACTGTCGATGGGATTGAGGACCATTCAAAAACTGCTAGTTTGAGCATATGATTTCAGAGTAGCTTTGCACCTCTTGTAGTCGTACTTATCATGTTTCAATTTTGGTTCTAAGGGCTAAGGGATGATCGACAAGATTTATCTATAGGGTTAGGATCATCTAGAGGTTCAAGGGATATTTTGGGTCAAGGTTAGGGTCATCAAGGCACATCATATACTTGTTCTTTGCTCCTTAATGCTCAACGTCCTTTTGTGTCTTCTGTCTTCAGCTTCAAATGGCTCAACTAACTACAAGAGAATCCTATCTAATTGGATTTCTACATCTTACCACTGGGTGGGTGTGACACTGTCCTAGGGGCCCACTGGTTGTAGACCTTAGGGCCCATAATTTGGGATTTCTCCAATCTATCGATGTAGTTCACTCTAAACGGCAAGCAATACCAACTTAGAGGGGAATCATCCTTAGATCTCTCTCCCATAAAAGAAGCGCAACTCAAGAGGACTTTGAAAACAAATAAGAGAGGTGTACTTTTGCACCTCTTCAGTTTAAGTATAGCTCAACCACAATTGGTGGTGAACCCATTGGTTAACCAACTATTGGTTAATTTAGTGATGTTTTCATAGAGCCCAAAGGATTCCCACCACCTCGTGCTCAAGATCATAAAATTCCTCTCAGTGAAGGGGGCAAAGCCGGTTTATGTTAGACCCTATCGGTACCCTTATTACCAATAGGGAGAAATTGAGAAAATTGTGAAAGAGATGCTTCAATCTGGTATAGTTCGCTCAAGTCAAAGCCCTTTTTTCTTCTCCCATTTTGTTGGTTCAAAAATCTGATGGTAGTTGGCGCTTATGTGTCGAGTACTGATCTCTTAATCGAGAGACGGTGAATGATAAGTTTCCCATTCTCGTGGTTGACGATCTACTTGACGAGTTGAGGTGCTATCATAATCTTTAAGTTGTATCTTAGGTAAGGTTACCATCAAATACGGGTTCACTCTGATGACATGTCCAAGACAACGTTTCACATGCATGAGGGGCGTTATGAGTTTCTCATAATGCCTTTTGGTCTTACAAATGCACCATCGACTTTTTGAGGATTGATGAATGGCATCTTTAGGCCCTATCTTCGTAAGTTTATTCCTCTGTTCTTTGATGACATCCTCATTTACAGTAAAAATTTACATGATCGTACGAGGTGCTTACGAGTGACACTTGAAGTTTTGAGGGAGCATATCAGCTCTTTACCAAGATTTCAAAATGTCGATTTGGTTGCCATGAAATTAATACCTTAGCTATGTCATATCAAATGATAGGATCATGGTAGACACATCTAAGATACAATCCATGATGAGCTGGCCAATTCCCAAAACTCTCAAGTTGTTGAGGGTTTTTTTTTTGGGTTTCACAAGGTATTACCGGAAATTCATATGTGATTATGGTAAGATTGTAGCACCCTTGACAACTATGTTTAAAAAAGACTATTTCCAATGTACGGAAGCCACAAAGGAAGCCTTCGAGAAGCTCAAGATTATTGTGGTTGAACCACCCGTCTTGGCTTTACCTGAATTTTCAAAGCAATTCACAATAGAATGCAACACATCTAGTAACAGAATTGGGGCAGTTTTAATGCAAGAGGGACATCTATTGGCCTTCCCATGCCAAGCTCTCAAAGGCAAGTCTCTCTACCTCTCCACTGATTAAAAAGAATTATTAGCGCTCACATTTGCAGTGAAGAAGTGGAGACCATATTTGTTGGGTCAATAATTCAAGATTAAAATCGACCAGCGAAGCCTCAAATTTTTACTTGAGAAATGCATTGGCACACGGTGCAAAAAAAATTGGATCACAAAATTATCGAGGTATAATTTTGTGGTCAAGTATAAGAGTGGTCATGAAAACAAGGTCGCAGATGCCTTTTTACGCTGAGAAGATGTAGCAGAAGGTGGGTTATCTGCTATCTCGGGCCCGCTTACCACGTAAGTCAATGAAATTAAGGCCATCTATATCAATGACTTAGAATTACAAGCATTGATGGGGCAATTTTCTAAGGGTGAACTGGACCCTATCAGATACACTTATCATAATGGGCTTCTTTTCTACGAGGGTCGAATTTGTCCGGGTTCACAAATGCCTATCAAGCTTCAAGTATTGTAAAACTCTATAGCACCCCCACTGTAGGCCATTCCGGTTACCATAAGACATTGCAATGAATTAAAGTAGACTTCTATTGGGCTAGTATGCGATCTAATATCAAGGATTCATCAAAGAATTCGATGAGTGCCAACGCAACGGGTCCAAAAACATTTCTCGCACAGACCTGTTGCAGCTGTTGCTGATTCCTAATAGAATTTGGACTAAAATCAACATGGATTTTATAGATGGGCTTTCACTTTCACAAGGCAAGAACATGATAATGGTGGTTGTATATCGACTTACAAAGTATGCCCATTTTATCCCTCTCTCACACTGTTATAATGCCGCCATTATTGCTCGTTTATTCATGGATCATATTTTAAAATTGCATGGGATGCCAATATCCATTGTAAGCAGCCATGATCCCACTTTTAGTAGTGTATTTGGAAGGAAATTTTCACCTTGCAAGGAACTCAACTTGCTTTGAGTTCAGCTTGCCATCCCCAAACGGATGATCAATTTGAGATTGTAAATAGGTGTCTCAAAAATTATCTTCGTTGTTTTACCGAAGCAAAGCCTAGAGAATGGTCGAAATGGTTGGCGCTAGCTGAGTGGTGGTACAACACCAACACTCATTCTTCCACCAAGCCAACTCCTTGTGAAGTTGTTTATGGAGTTCTGCCTCCACGCCTTGTATCATACATACCTGGCACCACACGAGTGCAAACCATTGAAGAAGATCCGAAGAGTCGAGATCAAATTCTCAAATCCTTAAGGAGAATCTTCAAACTGCCCAAGGTCACATGAAAAAGTTTACCGATATTCATCAAACTGAACGTGAATTCGAAGTAGGTGATTGGGTATACTTGCGCCTACAACTCTACCGACAATATTCTGTTGCTATAAGAAGAGTTCACAAGCTCTCTCTTAGGTTCTATGGACTGTACCAAGTTATCCAATATTTGGGACTAGTTGCCTATAAGCTCAATCTCCCGCCCGAGGCTCATATACACCCTGTGTTTCATGTTTCTTGCCTTAAAAAAGTTGGGAGTGAATGTGATAACACAACCCACACTTCCACTAGTTATCAAAGAAAGCATCCTTCACCCGGAGCCTGAAGTTATACTCCAGTGGCACATGGTTAAAAAGGAAAATCAAGCAGTCATAGACGTCTTGGTTAAGTAGCAGGGCACTGAAGTGGAAGATGCAACTTGGGAGAACTACAACAAACTAAAAGAGCAATTTCCTAACCTTGAGGACAAGGTTAATCGATGGGGGGAGAAATTTCATGTGTCTTGGGATTGATCCGTTTGAATGGGTCAAACCGACAATAAAAGTAAATAACGGTTAGAACTAGTCCTTAGGAGATGGTTAGTTGCGTATATTTTATTAATTTGAGTTGTATTTAAGGATTTGCATGAATAAGATTTACACATAGAAGATCATTTTCCTAATTATATTGTCATGTCGGAGGATTAGCTCCCTCGAAGAAGCCCATTAGCCCTTTTATTTTATGAAATTATTACTAGTTCGTTACAAATAAATTAGGAGGATCAAGTTTGATAAAAACATCCCTAGATAGTCTGACCCTTTGCAATAAAATAATTTTCAACAAATAACTAATGAGTACCACCTGTAAGTGGAGTCTTTAAAGAAATAAAATCTTTTTTTAAAAAATTGATTTTAAAAAATAGAAAGTGTGTGGCATGCGAGGCACTAAAAAGTCTCCGGTACTTCTTGTTGGGTGTCGACATAACAACAAATTTGAATTTAGTTTTTTTTTTTTTTTTTGTTCGGCTGAATTCATATGCAATATAGCTGCAGTCAGCCTGAACTTTTAGTGTTCGTTTAGTTGCATCAAAAGCAAGGTAATGAAAATGGTATCGAGAACCACATTTTGCTAGGACAACTATGTCATTAGTGGAGAAATCTAATTATAACGTAATTGTCCAAATCAGAAGCTCGGATAACAAAGATTACCCTTGGTATACCTAGTTAAGGGAGGGGAACAGATTAGGTGAGACCCCAGATCCACCGAGGTGGAAGGGATCCCTAATTGTGGGGTTCACAGTGATATATGTGCCTTAAATCCACACCATCCAACCATTTTGAAAGCTTATTTTAGTGCATGTCCAAAAAATGAAGAGGATCCAAATCGTATGTGGACTATACCACATGAAACAATAATGATTGAATCCCCACCATTAAAAACTTCATGAGGGCTACTGGAATGTTTATTTGCCATCCAACCTATTAATAAGGTCACTTGTAGTGACTAATGATTGAAGTGGCATGGTGGGATCCTCATAAGGCTAAAAGCGTGGATAGGCGATCCAAGGACAATCGTGTAGCAATGGATGAATTATAATGGGAAGGTTGTAGTTGGATTTTCGTAATGTCGCCAAGCGCAGGGGTGATACCGCAACTCGTCACCCTTAGGTATATGCAAGTTATCTTTTTTCAGTATGATCTGCTGATACCGACACTTAAGTCACACTCAATCAGACCGCTTCTAAACCTGGTCAGGATAGTGGGTTGTCTATCACATTGGCATTCAGTTACCTACGGTCTCTACAAAAGAGGGACAATTGTAGAGACCCTACTTTTATGACCAAGCATGTGGAGCCAAATTATAAATTGAAAGCAATCTAAACCTACACCCCTTATGAAACTAGTAGTCAGAAAACTCTAGTTAGGCGCCTTCTCCCCCTCCTATGTCCACTAAACAACCCCCTAACTCAATCTAGATTGACCAAGGGCCTCTTCAGGACTGTTAGTGTCAAAACATAAAAATGTGGCCAAAATGACCTTTAGCTACCAGCAAAAATCCAAAATCCGCTGGAACCTTTTGACCAATAAAAATACACTATGGGCCACCTAGTACTACAATAGAGCGACTGGCATGTGTAGATGTGAGAGTAGCTAGGTATCTGTTATCCTAGTAAAAATCAACCAAGCTTCCAGAATATTGTGTGCAAATCCTTAGGTTGAGGTGCATCAAGATTCTGACAACTCTTAGCACCAATGGAGATCTAATTTCCGCAGATGTCCATATAACTATAAGCCCGTAGCCCCTGGTCTTTCATAAAATTACTAGTTTTACCACCCCTTTGCCACTTCATGGGTGCCATGTGTCCAACAACTAATCAAATTATGCCATATGGTGTTTTGCCCTTTTAACTTTTCATTATTTGCAAAAATTTCATGAGCTCACCTATAAATACCCTCACAATCCTCTATTTAAGCACCCATGATTCTCTACAAAGATGAGAGAGAGAGAAGAAAGTGAGAAGAGCATCTATCCTATCCAATCCATCACAACTATCAAACCTACCCAAGACATCAACACAAGCCATCACATTGGTCCAATTCATTATGACTAGGGTCGAGCTTTAAGATCTATGATCATCTCCTCTAATGAGTGTCACTTATTTTAATAAGATCCACAATATTTCTCCTCTCAAATCTCCTGCATACACATGTTCTTGGAGTGGTTCTCATACCTTGCATTTACTTTGCTTGTTTACATACTTCAATAATCTCATTCTCATACACCCTTCTGCTTATTTACAGGCGGTTCTTTAGGCATATATTCTATCTTGCCAAGTCCTTGGATCCCGACACATAAAAAACCTAGGATCATTTGATTTTTAAGTTTTTTCTTTGAATAATCCTCTACCTGGCTATGTTTAATGCAAGTAAACCATCTCCATGATCATGGTCATAGTTGAGCGTCATTGGTGTTTCATTTTCTTGTTGAGTAATTACCATTTCCTTGATCACCACCAAAGTTGAGCCATTGCGGATTCATAGGTTGTGATTGAATTCGAGCACCAAATTCTTACTTAGCTTCAGACCTTGTTTACAACCAATTACACAATAAGACATCTTGGATTTTTAAAATCTCCAAAGATTCTAAAATCTCACAAAATAAAAACCACATGTGAGTGTAGGTAGAAAAGGGTGCTAAATCTGTTCCTTCTTTCTACATGACTACGGTCCTTATTCGAAATTCTTGATCATAAAACAATCCAAGGAGTCATACAAGTCAATGAGTCTTTGATACCTTGACACATTGTGATTCTATAATATCTAACTGATTGTAGATTCTGAGATTAACGGCTAGTGGTGACTCCAAGTCTAGCATTCTACTTCATGTGCCATTCATCGTATCCACCCCACAAATAAGCAAAAGACACCACGCCACCAGGTTGTGGGTAAGGGTGGGGCGACCATCCCGCACGCAATTATCCACACGTTTCAAATGGCGGCTCATATCAAATGTAGCAGTTCTTTTATCTTGGGTGCGGTGACTACAGGGGGATGTTGCATCATGCTTCTTTATAAAGCTGATAGTTGATTGTGAGCCTTGTTATGGAGCAGCGTAATGGATTCCCCCACAGGAACTTGCTTTAAAAAGAAAAAAAGGTGGACAATCATGACCAAAATGAAACTTGGGTTTTACTTGCAAATTGGAAAGCAGTAGGGTATGAAATGGAAAGAAATAA
Source organism: Magnolia officinalis (assembly GCA_021015155.1). Lineage (NCBI taxonomy): Eukaryota > Viridiplantae > Streptophyta > Magnoliopsida > Magnoliales > Magnoliaceae > Magnolia > Magnolia officinalis. The sequence goes on along the minus strand of JAJHSJ010000018.1, from coordinate 32,814,657 downwards.
GGACGAAAAGAACAAAGAATGAAAGGTAAGATTAGGGCAGAGTAGGGCCATATCCATATAACCATGAAATAAATGGTGTACGTGTTAAGGGGCCAAGCCATAGTATGAAAACCCAAAAACACAATTTGACTTGGATTTTCAGCCAGGTTGGGTTGACTCAAACACTCAGACCCTACTCAACTCAATATTTAGTAATTATAAATCAAAAAGTAAGAATAAGTAAGAATAGGGACGAGATATGCTTCGGTGCTTTTAGAGATGAGTTATAATGCTCCTAGTTGCATTGTGACACAGTCCAAGCTATTGATCTAGAGGTTCAGCGAACATTTCATGGGCTATTATGCAAATATCATGCCGATATGGCAAATGTTAATTATTTGATTAATGGCCGTTAAGGTCAAGTATCCGAATCCTGGGGACAGCAAATATGCTTTTTTAATATATTCTCCTATGGAGGCCATTGTTCATATTGTGAGTGAGTGTCCGTCCACCGTTGCCCAATATGTTCCTGTGCAGAGTTCCACTCCACACATGTGAGGGAGTGTTAAAGTCCCTTGATATACATTGATACACTATCCTCTAACAGCTCGAGCTTTTAGAGCAAGTGGTTATTTAACAGGCAAAGCCATTTACACAAAAAATCGGACCAATGAAAATATTTAATCTCTGTTTGTTAATGCACATCATGGATTGCTTACGATTCTAAAGAATAACTTCTGTTAGGCAATCAACCATCCATCCATGGATTGGAGAGGAGATGACTACATAAAAAAGAAAGAAGGCTAAATCAAAGATGGATTGGAGCATCCGATCAGGACTTGACAAACAGTTTGGATCAGCTGATTACTGTTCGAGTAAGCTGATGCAAGCACTGGAGCATTTCTTAATAGGGATTGGTATTTAACACAGTTAAAATAAGCACAAGCAACATATGCACTGGTTAAGTTCAACTATCTTGTGTCAGAGGAGGTGGGTTCGACTCCCACATTTAGAATTTTATTTAAGTTCCCTTGCAACTCACCAAGTGACTCTATTCGAGTAACCCTGACTCAAGTCGACTTAACGAATAGACCTGAGTCACGGTCAAGTCAGGCAGGATCCAGTCTTCTCAAGTCTCACTTGCAATCTCATCGATTTGATTCAATTTGGCCAAGTTTTGAGAGTCAATGCAGTGAGTTTTTGAACAAAGGGAGAATTGTGCAAGACTTATTTGGGTTAGATTTTTCACTGCTCTTGACCTGACAAAAGGACCTCAAAGTTGAGTTCAACCCTAACCATCACAATAATTTAAATTTGAGGCTATATATCATAACTGGAACAAGCAAGTCCAAGATAAGCTTGTCCCCATTTTTTCCCAAGGTAAGCTTCACCTTTGCAAAAAGGCACAAATGTCTGCTCAGCCCCAGGGCCATCTATGCCATAAGCATGGTTATCTTCGCCGGTCACAAGATACTGCCAGTCCTGTGTGACCATGGTCTTAACCATTGATAGCTGATCCATGACAATCATTAAATCAGTTCATAACATAAAATGGCAAGTGCCAGTTACCCTTGCATACCACTATAAAGGCTGCTGCTAAAAAACCATTGAGAAACCAAAGCTAGTTTTTGTGATACAACAATGTCAGCTAATATTGATGTGAGGTCTCCATCTTTACAAAACACTTTGCAAAACTGTGATGGATGGCAAGATTTTCCATTGACGAGGATACAAAGGTGGCAGTGAAATCCACTTGATAATTTTTTTTTTTTTTTTTTTTTAACATACTTTCTTGTCTCCTTTTGAGAGAACAATCCATCACTACCCATGTTATGGGTTTGCAGCGAAATGATTAAAGATGGTCTCCAATGTTGACTGACTGATACTGTATTCTGCCACTCCTAGTTTGACCCTGAAGAATTGAGTTTCAAAGTAATAGGTTGGATTCAGAACCAAAGAAACATGTAGTATCACAAACAATGAAGGATTTGTATTAGTAATACAATTCACCTGTTTCTTTCGAAGTGTCCAAAGATGTCTGCAAGTGAGGAGTCTTCATTGTATGGCAACTGAAACCAAAATCCAGATCAAATACCATTTCAACCCAGATATAAAGAACAGTAAGAAAATAATTCCATGGAAAAATCAAACACTTTGTAGCATCAAGGTACAAATAACTGGCATTGAGTTTGTTACCTGATATTTGACACTCAACCCATTGCACCCTTGAAATGTTGCTCCGGGAAACGAAGAAAGGATAAAAGAATCGATTACTGAGAACTTTTCTTTGGCCAACCACCACTCTGAAAATATTCTCAAAGGAATACCACCTAGCCAAGAACACAGGTTAAGAATGTTTTAGAAACAAGAAAATAAGAAATGTTATCAGGTAGCAATGTCCATGATGAGCATTGGGGAAATCCTCGATCGTCCTTCATAGTCATCTGGTCATGTGAGAAATTTCTCAGTATACTGTTACAGGAAAAGGATACAACATATATCGCCAAGCATCCCATTGGCTGACCAAAAGGGACCTGCGTAAATCTGTGGGCTGTCAGCTCCACCAGCCAATAAGAACATTTCATGGGTCACCAAACACTGTTGATCATACAATAAACTAGCATACCCTATGAAAGGAAATGGACAAAATTTGAACAAACAATTCTTTTTTTGAAAGATGATGCAAATTTATTAGGGCTAGAAGCCAGCAAAAGAAAGTCAAAACAAGACGAACAACAATAAGAAGAAAAAAAAAAGATTAGGAACAAGAAAAAGAAAATAAAACAACCATCCAGAATACTCAGCCCAGAAACACAAGGAACTCAAGGCACCCAATATATATAAGAACCTGATTAAGAACCCCAACCTCTACAACCGCTCTGATTGCCAAAAAAAAAAAAAATGATTGTTTCTTTCAATCCAAATCGACCAGATAATGGCAAGCAAGGCAAGCCTCCATCTGTGATTACCTAAACAGCCCCCCTCCAACATGCCAGGATCGAAACAAACACTTGATTGAACTTGGCATCACCCAGGAAACACAAGGATCGAAGGATGCCAGACCACACCACTCTGGAGGAGCAATGAATGAACAAATTGTCCAAGAATCCACAGCTCTCAGACACAGAACGCAAGCATTTGGAAGTACCATAGATATTTTACAAAGATTGTCAATAGTGGGAATCTCGCTCCTCCTAGTTAGCCAGGAAAAGCGACGAATTTTGGAACCTTCTAAGTCCAAACATTAGCAGTATGATGTCTACAACCCCCCCAGGTCAGCCTGAGATAACAAGTAAAAGGATTGAACTGATAATCTGCCAGACTTGCCACAACGTCAGACAAGAGAGTCTTCCACACTGGGAGAGCAAAATCCCCAACAAACGAGAAAGAAGGTGGAGCAACTCATCGAATTCAGAGTCATATAAATCCTGATGATAAGGGTAACCCAAGCACACCCAGAATTTAGGCTTGAGAAGCAATTGGCAACAGAGATATTAGTCACCAGGCAGAGACTGGCGAAATCAGGAAAGGATGATTGGAGCGAAGAATCTCCGCACCAAATGTCCTCCCAAAATCTAACCCCGGTTCCCTCTCCCACAGCAAAACTGAAACCTTCAAACACCTTAGGGCCAACCTAAGTGATTGCCTTCCAAAGGAAAGAGGTGCGATATAGGGACAAATGTTTGATCCAACCTGTAGGAGAAGAGCCATACTTCGTAGCAACGACTTTCCTCCACAAATTGCATTCCTCCAGAAAAATTGCTAGAACCACTTGCCAACAAATCCAAATTAACAACATCACCACACCTTACACTGACACCCCCTCATAAGGATGACAAGCCCCTTTCCAATTCAATAAATGAAATTTCTATTAAAGGCACCTTGATGAGGACATCACTTCACGTATACCTTTGCGTACGTTTCAACGGAGGGAGGAGGGTCACACCAATTTCCCCGTGGATAGGTGAGTATTCGTGATCGTACTGAAGACCCCATGTGCATGTGCGAGCATCTGGAACCCCATGCTGGGAAGATGTGCATGGGCTGATTTATGGAGCGATCTAGAACGTTGGATCGGAGGGACGTGACAATCGGGCCGTTGGATCACGTGATCGGGCTATTGATCGTGGAGCGTCCACATTAGTTTTTCTTAGATTTTATCAGCTTATAAGATTTAGTTTTATTTATGTTATGTTTGGACACCATTATGAGTGTTTTTAGTTGATTTTAGTTAGATTAGGGCTAGTTTTATCAAATTTCACAAAATAGGGTGTTTATTGTAATTTTCGAACTTTCTTGAAGCTATAAAAGAGGGCGGGCGTGTGACCCTCTCCCTCATTGGATTTTGTGATTAGAAAAAGAGAAAAGTCTCTTGCTTTTTTCTTCTTCCATCTTCATGCGATTTGAAGATACTTCCATGAGATTTGGAAGGGAGATTGCTGCGATGCTAATCTTCATCAACGAAGTTGTGAGGTCTCCATCTATTCCCATACCATCATCTTTTTTCCCCCCATCAAAGTATTTTCTTCAAATTCTTCGATTCCCCCAACCTAATCCTTCGTCTTCTCCTAAAACCATCTCTCCTTTACCTATCTACATTCCCGAAACCCTAACCCTAAACCTAAAATCCCTAACTTTCCTACTTTCCCAAATTACCCAAACCCTAATTTTTACCCTAGGTTGTATTCGGTTTTCTATTTTGAAATAGACTATACCTTATACTAATTGGATGTCCCTACATCCATTAGATCCTAGTTTCTTTTTATTTAATGATCTTGTGTAACGATGTTGGTGACTTAGGCTAGGATTATGCATGATGTTCTTTTGGTTTTCATGGGATTCGTGATGATTATGGTAATGCTTGTGTTTTTGTATTAATTGTCTCAATTCTACTACTTGATCTCACATGTTAATTGGTTCATGCATTGGTCCTACATCACACCTTGCCAAAGGAAATCCCTTGTTAGCTTGTCAATGTGCGTAAGGACCACCTTAGGTGAATGAAATAAGGACATAAAGTAGAGATGGAGCATGGAGAGGAAAGACTTGATCAAAGTAATCCTACCCCTAAGAGTGAGCAACTTGCCCTTCCAAGGACTAAGCTTTCTCTCCATTCTCTCAAGCACCTTGTCCCATAGATGAACTGCAGGCTTACCTAGGCAAAGGGGGATGCCAAGATAAGAAGAGGGAAAGGACTTAACCCAACAACCAAAGATATTAGCTAAGTAGGAGACCTCCTGAGAGACATGAATACTAAGAATTTCACTTTTGGTTAGATCAAGGTTAAGCCCAAACACAACCTTAAACCATCTGATAGTGATCCTCATATTGGGTACCATAGACTCCTTGGCTTCACAGAACAAAATGGTGTCATCCACAAATTGAAAGTGATCACTGTATCCCGAATTGGTATCGGTTGGCGTAACGGTGCCCTCCGAAACCGATAAGATACGAGGGCGTAACGGCGATACGGGGGCGTAACGGCCCGTAACGGTGCAATTTATTATTATTATTATTTTTTTTAATATCGAAAAATTATGAAAAAATATGGATTAAATCCGGAATATTCTAAGCATTCCAAATATGCATTCATTTATAAATTGGAACATGTTTATAGTGGTGTAACGGTCCACTCTTTGGTGATAAGTTGTATCGGACTGTCTGATGAATTTATGAACCAGATAACCTGAATTTGACTACAAAATTCATATATTTAATTTTCTAACTATCTACTATCAATGATAGATATATTAGAATGAATGTAATATGAAAATATCTTACATTAGGTGTTTGCAATTATTTTTGAGGAATTTCTCGAACATACCTGTGGACGTGACTGTGATTCCTGTCTATGACATGTCATCCTCAAGTCAAGAATATTAAAAAAAAAAAAAATTAGTAGTGTCTGATATACTCCCCTGCAACTTGATTAAGGATTACTTGATTGATTGTCAAAGGAACTATTTTAAATACAAGTTCGGCAGTGTCAAGTGTGTGCTTGGCTTCTTGCAATAATACTATTGTGAGCTGTCTGCTGCAAATACTTATCTTAATACAAATATATACTTACAATCACAAGTCACCACCAAAATGAAAATCTTTTTTTTTTTTTTTTTTTTTTTTTTTTTTTTTTTTTTTTGTGGTTGCTCGACCTCCACATTATCGTCACCATCATCATCAGGTTGAGGTTGTCCAATAGGTGTAGGTGCTGCATATCCATAATATCCAGTGCCAGATGGAAATACTAGATCAACGAAACCAGAGGATGACTGATCCTGACTAGGCAACAACTCTGACCCTGAGTAAGGATATCCACCAGTGTCCGTTGAATAGCCATACTGGTGCCCGTACTTAGGCTGTTGAGAATCTTGAGATTGAGAGTGTGTCTGTTGTGATGAGTAACTTGGATTTGGATCTGGATATCTATAATTATATGTATGTGATGGTACAGGCTCAGTATAACCACCATAATCATAATCCAATTGACCATAAGAATATCCATCATAATAACCAGGACCATGAGCCTGCTGATGTTCCGGACCTCCCGAACCCGGTGCACCACTAGATGTACCCTCCTCCTGCTGGCTGTATCGTGACTTGGTATACTCATAAGTCCGACCTCGTGTACTACCTCGTCATGTTCATCGGCATCGCGATCTGTAGACGGCTGTATAGGGCACTGAGCAACACTAGAAGTGCTAGCACTAGGGGTATGAGGGTCATCATCACCATCATCCGACACGGTCACGCTACCATTGCTCGTATTCTTTGTTGATCTTGAGTTGTACCCGTACTTGGCATAAACGCTGCCCCTCTTACTGGGTCCAATACATCTGCACGACTCTCTTGTTGTGCTCTGCGTATTTCTAGGTCATCAATTTCCTATTCTTCACTATCCTCATCAATTTACTTTTTCCTTATTTCCAACCAAGGTAGAAGCGGGTCATCCTCATCATAAATATTGTCCAAGTTTATTGGACAGTAGTCTTCGTCATCGGTAGCTGTAATGCTCCTATGATCTCGTCGCATTCTTAGTTTTAGATTGTAGTGTATGAAGACAAGTCTATCTAATGTTCTAGTCTGCAATCTATTCCTATTCTTTGAATGAATAAGCGCAAAACAACTCCAATTCCCTTCGCAGCTAGAGGAAGATGTTGTCTGGCTCAAAACTTTTACTGCAATTTTTTGGAGAGCCTTCATACTCTCTCCGAAATTAATCCACCATTCGGCCGGTTGCAACCTAGATACTGCATGCTATACAAGAGCATCTCCAAAGCTACCAAGGCGATTTCCAAATGTATCTAATTCATTCAACGCCTTTATCTACAGATCTAAGTCAGGCTCTAATCTCTTTATCACATTTTTTACCCCGACACGAACTTCATCATCCTCAACAAATGATTGGGCATATCTATACCTACGATTTAGGTAGTAACTTGCTGCATGAAGATCGTGATGGAGTTGTTTTGTCCATCTCCTGTCGATCATCCTCCAATAAGACTCTCACCTTCTACAATCACGTTGAATTGCCAACTTTGCCTTATCCATGGCATCGTATAGGAAACCCATGGTAGGTGCTTCGTCGGTTTCAACAAGACGTAGTACCCTCATTAGTGACTCCATCACCTTTAGGATCGACTTGACCCTCTTCCAATATTTGTTGTCTTGTATGGTGTTCGCAACTTCAATCGTGTCCCTGATGTCTTCTGCCCATGTTTTATGTTGAGCCATTCTCGGGAAGCGAACATCTCACTCAACTCTCCCCTATGCTGGAATAAATTCTCTAATGCTATAAAGTTTGTTGCGAATCTAGTCGCTGCAGGCCTCAACAACTCTCGTCCTTCCGTGAACTTTCTTATTATTGCAACTACTTGATTATGGTTATAAATAAACGTCGTCACTTCTCTTGCCCTTTCGACCATTTTCTTAACATTCTTCTTCTTCCCAATATCTTCCAATATAAGAACAATACAATGGGCAACACATGGTGACCAAAAGATATTTTCTCTTATTCATCAACATATATCCTGCAAGCTTATATGATGCTTCATTATCTGTCACAATCTGCACTACATTCTCATCTCAAATCTCTTCCACAACTTTATCCATTGGTCCAGTAATATAAGTATAATTTTTTGTTACCTCTGAGGCATCAATTGACTTATGGTATATAGTTCATAAGTGGCAGTACACCATGAAGTTGATCATGCTGTGTCTGGTTGGGCCAGTCCAACCATCACCCATGATCGTGCATCCTCTAGCTTGTCATACAGGTTTAAAGGTAGCCATGTATGCTTTCACATCCGCGTACTCTACATCTATCCATTTCCCCCTAATCTCCTTAGCCGTGGGAGCTTTTATTCATTCACCTGCTTCTGCTGCTGCATCAATTGCCACTTGCCAATATGGAGAATTGGTCGAGTTAGGAGGTATGTTGGCATGTATAAATAACTTTGTTGATGCCCTACCTAATTTCTCAATGGAAGTTCTACTCCACATTTGTTTTATCCTCTTTTGTTTAGTTGATTCTTTCCTAAACAGGATTGGATCAATAGAGGGTCTCCTAGGCTCATTTACTTCTTCATCCAAACGTATAGGGGCATCACGTGAAGATGTCTGTCGTCGGCTCCCAAACACACGTCGTAACCCAACAAAAAATTTAAAACACGTCAATTGTTTTATTTCATTCTTTATAAGAGTAAATGACGGATCATCTTCCAACCATAAATTATGGAGCTTTTTATTACAATTTCTTACCTCTTAACTGGTTGAGACATCATGTTGATTTTATGACTCATCTAGAATGATTTTACACATGGTTGTCATCATGTTGACATGCATGTATGGTGGTAATGGTGGTTAGGATTTTACTTTAACTCAAAAGATCTTACCTTTTTTGGTCACATATATTGAATTCAAAGTTTGCTTTTTCATTTATTCTGTGCTTTCCTACAGTTTCACTATGTGATTTTTAAACTAAAAGATTTATTTGATTCTTCATAAAATTATTATAAGATTTTTGAAGGGTTCATTAGGAATTCACACTTTATAGCATTGACTTTAAAACATGACAATGTCTATACTTTGTGGGGAACACTATTTTGACACCATCGAGTTGGTGGCACACTTTCTAGGTTTAAGTTGATATGTTAATTATATAATATATCTATATGGGATTTTAAAATGACGATTTGCCAAATTGTGAAAAGAAAATTTTGCTTTTCGAGTCCTTAAGAGTTCAGATTTTTTGGAAACTTTTTTTTTTTTTTAATGTCTAATCATCTCAGTTCTTGATGATGTTAGTCTTTAATCCGCAACCAAGTTTTTCAACTTAATGTTTGGGTAAAGTAATTACTACATCAAAACCCTTGAAGTGATGAAAAAAAAAAATCAAGCTAAACATTTGATAGCAGTGGCCCTGAAGGGCCTGCCGATAGCAACGGTTGGCCTGAGGGCTGCTGGTTGGGAAAGAACAAGAAAGAAGAAAAAAAGAAGAGGAAGGGAGAGAACAAGAGAGAGGGAGGAGGGTCTGGATCTATCCTATTTCATCCTTTGATGCCATGTTCATATCCGTGGCAATGGAGATAGAGGATATGAGGAGAAAAGTGAAAAGAGAAGGAAGAAAGAATAAGAGGTTGTTGAGAGATCATTTCACACCCTCCCAAAATTCTTACTTATTGCGTATTAACTAAAACCTAAATACAATATGCTGCACTGCTGGAGTACAAAAGATATGTGATATGTGATTCACATACACATTTCTTATATGGATGTCTATGTAGTTTCATTTCTTATTCTATCAGCCAACTTTCTATGTCAGCTATGTAACTGCAGACACCTACAAGAGACGCTGAAGTTGCAACACGAATACAAAGAATCCAAAATTGAAGTCAGTACAGATTTCTCACTCATCACATTTGCAAAATAGAGCCTGAACAGTTTTTAATAAGAATGAGGCAGGAGAAATTAGTGTTCAGATGGCAATTGAAATGGTGCTTGGAGTTGGAGCTTAGCCATACCATCACGGATTAATTGCTCCGATAATTGTTCACCAAACACACCATCAGTAAAAGGTGTGGAAGATACAAGCGTCCTTATTCTTTCTTCATTGCCAAGCCAGCGTCCAATTGCAATGATCACTTCCTGTGATAAGCTGATCTCTGCTATGTTGTCTGATGCTATGGAATCACTTGCACCAATGCAAACTTCAAGATCGCTGATTATGCTCCTTGGATGACATGGAAAGTCGAAGAGTGTTTCTTGAATTCTTCTACAGAGTTTGTCCAACTCAGTGCAGCTTACCTCAGTAGGCTTTACCTGAGAACAAGCAGAACAATAAATGACGTCCAGCAAAAGTGGAAAACAAATCATTTTAGTGAAGTGTCATTAAGTACCTCTAGTTCTAGATGATTTCCGAAACGCCTTTTCAAATGCTGGGGGCTTCCAATACATCTAAGCCGTCCGGCAACCTTCACGTTTTGTGAAAAGTATGCCAGCAAGGTCACGTTAGTATTTAGTATATGTTGCTTTGGAGCTTGTAAAGTCAAAAGTAAATTCTGTGAAGAAAAAAATACCATTATTCCAATCCGTGTGCAGAGAGCCTGAGCTTCATTCATACTATGAGTAGTGAGGATAACTGCTGTCTTTCCTTGTCTAGTTGACAGGCGTGCTATAACTTCCCACATGAATCTTTTTGCAATAGGATCCATACCTAAAAATGCATCGACATGGATCAATAACAGTTTACAACACAAGTTGTGAACTTTTGAATCAAATGATTAATTAGAACAAATAAAAAGGAAAAGAAAAAGCACGTCTATCGACTGTAGTGTGCATTGCTGGAGTATCAAATAACTCCTGGACTCTTAAGCATATATGTGGGTGTTTCAAATAAATCCCCCGTGTGCCCAATGCATGCATGCGTGCATGTCTATCAAATAATTTGTGTATCAAATAACTTCCCAACTCTTAGTTTTATGTCCGTATAGCAAATAATTGAACACTTTAGTTACGTGTATGTGTTGCTGGAGTATCAAATAACTACCAACCCTTAGTTGTGTGTTGATGGAGCATCAAACGACTCCCCAACTCTTATGTGTGTTGCTGGTGTATCAAATAATTCCCCGATTCTGAAGTGTGTGTGTGTATGCAGTGTGTGGCCTACAGCAAAGGTTCTAATAGAGTTGACTATACAGTATCATGGTGTTACCGTGGGGCCAATTGTGTTGTGTATGTGGCATCTGAACCTTGCATCAACTACAAAGCACCATAAGGCCTGCCCTGATATGTATGTGGCATCTGAACCATGCAACAGATCCAGGACATTAAAAAAATGGGCCCTACCAAATTTTAGCCAGATCCAGAACACGAGTAGGCCAAACCACTCAGAACAGTGAAAAATAATGTGTAAAACCTACATTTTGAGGCTTACCTGAATTTTGGAACGGGTTGATTTTTGGTCCATCACTTCATCCAGGTGGGACTCACATAATGAATGGGTTGGATGACACACTAAGTGAAATCAGAGGTTTTAGGTATGAGTACACATTGTTCTAGATGGTGGCCAACCTGAGTTTTGGATCCAGCTAATTGTTAGGGACCCCACTGTTCTAGAGGAGACTCACCAGATGCATGGTTTAGATGCTACATACACATCATGGTAGTGCCCACTTTGCTCAACCCTTGTGGTAGGGTCGACCCCGTAGGAACATTTCATGTGTATGAGTGTGTCCCTTGTGGTAGGGTGAGCCCCATAGCAACATTTCGTGTGTGTGTGTGTGTGTGTGTGTGTGTGTGTGTACAGGGAGAGGGAGGGGGCGGGGAGGGAGGGAGGGACGTGCTCATAAAACCTCTACAAGTTTCCAGATAGCATGGTGCAGTTGACAAACTAAAAACTGGAAGTAATTATTGTCACAGATGAAATTAAAATTTGAACTATAACCTGTAGATGGCTCGTCAAGAATAACTATTGGAGGGTCACCAATCATTGCAATAGCAACGGACAATTTGCGCTTATTGCCCCCACAAAGAGAATATGATGGTTTATTCATAGGAACATGTCATATATATGTGTGCGTGAGCACGCGTGTGTGTAGAGAGGGAGGGAGGGAGGGATGTGCTCATAAAATCTCTACAAGTTTCCAGGTAGCATGGTGTAGTTGACAGACTAAAAACTGGAAGTGAAGTAATTATTGTCACAGATGAAATTAAAATTTGATTTATAACCTGTAGATGGCTCGTCAAGAATTACTATTGGAGGGTCACCAATCATTGCAATAGCAACAGACAATTTGCGCTTATTGCCCCCACTAAGAGAATATGATGGTTTATTAGCATGTTTCCACAAGTCAAACTCCATCAATTTTTCTTCGACAACCTGCCCAGTTTCGTATTAGCATTAGGAGCGATTCCCGTAACAGATAGAATGTGGTTACCCGAAAAACTGAAATGATGAAGGAGGTAAAACACTTATAACATAAAAAAAGACAGAAAATTTAAAGCCTGATATGCTGAATACATCTCTCATCCTCATCTCGGGAACTCCTTTTATCCTTGCATAAAGCTCAAGATGCTCTTGGACAGTCAGAAATTCAAGCAGAGCATCAAACTGAGGGCAATAGCCAATCTGCATAAACTCAAGAACATGAATCAAATTATTTCGGTGTCAAGAGTATATTTTTCATGAACGAACCATGACAATTGTAACTCAAAAGCTTAAGCAAGCATTTAACATATTACATGCTGACGAGCTGCCTTGGGGTTTAAACATATATCGCTCCCAAATATATATGCAGTTCCATCAGATGGACAGTCCTCTCCTGCATGGAAACATACCAAGTAAAATTATAAGTGAATGGAGCCAACCAGTTCTATGAACTAGAGGGTCTATCAAAGAACGAAGCGATGGTAACATCCTTTCAAAAAGAAAGAAGAAGAAGAAGAAAAGGTACGTATTACACACAGCACAACAGTATCTCAATAAAATTTCTTTTATTTTATCATCCTATATAACACTAGGGAATATTGTCACAATAGATTTGCAGTCTTGTAGGTTGTAAGTTTGGGATAATTCGCGTTTCAATACATCACCAAAAATTGATAAAAAAGAAGTCCCCCCCCCCCCCCCCCCTCCCCAAATAAATAAATAAAAAATAAAAAAATAATAATAATAATAATTCTGTGTTTTAGTCCCTTTGTGGTTGTGTTTTAACTTTTAACAACTTCAAGTAGTTGTTTCACATCAAAATATGGATTTGTTGGAGAAATAGCAAACAGAGGGATTTTAAGCTGGAATCCAAAAGTGACAAAATCTGATATTTTTGTTTGATTTTTTTTTTCTCCAATATATTAGTAATGAAGTTGAAATCCATGCATATTACATGAATTTATTTTTACTGCTTGCATTTTATGATGTTTGAATGATATGACCTCTTCTTGGATATAGTTGCATCATTTATGGCTGCTAATGCATATTTTTGTCAGACGACTATTAATCTATTACAAATTTTTTGTAATGTTTGAGTTCCAAGTCTATAATCATGTATCTTTTAACATCTCCTAATACCACCATTTTCTTGAGGTTTCCCCAGAGTTCCCCTCAGAACGTATAACTCTACACCATATCGGAACCTTTCCTGATATTTCCTGAGAACTTTCCCATTCCTGAAGCTGTGAAACTTTGTGCGGAATGGATATTTAAAACCTTTCTCCCGGTTCTCACGAACGCCGCTGCTGGTTGACTTGATAAACAGCCCGAATAACAATATCTATTATTCTGTCCAACTCATATATCACCAATTGCTCTGGAAGGAGGGAAACCCTCATAGAAAAATCTTCCCTTTTGGACACTGACAACCCTCATGCCAATCCAGAAAAAAAGGGCCTGATGGATTCAAGCATCACCCAACAGATCTGAAAGGGTTAGGAAAACCTCCACTGGTTGTCACACGCAAAATCATAATGGATGAATAAATGATCCACTTATTTTGCTTTTCTGAAGGCAAAAAAATGCAAACAGACTAATTTAAAGGGGTAGGTGAACACATCCGAGGACAGCCACTCTGTTGGCTCTCTTCACTCTGTGCTGAGCAACTTGATAAAACCGAATAGAAGGATTTCATTGATAAACATCACGTCCTTCACCTTGTCCAGAACCACAGATCCCTATTTTCGAAAGACAACCTCAATCACTGCAGGAAGGTGGTAAGGTTCACCATATCTTAGATTTCTTCTTCGCTTAAGTTTCTGTGAAGAGAAAGCAACCACATAATTTGTTTCCCTATAATGAAGAAACACTCAGATATTATGCCTCTATAAAGAGCTACCTAAGATAGTCGGAAGAATATACTAATGAGTAACAATCGCTACAACCCCATATGTCCTCACAAAATAGGATTCGAGACCCTTTAATACAATTTCCTTTTTGAAATGAATTTCAAATTTGAAAACTGCTTACCAGACCCCCGGAGTCCTATACAAAGAAGAGGCCTAAGTGAACCATCCACCAATGTTCACACCATATTTTCTTGAAATGAACCTGTTTCCATGAGCTATCATCTTCAAGTCAAACTTCCATAGCCATTTTCTCAGGACTGCCATGCTCATGATTTTAATGATCCATTGTTGCTCGCCACTGCTAACCATACACTCCCCACTCCACAGGATGCAGGTCACACTTCACTTCTGCACCTTTCCAAAGAAATCCCTTTGAATCTTTTCCAACCCGTTGATCACACTAGCAGGGTACAGAAACATAGGCAAAAAAGGAAATGGCTTGTTGACATATAGTTGAATGAAGCGTGAAGCAAAGTGGCAACAAATTTGGGTGCAGGGGCAGGGAAGAATCTGTTTCAAAATGTTAGCCAACAAGTATAATATTAAATAGTAAGGAAGTGAGAGTCGTAGCCTGAGTCTTGAGGTATAATTCAAAGTGTGAGTGGCACCTAATTAGAAGGACGGTGCAACTATGATGACATCAGTGATCAATATATAGATAGTATTGGCTGAAATATCGATATTGCTCATGGGTGATACGAAATTTCATCATGATATTTGCAAATTTCCAAATACCGTGTGATATTTGCAATATTTTTACTACAACTTGTCAATATTTCGATTGAAACGATCATAAATTAGCAGATATCAGAAAAAATAACTATTTTTTGCCCAAAATATTTTCGGGATTCCCTTTGTAGTTATGTTTTTACAACTCCACTTGCATCAGAACATGAATTTGGTGGAGATATCACGGATTGAGAAGGATTTTCGAGCATAGTTTTGTCCGACAACGCACTGTTTTATCCCCTAAATAGTGGAAAAATATTGTGCATCATTCTTTTTAATGTTGTGGAATCATGTGTCTTCTCACATCTCCTTAATTGAATAATTCCACCATTTTCTTAATTTTTCCATAATTTTCCTTCATTGTGATATATTACGTGATATATGTGATATTTCCCAATATTTCCCAATATATTTTCATATTCCAAGGGTGTAATACATAGTGTAATACTTATACTAAATGTTTGTAGTATTGGCAATATCAGCCGATATTATCGGTATCACACAAGGGCGATATGATATAATAGTATCCAAAATTTTGGGTATCGGCAAAAATATTGCAATGTATCATGAGATATCAGTGATATATCATTATCGTGAGCAATGATTGCAGTATCGATAATATCGGCCGATATTATCATTATTGCAGGGCAACAATACAAAACTGACCTGGAGTATCAGTAGTCCTTGGTATCGGGCAAAATATCACAAAGCATTGCATGGTGTTGCATGTACCATGAGATATTGCCGATATCTCGTGGTTCTTTCTTTAGAAAAGCTACTTGGTATCGACGATATCTATCGATATCGACAGAAAATGTCGAACACTGACATGAACCACAACCCCTCTATATAAAAAAAAAACCTCAAAACTTCATTTTTCCATCATTTACCTTCATTCTTCTCTAATCTAAACACGTTATGGGTGGATTTTGGTCCATACTTTGCAATCATTTGGGAGAAGAACAAAGATTTCAAATTGGAATAAAAAATTTTGTGGATTTGGGGCCAGTTGTCATTTAGTGTGTGATTTTGCATTTCCATCCAACTTTTTTTTTTTTTAGTTTAAATCATACAAAATCAGTGCCAAAAGCTAAGATATTATTGATTCTTCGTGTTTTGTATGGAAAATCAAGGATTTGAAGCTTCGATTCGAGATTTGAGGGTAGGTGGTCCAATTTGGGGGAAAATTTCTCCCAAATTGGTTACAATCTTACACTCTAAACATGAAATCAAACATGTATGAGGCCTGATCTACAGATTCATGAAGTTTTTGTGATTGTTTTAGAAAAAATATTTTTAATTAAAAAATAATATGTAATCTTATTTTTCGAAACTCCACTTCTAGCAACGATCAATTAGGGCCAATTTGACATTATGTAAGAGTGTTTGATAAAAATCATCATCACATACACTCTAATTTCGAGATTTGAGGGTTGGTTGTCCGATTTGGGGGGAAATTGGGGAAAATTCAAAATTTCCTAATTTCTCCCAAATTAGTTGGCAATCTTACACTCCAAACACGAAATTAAACAGGTTTGAGGCTTGATCTATTGATTCGTGTATTTTTGTGATTTTTCAAAAAAAAAAAAAAATTTAATTAAAAAAAATAAAATTGATTAAAAAATAATTTTTTTTTCCCAAAATTTCTTTTGTATCAGCGGTCAATTGGTTGCATTATTAGAGCATTTAAGGGTGGTTGATGATTTTTTTATAATATAATTATAAATTTATTTTAAAAATAAATAATAAATGTTAAAATTATAGATGTAGTACATTGTCATTGCTAATGCAATATTCTTTTGTAGGTAAACACATCAGGAGGAAGAGAGTGACAACTTGATATGGGATGGAAATATAAAACCCCTATTCCCGATAATTGATTCGTTAGGGTTTGCAACTTGTGTGGCCACGTGTCAAAGAATGTAGGGATAACCCGCTTGAAGGAACATTTAGCGAGAGGGTATTGAAACGTTGTAGAATGTCCTAAGTGCCCACAGGATGTGAGAGCACAAATGAGGGCTTTGTTGAAAAAAATGTGAATATAAGAGACGACCATACTGCATGGGAGAGGGAAATTAGGGAGGAGTTAGGGCGAGCATCATATGCACCTGCTCTAAAGAAACAACATTAGTCTTTTTCTTCAAAAGCTCAAATTTCTCAAGCTTTATACTTATATTTTCAGCAATGTCCACCTTGATTTTACTCAGCTTCAACTCTTCAACAATGAAGAAACACTCAGACATTCTCTCTTGTAGCCGGAAAGTAAACAATGGTGGAACTCCTGGATATATCGTCATTAAGAAGTGACAATTCTCTGTCGGTGCAATATTTCTGGTGCGATATCTATATTACGAGCGGATTCCCAATTGCTGGAGAGAAGCACATAACTGAGCCAGAGAGTCATGAAGCCCTGAGACTTGATTTTGGCTAGCTTTGCAGCATTGTCTAAGATCGCCAAGAAGGGGCCACTGTTCAGGATCTTGGAACATGCGAGCAATTGCTGAAAGGGCATTCTTGATCAGAATGAGCTTATATTGGGAAACCTTCTCCAAGGAAAGAATGTCCGATACTATCGACGTCGATTCTGAGCCTGCAGAGAAGCTTGGAACCGGTGCAGCTACAAGCAAAACAAAAAATATCATATGAGATAAATGAGGACGAGATAATCCTATTGAAAGAAGAAAATTTTGAGAATTCAAAATCATACTTGTTGTTGGAACTACAAATGGAGCAGATGAAGTCGAAGGTCTAACAACAACGGGAGTATATGATGATTCAGGGATGACTACGGCATGAGCAATATTGAAAGTCGGTTACTTGGCCACCGTGCTTGAATTCAAAGTTGTTGGAGTTGTTATGACAACGGGCTTCGACGTAAGAACAACATGATAAGCAATCGCGGAAGGAATGTTGGAAGACACAATTGTGGAGTCATCTGTTAGGATGTGTTCAACGTTAGTTCCATCAACTTCTGTAATTGCTTGATTGATCATGACGTTCTGATCAACCTCCACACTCTGTGGAGTTAAAAGAGGTCTGTTGGGAGGTATCAACGCCTCTGCTATGTTCTACGCCGGCATGAAAAGTTCAGCCTCCCTAGATGACGAAACCTCCATGATCATTGGCAGTATTTGGGGGTCAATCGGAGGAATATTGACCGGCAAGATAGTGGGTTTCTCGCGAGGCAACGGGGAGTAGTTGGAGTTGAAAGTCATAGTAATGTTGGCCATCGGTGAATAGTTGAATTCCCTGTAATCTAGTGGCTCTTCTTCCACAGGGGTGCTTGCCTCGCCAATTGGGATCAATACATCTTGTGGGTTTTCTTGGGCGACTACAGTAGCTTCAGCTACGGTATCATCTTCATCATTATTCACCTCCCATTCCTCTTCCGTGCTGTCATCTTCCAAGGAGCTGCTTTCTCTGATGGAGCTATTGCTCGCAGTTGACTCTTCGTCTTCATTTTCCTCAGAAGACTCTTCCTAGACAGGTTCTTCAATCATAACCTGTTTACCCTTACTGGATGGACCAGGCCCGCTTGCATATATTCTTACTTCTATAGGGGCTGGAGAGACACCTTGACTACTCTGTTCTATAGGAGGAGAAGGAGCTTGCGTTTGAGAACGAGTAACAGGGGATGAAAAACTCTGCCTCACAGATCTCATCATCGGAGATGCAATTGAAGGCTCAGGCCTGCTCTCAGTATCAACTGGAGTTTCTCTAGTGGGGGTGTAAAGCACAGCTACTGGTGCCAACAAGGTTAGATCATTACCCCCTTCTTGCAGACTGGGAGTCATGGTAGCAACGGGTTGCTCTCCCGATCTTCTTAATTCTTCCAGAGGAATTCCATAAGCTATCCAGCCTTCCAAAGTATTGGCAAGCTTGACTTGACGAATAGGTTCCTCCAGAGAAATCTTCAAACAAACTTAGTTGGGGGCAGGAGCATGATCCTTCTCTACCATATAACTAATCCCTTGTTCAGGCCTGTAGTTCTTCAGCCTTAGGGGAGCTATCCAAACTGGGTAATTTACTGAATGACAATAATGAACCAAATGAAACTAGCGAACCCAAAATCGCATCCAACAATAAGAAGTCTAGACTGAGCGATTATATCCTGGTAAGATGAAGTGAGACCCTGTACGCACTATCAAGAGCTACTTCTAGATGAACGTCCAGTAATAAGGATCGACGCCGAAGCTCCCCATCACTTGAGTAACGATGTCGTAGTTCTCTAGTATAGTATGATCTTAGCCAAACTAACCCGCGAACCTACTAGGATAGTAGGGCTCACGCCAAAATTCGCTACTTTCCCTCAAAGGGAGACTGCTAGACTTGATGCAGATGAAAAAGTGGCGTTCACTCGGTGATAATGACTCATCGTCGATGGTGTCTCTATCCTTATGTCCTCTCAATTTTATCCACCACCCAGCTGTAAGTCTTCTTGATCATCTTTCTTCGTTGATAATGCAAGAGTGGAAGACGATCTGGGTTGACATGCGCCTTCTCCGGTTTATCATACGTCCATGGAAAATATATTCCCATCCACCCTGCAAAGTAATGTGAAGGCGCATAAGTTGAAGATACTCCAACCAAGAGACTTATAGTGAGTCGCCACATTGCCAAAAGCGTGATATACAAAGCAAATAACAGGAGCCAACGAATATTTTCTTCCCTTTGCCATTGCTCCAGTCACCACAAAAAGGGTGGGTCTGATGGCATATGCCCACTTGGAACTACGGAGTACCACCAAGCTAAGCCAATAGGCCAGGAAAGCAGCTAGCTCGCCAGACTTGCTGTATTCCGCTTGGCCTTTGATCCTCTGTCTTAGAACATTCAATTGCTGGCTGTGATTCCCGACAAAATTGCAAGACCAAAAAATGATGGTTTTGTGAGATCAATGAAGAAGCATATAAAGATATAAGCAAATCTAGAAAGTAACAGGGGTATACCGAAGGTCTATTGTAAAATGCGCCAGCCAGATAAGTTTCAGAATTTTTCTGATATCATGGAACTTAGCCTTTTCTCTCAAAAGTTTGATGGGGGTTTGAAACTTTCGGTTGACGATTTGTGGGGGAGAAATGGGTGAACTCCTCATTTGTAGGCGCGTACTCGTCGAAGAAAAGGCCTGTGATAGGAAGACCAACCATTCTATATAAATCCCACAGTGTGATGCTGACTTCGCTGATAGGGAGGTGGAATGAGTTGGTTGTAGGACACCAATAATTAAAAAAGCCCTTGAATACGGTCACATCTCTACAAAAATAATCAAATGTGACTTCGATTGCGTTGAGGAGATCGATCTTAATCAAGACGTCCGAATGCTTCTTGATTATCGATTTGGCCCAAGCATTGTAGTAATTGCACGAGGGTAAGAAGCCACGGGTGCAATACTCTTCTGTGCCCCACAAGGAGTCTCGGGTACGAAAACGTTGTTGGGTGGTCTCGAAGAAATGAGTAGGAAAGAGGTTGTACGGGCTGTAGCATGGCATCAAGAACCGCATAGGAGAAATTTTGCCAGTCCTTTGCCTATAACCCCTTTCTATCAAAGAACCCTCCAGGATCTGAGGCTCCTTCATGGCCTAGTGTGCTGTATAGAGGATCCAATTGTGCGTCATCCTGTCCATGGGTTCACTATTAGAGGTGTACGCGAACAGAGCTAGCTCAGTTAGCTCGCTTGACTCGACTCGAAAAAGCTCGATTTGACTCGGTTCGAAGCTGAGTTCGAGCCAAGTCGAGCTGATTTTTTGAGCTCAAAATTGAGTTCGAGCTGGCCCCAGCTCGACTCAACTCGGATCAAACCCAACTCGAATCGAACTCGGATCGAACCAGTTCGGTGACTTGGCTACTTTGATATTGATGTTGCTCACCAAGTGTTTGATGATATGACTCAAAGAAGTGTGGCTGGTGGCAAGGAAGGTATGTATATGAAACCAACACCCTTTTTTTCTTGATTTTTATGTTGCTTAGAAGGTGTTTGATAAAATACCGGTAAAAACCATTGTTGTTGTCTCAAATACAGTGAGATTTTGAAGATGTAGTCCAGGTGTTTGTGAAAATGCTGCAATGGCGAACTTGGCTCGAACTGGTCCGAGCTGCTGACCGAACCGAGCCGAGCCGAGTTCGAGCTGAGGTCAGCTAGTGGCTGAGCTGAGTTGAGCTGAGGCTAGCTCGACTCGGTTCGACTCGATGTACACCCCTATTCATTGTAAAGAATTGAGAGATGGCGATGGAGGTTCATCAGAATAATGATCATCTTGTCCTTGAAGGGGTTGGTGAACTTGATCATCTCTTGATGCACCTCCACACTGTCCCAAGTGTTTTAAAGGCGCTTCTTGTTGAACTCCTTGATATTCTCTTGAAATTGTTGACCCTTGCTCTTTGGCTGCTTCTTTGTAAAAGATGGAGGGGGGTTGATTTCTCTGTCAGACGGCTTGGAGCTATCCGTTCATAGGTTTGTGGGTTTGTGGTAGCTTTCAACCAATCCTCCCATTCCACTTCACAACCTCTTCGAGGGGGTCTTTCTTTCTATTTCCCCCATGATTATGGCCTGACGAATAGGGCTAGCAAGATGTGATACTCTCTTAGAAAAATCCATTACTTGGAGATTTGGCCCCTTGAATAGAGGGGTGGTTGGTAGTCTTCTTGACCCTCTTTCTAAGACGATCATCTACTTGCGGAGATTGAAGGTTCCACGGCGATCCTATTCCTTGACTCCTAGAAGTTTGATGGGTAGGAGTTGACGATTCTGGGATGGTTCCAGGGGTCCTTTTACCCTAGCCGTTTGTTGTAAAAGAGGAAAGGATGAGACGAAAATTTGGCAAAGTCCAGGAACTTAGACAAATTTCCACCGAGGCAAAGGAGTGTTGTGCAATAGTGCAAAGGTCTGTTGCGCGGTCGCGCAAACGTCTAACACAGTTTGGGAACGAAGTCAGAACAAAGTGATTAAAACAAAGGACGGTGGGTTTATATAGACCAAAGGACCCGATTAGGTGTTGCGCGAACCCAATCGCGCAACATGTATGCATTGCGCAATCATGCAACAGATAAAGTTTTTGCAGAAAGAAGAAGTTTGTGTGCATGGGAGGTTTGATCCCCCATTTGCATTCTTTGAAGGGAATTCAAAAGGAGGATCGAGGGGGCATCTGTTGAGGCACAAAATCAATTGCGCACCCGGGCAACAAGTATGAGTTGCGTGACCACGCGATAGGGTTGTGTTGCACGACCGTGCAACTAAACAAAGAAGGCGGAGAAAAGGGTTATGTAGCAGTGGGGAAAGGAAATAGGATGAGATTGGGAGATCAGCGGTGCGATCGCGCAATATGAATCCCGCACAACAATGAAGTGTTATGCGCCCACGCAGCAGAGTAATGTTATGCGTATTTGGGGCTTCACACGTGCAAATGCCTATAAATACCCCCTCACTTTTGTCATTTGGACACTTGGATTATTTGAGAGCTCTAAGAGTAAAAGAATCGCAAAATTCAGGTTTCAAGAGGCTCGCGGTGTAAGAAGGAAGAGGAATAAGAAGTGCTAAGGATCAAGCCTGTTGCGCGACTGCGCAACAGAGCTGTATTGCGCGATCATGCAACATAGGTTCCGTGCAACTAAAGTTTTGTGCAACTTGTTCAGCTATATTCTGAATATCTGCGCAATTAAGCCTATGGACCACCGATTCAGGTCTTCCGGCTCGTGTATTGGTGTAAAGCAAGGGTTTCAAACCCGCACAACTCTTCTGTCATTGTGACGGATACTCTACAGGCCGAAATGCTGCCGAAATTACTACCGGATTGTTTTTTTAATTATCATTTAAAATTATCATAGTTAATTGTATTCTGTTTTAGAATCAAGGGCAAAGGAATGTAATAAGAATCCAGATTAGTGAAATAATTGATTATGAGTGATTATGAGTGTTCGTTAATTTAAGTTTCGTCGTTATTTTTAGAGCATAGAATTTCCAATCTCTGAAATACGTTTCTGATCAAAATAGGATAAAAACTGAAAATGTCTTTGGATGAGGAGATGACTGCCATGTAATCCAATGATACATGGAGTTAATTGATCTTCTATCAAGTAAGACTCCGGTTAAATGTAGATGGGTTTACATAGTTAGGTTTTAGCCAGATGTATCAATTGATTATTAAAAAGCTAGGTTGATTTATGGAGTTGATTATCTGGATACCTTTCCCCCTTGGCCAAACTCAATTCAATATGGGTTGTTATCTTTGTATTAGCCAAATTCGACTAGTCTTTGCATCAACTAGATGTGAAGAATGCTTTTCTACATGGAGATTACAAGAAGTCTATATGAAGAAACCTCCTAGGCATGTTGCTTAGGGGAAGTCCTCTATGGTGTGCAAATTAAATAAGTCTATCTATGAGCTAAAACAGTCACCAAGAGCTTGTTTGAAAATTTTATTGTGATGATCTCGTATGGAATGAAGAGTGAAGTAGATCATTTGGTTTTTTCACCGCATACTTCATCTAATTATATTGTGCTTGTAGTATATGTGGGTGACGTAATAGTTACAGGTGATGACTTGGAAGGAATTGAGAAATTAAAGTCTTATCTTCACTCCCAGTTCCAAATTAAAGATCTTGGTTTCCTTCAATATGTTCTAGGTATCGAAGTGGTTAGATCTAAAGTCGGGATAAATTTGTGCCTAAGGAAATATGTTTGTGATTTGCTAAAAGAGCCAAGTTTGTTAGATGCCAAACCTGTAGATATTCACCCTTATCTCAAGCTTGATCCTGACAAAGGAGAGTTGTTAACAGATCCAACTATGAACATAAGACTTGTTGGCAAACTTATCTATCTAACCATCACTAGGCCTGATATTACCTTCTCTGTCAGTGTGGTTAGTCAATATGCAAGACCCCAGAGCTACACATTTAGTTGTTGTTATGAGGATTCTTAGATGCTTGAAATGTAATGTACTCTTTGGAAAGGTATCATGTATAGATCTTATGGACATCTCGAAGTAGTTGGTTATTAAGATGCAAATTATGTGGGTTCAAGATAAGATAGGCGGTCAACTATGGGGTATTGCACTTTTCTTGGTGGTAATGTTGTTACCTGGAAGAGTAAGAAGTAGAATGTTGTTGCGCGGTCTAGTGCTGAAGAAGAATATAGATCCATGGTACGCACAACTTATGAACTTATCTAGCAGAAGAAACTTCTAGAAGAATTGAAATTTGTTGTTCAAACTCCAATGCGTTTACACTACAATCAAGTTGCTATGCATATCACCAACAATCTAGTGTTCATGAGAGGACAAAGCATGTAGAGGTCGATTACCACTTCATTCGGGATAAGATCTCTTAGAAGGAAATTGTCATTGCATATATTTCATCCCATGATCAGATTGCATATCTATTCACCAAAGCTCTTGGAAATTCTCAGTTTAAAAGGCTTATATTCAAGCTGGGCATGCATGATATCTATGCTCAAGCTTGAGGGAGTATTAAATGTAAATGCTCCAACATGTGGGCCCCTTGGGCTTTTGGGCTTTGAATACTTTTGGACTAGGCCCACAGTTACATCCCCCTTTAAGTCAATTAAGCAAAAGGGGTGTTTTTGTACCCTAATAAAAGTAAGATGTGGGACCATGTGGAAGCTTCTCTATTAGAGTGATTCCACCTCCTCTGTCGATTCTATCTTTCTTATTCTTATTTCTTCTCTATTTTGTCATTTGCTATTCATTTTACGAATCTACAGGGGTTTTGAAGTCTAAAATTATGAGATATTTAGATTTTGATAGTGAACTGCACCTTGGGTCAATAATTAATGAGTGGAGAGATTGAGAAGGATATTATCGATAGAATTCAAGCTGAGTGGAAGAAATGGAGATGTGCCTCTAGAGTTATATGTGATAGTTATGTACCACTCAAACTGAAAGGAAATTCTATGCTTTATGGGACAGAATGTTGGGGTTGCGCAGTTAAGGAACAACATGTTCATAGGATGAATGTAGCTAAAATGAGGACATTAAGACCTATGAGTGGCAAGTGAGAAAGGATAGAATTAGAAATGAACAGGGTATTTAATAATGATAATGACCACCGTTGTTACCATTACGAAAAAAAAATGAAGAAGCAACATGCCCCCTTTTTCCATAACACCTGTTACGGCCCCATAACGCATAACAATACTCACCTTTAACCGTATTTGGTTACAATAGAAACAAATGCATTCGAGGGAACTTAGGTGTAGCACCAATAGGTAATAAGACGAGGAAAAGCAGACTTAGATGGTTTGGTCATGTGCAACGGAGACCAAGAACCACGCCAATTAGGAGTGAATTGGTACATGTTGAAGGCTCTAAAAGGACAAGGGGAAGCCCAAAAGGACATGGATAGAGGTAGTAGGAAAAGACTGGATGACCCATTGTCTAGCTGAACGTCTGGCCCTCGATATAGTGGAATGGCATAACAAGTTTCATGTAGCCAACCCCAATTAATTGGGACAAGGCTTAGATGATGATGATGATGAACTATACCAATTGGGCTACAAACCCAACTTTTGATATTAGTGAGTACATTTTTTGATATTATTGTAATTGTGACTTGTAAACAATCCATGCGATACCTGTATCCTTCGAATTTGGACTTAAAAGGATCTCGCATTCCCAGTTATTGCCTTAACTGACACATGTAACATATGCCTGTACTTGGGAAATACAACCATTAGATCATCATCATCATCTCATAGCCTCATCCCAGATATTTGGGGTCCACTTTCAAGATTGTTATAATTATTGAAACAAGAATATTACAGGTAAATGTACCATTAGTTTTTCACAGCTACTAGCATCATTATTGAAATTGTAAATAGGAAAAACAAAAGGAGTGAATTTTGTAAAGTGAATGACATTTACAGTGGACAAACCATTATGCACTTTAAAAAAATGTTATGCAACAAATTCTGTACAGAATATGAAGCATGTATATAACAGTAAAGTTGCATAAACCAATTCGTTCTATACCAGTTAACATTGATAAAGTTGTAGTCTTCCCTGCTCCATTTGTTCCTAGAAAACCAAAACATTCTCCTTCTTGAACAGAGAAAGTTAAGGACTGAACTGCTACTTTTGAAGGGTGATTCACTCCTCCAGGGTAAACCTGAAATCCAAGAAAAAGGCTGGCTATAAAATTTGAAGAATCCTTATGAAAAGCTTAAATTTCTCTCATGAGTTAATATCAAAATATTGAACATAAAGAGGGTACCTTCCGGAGATTCCGTAAATAGATTATGGCATTATCAACAGAACCTGAAAGCACCCTTTGTCTCTCTGCCTGTACATCTGTATCCTCATCAACTTCAAGAGCAACATTTTTGGAGAATGAACTAAGAAGTGGTTCCAAGTAACTCTCAGAAGTGCCATGATGAACTGTTCTAAACCTCCTCCACCATCCCTTAATTGTGAATAAGTTTAATTTTTGAGGAGGTAAGAGTTCAAGAACGATTGTAAGAACAAAGTAAATGATGCTCTGTTGCACATAAACAACAAATCAAATGAACAAGATTAGCACATTACTTACATGACATCACATACTCTCTTTCTCATATATATATATATATATATATATATATATATATATATATATATATATATATATATATATTAAGCAGATAAAATAGACAAGACAGATTGTTATACTTCTTGTGCAATATCTATTAGTGTATGCCTTCCTAAGAAACCAACGGAATGATTTGCTCCAAGACATTGAAACCAATGGTATGTACATTGAACAGAAGGCATGTGTCAGGAAAGTTTGAAATTCGAAGTATTGATAACCACAGATTTCTACTCATGCCAAATATGTCATGCCTGTACATGCATTCTAGCAGCAGTTGACGTCACTGAAATTGTATGTGTGTGTACACGCACGCACGCATGCGCGCGCGCATATATATGGACAGGAACTCATCAAGTACAAACGTTTGCCTATTTTATAGCAAACAAGTTGTGTAAAGCGCACCATGATGTGCTGATAAAATCTACTCCGACCATCTTGCATGCCATTTGGCGATGGGCCAAGAAAACGCAGGCCTATCCATGACTCAGGCGGGCCGCACAAGTAGGAACAGTTAGGAGGGGATTCCCACCCTAGATTTTCATAGAGGACTCACCATGTTGTGTATGCCATCCCATCTATTGATATGAAACACCTGCCCCAGATGATGACACACAAAAATAAAATAAAAAAAATCGGGCCAATCTGAAACTTGGGTGGACCTTGGCACAAATCAGTGGTAGGCCCCCACTCTATATACATACACCTGTTTCACCATACCTACACCTTTTACACCAGGGGGTTGCTTAGGAGCAAATTTGGACATAAGGAAGCAACAGTTCTCAAAACTACAGGAAGCAAGAGTGCCTAGGAACAGTCATATAAATGTGGCCTCTGTCACACCAAAAATGCACAAGAAAGGATGTGCCAGGCCACCATGATCGAAACTCCACTACTCTAATAGAAAATTATAGGTTAATAGTTTTTCACATTTTATCTTTTATGGAGTGAGAACGGATCTCTTCGAATCTGATTGTCAGAGAAGATCACTGCATGAATCAGACTACATATCTAGAAAGTTCACTCCAGACACTGCGCCTTTTCCCAACTCTCTGAATGGTGGAAATAGGAAGAAGCAAAACCTAGGGCTAGGCCCACAACCTTCTAGCTCTATCTATCGATCTATCTATCTATATATGTATGTATACATTCATACATACATAGACACACACACACACGTGTATGTACTTATGTACGCATGTTTGTATGTATAATACATACATACATAACCACACCACTGATCTACTGAGATTTGGCATGTTTCCTTTTCGCCACAGGTTTCCTCCTTTGTGAGGAAGTATCCTTTCAATAAAAGTATCCATTTATCATGCAACATATTATTTAGGACTGGACACTCCATCCAAGGGAGAAAATTCCGATTTATCACGTCACAATTAATTGAATTTCTCCTTATGTTTATATTACCATAACAAAACCCACTGGATCCCAAACATCACAAGAAATTATTTTCACAATAAAAATATCATGGAATCCATGTCTTGCATCCAAAAACCACAATATCTCCCTATGGGAAAATCAAGAATCGGAAGATACAGTGATTTCTAAACTATGATTTCTATATGATTATTCAATAAATTGAGAAATGAATCTATCACAAAATTCTAGCATATAGATGTTCATAATTTCACTGAAAATTTTCCTTGGCCACTCTAGTGAGCATAATGATAATCCAAAATAAATGGACTCATCATCTCAATGTCATGATATGCCATGTTGAAACAAAATGGGTCAATTACTCCAATGACCCTTGAGAGGATGTTTATTATGCTGTAACATTTTGGTTTTTGAGGAGCAGCTCGTTTTGACAGTTCGTTTTGTTTTTGTCTGCTGTAATAAAATTCTCACCAATTATTTTTTTAAAAGGCCCTATTACTCCATATCCAAACCTATGACTTCAATATGGATCAATTGAATCAGATGACGCAAACAATCATATGACAACCTCTCATAAGCTCGGATGTATTCTGTGTGACAATCACACACTCTATGCCGTTCAAAGTCAAGTGGTCATACTAGCAGGTGATGCAAATGCGGTAAGCGACTTCTCATCTTCAGCCCAAGTAATTTAAGGTTGGTCGACCTACAGACCTGGTATCCTGAATCCCTGATGATACACAACCACACTCCCAGGGATCCTACACCACAATGATTTCAAACTCCTTTAGTCATAGGGTTGTTCTGAAACCAGTTCTCCTTCTCAAGGAACCTAGAAGCCTCCGAAAGGTGCAATAGCAACTGCTAATCACAATGTATCATGAAGAATCCATATCAAATAATGTATAATATATGCCTATGTAGGATAATAGCACATGCTCCATCTAAAGCAGCATCATTATGAAGTGTGTAAAAAAATTACATCTTGGGACATTGAAATTGACAAATTTATCGCACTTTACAATGGACAATTAGCCAGGAGTATAGTTTTGTATATTATACCTTTCTACTGTCCTATTGATATAGGCCATCTGCGACAAGCCAAGTAGTTAATGTGATTTTTAAAAAAAAATTATTATTATTATTTTTTTTATGGCGCATCTTAATGTTGATGATAAAGGAGGTGTCACCAAGAACTTTCATCTCAAAACTAAAAAGGTGTTACGCTACATGCAGCGGGATGCAACATTGGACAACTGAAAAGGCATTACGCTACATGCAGCGGACAAAATACTTCACACTTACATATAGCAGGTCTGACTATTTGGAGTTGGTTAGATACTTCAACATAGATTTTGTTGACTGCATCGACACTAAGAAGTCTACTTTTGGCTGTCTTTATAATGGTTAGTGGAGTTATGTCTTGAAGAGTTTGAAATAGTCAATAATATCCTCATCCACCATAGAAGTTGAGTATGTCATTTGTCATGAAGCTACTAATCAAGAGCCATATGGCTACAGAGCTTCTTCTCTGGTTTACAGATATTGGAGCTAATCATGAAACTATTGAAAATATATTCTAACAACTCCATTGTGATGGAACTTCTTGAATACAATAGGCATTCATCAAAGTCGAAGCACATCGACATTAAATACCATGTGGTAAAGGAAAAAATATTCAAAATCGTCAGGTGTCTGTGGAGCTTATCGGTACTAAGAAGATGTTAGCAGATCAGCTCACTAAAGGGCTCTTTGTCATGCTATTTCATGAGTATATTGCTACTATGAGAGTTATTAATCCCACAAATATATTCAATTAGTGGGAATTTAATATGATCCATTATGCATAGATATTTATATAGTTTTGATGATTCTATTGTTAGATTTATTTTTGTTTCTCTTTAAGATGCACAATTTTTTATTTTGGATAAGTAGAATTTAGTCCTTTCTCATTGGAGACATATAAAGCTTTTGGACCTCTTGAAAATATGCACATATAATCACCTACATGTGTAATATCCATACCACACTTTCATGTCTTTGATTTATGTTATTAAGGCTGGTGGTATTCATGATCGTGACTCATCCAACTTCGCAAAGATTAAATGTTGTGATGGTTACCACGATCCAATACTGGTAGTCTTGATGGACGAAATCGAAGAAGCGTTGCTCATATTATCCAACAAAGATAATAATTGAATAGATGCACTTACATTCAGCATATTCAGAAATTAACTTGTTTACTATACATAACAAAATATCTTGATCTCGGGATGAGGTTTCCTGTCTTGAGTAGTGATCGGCGAGACTAAGAGGGGGAATAAATGCTAAATTGGAGGGTTGAAGGAAGGATCTAGAGTACAGGGGCTTAAAAATTAGCAGAATTAAGACGGAGCATTCAGAAAGCAACTTTACTAAGAACAGTTATAGTGGCAACCAATGTTTTAAATATTGACAATATTGGCTGATATATCCCACGATATATCTTGTATCCCACATGTGTGATACGAAACGCACGGGTAGTGCCGATATATCCCACATGTTCGATCTGGTGAGCATTTTCAATTTCCATTCCCCCCCCCCTCTTCCACTTTTTTTAGATTATGTTAAATCAATGTCAAATGATTACAAATCCATTGTTCTTCATGTTTTGCGTGAAAAATCATGGAGTTGGTTGGTTCTTCATGTTCTCTATGCTTTCTTTTCTTTTTTTTTTTTTGCGAAATTTTACTTCAATTAGTTGTCAATTGAGAATAATTTTGAAGTATTTAGGAATATTTGATGAAATGATCATCACATACATCCTAATTTCGAAATTTGAGTGTAGGTGGTTTGATTTTGGGAATTTTGGGGAAATTTTGAAATTTCCCCAATTTCTCCCATATTGCTTACAATGTTGCACTCCAAACATGAAATCAAGCATGTATGAGGACTGATCTACTGATTTATGAAGTCCTTATCAATTTGCAGAAAATAAAAATAATTTTTTAATTAAAAAATTTAAAAACAATTATTAAAAAATATTTTTTTTTTTTCAAAATTTCCCTTCAACCAGTTGTCAACTGAGACTAATTTCTAAGTATTTAGGAGTGTTTGATGAAATGATCATCACATACACTCTCAATGTTATGCATTCAATTTGAATATATTTGCATTAGTTCAATTAGACAGCACATAACTTAGGACCCTATACATAGGAAACCTATTACGTGCACTTCTTTTTTGAGATGTTATGATTTAAAAGTGTGTATTAAGGTCTTTTTTTAACAATCCATGAAGTTTCATTAAAAAACTCAACAATTTTCCCCATGTTTCCCCTTGTTTTCCAAGAAGTGAGATAAATTACCCGATACAAATGACATAACCCGTGTGATAACCGATACATATTTGTATCCTACGGATACCATATGTAACGCAATACCGATATGATGCAGGACAATTAACACTTGCTCTAAAAGCTCGAACTGTTAGAGTATGGCGAATTACCCGCTATCTCATAG
Organism: Magnolia officinalis; assembly: GCA_021015155.1. NCBI lineage: Eukaryota > Viridiplantae > Streptophyta > Magnoliopsida > Magnoliales > Magnoliaceae > Magnolia > Magnolia officinalis. The sequence continues at coordinate 32,783,149 of JAJHSJ010000018.1, read as the reverse complement.
CCCAGGCCCCACATCTCATGGGTTTTAGGACCTCGCCGAACCCCCTTCGTGGGCCCCAAATCACATGGGCCGCCCACCCCGAGTGTGTCCCCGCATCCCACAGGCTACTCCACTCGAGCCCGGTGTGAAATGCGCATTACTCACCCCTGGTAAGGAGTCTCGAACACGAGACCTCCTCCGTGGGCCGCACCCACCCCGAGTGTGCCCCTGCATCCCACAAGCGACCCCACTCGAGCCCAGTGTGAAAATGCCCCTGCATTAATCACCCCCGGTGAGGAGTCTCGAACCCGAGACCTTCCGCTCTGATACCAATTTGATGTAGGACAATTAACCACTTGCTCTAAAAGCTCGAACTGTTAGAGTATGGCGAATTAATCCCTTTATCTCATAGCCCAGGCCCCACATCTCATGGGTTAGGACCTCAGCCGAACCCCCTTCGTGGGCCCCAAATCACATGGGCCGCCCACCCCGAGTGTGTCCCCGCATCTCACGAGCTACTCCACTCGAGCCCGGTGTGAAATGCGCATTAATCACCCCTGGTAAGGAGTCTCGAACACAAGACCTCCCCCGTGGACTCCAAATCGCATGGGTCACCCACCCCAAGTGTGCCCCTGCATCCAACAGGCGACCCCACTCGAGCCCAGTGTGAAAATGCTCCTGCATTAATCACCCCCGGTGAGGAGTCTCGAACATGAGACCTCCCGCTCTGATACCAATTTGATGCAGGACAATTAACCACTTGCTCTAAAAGCTCGAACTGTTAGAGTATGGCGATTAATCCCGCTATCTCATAGCCCAGGCCCCACATCTCATGGGTTTTAGGACCTCGGCCGAACCCCCTTCGTGGGCCCCAAATCACATGGGCTGCCCACCCCGAGTGTGTCCCCGCATCCCACAGGCTACTCCACTCGAGCCCGGTGTGAAATGCGCATTACTCACCCCTGGTAAGGAGTCTCGAACACGAGACCTCCTCCGTGGGCCGCACCCACCCCGAGTGTGCCCCTGCATCCCACAAGCGACCCCACTCGAGCCCAGTGTGAAAATGCCCCTGCATTACGATATTTCGAACACTAGTGGCAACACTTTAATTAAGATTGATGATGGTCAAGATATCCCTCAATGCTATATTTTTCATTACTTTGCCTCTACCATTCGGAAGGATGGGAGAGATGCAGGATGTTTACAATAGAATTAGAGTGGATAGATTGGAGATGTGCCTCTCCCTTTCAATATACACAAAATGATATACATACATATGTGTGTGTTCTCTCACAATATACATATATAAATGTATTTATATATATATATATATGTGTGTGTGTGTGTGTGTGTGTGTGTGTGTGTGTGTGTGGTGTGTGTGTGTGTGCATGTTTTTATATATGTATACATCTATCATCATCACCATCATCATCAAAGCCTTACCTCAACTAATTGGGGTTAGCTAAACGAATCATGTTACCACCACAGTTGCTGTAACACCCCGTACTTTCTGTACTCGTGTGTTACTATAAATACTCAACCTTTTTGAATCATTCATCCACAAATCAAACTAATTGACTGTCTAGCTATAAAATCAATATTTAGATTTCCACTTAGACAATTTTTTAGGCGCATGGGACCAGTGTAAAGTGAATTCGAACAATTTATGTGTTGAACATCATGATCTGACCATTGAGATTGAAAATAAATCATTGGGTTGGAGATTGATCATTAGATTAGACCTCACATCATTTGATAAAAGATCTGACCATAAAAACCAGTTAGCAGATTCATTTATATGCTTTAAAGACTCCTAAATCATGATGATCAGTTCTGAACAATTTAACCATTCAAACTCGTAACCATTCATTCAATCGAGTTACTAAATAGGGCTACAAACCCTTATGACTGTTGACGAGCCAATCAAATACAATCAGGCTGTCGGATCGATAGGAATTTGCAATTAGAAGGCTAAAATCCAAACGTATGGCCCACCTGAACATTGGATCTGCTGGAAAATGGGACTAGTGTCCTATCAAGTGTGGTAGAGAGGAATGGACGAAGTAGATCTCTCAAAACATCCCAGTGGGCCCCACACTTACGGTGTGAGAGTACACCATTGGGTGTACACGTGCAGTACACCGGTCCGCAGACCGGGTCAAGCGAGCGTTGACCCGATTAAAACAGAAAAAGGAAGAATTTTCCTCCTTTCTCACTTTCAAACGGACGAGCACCACTGCACTAGGGATATGGCCCACCATCACGGTCGGTTCCCAAATCTGAACCGTCCATCTTGTTAAGCCTCCATGTGTGAGGACGCAAGTGTGCAAGACGATAACCAACCCAAGCAAGATGTGTACATGACTCGTTTCCGAAAACGGAAATGTGTTTTTCCTCTTAGCTGGCCGTCCATGTGCGGGATTCTCCTTTAATCCAAATCCTTCGCACAGGAAAATCTCGGCCGTCCATTCCACTTCACGCATGTTAGGGCTTCTTTGCAACAAGAGAGCCGCCGCCGCAAGTGGGGACATATTCCCATTCGAAAACCCTAACGACCGTCTGTTTGGAGGGTCCCACAAGGTTCGGTGGTCCAATCCATGCCCTCCAAGTGCAATGGATTGGACCCTTAACCATCAGATCCGAAATTGCCATGAGCGTCCGCATCATCTCCCCCATTCACTCGAGAAACCCATCACCCGTGATGTGGCCCATTCTCTGATCAAGGCCACCCATACGGTGGGCCATTGTGTCAGAAATCCAACTGTAACATTGGATTATAGCCATGTAAACAACTTTTAAAGAGATCATTAACAATCTCTCTTTGTTGATTGAGATTAGCGAACCAAGCTCGTAACTAATCGGCTGATTTAGAGCCGATCCTTCTAGGCTCCCATAAGGCTATATATAGCCTTTTTCTTTTTAGGGCAACAGATACCAAAAATAGAAAACGGAAAGAGAAGGAGAGTAGCGCCGTTTCCATCATCGCAACAAGTCGAGTCGACTCAACTCACTGCTGCGAGTTCGGGCTGAGTCTCGGGTTTCACCTGATTCTTTCAACGGAAGGAATGAAGCAGAAGAAGGCAACAGAGAAGATGGATAGAAAGCAGAAGATGGAGAGAAAGAAAACGAGAGAAGGGAGAGAGGTTTCTCGCACCGAATCGGATGGACTAGGCTGAGTCGCAGGCTGAGTGCTGTCCGAGTCTAGTTTGCATCGGAAATGTTGCTGGACGTTCCAACAGAAAGGAGAAGAAAAGCAAAGAAGAGGAAGTAAGAAGGAGAAGGAGATCAGAATGAGAGAATAAGCCTAAGTACGTCCACACCAGGCTGACTCGTCTGAGTCGCTGGTGAGATCCTGTCCGAGTCTGACGGATTTTTGCTGAGTCTCGTGCCTCGGGTCCTCCTGGCAGAAAGAAAGGAAAATGAAGAGAGAGGAAGATGGAGGGAGAGATGGGTGTCGGGTTGCTATTGGACTTGACTCAGCGAAACCGAGTCAAATGTACTCGACTCACCGAGTCTGGGCCAATTGAGTTTCAACTCGAGACCAGTTGATTCGGTCGGGAGCAGGCTCAGTCCAGGGAGAGTGAGAGCATAAGAAGAAAGGAAAAAGAAAAGGGAGAAGAAGAAAGAAAAGAAGAGAGAGGGAGTCAAGATGAGTTGACTCAGTGAGCCGACCCACTGTGGCAAGAACGAGTTGGGCCAAACATGGGTCGAGTTTCACAACCAGGTGCTTCGAGTCTCAAATTTCTTCTACTATTTTTGTTAGTATTATATAATTAATAATTATTATAGTATTGATATTATTAAAGTGTTAGTTAAGGATTGGTATAATAATATTTTTAAAATAAAATTACTATCATTATTATTTTCATTATGGGTTATCATTATCATTATTAATACTACTTGTCAATACTTTTAAAATGAATATTATTTTATTCATTGCACAAAAATTAGAATTCGAGTTCTAAAATCTAAGCTTAAAATTAATTTACATGATCTAAATCCTAAGCCTTGATCCTAATCATGCAAGTTTAATAACATTGAAATCTAACCCGTCAAAATATTCTAATTTTGTTAGATCTTCACAACTAAGGCGCTTACGATTAACCCTAACATCATCGGGAGACGCACCAACTCTTGAAACGTGAGGATCACCCTTCAAGCTTTTCCTACATCATGATGGCTATCTTAGTTCATTTATTTCACTAATTGCTTAATTTGATATTAATAGAAGATGATGAAAGATGTTAGTTCCATTCATATAATTCTTCATGGATGATTGATGACTAGATTTAGAATTCAAGTATGATATCAAATATTCCTATTCTGGTTTGAATTGAACACTTTATATACGCAAGTACTTTTGATGTCGCACGTGACTTGTCTCACCACCTTCGATTTCCTTACGGTGTATTTAAAGGTCATCAATTAGTGGCCATTGCGTAATAGATTAAATGGAATTATCTGGTGGACTTGCCATCATTTGGATCATTTGTTGCCTAAGTGGCCTTTGAGATATTTCCTTGTTATCACATCCTTGAGATGAATTTGTTTGCCCTATGCGGCTTGATGTAATATTTGCCCTAAGTGGCTTTAAGGAACCATTTTCATATAACCTTGCAATGATAAGTCTCACTTGTATAACTATAATTGGCCACTAGTTGAGTAGGTCACCTTTAAAACATCATGTTGTTAGTCTCATGAGCTAGGGATGGTGGAATGGGACACTATGCTTGAGCTGTCGGCCTATGCTAGGTGACTAACCCCCCATAGTGACCTTTGAGCTTTCTTAAAGTGATTGTTTGAAATTGGAATAATAATGGTTGGGCTAATCATGCATTTTCATGGCATATATTATGGTCTTTTCCGGGTGGTTAGTTCTCCTTGGGCATAACTTTACGTATTTTTCCGGATGACTAATCCTCCTTGGGCGATCTATGTATTATTACGGTCTTTTTCGAGTGGTTAGTTCTCCTTGGGCATACCTTTGCGTATTTTTCTGGGAGACCAATCCTCCTTGGGCGATCTATGTATTATTACGGTCTTTTTCAGGTGGTTAGTTCTCCTTGGACGTACCTTTGCATATTTTTCCGGGTGACTAATCCTCCTTGGGTGATCTATATATCGTAGTCTTTTCCGGGTGACTAGTTCTCCTTGGGCGACTTTTTACCAGCTGGATGTGCATCCCCAGGTCTGTGAGCATGTGCCAAGGTGTTCCGTAACGGTAACGGTGGCCGTAACGGCCACCACCGTTACCGTTATGATACGGGCCGTAACGGCCGTTACAGCCCCCGTATCGGCCGTTACGGCCATTTTTTATTTTTTGAAAAATGCACTTTCTGGACCGTTACAGGGTCGTTACGCACCGTTACGGGGCCGTTACGCACCGTTACGGGACCGTTACGGGGCCGTTACGGCGCATTTTTCTGTAACGGCCGTTTCGACCCCGTAACGCGTAACGGTTATGACCGTTACCGTTATGTAACGGCCGTTACGTAACCGATTTGGAATACCATGGCATGTGCATACATTCATACATTTAAACAAGATTATCTTAAGTTATTTATTTAATGAATGCGTATCTGATGAACCTTATCTAATTTTAATAGTAATCTTCGTGAAATATTTGTTATACACTGCCTTTGTTAACTATGCTTAATTATCTTGGTGATACGATAAATCTTGAGGGGTATACCTCACTGCGATAGCTATTGACGCTATCGAACCGTACTCAGTGTGCAGGAAACGCAAATGATGCACATTTCATATGGAATGGGAGGAGCCAGATGATCTTGCGACTCCTTATTCCTAATTTCATTTGTAATAAATTTGTATTATCATGTTTGTAAAAGTTAAGACATTGATTTGTATAAGTTTTTGGGTAACCACTTGAAACATTGGTTATGTATATTTGGTCTCCCTCTAACATCTGATTTATTTTCATCCCGCTATATTATTAACTTTGATAAAAGAAAAAAAAAATGTAAGTGGAATTTGGATGTTTTCAAAGGTTAACGCTCGAGTTTTTGGAAAACGAGTACTGTACTCGGGTTCCAGGAACCGGGGTGTTACAATTGCGGTTGCAACGGATGTTCCAGGGCCCATGTAGTGTTTGTACAACATGCAACCCGTCCTCAGTTGAACCCCAGAGAGTTGTTGGGGGAGCCCATAAATCACACCGATCTGAACATTAGGTGGGCCACACCATTGCAAATATGAAAAACACTAAGAAACCTACAAATTCAGGTTGTGGGGCCACCTGACATTGGATACAGCTGATTTTTTATGGGTTGACCTGATGCAGAAATTGGATGGCGTACACACACTAAGTGAGCCCCACACAAGGGCCCACTTGATGGTTGTACTAGCTTATTTTTTGTATGTCCCATCATCATAGTGGGGCACAATCAATGCATGGTTTTGATGGCATGCGCAACCACAGTGGGCCATGCACACTAATTGGGCATTTTTTATGGTGGGCATCCTCCACAATTGTTCCTCAGAGTGTGGCACTTGATGGACAATTGGGTAGTGTGATGTTTGCATCAGATCCACCCCATTCATCATGTTCAACCCCTTTTCATTTAGGTGGGCACACCTATTGAATGGATTGGATAGCATATACACAACATGGTGGACCCCACAAGCTGTTCAGAAGATCTTATTGGTTGGGAGTCCCCTCCCAACTATTCCTTGTGGTGTGGCCCACCTGAGTTTCCATTCGAGCTAAATTTGGGCCCCATGGCATAAAATTGAAGGGTGCATCTAATGTATAGGATGGATCTAATGAAGACATGATTGGGACATCACGCGCACACGCACGCCCCCCTACGCACGTACGCAAGGAGGAGGGCCCCACCATCGATCTGGATCGATGATGACGTCTAGGGAGGGCCTCCTAGTTAGAAGATTGTGTTTTGGTTCTTTGGAGTGGACCCGATCGTCATGTGAATCCTACCATGGGTTCTCATGATCGTGGCCCACCATTCCAAACAATCTAGCACTTTGAATTTTGGTTATTTTTGTTATTAGGAACATCATGAACGGTTTAGATTGCTTTGATTAGTTGTTATTTGTGGTTACTTTATCTCTAAGTAATAGGTTGCGCACATGGGGCGAGTTTTAGAATACAGGGTTTTATTATAAATAGACACCCCTTGTAGGTTTTTTTCATTGAATATTATGAATAAAATTTTGCGTTTTCCTGCTTCTCTAATTCTCTGAGTTGTGGAAATCCAATTGGGTGCGAAACCCTCCCTTCTTCGAATGGCTAACTACCGTGGTGCGAAGCCGCATCCATCCCGATTCGCCCCCATCTCCTACTATCAATATCCACCATCTCCTACGACCAACCAATCATCAAATCCATCATCCTTTGGCAGCGATTCTCCCCCTACAGTAGAATTTCAGAATCTGGCCCTGCAGGAGGGCTGAAACTTCGACGGAGCACCGTGATCAAATTGATCATCCGTTTGGCCTGAAACTTGGAGGGAAGGTGGCCCACCCCTGGCCAACCAGGGCTAGGCTAGCCTTTTTTTGATTTGTGGGCCCCACACACGTACGGGCCACCACCAGCACAAGGGCGTCAGGCGGGTTAGCTGTCCACACATGTGGAATCGGTTCCAGGTTCTCTTTCCTCTCTTTCGCTCCTCTCACCTGATTTCCCTAACCCTAACCCTAGATTGTCCTAAATCCCTATTTCCATGCCCTTTTTAAACCCTAGGGTTCCCCGAATTGAAATCCGTGAATCCCTTGGATTGGTGAAATATTTCTGTGCATGTGTAGATGAATTTACTTTCCTTTGAGTATTGTTTGGTTTATAATTTTTATTGATCCAACCCTAACATGTGTAGGCCTGGACCCGCATAAATTCCCCTTGATTGAGTGCTTGACTTTATGTGGGATGTGGAATTTTGTGTGATTGTTTCTAATTTAGTATGATCTTAAGCCTGAATTTTTTTTGCATATCATGTTTAATTTCCATGTCCTGCATCAAGACATCACGTGGGCCCCACAACAGCCATGTTCCACCACTGATAGTGGTGGTATCATTAATGTATGAGGGCATCTCCGTGTGTGTTCATGCATGCATACATGCATAGAGAGAAGGAGAGATGATCACATAGCGGCGACACTATAGGAAGTTTCCTGTAGTGTCAACATGGTTCCACCGTGATGTTTGCATGACATCTATGATGTTCGTTGCGCATGTCCCATCATGTTCGCCCATGACCCTGAAAAAACAGGTTGTTCTAGAACTTAGGTGGGACAAACCAAGGGGCATAGTGTGAAGTCATGCCTAAATCCTTCAAAATCATGTGTCATGGCTCACATGAGTTTTTTGAATAGCCTATTTTTGGCATGTCCCTTCATCCTTGTGGGTCATACTAGATCAACAGTTGGATGGCATATAACAACATGTTGGGCCCCCAAACAGTTTGGATGGTTTTAGTCTCAAGCATTCTTATCCTAATTGTTTCCTCAACTGTAGCCCACTCAAGTTATGGATCAGCTTAATTTTTTGGCTCCTTGCCAAAATTGGATGGTGCATTAGATGGTTGAAGTCGATTTCATGTATGCAACACACTATGCACCCCCCAACACCCCCCCCGCTCTCTCTCTCTCTCTCTCTCTCCCTCCCCCCAACCCCCAATCCCTACACACATAGGCACATAATAAAAAATTTTGAGGATAAAAATAAATTATTTATGCAGAAGTCATGACATCAGGACAACACCTCCACTGCTAAATAAAAGATAGAGGCACCAGTTATGTTCCAATCAAGGGTTTCATTGCCAGATCCAAGTTTCATTCCTTGCCGTCGAAGAGCGAGTGATGCAAGTCCATCTGCAAAGCAAAATCCCGGTGCTAACCTGAAAAAGTTCTGGCAGAAATTATATAAAAGAAGTTAGGTAAATGGATTTCATAGTGCACATAATAGAACTAATAAAGTAAAACACAAACACATTTCCAGGAAAAAAAAGGAATAAGTAGAGTGCTTCAGGATGGTATGGTAACAATTGAATTTGTATCAGTGTACAGGTTCCTCAGCTAAATGTTTTCAACATTGGATTATAGTTTTGAACTACATATTGATTTCGAATGATCAACAAAATTAAGCTTCAGTCTCTACAAGCAAATTGAAAGTCTCAGTTTAAATGTGTGATTAACAAATCAAAGTATAAACTGAGTTTAAATTTGGCTTGTGTTTTTAGGTTGCCATAATAGATAGCTCTTACAATGTACTGCATTAATGTTTTAATGAAAGGACTTATCCTCCACAAAGACATTGAACAATATAGATGCTATATATAATCACAGAAAAAGGAAGAATGACAAGAAGAATATATCAATACTGTATAAAGCAAACACTCACCGCCACACCCTATTACCAGGGCTAGAATTAAGTTTTCCATATTGTGAAAAGTATCTGAAACAAACTCGACCTCGCAAGAAACCAAAACCATACATTGGACATCTCGTGTTGTTTAAAATCAGATCTCCTAGATGTTCCTCCAATCCATTCTGGTACTATTGAGATTGATGTTTCCAGAACTCAGATTGTAGGTTCTAGAGCCTAAGTCAATAGCAAGCCTTCGTCAATTTGTCCAAATAGGTAATTCTTGGTATAATAAAGAAGTCTGCTTGAGGTGGTAGGTTAAACACCCTTCACCACTTTTCAATAAAGAAAAGTTACACTCACAAAAGTAGAATGATTTCATGTGAGCCATTTCAAAAGATTTTATGAATGTAGATGAGCCAGGGGCCTCTAGCTTGCGTGTAGTCCCATAACATTGCATTTCAAACACGCCCGCACACATGCATGCATGTAGAGAGCTATATGTATGCAGTGTTCAAAGTATTAATATCGCTACAAGTTTCACCGTCCGGAGATACGGAAACAATATCGATATCGCTGATAATATTGCCGATAGCTGGAAATGTGGGAAAACATGGGGAAAATTGTGGAATTTTTAATGAAACTTCAGGAGATGCTAAAGTACACAAATTTGCTTATTTAGGAATAAAAATTTTTACAAAAGAATGCATACATAATAAGTTTCCAATTAATAAAGGTCTAAAAGCATGCGTTGTCGTAAGAAATCAGTCCAACCATCTGATCAATCCCATCGATTCATCCAAGCATCCATCAATATTTCAGAATATTGACAACACATGATATAGAAATCGTTGACAACTAGAAAGGAAATGAAAGATTGTAGTCACAATATTGCCCATGTTGCACTAACGATAATATTGCGATATTATTGTCAACAATTTGAACATTGCATACACCCATGCTTCCATTTTATTATTTTTTCTTTTTTTAGGAGAGACTATTCCCTATGGATACACGCAATCACCCGCAACCACGCGTATCGCCCATAAAATTTTTGAAGTAGAATTTTTTTAATAAAAAGATTTTTGAGACATCGATGTATTGGCGATACTATTGAAATATCACCAATACACTGGTGGTACAAGAGACATAATCTATACAATCGAAAATATTGGCGAAACTTAGCAATACATCGCTGACACTTGGAATTTCTGATACTACCAGTGTTATCGATATTGTTATTAGTGTTATTGGTATCATCGAGCTGGAGAAATGGATAATACGGAGATGTTTCGATAATATCAGGGATACTCCCGACAATGTATGTATGGGGATTTGTTTGAAGGCCCGCGGTGAAACATATGTCTAGTCATCATGAATATTTTCTATTATTAAGTTTTCCAGGTGCATAATCCTAGAAAATGAAGTCAAAGTGAACAATGTTCTGTCTTAGCCTCCTTAAAATCAACAATATCGTACTTATAATTGTTTGTACCCTCCTTAGAACTAGTGAGACAGCCACAGTTGCTCAATCACAGGAGGTAAATGCAAAAGGAGAACAAAAGAAAGAATAGTGGACAGTTGATGGCTCTTGTTTTGTGTGTGGCAGAACGGAGCATTGGACCAGGTCTTACCTTACACATAAAAGGTAATTTTTCCACCGTCCAGTAGTTTGTTTTCATTCAAGTGCCGATAGTTGTAGACTCGGGGGCAATAAGGACAAGTGATGTTTCTTGGATATTTGGACCATTCTGCTCAGGAGTGACAAGTTGTACAAGGTAAATAATGCATCAGGCTGTGATTGGAGTTGGTACCTATCATCTCTAGTCAAACACATGTCACTCCCTGTTGCTCAAAGGCACTCTTTTTGCCCCAACATGAGAAGAAATCTAATTTTTGTTACATGATTACTAAATAAGATGATGTAAGATTTAGTACAGACAAGCTTTTACAGAGGAAAGACAATGTAATACTTACTTGGGGTGTATTACCAGGATACTTATATAAGTTAGATGTTGCAAATAGTTTTTCATAAATGCATAGTGGCTCATTTGTTTTGGTATAGCTGATGTAAATGTTATATTTGGGCCAATTAAATGGAATGCCAGCTTGGGATAGGGAAAGGCCAATTAAATGGAATGCCAGCTTGGGATAGGGAAAGAAAGGACAACAAGGTTAGCACAAGAAGGGTTACTAGGAACAGTGACTAAAGTAGTTTCGTCCTTCTATGAGTATCGCATATCAAGAAAGGCCACAAGAAAACCATTTCCTAAGGTAGACAAAATGACAAATCTTTCACATATTATTCATAGTTATATATGTTAACTATCGAATGTACAAGCCCATAATGATGATTGCAAATATCTCATTACATTCATTGATGAGTATCACAAGGTGCATGAATGTGTCTTTGATTTCCCACAAGTCTGAAGCACTTCACAATTTTCAGAAGTACAGAATAGAAGAGGAAAGTCAATTGGAGAAAAATATTAAAGCTCTGGGATAGACAGATGTGGAGAATACACAACTAAGAATTTTATGTCATAACCAAAATCTTGGCACGACTCGATAGGACACCAATGCATGCACTCAGTAAAATTTTGTGGCAGAAAAAAGATACATAACTTTATTATATGTGGTTAGTCCTATGATGGCCCACATAAATCTGTCAATTGATGTCTAGGGAGATGCACTCTTCACAACTGTTTGTGTGTTGAGTACCCTCAAGTCAAATCCCAAGACTCTTATGAGTTTTGGGAGTAAACCTTCATTTGGGGATCTGCATCCTTGGGCATTTATTGGACGTGCTTAATTCCTGCTCCGTATTGAAATAGACGAGAACAATTAAATGCATTTTTGTTCAATGTCCTATCCACTCCAAGGTATATGTGTCAGCATATGAAGTGAATGGAAGATCGATTGAAATCAAGTCTCAAGATGTGACCTTTGTGAAAGACATACCTAAGTAGAAAGGACGACAAAGTGGAGGTCCAGCTCTATGAGTTGCCAAAAATATCTTGAGGTGAGCCTTTCTTTAGATAATGATAATTAGGTTACTCATAGATTCATGAGCACCTCACTTCCTATTCTTGAGTTACAATAGAATGCACACAGTAGAATTCATAAGAGATTTCAAAACAGAAGGTGAATCATATTCCTCAGTTCCTCTTCTTATCAAGAACTATTGTGATGGGGACATCACGTGCGCACGCACACGCACGCCGCTCCCCCTACGCACGTACGCGAGAGGAGGGCCCCATCGTCGATCTGGATCGATGACGACATCCACGGAGGGTCTCCTATTTAGAAGATGGAGTTTTGGTTCAATGGAGTGGGCCCGATAATCAAGTAAAGCCCATCATGGGATCTCATGATCGGAGCCCACTAGTCGGATTAAGTTCATATTTTAGGTTTTGCTTATTTATATTATTTAGAACATCATGAATGCTTTATATTTCTTTGATTGGTTTTTATTTTAGTTTACTTCATCGCCAAGTAATAGATTGCGCACATAGCGTAAGTTTTGGGGTATAGGGTTTTCCCTGTAAATAGGCACTCCTTGTAGTTATTTTGATTGAATAAAGATTAATAAAAATTGTTGTATCTTCCTACTCCTTTCCGAGTTATGAAAACCTAATTGGGTGCGAAGCTCTCCCTTCTTCGAAGAGCTAACTACCGTAGTGCGAAGCCATATCTATCCCGATTCGCCCCCACCTTCTTCCATCCATATTTCTCCTCCTACAAGCATTTCATCTACAAATCCATCAATAGTTGCAGCAATTTTCCTATCTACAACAGATTTCCAGAATCTAACCCTGCAGGAGGGCTGAAACTTCGGCGGAGCACCACGCACAAACCGTGCATCGGATCGAGCTGAGATTTAGGGGTTTTGGAGTCTATCCCTGGCCGACCAGGGCCAAGGTAGTCTTTTTCTGAATAGTGGGCCCACACACGTGCGGTTGTGATCACACGTACATGCGTCTGGGCCATTGTTGCTATCCACGCACGGGAACTGTCTTCCGGTTCAGGTTTTCTTCTTATTTTACCCTCTTACCAATTTTTCATAAACCCCTAACCCTAGATTGCATTATCCTTAATTTATTTGCCCATTTTCTTACCCTAGGGTTCCTTGATTTGAAATTAGTGAATCCCTTGGATTAGGGAGTGATTGATGTGCATGTGTGGATGATTACTACTTATCTTTAAGCATTGTTTGGTTCATAATTTTTTTTTATCCAACCTTAACATGTGTAGGCCTGGACCCGCATAGATTCCCCTTAATTGAATGTTTGGACTTTTGTGTGGGATATGGAATTTGTGTAATTGTTTCTGAACTAACGTGATCTTAAGCCTGAAATCTTGCACATCATATCTGAATTTCATGCTCTACATCATATTGTTGTCCCTGAACTTGGTGGATTAGGCTATTGTGATGGACGAAGCGATTGACTCCACAAAGAAAAACTACGTGTGGGAATTGGTTGATCTACCAGCTGGCTGTAAAATGATTAGTCCAAATGCTTCTGCAAATGGAAAAGAAAGTGATGGCTTGTAACATCCCGGATTTTTGTCGATTAGGCAATGGGTCGATCATAACACCCTATTGACTTCTCAAAAACTCAATTGACTCCTCAAAAACTCAATCCCAAAGTTTAAAATCCTTTTTCAACCCATTTCCTTCAAAATCTCACCTTTCACCACCTCATTCTTCAAATTTTCTAAGTACTTTCATATTAGACACTAATCCTAAAGTTTAAATGATGAATAACAATACTTAAACTAAAATTTACTATAAATAGTAAATATATCAATAAAATGGGTTTTTGACCATTAACATTTTGGAATCTCGTGAAATAAATAGGTTATTTGGATAGAGCAGCTTCTCCTACCCCAAAATCATATATTGCATGTCGAATAACTCATTCCGGTTTGCAAAATACACCCGTTTCAAATATCGGGTGGTAAAACCACCACTGGACAGTATAGCGGACCGCGGCGCACCGCGGGTGCACCAAAAATCGGTGGACCCTCGCTGCAAAAATTCTGCAGCTTTTGACCGACTTCAAAAAGTCATATCTTCCTCGTTATAACTCCGATTTAGGTGATTCAAAAGCCAGATTGAAGCTTGATAAGTGTAGTTTCATATAAAAATAAGAGAAAAATATAATAAAATTTTTAATATAGTTTAATCCAAGTTGATATGACAACTGTCCAAAAATTATTAGTTTGGACAGCTGTTACTTCTAGAATTTTTAGAATTTTTCTACAACACGAAATCTAATAAAATTTGGTGGAGATGAAGTAAACTTAATGATGAACTTTTACAAAAATAATTAAAATAATATACTAACTAAAAATGCCAAAAAGGGACATAGAACTACCCTAGGACCTTATTCTATCATAATTAGGACGGAATTTAGTTAAGTACTAAATTAAACAATCAATGGATTTGGCTTGAACCACTTTCTATAAAAACTACAAGACTCAAAATCATTAGAATCGCTAACCCAACATTACCTAGGAACCTAGGGGCAATCTCAAAACCTAGTTGCTCTCGGAAGCACATTGAAACTCTGTATCGGACCTAGACGGCTCATCGAAAGTCCGATGATGGCGAAACTATACGGTTATGACCGCCTGACTGAGCTTGACAACCATCTCGGAAATCAAGTCCCAACAGTATCTAGAAACGCACAACTTGGACCCGGAGCGAAGTGTGTGAGAAATGCGAATACCTTTAAAATATGAACTCAGATTTACGTGATTTGGGTCGTTCACCTGCGGGCCAAATTTAAGGTTTCTGACCGTTAGAATCTGACCCAAATACACCCTCAGATCAGGGAAATTTCCCTGCACAAGTCAGTGTACTTGTGGCCCTGATCGAGTGACGATGACCGTTGAACTGAAATTGGTCCTCCGCGGTCGATTCGTAAATCCGATCGGACTAAAAACTTAACTTGACCTAGATCCAATGTCAGGGAACTTTCCCCAGGCCGTATGTAGAAAGGGGGCCTCCAGATCAGCTCCGTTGGATCGAAATAGCCGCTCTTTGGCTATAACCTAAGTATACCATGGCCCTGGGGCCATTTGCATCAGTTCTGGGCCTATATAAGGGCCTTAACCCACCCCTCTCTCATTTCATACGAATTTCTCTAACCCTAGGAGAGAGAAGAGAGAAAAGAGGAGACAAAGGTGAGGAGAAGTGCGAGAGAGTATTTGTTGAAATGCTTGAATGGACTTGAAATTATGATTGGTGCTTGTCATGACTTATGTTTGAAAATACATGATTGTTGTATGTGTGGCAACTCCCTTGTGAAAGGATTTGCTATAATATACGTTATAACTAATATATTACATGTATGTTGATATGTGTAGTCTAAGTGTTTGGTAAAATGCCTGAATGAGAAAATGCTCGTTGAAATGTATTTAATGAGGGTGTTGAGATAGGATTCTCAATCACCTTATCTATAGTTACAGTTTCTTTTATGTAACCTATCTTACTACTATGTGATTTATGAATGAAATGCCTATGTATGATAACATGTGTACTATTTGTTAGTTGGAATGCTCAAATGAGATTTATATTTAGGTTGGTTGTCACATGCTGTCTCTGACTATCACATGTGAATACTATTGTTTGGAATGTGATTGGGACTACTGCGTAGTCCAGGCAATCGGTAATGTTTCCTGAATTAGTGGCTGAGGTCGTTTTCGCCACACAAGACACGTTCGATGAATCCGAGTTGTACGCTGTGGTTAGGCCACGCGGAGTGCTTATGCGCTCCATGTCAATTAATCCAACGTACGCTCGTACCAGTCAAGCTTGTCAAGTAACCCGATTGGCCTAATGTATGTTCACCATGTATGGACGCTACTGCTTGAACCTAAGGTACCAAACTTACCAGTGAAAAGCCCGTTTAACCATAGTACCTCGATCCGCTAAGACTCATGAGCCAGGCATGGTGGTATGGGACACCGTGGTCGAGCTGTCGGCCTACGCTGGGGCGACGAGCCTCCCCATAGTGACCAATGAGCAAACCAAACTCGTGAGCCGAATACGGTAGTATAAGACACTGTATTCAAGTCGTCGGCCTACGATCAGGTGACGAGCCCGTAGTAACCTCGAGTGTACTCTAGGACTACGTTAAGGCGACAAGCCTTTCTGTAGTCACCTCGAGTATGAAATAGGCCTACCCCAGCGCAGCCTAGCTGTGGTCCCCAGTCGAGTTGGTGACGAGCCTTCGAAAATATACTGCCAGTTGGTAGGGCGTTAGTGGTAGTGACCTCGAGTGTGAATTAAGCCTACGTTGTGGTAACGAGCCCCCCGTAGCAACCTATGGTATAAACTCGCGAACTTGCCTATCGTTTGTGATTAACTAGGATTGACGACCCTAGATGGATCATTGTTTGGGTAAATGACATAAAGGGAGGTACCTTAGCTTCCCGAATCTGCTGTATGAATAAACCTAATTAAGTATTAGCTAACACGATTATGCACCGCACTGCATGTGCTTTGGCGAGGAAGCGCACGTTTCGGGAGGATGCCATGCGCGAACGTGAGATGAAGTCGCTGAGGGAGTGTAGGCGAGGGCATGCATCATTATCGCATACCATGCCTGCATTAACAAGAGTAATATAGGACATGATTGTTGTACTGCGTTATCATTACTGCTTGACTGAATTGATAACATGTTAACCTTTGCGTTATAGTTCCACTGAATTAGCTACTCATTCCCACTTGGGACGGTGTTTTAAAACACCACCCAGATTCTGCTGTAGATGCAGGTAATGTTGGAGTCTATGCAGCTGAAATGGACTTCGTGGATTATGAGGAAGAATTCTCTTACGTTCAGCTCTCAGGCGGGTCTATGTCGACCTCATGCTGATTCGACAGGATTACAGGACTATATGATTTAGTCGAACACTTTATATTTTTGGTATTTGGCACAATTTAGAAACGACACATGTATATGTTCAGCCTGGTGACATACTCATACTCTGGAAATTGTGAAATACTTATGTACTTTATATATCTATCGCAGTCTTCCGCTTGCCTAATTACGTTAACTCTGGAGTATGATATGCCGTTTAGCTTAATCCCACTCATGTTTCAATGCACTCATCACAATCATCATTATCTATGTTGCATAAGTGATGTGTTGGAACTCGGGAGCTGAGCTTTGCTCGACCCCCGATTTTCAGGGCGTTACATGGCTCAACCGACAAATAAAAGGCACAATTAGTAGCAAAGGCTTTTATTGCGGTGGAAGGTGTTGATTATGAAGAAACCCTCCCACCGATTGTGAGATTTGTCTCACAAAATGGGGTTGTATCAAATGGATGTAAATATTGCTATCTTGAATGGGGAGTTAGAAGAGAGTTATTTCAGTCAAGCACAATGGTCTGTGTTATAGAGGGCTGTGAGAGTCCGACCTAGATCCATTGTTTTTCGGTCCCGTCTTGTTGTTTTTATGGAATCTAAACCATGGATCAGGTGAACCTTACAAGGAAGATAATATGTCCAAAAATTCAGGTTGATTTGAAATACAGGTGAACCATAGCCTTGGAAACAATGTAAAATTGTGCCCAAACCTACAAATTCAAGTGTTATGACCAATTGTTCAAATCTGCATGATTTTTCGGACGTCCCTTCATCTTGGTTTGTTGCACCTTATGAACGGATTAAATGGCATATAAACATTATGATGGGCCAAAAATTTTTTTTACAAAAAATTAAAGATTTCTCTATAGAGGGTGTTCTTCCCCATTGTTCCCATTGTTGGGGCCCAATTGAGTTCTAGACATGGCTTGGTTTTCTAATCACAACCAAACATGGAGAGGCGCACCTGATAGACGGGATGGATTTGATATTCACACCATGGTGGGCCTCACAAAGCTAAAATCACATCATTCAACCAGACGAGTTGCGTGGTAGCAAATTGGCCTGCATCGCCACAACTCGGACAACATGTGCCGGTCAGAAGATTCAAGACTGAGTCCTACTGGTTCAAGGTCGATTCCATCGTGTTAGATCAGGCTGATATTTGGATCCATGGCTAAATGAGGGTGACATCTAAGCAGTGTTCGAGTTGTCGGTATCGCTACAAGTTTCGCTGGCTGGAGATAAAGGTATAATATCGTTATCGCCGATAACCGGAAATGCAGGGAAAAATGGGGAAACATGGAGAAAATGGTGGAATTTTTCAGTGAAACTTCAGGACATGCCTAAATACGCATATTTACATATTTAGGAATGAAAAATTTGCAAAAAGAATACATTAAATAAGTTTCCATTTAATGGGGGCCAAAAGGCATGTGTTGTCATAAGAAATCACTCAAATAGTAACCAAAATGAGTTTATATAATACAAATGCAAGCTTATAACAATTAAGACATGCAAAAGTAAATGAATTCAAAAAACTACACATTTTTTTGCCATATTTCATCCCCACATAGAGTAACAAGGTGGCTCGTAATCATTGTCCGGATCTCATGGCAGTTGAGAGTAGTACTGTTGCCCAACATGTTGGCAGTACTATTCCCAGGTCATCCTTGGCTCGTACCAATTGACGCGGATTTCTTTCCTCCACTGGGATGCTAGGTGGGGCCCACTATGATGTTTATAAAAATCCACCCCGTCCATCCTTTTTTATTTTTTTTTATTTTTTTATTTTTATAATCATTTTAGGACATCAGACAAAAAATCATTTGGATCCAAAACTCAGGGCAGCCGCACGAGAGGAAATAGTGGAGATTTAGTGACCACCGTTTAAACATTTGTCTGGCCACAAAAGTTTAGTATAAAGCTATAGTTTTGTGTTTTCACTTCATCCCAGTCAAAATGAACTAATAAACAGTTTGGATGGCATATAAACATCAAGATGGTGCCCAGGGAGGTTTCAAGGGTAGAAAAATCTCTCTAGTTTTCATTCTCGTATGGCCACATTGAGTTTTGGATCCACCTGATTTTTGGTCTCATCCCCTAAAATGATCTGAAAAAATGGATGAATGAGGTGGATTTTTAATCAACATCATGGTGGGCCCCATGTAGCAATAACTTCTTGCGAAAGGCTTAATTAGGAATTCCAGACTACGTACTGAGTTACTCAGTAAGCCTCAATACGCTCTTAATGTACTGAGTAAACTCATTTGGGCCCACCATGAATGTATGTGGTCTATCCACGCCGTCCATTTGTTTTTACATCTAATTTAAGGGGTTTAGCCCAAAATTGATGCATATCCAAAGATTAAGTAGATCATACCACTGTAAACCGTGGGGATGATGATTTCCACCGTTGAAACCATTCTATGCCCCACAGTGATGTTTATTTTTCATCCAATCTATTCATAAGATCATACAAACATGGATGAAGGGAAAACATAAATATAAGCTTGATCCAAAACTTTTGTGGCCCTCCAAGCAATTTTCAATGCTAGACATTCAATTTAACTGTTTCTGGTGGTGTGGTCCATTTGAACATTGGATATGCCTCATTTTTTGGCTCAAGGCCTAAAATTATCTGTTAAAATGTATGAACGGAGTGGATAACATAAATAAATCACGGTGGACCTCACCGAGTTTACTCAGTTTCGCAAAGCGTACGAGCTCCCTGCGACTACCAATGGCTAGTGGTCTGTGCTCCGCGGACCTCAAACATGATGTGTGTGTATCATCCATGCCGTCCAATTCATTTTACAGATAATTTTATGGTAAGAACCCAAAACTGAAGTGGATCAAAATCTCAAGTGGACCACACAGCGTTGATTGAACTCTCACCATTAAAAACTTCCTGGGGATACAACAGTTTTGGATCAAGCTGATATTTGTTTTTTGCCTTCATCCAGGTCCCCGTATGACCTAATCTACAGGTTAGATGTCAAATAAACATTACAGTGGGCCTAAGAGGTTTTTAATGATAGACGTTCAATCATTACTGTTTTCCCATGGTGTGGTCCACCTGAGATTCTAATCAATCTCATTTATAGGATTAAAGATTAAAATGACGTGTAAAAATGAATGGACGGTGTTGATAAAACACAGAGATCATGGTGGGGCCCACATAACACTTACATCCAGCCACCTGGTAGCGTCAGTAGGGAAACCGCATCACGCGCTTGGGAAGCGGATTGGCTGGTGTACCTCACACCAGATATATAGCTGCTGTAGGTACGTGTCATGCGAAGACGAGCACTGACACTCCTCGAGCTCCGAATTGTATGAACGGTTCAAAGGAGATCAAAGTTACATGGGCACCACAGTGATGTATTTATTATATCTACACCGTTCATCCATTTTTAGAGTTCATTTTAGAGCATTATCCAAAAAATGAATCATATCCAAAGATCATCTGGACCACACCATAAATAGCAGCAAAGATAATGATTTTCACTGTTAAACAATTTGTAGGGCCCACCATAACGTTTATTTTACATCCAATCTATTCATAAGGTCACAAATACCTGAATGAAGAGGAAAAACAAATTTCATATTGATCCAAAGCTTCTGTGACCCCAAAAAGGGTTTCAATGGTAGACGTTCAATCCCCCACTAGTTTTTGCAATGTGGTCCACTTGATAGTTATATGTCTTATTTTTCGTCTCAAACCTTAAGACGAGCTCGCCAAATGGATGGATGGTTTGAATATAAGACATACCTCATGATCAGACCCACAGAACTTGCTGACGTCAATACAACAGCTATATCACTGGTGTACCAATCCACTTCCACGCGCTTGACGCTAGTCACGCTACCTTCCGAGAAGGTTTTTCTTTAAAAAATAAAATAAACCCTAAAATCTTGTCGAAAAGAACTTGCCGCCGAAGAAAGGGGGGTTTTTGAAGGAGGATTATTGCCAAAGAAAGGGGGATTTTCTTACCTGCAAATCCGAACGAAATGTCGATCGAGGCGTTCTTCCGCTGTTGATCGAGGCGTTCTTCCGAGCTCCAACTTCCGATCAACAAGTAGGAGATCTTCCTAGTTCCGATATTTTTTCTGATTTTTTGAAAGAGGGGTTTTCTTACCTATTTATTGGATTTATGGGTTGTTGGCTACAGTTTTCCCGTGATAGGTATCGTGGTTGGTAGCTACATGCGATAATATCGATATTGTCAGCGATAATCCAAGATTTTCGCCAATATATCAGATATTTCGCCGATAATCCGAAGAGAAACGAAAAAATGGGGTTTCGGTGTCGCTGGACTAGCGACACCGATATTATCGGCGATAATATCGACATTTCGTTGACAACTCAAACACTGCATCTAAGGTTGGAGTGGATCTCATCGGAATACATGGTGAGGCCAAAGAAAACATTACCACCGTAATTATGATGAAAATGTTGTCATGGAAACAGAAGCATATAATATATAGAGGTGGTCTCAAGTCCAACCGGCTGGACCACAAGTTATAGTCCACCTAAATGATAACTGCCAACCTATTAAGTGCATGTGACATCCAACGCTTCCAATAGGTTTGCCCCAACACAAGGATTGCCTAGTGCAAAAGTCAGCCCTATCTACTCATCAAGTGAGCCACATCATATAAAACAATGTCCAGCCATTGATAACTAGCAAAACACAAGTGTGGTCCACTCAATGAGTGGCTGTAGCTGAGTTTTCCAAAAGGCGATTCTCGTGATGGGGCCAACCTATGGGACGGGTTGGATGTTGCGTACACATGAAAGGTTGAAAGCTATCTGTTCGTTATTTTCTGATGAATATTGTTATAGTGATTGTGGATATTTGGTTTGATAGTGTCACTACTTAATGGTAAACGCCTTTGCAAATAGTGTTACCTGCTGTTTAGATGACACAACTTGATATGTAATATATGAATCAAAGCCACACACTCCAACAGTGTACTTGTGTAATTGTTTGAGATTTGGTCTATGTACAATATGGGGCTCTGTCCACTTGAGTCAGTGATTTGGGCGGTCTGTATCTCCTTACAACAAAGCCAAATGTATGGTTGAAACCAAGTGGAGCTCCACCCATAGTCTAGTCAACAATTTGGATGGTGTACAGCCATTTCATATGTATAGTCCATGCCAAGTGGGCTTCACTGAATTGGATGGTTTGGATTGCTGTAAAACTATGCCATGTGTATGGTTGGAAGTTGGAACCAAGTGGCTTCCATACAGTCGAGTCAATGATTTGGATGGTCTGAATGGCTGTGCAACTATGCCATGCCTTCAGTAGAAACCAAGTGGGCTCCTTGTATGGTTGAAGGGTAACAACTGTTTAAACAATTTTTATATGTTGCAAAACTAACAAAATAGTCAATCCCCTAAATTCACGTAAACTTAACATCTAAGATCCTATATTTATCAAATAATACAACTCATTTAAAGCATAGAAAGGAGACCGCTATTAACATCTATCCAACTAACTACGGACCATTTCCCAAAAATAATAAATAAATTCTGATTGAAAAATCCAAGATCAGTTGAATATAGACAAATATTTTCTCTTCCTAATCATCGTCTATTTGTCCGCAACACATTGAAAGATTAAGATTGTTCCACAGATTAGTTTTTCGGGTTATGAACATCTATAGTGGACCTATGGTTTATTTCTATTCATAGTGAAGTTCAATTTCCTGACTCTATGTACCAACCATCATCCTTGACTGCCGTCACATGCCTCTCTGTGTTTCACGTGTTACCAAAAGAATTGGATACCAGCTTTTTCCTGGAATTCAGATATTTCAATGATACACCTATAGTTAATCATGAAGAATAGAGAAGAAGAAAGATGAGAGGAAAAAGAAAAGGAGAGAAGGCTTAAATCCTTTACATGCTCCCAACTCCCTCTTTTATTATTAGGACTATCACCAATCATATGAAAATTACAATTAGACCCCCTTGCATAGAGATAATATGAAACAATGTGGGCCTAAAGACTATAACCCAAACATAATAACATATGACCAAGCCCAAACCTATATGTGGACGAAATTAGTGACCGGTGGACCATGCCACACTTGTGGTCAGAATGCATCCACACTCCCCCTCAAGTTGGAGCATATATACCATGAATGCTCAACTTGATGATATATATATATATATATATATATATATATATATATATATATATATATATATATATATATATATCTCCAGATGAGCTTGAATTAAAGCTTTCGTAAACATGTCTGCAACTTGATCTTGGGACTTGACAAATGGTGTGCATATTTTCTTATTAGCCACCTTCTCCCTTATGAGGTGACAATCAAATTCAATGTGCTTGGTTCTTTCATGGTAAACTAGATTGTTGGCGATGTGAGATGTTGTTTGATTATCACAATACAATTTCATATGAACATCCACCACAAACCCGAGCTCATACATTAATGTCATTAAACAAATAAGTCTTGCATATTGCATGGGCCATCGCCCTGTACTTTGCTTTTGCACTTGACCGAGCGATAACAGTTTGCTTCTTGCTTTTCCATGTTAAGATTCTCCCCTAAAAACGTATAACAACTTGTGGTAGAACGCCTATCAGAAGGAGAGCCAGCCCAATATGTATCAAAAAACCCTTCTACTCTAAGATGTCTATTTTACTTGTAGAGAATTCCACAACTACGAGTTCCCTTTAAATATCTAAGTATGCAAAGCATGGCTTGCAGATGAGACATACAAGGAGCCTGCAAAAACGGACTAAGATAAATGATGTTCGGTTGTGTAATTGTTAAATAGATCAATTTGCCAACTAGCTGGTGATATCTCCCTAGATAATTAAATAGTTCTCCTTCATCTATACTCAGCTTTGAATTAGGATCCATGTGAGTTTCAACTGGCTTAGCACCCAACAGACCTCCCCTGAGCAACAAAGCCGGGTAGTTGCTCCATATGCACCTCTTCAAGAAGACCTCCATCAAGAAAGACGTTCTTCACATCAAGTTGGTACAACGGCTATTTTAATTTTACAACAATAGAGATCACCATAGGGGAGGTGTTGTCAGAGTAGTCAACCCCTAGAGTCTTAAGTATATCCCTTCACAAACGTCGAACCTTTAAATGATCCATGATCCACTGAGCCATCTAGATTGTATTTGATGTTATACACCGATTTGCACCCCATTGCAAGTTTTCCTACAAATAGCTCAACTAAAGTCCAAGTTTGATTTTGATGAAGTGCACCCATCTCTTCTTCCATAGCTTACTTCCACCTATCATTGTTAAGAGTCTCCTGGAAAGAATGAGGAACAAACACCGAGAACAAAGACAGAGCCAAATGCTAAAAAGAATGAGATAATTCATCAAAAGAAACAAAATTAGAGATAGGATGTTGGGTAGTGTTCGAAGTATCGGTATAGCTACAAGTTTCGCTAGCCGGGAATACGGAAACAATATTGATATTGCTGAAAATATCGTTGATAATCGAAAATGCGAGAAAACGTGGGGAAAAAGGTGGATTTTTCAGTGAAACTACAGTAGATACTAAAATACACAAATATGCATATTTAGGATTATTTTAAAAAAAAAAAAAAAATTGTAATTTGTAAAAAGAATACATACATAATAAGTTTCCATTTAATGGGGGCCTAAAAGCATGTGTTGTCATAAGAAACCAGTCCAACCATCCCATCAATTCATCCCATCCAAATATCCATCAATATTTCAGAATATCGACAAAATACGATATTTTGCCGAGAAGTTGTCGATAACCAAAAATGAAATGAAAGATTGTGGTCTTGATATCGCTCATATTGTGATAACAATAATATTGTGATATGATCGTTGACAATTTAAACACTGCATACAACCATTCGGCCATTAAAAAAAAAAAAAATGAAATGGAAAGTTTTTCAATAAACAAATTCTTTGTGATATTGATACATTGGTCATATTATCGAAATATCATTGATACACTGGTGATACAAGAAACACCCAGAATTTACACAGTAAAAAATATTGGCGATATCAATACATTGGTGATACTAGTGACATCTGGAATTTAAACAGTTGAAAATATGGGCAATACGTTGGCGATAATTAGAGATACATCGTCGATGTTATTGGTAGTATCGCTACCAGTGTCATCAGTATCACCGAGGAAGAGATGGGGATAATATCGGAGATATTTTGATAATATCGGGGATACTCTATAAAATTGTCTCTCCTTACGGAGTGCAATGGGCATATCATCTTCATTACAATACTGGTGAAGACAAGAGAATGACCTTCACAGTAGGTGGTAGGATTTATAGAGGAAATATTGGTATGCACTCCATAACCTCTCTTAGAACACCTGGAGTAGACCTACAATGGTGGGGGATCTGAACAATGCACAAGAACTCCCTCTATGAATGAAGTTGTGTTTGGCACCATAGGAAGAGTGATGAAAACTTCAAGTTGCAATGATCTTCCTCCCTTGGAAACATATGGAGTACTTCGAAAACAAGGTACCATTAGCAAACATATACCATCTACGAGTGACTAGATTATAACACTTGTACCCTTGCTGAATATAAGACTATACAAGAAAAACATACTTTACAGCCTTGAGTGCAAACTTATCAAAACATGGTCAAATTGATGTACAAAGCATATACAATAAAAAACTATAAGAGGAATTAAAAACAATTAATGATGGAGATATATGATAGAAAAAGGAGATTTACAACCTAAGACAGATGAAGGCATCCAGGTCATGAGATAACATGCAATCAAAACTAGGTCACTCCAAAAACCTTTTAGAACCTTCATATTTAACAACAATGCCCAAGCAACCTCAAGTAAATGATACTTTTTATGATTTGTAACTCCATTTTTCTATGGTGCGTGCGCATGATATTTAGTGAACAATGCCATGGGATAAAGGATAGGAAGAAAATTGTTCGATGTATACTCCTTAGTATTGCCAAATCTTAGAATACACAATTTAACATCAAATTAAGTTTGTATTTGCATATGAAATTCTTTAAAATGTACAAATACCTCAAAACAATCTTTCATCAAATATAACCATGTCATTCCAGAGTAATCATCCACAAAGATTACAAAGTATTTAAAGTTGGATAAATTAGAAATATAAACTAGACCCCAAACAACTGAATGTATCAAGTAAAATGGTTTATTGCTTTATCTTCACATGAAAGAAAAGACACTCTATGCTGCTTGCTTAACTTGCAAGCTTCACACTCTAGCCTAAAAAATACAACAAAGATGGGACAAGACTGTTCAAACTATTTAAAGATGGATGACCAAGCCTAGAAATCCACTAATGAGGAGAGACGTTGGTTTGCAACACAACTCTAGTTCCAACATGTATCAACCGTTTGATTGTCAATGCCACAGTGTGTGCAATGTCGATTATCACGACCACGTTCATCACCAAAATCTGTGTCACAACCACCCCAATTATTCTTGCCACCCACACGACCTCCCCTTGAGTCTATTCCTCCAAATCGACCACCACGACCGCCTCAGCTCCCCCCACCACCTCTGCAAGATGTAGAGATAAATGCAAACCGATCAGGTGATGAAGAACCTTGTGTGGTCATACTAGTTGTATGCTAAACTATAGTGAATGTTGTTGTAACTAATGGGATCTCACTTCCTCCAAGAATTAGAGCTCTCACAGGTTCAAACTCAAGTCGGAGGCCAAAGAGGAATTTTGCAACACGGAACTCCTCCCTCTGCCTTCGCATAGTCTCAATATTTGTTGACATTGACTGATACACATTCAATTCTTCCCACATGCCCCACAGAGCATAGTATTACTCTTCCACACTCTTTATCTCCCTGCTGGAATGAAAATATATTATGTAAAAGCTCGTAGATAAAAGAACCCGAATATATCTCCTTCAAGTTATCCCAGACTTCTTTCACATATTTAAAGAAGATGACATTTGCATTGCACATGGCTCCATGTTATTCCACAACAACGTCCTAATTTGGGCATCTTCGGATACATACTCACCATAGTCTATTGCAATTTCATATGGTTTGGGGGAAGTTAGATATTTCACCTCTTCCCTGTCAAAAAAACCTCTACAAATGTAATCCACTGTAGATAATTTGGTCCATTCAGTTTAGTCGATGTGATTTGGAGGGACATCGAGACATAATATAATTCTTTGATTCATTATTGGTATCCATCTTAACAAGAAGAACTTTTGAATACACATTAGGGGAAACTTTCAATTAATTTGGACATTGCACAAGTAGAAGGATGTATATATCTATGAACACAATCAACTAGATCATTACCTGCTTTCTGACTTTCATCCATACACTTTTTTCTTCGATTCGTATCATTAACAATCTTCACACATAACTCATGCCTTCAAATTTGACATTAACCTTCATATCTGACCATAGATTCAACTGCAGATGAGAAATGACCCACTTTGACCCTTCACACAGGTAGAGAATAAAAGTGGACCTTACACGCCTTTATCAAATATGATTACACCATTGTACAATAAGGGAAAGGGTTTATGTTAGGTCAGCCCCAAGCACGTTAGGGTTTCTCTAAAAAGAAGAAAGAACGATAAAAATAAAGAGAAAATGATGGAGAGTAAGGGCAAGATATCATATCAATTACACTCTGATACCATGTAGTTAATTATGAAGAAAAGAGGAGAAGAAGAAAGATGAGAGGAAAAAGAAAAGAAGGAGAGAGGACTTAATCCCTTCACACGCTCCCACCTCTCTTTTATTATTAGGACAATTACTAATCATATGAAAATTACAATTATACCCCCCATTGCTTAGAGATAATATGAAACAATGACATGTGGGCCTAAAGACTCTAGCCCAAAGATATGACCAAGGCCAGCATAAACCCAAACCTATACGCGGACCACACGCGTGACCAAGGTGGCCCACACGTGTGGTTATAATCAATGTTTTCCATATCTTAATCGATGGACGTATTACACCCTTGGCATACGGAAACATATTGGTGTTTCATGGGAAATATCAGATGTATTGCGTAATGTATCGTTGTTTTGGGGAAACATGGGAAACATTGGGAAATTGGTCAAATTTTTCAATGAAACTTCAGGGGATGTTAAGAAAGACATCAATACACATTTAGAAATTAAAAGATCACAAAAAAGTGCAACTAATAGGTTAACTTTGTAGAGGGTCCTAATCTATGCGTTGTCTAACTGAAGTTATTGTTGTCGGATTCTGATCAACAATTGAAGTAGATATGGAATTGCGCCCTCCAATGGACCTACAAAAAGCTAGAGAAGATGTGAGCAATGGGGTGGTGTCGATGGCCAGCTGTGGACCCTCCGATGCCAAAGTGAGGCTTGTAAATCCTAATCAAAGGTGTAGACTAGAGTTTAGACCTTACCTCTTCTCGTTTAGGGTAGCCATATATATAGAGTTCTAGGGCGGTTTACTGTTAGCGTATATTAATGTAATACATTGTAGAGTCCCATTCTTACGGGATTCTTGTTCCGGATCTGTCCGAGTGATTTTCGGCCGAGATCAGACCGGATTCCTCTCTACGAGATTATCTCCGGATTCCTTGTACTGCCTCTCTGGCGGTGGTCGTCCTGGTCAGCTTGGGATGCTATGGAGCTCGGGGTTTGATCTCCTTCCCCTCAGGTTTCTTACCCATGTTCTAGACATTCCTAGCGGGTGAGTCCTTTCCTATCGAGCTTCGTCCTCTGATAGCTCAGCTCAGCTGCTCGTCTCTAAGCTAAAGGAACTACTCATCTCGCCTCCGAGCCCTGTACTCTGACAGCTCAGCTCGGCAGCTTGTCGATGGCCCTTCTGCTTGGACTCAGGTCACCCCAGCTTGGGGTCTACCTCAGCTCAGAGGCATATCACTTGTAGTTAGACGGTCTTTCTTCCCGTGTGAAGGACCTGTTAGGTTCCCCCACCCCCCCCAAGGCTCGACCTGCACAAGCCCGGAAGTGAGATCTTAAATTGGTCTAGATATGCGGGAATTCAAATTCAAATTTTGGATAGCCCAGTTTTTCTCGAATTTTGAACTTGGCCCGAATTTTTCGCCAACTGGCAAAGGCGGGAGCTGAAAGGTCAGCGGCTAATGCAGAGGTCAAAAAGACATCATTAATGGTAGCAGCAAACGAAGAGGCGTTACCAGTGATTTCCATAGACACCTTCATGGATTTCTCTCTGGACATACTCGGCCTCTTCATGTCGCAAGCACCTCAAGTAGGGTAACGAGAACCCTTTCTTGTACAGGATGTCACCAGCATGGTGTACCGAGCATATCAATACCCGATTTTTCGTGCTTCTAGCTTGTCTTCGAGCAGCTCGCTCTGTTGCAGGTAACGTACATTCAGGTCCATCCAACTCAGTGCACCTCTAACTACGAGGGCATCTTTTAGCTCAGGCTTACCGATGCTTGGTTCTGGCAAGAAATCAATCGGGACGGTCTTAGTGAGGTCGGTATTGATGGCCGAGGCCAACCTGGCCAAGGAATCCACGTTGGCGTTCTCGGACCTCGGGACTTGTATGATCTCGTACCATTCAAAATTCTTGAGCAAGTCACGGATCCTACTCAGGTAGGCGATCATCTTCTCGCCTTTGGCTTGGTACTTGGTGGTCACTTGGTTTACTACCAGCGGTGAGTCGCTGTAGATTCTCAGCTTCTGCGCTTCCATTGCCTTGGCAAATCGTAGGCCTGCTAGAGTGCCTCATACTCAGCCTCGTTGTTGGAAGCTCGAAAGTCGAATCGTAATGCATACTCGATCTTAACCTGGTCGAGAGAGGTCAGAATTAACCTCGCCCCACTCCCTTGTGCATTCGAGGACCCATCTACATAGAGGGTCCATGTCGGCAGTGTCGGGCTCTGCTCTTTCCCTTCATCTATGGGTGGCAAGTCTGGAGAGTAAATAAAGTTCGCAACGAAGTCTGCAACAACCTGTCCTTTGATGGTCGTCCAAGGTTGATACCTGATGTTGAACTCGTTGAGCTAAATCGCCCACTTGACGAGCCGACCTGAAGCTTCTGGTTTCTGCAACACTTGGCGAATGGGCTGATTGGTTGGGACGACGATGGTGTGGGCCTGGAAGTAGGATTTGAATCGTTAGGATGACGTGACCAAAGCTAGGGCTAGCTTCCCGAATCCGGGTTAGTGTGCCTCGGCGTTAGTCATTGCTCTACTTATGTAATAAACGGATCACTGGGCACCCTTGTCCTCCTTGATTAGGGCCGAGTTGACCGTTGTTGGCGAGACATCTAGGTATAGCAGCAGCTCTTCCCCTTGCACAAGTTTCGAGAGCAAGGATGGAGACCCTAGGTAGGCCCAGTGTTCGAGCTGTCGGCGATATTATTGAAATATCACCGATAATATCGGTATCGCTAGTCCTATGACACCGAAACCCCATTATTTCGTTTCTCTTCGGATTATCGGCGAAAATCTTGGGTAATCGCTGATAATATCGAGATTTTCTCACTGTAGCTACCAACCACGATCCCTATCACGGGAAAACTGTGACCAACAACCCATAAATCCAATAAATAGATAAGAAAACCCCTCTTTCAAAAAATCGAAAAAAATATCGGAAATAAGAAAACCCTTCTTTCGGAAAAATATCGGAATCGAGAAGATCCCTACTTGTTGATTGGATCGAAGGTCGGAGCTCGAAAAGAATGCATCGATCACAGCGTCGGGTATTGTCTCGGTTTTCAGGTATGAAAATCCCCCTTTCTGGCATCAAACCCTCTTACAAAAATCCATTTCTTCGCGGAGTCTCTTAAGCGAAATTTTAGGGGTTTTTTTTTTTTTCTTTTCTGTTTCTTTTCGTAAAGAAAAACCAGTAATAGATATCGGGATTTTTTTTTCTTTTCTTTTCTTAAAGAAATACCAGCCTGATGAGGCATGTGCACCTACGCACCTTTGTACACGTGTCATGGGAGTGTAATCCGGACGGTCCATGTGATGCAGAATCACATGAAACCTCGTAGGGACAAATTTCATACTGATCTAAAACTCTGGTGGGCTATAGAAAAGAGAAATGCAAATCAATAGATGAAACATTTTTCTTCTTTCATGGTCCACCAAAGTTTTGGATCAAAGTAAAAGTTGGCCCTTACAGGTTTCATGGGGTGCTGCATGATGTGGACCGTTAAGATTTTGGACTCTCATCATGTATGATGGCCCACCAAAAAGTTCGCACCGGTTACGTACGAATTGGTTCGCAGTGAGCGTATATCAACGGATTACGCGGAAAACAATCTGCGCATGTATAAAGGCAGCCCGGCAACCGCATGTAAGGCCCACCATGATTTATTTATTTTATCCACTCCATCCATACATGTTAATAGATAATTTTAGGCCTTTATAAAAAAATTTTGAGGCATATCCAATGTTCAAATGGACCACACCATAAGAAACAGTTGAATTGAATGTCTACCATTGAAAAATATATGGAAGGCCACGGAAGGTTTGTATCAATCTTATATTTGTGTATTCCCTTCATCCATGTCTGTATGATCTTATGAACAGGTTGGATGAAAAATAAACATCACTGTGGGGCATATAAAGGTTTTAATGGTGGAAATCATTATCCCCACTGTTTACAGTGGTATGATCTACTTAATCTTTGGATATGAATCAATTTTGGGCTCAACCCCTTAAATTAGATGGAAAAACGGATGGACGGCGTGGATATACCACATACATTCAAGGTGGGCCCAAATGAGTGGTTAATTATGTTTAAACGGTGGTCATTGAATTTTCACTATTTCCTCTCGTGCGGCTGCCCTAAGTTTTGGATCCACATGATTTTTTGTCTGATGTCCTGAAATGATCTTAAAATAATGGATGAATGAGGTGGATTTTTAAAAAACATTATAGTGGGCCCCACATAGCATCCCAGTGCAATAAAGAACCCCCCTGATGCGGATTAGCTGCTGGTGTAGCGACACTTGCTACCGAGGTGACATCCCCAAGTTCTATAGCCCCCACCATGATGTATGTGTTGTATCAACACCGGCCATCTATTTTTCTAGACCATAATTGGGTATGAGACAAAAATGAGGTATATCTAAATGCCACAAAAGTGGGACAGTGACGCCCACCATTAAAAACTTCTAAATGCCACGAAAGTTTTAGATCAAGCTGATATTCGTGTTTTCCCTTCTTTCGTGTCATTTTTAACTTTTGAACGGGTTGGATTTCAAATAACATTATGGTGGGCCTTAGGATAGTTTCAATTGTGGGAATCACTCTTCAACTGTTTTCTGTGGTGGGGTCCACTACAGATTTTTATCTACCTCATCCTTTGGCTCATGCCCTAAAATGATATCTCAAAATGGATGGACGGTGTGGATACAACACATACATCATGGTGGGGCCTACAGAACATGGTGACGTCACTTCAGTAGCCGACCGCTACTCAACCTGTCAGTATCTAAGTCGCGTCCGCGCGGATCGGAAACGGATTGACTATTCCCTTGCCACCAGCCATTGCTCTGTGGGCCCCACCATGATGTATATGTTTCATCCATGCTGTTCATTTATTTTTATAGATAATTTTACGGTATGAGACCAAAAATGAGGTATATCCCAATCTTAAGTGGACCAAATTACAGGAAACAGTGTTGAATGAACATTGACCATTTAAAACTCTTTGGGGCCCATAAAACTTTTTGGGGCCCATCCAATGAACGTCTCGCTTCTTGTACATATCTGGCATGAAGATCACGTGATAAAAATTAGGCAGATCCACTCATTGGGTGGGACACACCAGTACACCATATCATGCCGTCCATGCATGTTGTTGTTGTCATTGCGGTCAGACGTATGCATGGATCGGCCTGCTTCTCGTATCAGGTGATCATCATGGTGTGGCCCACCTTTGATATGGATATAGTATTCTACATATGCGATAAGTTGGTCAAAAAAGAATGGTTGTATCATGATTTACCATACAACAACTGTATCTGATGATGAGGTTGTTTTGACATTCAAAATACAGGTCGTCCATGTTTTTGGTTCCCCTCTACAGCCATGTTTTTACTGTAAACATGTCTTTGATAGTATATCAGATCCATGAAAATGGTGGGACACACCACGATGATCACCTAGTCTGAAAATCAGGATGAACCGATTTTTGGGTGGGCCACAACTTCAAAATTAATGGGCAGCCAATGGAATACTTAGTGTACATGTGTGCCAGCCAAAAGAGTGGATCGACCTGATTTTCATTCCAGTTGATCATCATGGTGTGGTCCACCTGTGGCACGTAACCGATTTTGTACAACTGTGACACTTTTGCTAGAAAGAAATCATTGTATCAGAAAATAACATCCAGGCAGGCCCTAGTTCAGTTGAATGGGGATAATTTCTTTAAATTTCTACTCAACTCCTATTTTTGGGCCAAAAATAGAAAGCTCCAAAAATGATATTTTGCTGATTACGAGCCACCTCGTCGCTCTATGTGGGGATGAAACATGACCTCTAATAGAAAGCTCTCAACTGCCACGGCATCCGGACAATGATTACAAGCCACCTCGTCACTCTATGTGGGGATGAAACATGGCCAGAAATGTGTATTTTTTTCAATTCATTTACTTTTGCATGTCTTAATTGTTGTAAGCTTGCATTTGTATTATATAAACTCATTTTGATTACTATTTGAGTGATTTCTTACGACATCGCATGCTTTTTGGCCCCCATTAAATGGAAACTTTTAATTTAATGTATTCTTTTTGCAAATTTTTCATTCCTGAATATGTAAATATATGTATTTAGGCATGTCCTGAAGTTTCAATGAAAAATTCCACCATTTTCTCCATGTTTTTCCCTTTTTCCCTGCATTTCCGATTATCAGCGATATTATTGGCGAAACGATATTATATCTTTATCTCCGACCAGCGAAACTTATAGCGACACCAACAACTCGAACACCGGGTAGGCCATGAGCTGTTGGAATGCCTACTCGCACTCTTCTGTCCAGGTCAGCTTGTTGCTCCCTTTTAGCTTCTTGAAAAAGGGTAAGCACTTATCCGTGGCTTAGGAGACCAACCTATTCAGTGCCAACACTTTGCCAGTGAGGCACTGAATCTCCTTTGTCGAGCTGGGTGAGCTCATTTCTGTGAGAGCCCGGATTTTGTCGGGGTTGGCCTTGATCCTTCTCTAGTGGACCATGAAACCTAAAAACTTGCCCAAGTTGGGTTGAGCTTCATCCAGTATCTCCTCAGAATACCGAACATCGCTCTTAGGTCGGTTATGTGGTTCGCGGCCTTGGCGCTTTCGACGAGCATATCGTCGACATAGACCTCCATAGTTTTCCCGATCTACTTGGCAAACATCTTGTTCACCAATCTTTAATATGTTGCCCAAGCATTCTTCAGGCCAAACGGCATGACCTGGTAGTAGTCACCATATAAAGTGAGTACGAAGCAAACACTAGTTTCAAGAGTTAAGGGGTCCACTACTTGTGCATGTTGATCCGGTTGTACTGGTTGTACCCTGAGTATGCATTCATGAAACTGAGCAATGCATACCCAGCGGTGGCATCTACCAGTTGGTCGATCCTCGGGAATGAAAAATTGTCTTTATGTCAAGCCTTGTCCAAGTCGGTGTAATCGACACAGACCCGCCATTTCCCACTGGCCTTCTTTACCAGTACCACATTAGCCAGCCAGTTGGGGTAGTGTACCTCTTCAATAAAACCGACTTGAAGGAGCTTGCCGACCTCTTCATTAATTACAACATACCTCTCTTCATCGAATGCTCGTCTCTTTTGTCGAACGAGCTTGTAGTTGGGATCCACGTTTAGACGGTGGACCATGGCTCTCGGATCTATCCCGGGCATGTCCTAATGGGACCAGGGGAACACATCGATGCATGCTCTCTCAGGAGATCTGTCATTTCAGCTCGAAGTTAGGGCTCAAGCAATGACCCAATCTGAACTATCCGTGCTGAGTCCGTCTCGGAGAGTCATACCGGGATGAGATCTTCTACGGATGATCCTCTTTCTATAACGTCCTCCCTGGGATTTAGGGAGGTGATTTGCATCACCTGCTATTGGTGTGCTCTTCCTCGGAGAGCTGTCGAGTAGCACTATCGGGCTTCATGCCGATCGCCACTAACTTTACCGACCCCATGCTTAGTCGGAAATTTCATGGACAACTGATAGACGGAGACGATAGCTCGCATGACGTTCAGGGATGGTCTTCCCAAAATCGCATTATACACTGAAGGGCAATTTGCCACAGGAAAATCTACCATGATGGTGACCTGCCTGGAGCCCTCTCTTGCTGTCACTGGCAACAGGATGCTCCCTTCCGAGGTCACGCTTTCTCCTGCGAACCCGAGCAGAGTGGTTCGCACAGGCCGTAATCTCAACCTCCCTATCCCCATCTTGTCGAAGGCGGTTGCAAACAGGATGTCTGTCGAGCTCCCTGTGTTGACCATCATCCAGTGCACTTTGTGGTTGGCCACAGTCATGGTGACTTCAAGTGCGTCGTTGTGGGGGTGTTGGATCCCCCTCTCATCCTCCTCAGTGAAGGTCATTGTACATGAATCTATCCTGGGCTCTTTCCAAGGTCGACTAGCGAGATTCCCCTGATGGACCTCGTCGGTGCGCCTCACACTCCGAGCATGAGCTCAGCATGCTCGATTCGGGTCGCCTCCTCCGGCGGGTCCACTGAAGATGGTGCGGATTTCGCTAACCGGATCATTTTCGTTGTGCTCCTCTCGTTGCTCCTTTTGAGGAGCTGGCGATCTTCTCTACGCCTAGCAACGAACTCGCGGAGGTAGCCCCTCTGAATGAGGGACTCGATCTCCTCGAGATCGAAGCAGTCGGCAGTGTTGTGGCCGTGATCACGATGAAATTGATGGTATTTCAACATCTCTCTTCTTTGGAGTGACCCTCATCTTGTTTGGCCACTTCAGGATTCTCCTCTCTAACCTCCATGAGCACCTACTCTGGTGTGGTGTTCAATGGAGTGTACTAGTGAAATCGGCTCTCTGGAATTCGAGGAGCCCGAGGAGCGTCATCCTAGTCATCTCTTTTTCTTTTCAGCTTTGTGTTGGGTCCCTCCTTGGCCTCCTTTCTCTTCTTGTACTTCACAAAGCTGCTCCGCCCCATAGTGTCCTTGCAGATGCCGATCAGCTTCTTGACGTTGGGCCCAGATCATCAGGTTGGCCAAAGTCTTCGGGGGGTTCCTTGCCGAGGGAGGAGGAACCTCCCATGTTTACGCCCAGCCACCATGGCCGTGAGAGGTACCTCATCGAAGTAGTCCTCTATCTGGATGGCATAGGCGTTGAATCAAACAATGTAGTCTTTCAGTGAGTCATCGTCGTTATGGGTTACCGTGAGGAGGTGAGTCACTGGCTTTCGTATATCTTTGCCTCCGATGAATTGGGTCGCAAAGGCCTTGCTGAGCTGGGTGAAAGAGACAATGGACTTCAGCTTCAGGTTTCTGTACCACTTCTAAGTTGCCCTAGTGAGAGTTAGGGAGAATGCCCTGCACATCACGAGTTCGGAAGCGCCGTCAAGCTCCATCCATGCTCTGAATGACTCCAAGTGTTCGGTCAGGTCGCCCGAACCTGAATAGCGTTGAATTTGGGGCATTCTAAACCTGGGCGGTAGTTGAGCTTGCATAATGTTGTCGGTGAATGGCGACTCAGTCTGCTCGAGGAAGGCGTCAACAGATATTGTCGCTTTTAATCAGTAAGCATGTTGGATGTTACCAAGTTAGTC
The DNA here is from genome assembly GCA_021015155.1 of Magnolia officinalis. Classification (NCBI taxonomy): domain Eukaryota; kingdom Viridiplantae; phylum Streptophyta; class Magnoliopsida; order Magnoliales; family Magnoliaceae; genus Magnolia; species Magnolia officinalis. The sequence goes on along the minus strand of JAJHSJ010000018.1, from coordinate 32,746,181 downwards.
CTGTATCTCTCTGATTTTTGCCTCCCAAAGGACCTCACTCTCTGCCATGGCTTTTGGAGTTTTCCCCCAAGCCTTGTCGCCTCTCTTTTAGGGTATGGCGTAGGTCAAATTCATTGAGCTCGGTGGTTGCCCTCGTCTGTACTGGGGCGACGAGGCTTACCCAAACCCAGACTTGCCCCTAATGTTGCTCGGGGCGCAATTGGACTGGGCGGGACTGCTCTGTTCCTGCCTCTGCCGCTTCGCGTTGGTTGGTTGGGGGGCTCTCGATGTCTCTCCAGCAACCTCAGGATGCAGTCTACGTTATCGGCCAAGGTTCCAACCCGGGTCTCGAGGAAGACAAGTCGGGTTCCTCAATTTTAAGATTTTTGCACCACCGCCTGCAAGGGCAGCTAGGAGTGGGGTGGTGATCGTAAGTCCTAATCTTCGTCGGACAAGGCCCAGAGGGAGGATTCGGCTACGGCCGGAGCCTTCCCTTTTCTCTTCACCATCGAATGGGAGATTGGCAAATGGTTTAAACTTGAAGATGGTGAGGACACGACTTTGTCGAATTCCCACATACAACGCCAATCTGTTGTTGTCAGATTATTGACAAGTAGATGTGGAACCGCGCCCTCCGATGGACCTGCAAAAGCTAAAGATGATGTGAGTAGTGTGGGGGAGGGGGGGAGCTGGTGGCCAGGTGTGGAGCCTCCAATGCATAAGTTAGGCTTGTAGACCTTGATCAAATGTACAGACTAGGGTTTAGATCTTACCTCTTCTCGTTTAGGGTAGTCATATATATAGAGTTCTAGGGAGATTTAGTGTTAGCGCATCTTAATGTGATACACTAGAGAGTCCATTCTTACAAGATTCTTGTCCCGGATCTATCGAACTGATTTTAGGCCAAGATCAGGCCGGATTCCTCTGCGAAATTCCCTTCGAATTCCTCGTACTGCCTCTCTGGCGATGGTCGTCCTGGTTAGCTCGGGATGCTGGGAGAGCTCCTTCCCCTCAGGTTTCATACCCGTGTTCTAGATATTCCTGGTGGGCGAGTACTTTCCTACCAAGCTTCGTCCTCTAACGGCTCAGCTCGGCGGCTCGTCTCTAAGCTAAAGGAACTACTCATCCCACCTCTAAGCCCTGTCCTCTGACGACTCAGCTCGGCAACTTGTCTATGGCCCTTCTGCTTGGACTTCGATCACCCCAGCTCAGGGTCTACCTCAGCTCGGAGGAGTATTACTTGTAATTAGATGGTCGTTCTTCCCGTGTGAGGGACCAGTTCCATTTTCCCCACAATAGAAGTGATCATTATATTCAAAATTAATTCATATATTTTATAATCATAGAACATATGTATGAAAACACATTCAGTTAATTATTTTTAAAAATTGCACAAGTGGTGGAGTATAAGTAATTGCAATTAAAAACTTAGGTCTATTTCCTTGTCCAGATGAGATTGGTGGACATTTATTGGATAGTTAAGAACGAAAAATATCCAATGGTCTTGTTTCAACAAACAATTATCCACGAATCAATGGCCAGGAACATTCAAATAAATTGATTTTGGGACCAAGACTTAGCAACAGTGGGTTTTACAATTTAAATGGTTTAATATATAACACATAGTGGATCTCACATAGACATTAAGGTGGGCCCCAAAAAAATGAAGGGTTCCTGTATATTTTATATATATATATATATATATATATATATATATATATATATATATATATATATATATAGGAAAAGGTACTATGCGCTCGAGCTTATGGAACGTCCCATGAGGTCGAGCTGTGGGCCCCACCGTGATGCGTTTCAAACACCTACCCCATCAGTCAGATGCACCATTCCATCGTGGGCCTAGGTCTCAAAAATCAAGTCAATCCGTGACTTGTGTGGGCCACACCACATACAGAAGTTGAGAGGGGCCGTACACCATTAAAACATTAATAATCATTTTTTGGGCCCACCGAGATGTGGTTTGCAAATCCAGCCCATCCATTACGTGTGTCCCACTTGGATGAGGGTTCAGACCAAGTTTCAGCAGCATTCAAAACTCAGGTGGGCCCCACCAAGTGCTTTTATATGTTTTTGGCATGTCTTCACATGATTTTAGATGGTATGGCCCACCTGAGTTCTGTATACGGCTGATTTTTGGGATATCCCATAATTTAAAGGGGACCCATCAAATGCATGGTGTTGATGGTCGACACACATCACGGTGGGGCCCACACAGCTCGACCTCATGGGAGCTTATCGTGAGGTCGAGCGCATAGTACCTTTTCCCCATATATATATATATATATATATATATTAGCCTCTCAACAGGGATGTTGAACAAGGATTAGCAACAACCCCAAATCTAACGATGTGGTTAGGACCTTGACCATGGGGCCCACCTTGATGTATGTGTTGTAAATCCACGTCATCCGTTTGTTTTGCCAGCTTTTTTGGGAGCTCATTTTAGGACATAGGCCCAAAAATGAAGCACATCCAAATCTCAGGTGGACCACACCACAGGAAACAGTGGTCATTGAACGCCCACCATTAAAAACTTCCTAGGGTCCACTTTAATGTTTATTTACCATCCAACTTGTTGATAAGGTCACATAGACCTGAATGAAGGGAAAACACAAACATCAGCTTGATCCAAAACTTTTGTGCCCCACAAAAAAGTTTTTAATGGTCAATAGCCACTATTTCTTGTGTGGTCCACCTGAGATTTGGAACTGCGCCATTTTTAGGCCCATGCCCTAAAATGAAGCTAGAAAAACGAATGGACGGCGTGCATATACAACTCATACATTGAGGTGGACCCCACGGTCAGGGTCCCGCCCACATCACTGGATCTGAGGTTGCAGCTAATCTGCATTCCAAGACACCACCCTTGATTTTTTACGGGGCCCATCATGATGCATTATGTAAAATCCACTCTGACCATTTGATGTATAATCTAACATTAGGCACAGGGCAAAAAAATTAAGTTGGCCCGTGATTTAAGTGAGCCACGCCAAAGAAAACATTTTAGAGAGACGTCCACCCTTGACTTTTATAGGGCCCACTGAGATGATTTTATGAAATCCACTCTAACCATTAGATGTGAAAAAAAAAAAAAAAAAAGGCATGGGGCCCAAAAATTAGGCCCAAACATTATTCACGTGGGCCACACCAAGGGAAACAATTTGGAGGGTGAGCGTTGACCTATACATGTTTCCAATCATGTGCTCCACCTGAATCACGAATGAGGCTAAGTTTTGGCCTCTTTGCCTAACATTGGGTGACGCATTTGATGAACAGGTTAGATTTTACATAAACATCATGGTGGGGCCCACTTGAGTCGCAACCACTTTCTGGCATAGACGCATCCAAAATGAAAATAAATTAGTCCCTTTATTTCTTTTCTTTATTTTGAGAAAACTCTTGAGTCAGAGAGAGAGAGAGAGGAGGAGGAGGAGAAGGAGAAGGAGAAAGAGGAAGAACGCTTGTGAAGGAGAGGAAAGAGAAGCAGCAATGGAAGGTATTTTTTCTTATTTTTCTATGGCAATGTATCGTCGGTATTGATACATGCATCGAGAATATCATCTACGTAAAATTTTAAAAAAAAAATTTAAAAAAAAAAAAAAAAAAAAAAAAAAACAAAGGGGTATCGATATTTTGCAATATATCGAAATATCACTGATATTTGGTGATACCCGCGGATATTTTAGGCGATACACTAAACTCTCGAGAATATTATGGGTTTTGTATCGCATAAGTGTGATACCGATAATTTGGGCTGATATATCGGTTGATATTATTATCTTGAAAACATTGGTCATAATGCATCAACAACACCAATTAAAGCTCGCATGAAACAGTATCTCACACCCACCCACCTGCATGCACGCACACACGTACACACACAAGCCAAATCTGATATGCGGTTTTACATTGTTTGATATGGTGGGGTCCACCTGATGGATGGATAGGTCTGATTTTTAAGGATCCTTACTGGATGGTGAGGCATCCCTATGAGACCTTCCTATTTTCATATATAGACACTAGTCGCACAAATTTTTATCTACAACCAGTTGCTTGTTAGACATTCCTATAGGCAAATAGAGACACCCATACCCACACCTGCACACGCGCATACGCTTGCATGCTCACACGCCCACACCCAACCAAAGGCACACATACCCCCACACACACATGTATGGATATACGTATGTATGCAAGAGTGTGTATGTATTTATTTACGTAAATACACGTATGTACGTACACACTGTGTGTGTGTAATTCCCACATCAAGAAAACTAGCAGAAAAAGAATTCCCTAAGATGATGAAGTATGGTAGTCAACTGTCAAACACAGGAGCACAATTCAAGGAAATGAACCCGCATAAAGATTGTTAAACGACTACATTGTGCTAATCTTGACGGCCTATGAGAAGCTATAATGAGAAGAAGAAAGGAGGAGAGAGAGAGAGAGAGAGAGAGAGAGAGAGAGAGAGAGAGAGAGCTAGCAAGAACGTGAGATACTTAGGGTCTGTTGAAACCCTAACCTCTGAGTCGTGAGGAACACTTTATATGTAAAATACATCACTAAAAGTAATACCAAACAGCCACTATCAAAATAACACAAATATGTATCTAAAATATCAATGAAAGAATTAACATGTAAACAGAAAAACTAATCAACATGCTTAGAACTGTATTAAAACTTTAAACCATATGTTAAGAATGCCTATAGTTAACAGACCTTGAGAAAAGAATTTGCACTTTTGGTTGCTTGTACAAGTCCCATAATGAATGAGATGACCATAAGAATAAGCCCACTAAAAAAGTGTACCAACAGGACCACATTCTGCACTAATAAAAAGATATATTAGCAAGTGGATCAGCTAAAATAGAAGTAAGTTGGTTAATGAAAAAACTACTTGAAGAAAAGGAAAGATGAGCCCGACCTGTGCAACTGTGTGGTCAGAAAAGAAAAAGGTGAGGCAATATGTTGATGCTGCAACTGCTAATCCATATTCCAGAAACAAGAAGATTGTCGGCAACAAACAACCACTTCCAACAAATTGATCCAGACCTACATATTCAAAGTAGACTCTCTTTGAACTGTCGTGCAAATTGGTTACAAACATTGGTTTTAAACCATCAACACACATATAACAGGGAAAAGATAGATAGATGTAGAGAAAGAAAAATGACATTTAGCCCCTTGAGATAAATATCAAATATTGCAAAATGATCGAAACAAACAGATACTTCCAGATCAAGTTGTCCTGTTTTGGCACGTACCAAAAATGTAAAAAAGAATTACTGCAAATGATACAGGGAATAAGAAGCTGATGAAGTCCCATATGTATGTGGAAAACCAATATGATAGTATGGACACCTGAATAAAGAGAACCATTAATCAGTGGAAATAGATGAATTTAAATTTTTAAAAACATAATAATTTAAAAAAAAAAAAAAAAGAAGCACAACACACTTTTAATATGACATTTAGAAATGAGTAAGCATACCCCACTAATTAGTTGTTGATGTTTTGCTTTGACTTCACGTTCCTGCACAAAATAGGACAAACATGATTCTACCCATTATATCACATTCATCATTCTTTGGTTGCTAAACATTTGGTTGCTAAACATGATGACTAAACTAAACCATTGAAAGAGACAGCTTCAATTGCCTCCAGTGTCCAAAGTATGTGTAAATTAGTGGAAAGAGATGGAATAGAGAAGAAGAAGAAGAAGAGGGAGAGGGAGAGGGAGAGAGAGAGAGAGAGAGAGAGAGAGAGGGCTGTAGTTGGGGTTCATGGCCCCTCTCCTTTTATATTATGAGTCACATAGTTACAAAAATTCCATTAAAAAAAGCACAAAAATAAAATAAAATAAAATAAAAATAAAACTAAAAATTCCCCTCTTATCTCCTAGACCAAAATAACACATCTAAGTGAGCCCATGTAGAGCCATATCACATTCATTAACACTCCCCATTTAAGCTAGAGAATAATTATTATCTATACCATGCTTCCAATATATGTGTAGCCTGAGTAGAATGAAGAGCCCTGGTGAACACATCAACAAGTTGGTCCTGAGATCAAACATATGGAGTAGAGATTTCACCACTAAAAACTTCCGCACATACAAAGTGTCAATCGACTTCAATGTGTTTAGTTTTTTTTTTTTTAATAGACTAGATTGTTTGTCGTGTGACGCAGCCTGATTACTACAAAATAACTACATAGGTAGGTGCAATTTAAATCCCATTTCTTGCAACAATTTCTTGATCTACATTAACTCATAGGAGGTAGGAGTCATCGCTTTGTACTCTGCTTCGGCACTCAATCGAGCCACCACACTCTACTTCTTGCTCTTCCATGTGACTAGATTTCCTCCCATAAATGTACAGTATTGAATAGTGGATCATCTATCTGCTAAGGAACCTGCCTAGTCTGCATCTGAATATTTTGTGACATGAAGATGACCATTCCATTTATACAAAACTCCTTGATTTGTTGTTCCTTTGAGGTAACGCAAAATTCAACTACTTCACGTCAGTGTTCGAAATATTGGTATCGCGCAATGTATCGCAACCTTGGGATACAGATACGTATCAGTTATCGCACGGGATATATCATTTGTATCGCATACTTTATCACACTTTTTGGGAAACATAGGAAAACATTAGCAAAATGGTTGATTTTTTTTATGAAACTTCAGAGATTATTTAAAAAGACCTTAATACACACTTTTAAATTATAAAATATTGAAAAAGAAGTGCACATAATAAATTTCCCTTGTATAAGGTACTAAGTTACGCGTTATTGTTTAAGCTAAGGTAAATATATTTAAATATGATGCATACCATTTATAAATGTATAAAGATATGTATGAAAATGAGTCATATCCAAACCTCAATTGAAATTCCTTTTAACATATCATTTTAGGGCATGGCTTGAAAAATAAGGTAGATCCAAATATGAGGTGGATCACACTACACAAAATAGTGGTCATTGAATGATCACCATTAAACTTTTTTGAGGCTATAATTTTTTTGGATAAAGCTAGTATTTGTGTTTTCCCATCCAGGTTTGTCAAACCTCATGAATAGATTGGATGACAAATAAACATTACAGTGGGCCCTAGAAAGCTTCAATGGTGGACATCATTGCCACCACATTTTCTTGTAGTGTGGTACACTTGATCTCACATCTGTCTCCTTTTTGGGCTCATACCTTAAAATTACTTATGAAAATGGATGGAGGGTGTGGATTGGCTGGTGTACCACACATCAGCGAGGTAGGGTATGTGTCGTGTGAAGATGGGACGCGGATTTCCTATTAAATCCTTTCGCAGGAGTGGGGCACACCATGATGTTTGTGAGAAATCTACTCCATCCATCAGTTTTGTGAGCTTATTTTAAGACTTGAGGCAAAAATTGAGCAGGATCCAAGACTCAAGTGGGCTGCACTAAAGAAAAAGGTGGTAGGTAAATTCCTACGGTTGAAACCTTCTTGAGTTGACAGTGATGTTTACATTCCATCCATACCATTCATAATGTCATTACTACTGGGATGAATTGAAAACCCAAATATTAGACTAATTAAAAACTTGTGGCCCCATGAATATTTCAACTGTGGACCTTCAGTCCTCATGTTTTCGGCCCACTTGAGTCTTGGATCTGGTTCATTTTTCGGCCCTATGCCTTAAAATGTGCTAAAAAAACAGATGGACGGAGTGGATTTCTCACAAACATCGCGGTGGACCCCGCCTAAGGTTCCAACGCATGAACTTCATGCGAAGCAGCACTCCACCTCCCGTTGTACAAACAGTTCAAAGGAGATCAAAGTTACATGGAGCCCACAATAATGTATTTATTATATCCACACAGTTCATCCATTTGGAGAGATGTTTTGAGATCATGGGCCCAAAAATGAGTCACATTCAAACCTCAATTGGACCACATCACAAATCATGGAGGACAATGATTCTCACCGTTATAACATTCGTACGGTCCACCATAACGTTTTTTTTTCCATCCAATCTGTTCATGAGGTCACAAAGACCTTGGTGAAGAGGAAAAACAAATATCATACGATCCAAAACTTTTGTGACCCCCAAAAGGATTTCAATGGTAACGTTCAATATCCCGCTACTTTTTCCAGTGTGGTCCACTTGGTCTTTGGATCTGTCTTATTTTTTGGCTCAACCCTTACGACGAGCTCACCAACTGGACAAACGGTTTGGATATAACATATGCCTCATGATGGGACCTACAGAACTTGGTGACGTCAACGCATCATCCACGTTGGTGGTGTGCGGTATGCCAGCCCATCCGCATCCCGTAAAAAGGGCTCGGAGCCCTCTTGTTTTTTCGAAGGAGAGATCGGAACCCTGAAATCTCTCCCGAAACGATGTCGAAACCCTGAAATCTCTCCTAAATCCATCGTTTCGCCGTGAATATCTCCGGATTTCACGATTTCTTTAGATTTCGACGGATTTCGCCCAAATTTCTCCCAAATCAGAGGTTTTGTTGCTACGATTCGAATGGCCCTTCAAATACAGCTTCCGATTAGGGCGATCTCCTCTACAAGTACCAAAATCTACTTGTTGAAAGGGTTTTTTTTTTTCCTCGAATAATGAGGCTTGTTGTCGATTTCCGACAATAATGGAGGAGGAATCGTGCGATATCGCATGATGTATCGGCGATATTGACGATATATAGCGCGATATCGACAATATATCGTGCGATATCTGGATTTTGAGATTTTTTGTATCTTCCTAGCGTTATCGAACGGGTTTCATCTCGCTGGGGACCGATAGTATCGATATTTCGAACACTGCTTCACGTGAGGTACTCTTGGAGAACTCATGAGCTGGCTTACCACACTCAATGCATAGGATATGTTTGGAGAAGTAATAGTTTAAATAAATAAGTTTTCAAACCAATCTTTTGTACCTCCCCGGATCCTCCACCTCATCTCCTTAATAACTTTTAAGCTTATGGTTAGAATCCATTGGAGTGTCAACTAGCTTGGATTAAAGAAGACCCATCTCTATGAATAAATCCAGAACATATTTTCATTGAAATAGAAACTCCTTTAAATCTAGATACTTCCATGCTAAGGAATTATCAAAGATGATCAATATCTTTTGTGAGAAAATGCTATTAAAGATACTTAGTTAGTTCTTTAATTCCCTTCTTGTCACTTACAACAACAACAATATCATCCACATAAAGTAAAAGCACGATGAAATCTGAGATAACAAAAACAGAATGATCAACATGACATCGAACAAAGCCATAATTCAACACAACCTTGCTGAACTTGTCAAAACTATACACGTGGAGCTTGTTTTAACCCATAAATCGCCTTTCGTAGTTTACATACATTCCTACACTCCCCATAAGAAACAAATCCAAGAGATTATTTCATGTAAACTTCCTTTGTAAAATGTTAATAATAAAAAATTTTAAAAAAATAATAATAAATATAAAAAAAAAAATAAAAAAATAAAAAAAACTTCCCCTGTAAAATCACCATTAAGGAAGGCATTTTTTACATCAAGTTGGAAGAGGGGCCAATCATGATTAAAAACTACAGGCAATTTAACCTAAATGGAATTCAACTTGTCCATAGGAGAGATGGTTTCATTGTAATCAACACCAAATGTTTGAGTATACCCCTTAGCGACTAGGTGAGCCTTTAATCGTTCAACCATACTAGGACAAATCTTCATTGTGTAGACCTCTTTGCATCCCACAACACATTTACCAATCAAAAGAGCTATAAGTTCCCAAGTGTCATTTTGACGAAGTGCATCCATTTCTTCCTCTATGGCTTATTCCTACCCCTTATGTAACACAACTTACTCAAATGACTTGGGAACAAAGTGAGAAGACAGACAGGGCAAAGTTGAGGAAATTTGGAGATATACAAATTTAACCAAGCAGTGTTTATAGATCCGTCGATAATGATACTTCCAAGTATCATTCCAATGAAGTTTCATTAAAATTTTTTTACTAATTTCTCGATATTTCCCAAAAACAATGATACATCACATGATGCATCCATATTTCCCATGCTATGTATCCTTATCCCAAGGGTGCAATATATTTGTCGATAATGATATTGAAAACATGATTATTATTTCTTTTGTCTATGTAAGCATAACCTTATCTAGATTTTTGGAGGTCGTATTGCCTAATACTAAAACACTTACAACATGCCCTTCTCTTGCAAAACTGCAAAAAGCAATAACTATTGCTTGAGATCCATGATGTGACTTCTGCAAACTTCATTTAAGGTTGTAAAACTACCAATGATGACTATAGATTTGTTGGCACTGGGATTTCGATGGGGCTTATGTTGATCCCATCCTCTTCATGTGACGACAAGAGAATCAATCACCTTTTTTACACCCCATCCTTTTTTTTTCTTCCTAATATGATAGACTATAAGACATACAAAAAATAACAAAGAATGAAAATAAATATATAAAAAATAAATACATATAATATATATATATATATATATAATAGATATCTGTGTGTGTGTGTGCATCCACACATGCATAGATAATTATGAAATAAAATAATAACTTTTTAAAAGCAGAATTTTTTATTTCTTCATAATTACACATCCAAAAAATATTTTAATTAGAAATTGCAACACATCACTCATCAACATTCATCCATAAATAGAAAAAATTAAAAGGTTTTTCATGAAATAGTATCATTGTTTTTTAAAAATAAAATAGTTTTTCTTTTCTTTTCTTTTTTTGCATTTTTTGAAATTTTAAATTTTAAATAATTAAAAAAGATTCATGGAAGAGTACTCGAAATCCACTCCCCAACTAGACCCCCACAATATTTACATACGTACCCCCCTTAACAATTTGACTCACAAAAAGTTGGGAGTGGTCAAGATCCACTCCCCAACCAGATCCCCACAAAATTTTCTAAAAAAATTGAATTTCATATTATTTTTTTTCTGATTTTCCCAATTCCTGCAAATTTCCCCCAAATGGGAGATTCAATCCACAAGAACTGAAGAAGTGATGCCGAAATCAGATCTGGGATTTGTTTTTCTGATTTTCCCAATTCCTGTCCATTGAGCTTCTAATCCACAACGACGCTATTGCGAATGGATGGGAAGTCGACTTGCATCAGCAATATTATCGCCAAAACCCAACATCCAGAATTTATAGACGTGAAAACATGGCAACATATTGGAAAATATAGACACAGTGGCAATACATGGCGATATATCACCGGCACCTAGAATTTTTGAAACAGTGTTATCCATACTGCCAAGGTGAAAATGCCGATAATATCGGTGATGTTATCAATAATATTGCCAAAACTTGGAACACTGGTTCGAGGTATCCAAACATGTCCCAAGGTCGATAACACACTAAAATGAATGTCCATAGCTAGACCAAATATACGGGCAAGTTTGGCATTGCTTAATTAAATGCTTTCGGGCGATTGTAAATTTGTAATTCCAAAAATATTTAAACATCATGTCAGGGGCCCATATTAATTGCTGACCAAAATGCAATTACCATAAAGAACGCCTTTTAGCTAAGAAACTTGGCGTTGTTTCCAAGAGGCATTTTCACGGTAAATGGGTGGACCATCATTTGTGAGGTGGAACACATGTCAGATCTCTGTGCTTTATAGCACAAGCACCAGAGATTTGGATCATTCATCAGATAGGGCATGCTTGGACATGCCATATACCAAACATCAGGGCAGCACGCTCATCAAGTGAGCCACACTTGCACGTTGAATCTAGACTGTCGAACTTTTTTTACTGCTGATTTTTCTCTGGCGTGTTCATGGTGTACCCTACTAGATGAAGGGCCCAGATATATGATGTGTGCCATATGCATGGATCTCTTACGAGTGTTCACGTGCAAATTTGACCCAACATGAGTGATTGCTAATTGGATCATGACCCCTCTCATGACTTACATGGCTCGTTTTATAGGAAGTTTGCTAGAATACATCTCAATTTATTGCAATAGGATACATTAAGACTATAGCCATTGGAGTGGGTCCATTTTAATGACCCAAACCATTTATATGATGGGCCTCACCAAGATGACCCTAGATCCGAAGGTTAAGAGTCCCAACATATTATACAGTAATACATCTGGATGTACTTGAGCAAAACTCTTTTGTAGGATTTCCAAATCCAATTCCATGCATATACCGCAAGAGGTTTGCTAAGCCCACACGAGTAGAAGGCATACCTTCTACATGACATGTCCCACCATCACAGGTGATGCAATCAAAGCCATCCAACAGGTTGGTCCATTTGTGAAGAGTTTTCACCCAAAAATCAGGCTGGTGCACTCATCAGGTAGGCCATGATGCGAGTAACAAACAAATGGCTTAAACAAACAAACAAACAAACATCTATATATATATTCAAAAAACTGTGAAGATGTTCTCACGCAAAAAGAACTTTTTTTTTTTTTGTTTTCAATATGTTTAACAAAAACATTTCTTTTTGCATAAATTCCAGAGAATTGTTCATTGGGAAACAATTCTGCACATCCTAGACAACACCAAATGGACCGTAATTGTTTCAATGAAGAGTTAATGGACCCATCACCAAACTCATTATCTATTTTGTTTTATTTTACTCAACACAGTACAAGCATCAGCTGCAATATCAAGATGGCTAGTGAGCTGTAAAGAACTGCACTTGCAGTAAGCAGTAGCATTAAATCTTTCATCAAATCATGGATTTCAATATCGAATAACAAGTGAATTCATCCGAGTTAATTCAGTTCCGTTCTTTAATGCGCTGAGTTGGGAGGGTCAGGTCAGTTTTGTACTGACTCAGCCAATTTCAGTCATTTTTAGAACATTTTTAGTATGACACATTTGAGACAGTCTGAAAGAGAATCAACTGGTTCAGTCAACTCAGTTTTGATTCACAACAAGTCGCAGTCCAAGATCAGGATTTAAAACCAATCATCATATGGTTTAGATGAAAAATCACCTTAACAATTGCAACTGCAAATGATGCAGGGATGAAGGAGAATGCAATGGTAACAATAATTGCAGCAGAAAATGCATCCAGATCCTGCCAAATAAAGAGAAATAAATTATTAAAAGGCATTACAATATGAAGAAGAAATGGATTTTACACATGAAAAGGGTGCCGAAAGTAAGTGCATAACCAGAATGGCTTTTATGAATAAATGTAAATATAATCATCTTTGGATAGTACTAGTAGTCATAGAATACAAGCTAGAAAATGAAACCATTAATGAGAATAAACATCTAAGGGCAATTCATGTGAACTAAAATAGAATGGTAATTAACAAATAAGTGAATTATAATGCTCAACTAAATTACGGTGCAAAGAAATAATTTTATTTCACATGATGTTACTTGTAGACAGTGATAGTCACTTTAAGTTATTATCTACTATAAAATAATAAAATTGATATATGCACAACTTTATTTTTATGAGCTAAGCATTTTATGCTAGAACCTACAAGGACTATCCAGAATTATATATGTGTCACTTATTCATTGCCTGTATTTTCTGTGTTTTATCTGTAAACAATTCCTTTGATAGGTTATCTGTAAACAATTTTATGTAACTAAGAGCACTCAACCCCATAATCAAGAAGACAAATCTGACATCTCAAGATGATTGTCAACATTAAGCAACAGGCATAGGAGGTTTATACATAAAAATTATAATAATGACTTAATTACCACGCTTTCGTGAACAGTCTGACATTAGTAGGTTTAAATAATAGACCTAATACCCTGGCCACCCACATCGATAGGTCTGAGAACGTCTTCCAAAGCAACAAGACGGAATTTGTGTCACTCCTTGTTGTTATTCCACCAGAAATGCATCTGGACTGATTCAAAAGGGCATTGACTTCATATGGCCATATTTGTTAATCAGTATATGTACGATCAGGTATCCAGATTTGGTTAAATAGTGTGTCATTGTGATCCTATAGATGCTTTGAAGCCTTTTACGAAGTTTTCCAAAGAAGTTTCATATGACACCAAACATCACCTTTTGGTAAAGGAAAAATCCACATCTAGGGTTCTCTCTTCAATCGCTCATCCTTAAGTGTGTTTTTTTTTTCTTTTTCTTTTTTTCTTTTTTCTTTTTTCCTTCTAAGGTGGATGGAACATGTTAATAAATATGTGATGAGGACATCAGACCATTATATAGTGTCTACCAAAGGAGGAGGAGGGCCCAAACAACTGCCCTAGTTTCGTTATGGATGCACGACATCTATATGGGGCCTAGCAGGCTACTTTGAAGACCCCACATGCATGGATCGTGCATTTGGAAGACCCCATACTGGAAAGATGCATGTGGGTTGCTATTATAGAAGCATTAGACCGTTGAACCATCTGACCGTTAGATCATCATCTGCGGGCCATTGGACCACTGGTCCACTCAGATTTTGGATCACATGGGTACCCAGTTGTAGGCGTTTTTATTTTTACTTTATGTTGGACGTGAATGATGGTTTGGATTGAGATTTAATGATTTAGATTCATTATTTTTTAGTTTGCACATTTTTAAGTAATAAGGGCATCATTATAAAGTTTGCTTTTTAAGACTATAAAGCCCAAAAATATTGAAGAAAAAAAAAAAAAATCCTTTTATTCTCTTTTCTCCTCCTCGCATATTTAAGAGAAGTTGCGGAAACTTTGAATTTTTCCCACTTTCTCTCAAATTGGACCACCTACCACCAAATCCCAAAATTAGAATGTATGTGATGATGATTTCATCAAACACTCCTACATACTATGAAATTGGGGCTAATTGACTGCTGTTAGAAGTGGAATTTAATATATATATATATATATAGATATATATATATAATATTATATAATATATATATATATATATATATCTTTTAATATTTTTAACTATTTTTTAACTAAAACATTTTTTTCCAAAAATTCTCCAAAACTACGTGAATCAATAGATCAGGCCTCATACAAGTTTGATTTCGTGTTTGGACAGTAAGATCGCAACCAATTTGGGAGAAATTGCAGAATTTTCAATTTTCCTCAATTTCCTCCAAATCGGACCACCTACCCTCAAATTTCGAAATCGAAGATTCAAATTTTTGATTTTCTATACAAAACACAAAGAATTGAGCATTTCTAACCTTTTGGTGCTGATTTGATATGATTTAAACCAAAACAAAATGGATCGAAATGCGAATATACTCACCGAAATAAAACCAGCCCTAAATCCACTTTGATCTTTATTCTGACTCGAAAATTTTGTTTTCTTCCAAAAGATTCAAGAGGATGGACCGAAATCCACCCCAGAGGTGTTTTGAAGAGGGAAGAAAGAAGGAAATAGAAGAAAAAATGAAGTATTTTGAGTTTTTTCTCAACACAACGCCGCACTCCCTGACAATATCGATGATATCTGTTGATATCAACAGATATCGTCAATACATAGGAAAATTACAAAAGAGCATGTGCCAATATTTTGCGATGTATCACAATATGTATGATATCGTGAAATACATTGGGATACATACTGCGATACATTGGATTTTTTATACTCCAACAGGCTTTCGTAACACAAAGCGGCGATACCAATAATATCGGCTGATATTATTCATACTGCAAACAGTGGTTCGGATGTAGTGAGGTGAAAAGAAGAGGGCGATTAAGCACAGAAACTGGAAAAGGAGCAGTGAAGCTGTTAATTAGAGGTTTGTGGGGTAGAAGAAGGGGGCATTGAGGTGGTGGAGCGGTGAGGCAATGGCTGAACAAAAGAAGATGGTGAGATGGTAACCATTAAAAAAATAGTAGCAAACAAAAACAATTGAGGAAATGCTCGGAAAAACTAGAGAGAAAGATGGACCGTTTGTGTCAGTTTTGCTTCTATTTTTTGGGCAGTACTATGAAGATGCGGTGTGGTGACCAAAGGGGTGATGAAGCAGTAAAACCTAAAGAGGAATAAGTGGGTTTTGCAGCCAGTGAGGTGACTAGAAGAGGGTAGGGATGTGATGAGTAAGAAAGGTGGTGATGTAGTAGCAATTAGAAGAGAGGAGGAGACTAGAGCATAGCAGTGAAGTAGTTGGGCTGTGAGGGGTGGGGGGTGAAGAAGGTGGTGAC
Organism: Magnolia officinalis; assembly: GCA_021015155.1. Classification (NCBI taxonomy): domain Eukaryota; kingdom Viridiplantae; phylum Streptophyta; class Magnoliopsida; order Magnoliales; family Magnoliaceae; genus Magnolia; species Magnolia officinalis. The sequence goes on along the minus strand of JAJHSJ010000018.1, from coordinate 32,730,063 downwards.
AAGTAGCAGTTGAGTGGTAGATGGTAGCTAGAGGCTGGCGCCGAGAGGAGAGGAAATGAGATGGCCGGAGATGCACAAAATGGAAATGAGGTGGTGTAAGTGCTATGGTTATTTGTTCCTTTGATTGTCAAATTTTGTTGTGCCAAAAGCACAGTCTGTGTCTTGTGTAGCACATTGATATATATGTTCAAGGCAATGCATCACATGTACAAGGACAATGCTTCAAGTCAACAACAAAGATCTACTTCAAGAAATGCAAGATCAAGTACATTGATTCACCTTTAAGCTTCAAAGTTCAATGATTTTAAAGTGACATCAAGAGACAAGTCAACTGTTTATAACTCAAGACTCAAAGTGAAGCACGATTCAAGTACTACAAAGTCAAGCTTCAAAAGATCTCAAGTACAAGCTTCATGAACTTCTACGATCTTCCATCATCTGAAGAAGAGAAGGTTCAATGTTCATATATCATGGTAAAGGTATGGAAGACCTTAGATTGACCTTAGGGTAGGTCATTTTGAATACATAATTCAAATTAAATCACTTTATAAGTGTTTGATCTGTTTTTAGACTAATCCTGGACTCTGTTCGACTAGTCCTAGCACTGGCTCGACCAGTCCTAAGTTGTTGCAAATTTTCAGAATTTTTTGGTTAAGCTACAACTAGTCCTGGAGACTGCTCGACCGGTCGTGTGAACAGTGTACGACTCGTTCACGACCAGTCCTACAGCTACGACTTAAAGTCCAGCAACCATTCCTGGTTCCTCACGACTAGTCATGGACAGGTCACGACCAGTCGTGAAGGTCCCTCGACCGGTCGTGCATGGCCTACGACCAGTTGTGGAACTGTCTTAGCCGATCGCACTCAAAAATTCAAAATGTTGTTGGTTCTACAACCCGTCGTGGTGTCCTTACGACCAGTTGTAGATGTGATTTCTTTATCTATAAATAGAGCACGATTTTCAGATTTTGATAACTCAATTCAAGTAAAATCAAGGCATCACTCTGAGAGATAAGTTTGCAAACTTTTTAAGCTAGATTGTGCATATTTAATATTCTCTTTTTATTAGCTTTATATATTTGATTTTGTTTCTGCATTCCAATCTGATTTGAAAGAGGAATTGTGATATTCCACTTCTTGGAATCAAAATAAAATAGAGCTAGCCCAACTTGATTTAATTTAAAATCAATCTAGAATCTAGAACCATTTCATAAGTGAGTATTGGATATTGAACTTCTATTCGAACTTCTACTCTATTTGGTTCTTCCGGGCTGCAACAAAAGGAGAAATCCAGGTATTTTATATTATTATAATTTCCATTGTATTGGTTTCTTTTGAGATTAAGCCAGAAAAATCTCATTGTTTTGGTTATCTGAGGAGATCCAGAAAACTCAGAGTGTGGGGTTTTTGAATTGTGTAAGCCCACTTGAAAGACACAATTGTGAGGGTTTTAGGTGAACTTGAGAACAACCTATTTCATAGTGAACGCTAATATCCACTGTGTGAGGATATTATGAGTGGAGTAGCAAGCTGTGTGGCTGTTGTTTAACAGTTGGTGTACACACAGGCGAACCACTATAACTCTGTGTTTTGTGGATGTGTGGTTTAATTTCTATATTTTTATCATTCAATATTGTGGAATGTATTTGTGGATGTGAATGTTGTAATCTTTTACATTTCAAGCATTGTGGGGAATGTTGTAATAACTTAGATTTCATTTCCTTGTTATTTATTTATTTATTCCTCTGTATCAAGTTTGAGTTTTTGATACAAAGACCTTTCTAGGAATCAGGTTGTCCTACCATAAACCTTGGTTTTTGGTGTAAGGTTGTCCTTAGAACAACATTTGTATCAATCTCTCAATACTCATACATTTGAGGTTGCTTTACATTTCAGTATTGTGAATTGATTATAGTGTTATCTTTCCTTTATTTGTCCCCTCCCCCCCCCCCGCTAGGACATATAGCCCACTGGACCAAGGAGAGAGGAGGGGCAGATGAGGGAGACAACCTTCCAGAATGGAAGAGAGAAAGGAGGGGGCAGGAGGGGAGAAAAGAACATGTTAGAAACATGATAAGGAATGCTCAACATGTGAAATAAACTTACCTTGATAAAAAGAGAAAAAGATCAGAGGTTTTGAGTGTCGCAGATATGAGAACGCTGAGATGGAAGTGTGGGTAGACTAATAAGGATATAATTAAAAAACAGAGTCATCCAACACAGCCCAAGAATGGCTTGATCATATCCAACAAAGCTCGAAGATAGCTTTATCGAGGGGACATTGATTAAGAATGAAGGGGCTGAAAAAAGAATAATAGGAAGACCCAAAAGGACGTGGATCGCAGTGGTTAGAAGGCATACTTGTTCACTTACTGAGGATAAGGCCCATTCATAAGATCAATTGAAATTATATTTGAAAGAAAGTAGTTAATCAAGTGCAATTTTACATAGGTGATCATGAAGTTCTACTTATTGTGGAAAGCATGCTATCCACAACTTCAATTTGCATCCAATGACAGTAAAATCATCATTGCCACCATAGTCAACAATGACTTTGTTCAGCCTTAGGAATCCGCTTTCACTACTCTATACTTCTCGTGGTTTGTTTAGAAAAGTTTTGAAGATCACCTGCACATCAGACATCAATCATCCTTCAACAAGGTTTTGGACCAGCTGATGTGTAACAAGTTAAAACCAAGCAATGTACAGAACAAAAGAATATCAAGTAACGTCACATATCCAAATCATTTATAAGTATAAAAATAAGATACAGATCTTTTGGCATCATGATCTTATCGTTAAATGAGTTGCTTAAAAAGCACACAAATCCATTTCCATCTTGAAAGAAGATATGGAATGATTATTGATACTCCTAAACATACAATATCCAACAAAAAACACGAATAAAATTGGTGGACTTGACAGTTTGTTCAGCTATGTTTGAGATGCTAAGTTGTATAAACAAAATGATTTCCTGCAAAAAAATTAAAATTAATAGTAATTCTAATTGCAAAAAAATACATATCGTTTGAAGATCAGCTTCCAACATGACATAAAAAAGATGGATCCTTGTTTGTCCTGGATGGCACACTATCTTCCTTGAATCAACTTAATCATATAGTCCAAAAGTATTTTATTTTCTTTTTAAATACAATGTTGGTAGAATTATTTCTTTAAAATGGAAAGATAAATATCCATCATCATGATAAGAAATTACCCTACATGATGCTGTGAATGCTGAGAACTTGTCATTGGCAATGGGTGATTGCGAGTTTGAATCGTCATATTGTCATTTTCAGTAGCGAGCCTCAAAATTGCGCTGTTCATCAAATTAATAAAGGTTGGAGCTGCATGCTGACAAGAACTGTTATGAAGTACAGTGTATCCTAAACTACCATCATCATTCTGATCGTCCATCACAATTGCGCCATACCTTCAAATGAAGATACAAGATCAGAGGATATATGAGAGAAAAACTTAAGAATGAAAAATAAGCACTGCTTGCTTATCACGAACCAATAAATATCCAACAACTAAGCATTCCATATAAAACTTAGAACTGTGCTGCCCAGATATGATTAAGGATGTTGACCGCAAATACGACAAAGTATTTCCAAAAATCAAGGACACGGATTCCAATACAGGTATCTCATCCCATACTTCATTAGCATGTAAAAATTATAGGAGTTAAGAAATAATGAACATCATACAATAGGAAATCATTAAAACCATATGTTATAAGCATCTGTGCAGTATTTGGTATCAACATTAGTTACCTTCAGCATATAGAAGTAACCGAATACCGAGCTTCGGAACACAAGTTTCATAATATCATAAAAAAGAAGCACAAAACAAAATCCAAAAAAACAAAATGAAACAAAAAGAAAATGAGTATTCATTTCATATCATATTGGATTGACAAGAAGAAAATAATAAAGGAAAACCGGTTCAACCAACTCCAACAACCAAGTACACTACTAATGTGGTCCACAACAAATTACGACCGCTGATCTTCCATCAAATAAATCAAAACCCTCAAAATTGACCAAATCTACAATCTAGATAGTCGGATGGTCTAGATCCTCCTGGATCATGACCCTTGGATGGGTGATCTCTGATTGGTCAACTTGTGTGACCCAGAAGCACCAATAAGTCATTAAGACTTTACTTACTACCTCCTCCCACGTGCTGTTAGGCCTCCCCCTTGCCCTTTTTGAGTCTTCAACTTGAACCATCTCACTCCTAACTAGTGCAGTTCTTGGTCTCCATTGAACATGGCCAAACCATCTAAGGTTCCCCTAAATGCATTCATTTCTAATACTATCCTTCCTCGTGCCCAATAGATTGATAGCCTAGTGGCAAACATGTTACACATGTGGGTGTCCATCGGGGTCATTTCCAGTGGACCCCTGATGTAGGACAATTAACCACTTGCTCTAAAAGCTCGAACTGTTAGAGTATGGCGAATTAATCCCTTTATCTCATAGCCCAGGCCCCACATCTCATGGGTTTTAAGACCTCGTCCGAACACCCTTCGTGAGCCCCAAATCACATGGGTCGCCCACCCCGAGTGTGTCCCCGCATCCCACAGGCTACCCTACTCGAGCCCGGTGTGAAATGCGCATTACTCACCCCTGGTAAGGAGTCTCGAACACGAGACCTCCCCCATGGGCCCCAAATCGCATGGGTCACCCACCCAGAGTGTGCCCCTGCATCCAACAGGCGACTCCACTCTAGCCCAGTGTGAAAATGCCCCTGCATTAATCACCCCCGGTGAGGAGTCTCGAACACGAGACCTCCCGCTTTGATACCAATTTGATGTAGGACAATTAACCACTTGCGCTAAAAGCTCGAACTGTTAGAGTATGGCGAATTAATCCCTTTATCTCATAGCCCAGGCCCCACATCTCATGGGTTTTAAGACCTCGGCCGAACCCCCTTCGTGAACCCCAAATCACATGGGTCGCCCACCCCGAGTGTGCCCCTGCATCCAACAAGCGACTCCACTCTATCCCAGTGTGAAAATGCCCCTGCATTAACCCCGCCGTAGCATATGTATCTTATCCATGCCTTAGATCCAGTTACTAGATTTGTATGTGCAGGCTACATGAGGAGCCGATGTTAGTCTAACGTGGGCCATACCACATAGACCTCTATGTTTCTAGTGGGGCCTGCCGTTCGAGTCCCGCTCTCTGTATATGATGTGCCAATTAAGGCCGAATATCACATGATATGTCTGATAACCCATCTCAACATCCTCATTTTAGCTACGCTCTAACCAAAAAATAAAAATAAACAAGTCCATAGCATCTTCTCAAACTTCTACCTCCTCCCTCCAATTTCCGTACTGCATTTTATTTCAGTTTCCTATTCTTATCCGTTTCAAATATGACTATCCTGGCTTCCACTAAACTGACAGACCACAATTTCCTTTTGTAGAAAAATCAGTTTCTTCATCTCATTCATCTACGAGGACTAGTGAAATTTATTACTGGCTCCCTTTTACCTTATCTGTCTTTTACCCAACTCCTTTTCCAACCCAGCATTTGAAATGTGGCATTCATGCCCACTCTCACTAAGGAACCATATGGACAGGTTGTTGGTCTGACTATAGTATGTGTTGTCTGGCAGGCTTCATATTGAGACCACCTTTACCCACCAATATCAAGCATGCATACTCTATCTAAAGCAATAGCTTCATTCTCTTCATCATAGCTCTTCCTCCATCTCTGAAGAGTATTTGTGATTAGATCACCACTATTGATTGTCTTGACTCTGATGCAGACAAATTGCACTGACAATGCAATAGTTTGAGCATGAATATGAGTCATTTATTGACTCTCCTCTTGTGTTTCCAATACCTACCATCGTAAAATTGACTGCCCTTCTTGTTCATCAAGAAGTTCACCCTCAACATTGCACTATGTCAGGGACCAGCCCACCTTCATCTTTTATTGCTCAGCATGGTCATGAAGGTGGTCATGAAGGTGGCTGCAATGGTGGTCACTTTGATGGTCATAGTTGCACGGGTCTTAGTGATCAGCAAGATGACCAAGGAAGCGGCCATGGTTTCTTCTATGGTACCAGAAGACATGGTGATTCAACTACAGGCCATGGTGGCCGAGGTGGAGGCTACCAGTCAACCTATTTCTGGCCCAACAACATTCCTTATGTATCCTTCTCTCAACCTAAGATTGTTTGATTTGTCAGTATCCTAGTCACTCAGCATTATAGTGTCCCTGTCTACCTTCCATGCCTGCTTCTAGGTACAAACCCCCACTAAAATTGTTCCAATTTTTTTAAAATGGTTTGACCTGAATTTCCATCCTAAACAATGCATCAAATAACAAGTTTCACTGCTAATAGCCCAACAACTTCACTTGTTAGCTTCTGACTGAATGACCTTCTCTTAAGTGTCCCTGTCTACCTTCCATGCCTGCTTCTGTGTACAAACCCCCATATGATCATGTTGTTCTATGACTCATCTTTTCAGTCCAGTTAGCTTCCACAAGCGCTAATAGCTTTCCTAATCTCTCTCTTGATACCCCCTCTAATCCGGAATGGTACCTTAACTGTGCTACCTCTCACATGATCAGGGATCCTAGCATGCTTTCTCAACTTACTCCTTACAACAGGTTTTTTATTGCTGATAATGGTACTCATACTGGATCCTCTTCCATTACCCCACCAGTGGTAGGTTCACTGTACCCAGTGTTTTGAATGTTTCTCATCTTCAAATGAATCTCATATCTACTTCACCCAAATAAAGATTTCCATTGTTACTTTGAATTCGATCATAACACATTCTTTGTGAAGGATCTTACAGCCAGTCAACTCCAGTCTCAGGGGATTAAATATATGGCTTCCAAGTGTCCCACTCATTTGATTCTGCTCTTTTCGTTGCATCCTCTTCCTCATCAATTGGTTTGTACTCTATAGCATTGTCATGTTGTAACCCATATGCCATCATACACAATTAGAAGAAGATAGTTCTAAAGCATTTTGAAAGATGATCCACCAAAGGAGCAAGACAAGTTAAATGTTCTTGCCATGATAAACATGGATGTGTCAGCTAATGATTCGATTGGAAAACATGTGTAAATTGGCACTAACGGTGAACTAACATGACAAGCAACCAACATGGAGGGAAACCTAAACCATCAGCTTGTCTGGAGGATAAACCACCATGATGCTTCGTGATGAGGACATGTGCACACGCATGGCCGCACACCACCACCCCTACGCACGTACGTACGTAGAAGGAGGATCCCATCATCGATCTGGCTCGATGACGACGTCCAGGGAGGGCCTCCTAGTTAGAAGACAAGTTTTGGTTCAGAAAAGTGGGCCCGATAGTCAAGAAAAGCCCATCATGGGATCTCATGATCGTGGCCCACTCGTCGGATTGATTTCATTTTTAAGGTTTTGCTTATTGTTATTATTTAGAACATTTTGAACGCTTTAGATTTCTGTGTTTGGTTTTTATTTTAGTTTACTTCATCGCCAAGTAATAGGTTGCACACATGGTGCGAGTTTTTGGGTATAGGGTTTTCCCTATAAATAGGCACCCCTTGTAGTTCTTTTATTCATTGAAGTTTAATAAAAATTCCTGCTTTATTTTTCTGCTCTCCTCGTGAGTTGTGGAAGAATTCAAAAGTGGGTGCGAAGCCCTCCCTTTTCGAAGGGCTAACTACTGTGGTGCGAAGCCACATCGACCCCGATTCATCCCCATCCTCCATCATCTCTTTTCTTCTATCTTCCACCACCATCCATACTTCACGTTCGTCCTTGGTTGCATCAGTTTCCTTTCATTACAGTAGGTTCTCAGATTTCGGCCCGCAGGGGGGCTGAAACTTCAACGGAGCACCACGCCCAGATCAGATCTCGGATCAACGTCAAAATCGGGGGTTTTCAGCCCAAGCCTGGCCGACCAAGGCCTAGGAATCCTTTTCAGGATTCTCTCCCCCCTCACACGTGCGGCCAGCCTCAAGCGCACGTGCGCCCGCACCTGGCCCGCTGTCCACACGCCGGGATCATCTCAGGTTCAGGTTTTTTTCTATTTTCCTCTTTTTTTATACCTAATTGCATAACCCTATACCTAGATTACATTATCCCTCACTGATTTGCCCTTTTACTCACCCTAGGGTTCCTTGAATTGAGATTAGGGAATCCCTTGGATTGGGGACTGATTTTTATGCATGAGTGGTTGATTTTATTTCCCTTTGACATCGTTTGGCTTATAATTTTTTATTGGCCCAGCCCTAGCCTGTGTCGGCTTGGACCCGCATAGATTCCCCTTCTTAATTGAATGTTTGGATTTTCATGTGGGATGTGGAAATTGTGTGATTGTTTCTAAATTGGTAGGATCTAAGCCTGAAATCTTGCATGTCATATTTAATTTTCCATGTCCTGCATCACTTTGCTTCCACTAATCGATGGAGGCAACTAGATTTCAAGACACTATATACACTACGGATTTTCTTCATAAAAGAAAACCATGCATTTTGCTGAACTAAAAGCCTTTCAGATCTTCATAAGAACCAAATTTAACATTTTAACAAACATCATTGAGATTTTTGCTAACTATTGTTCGACTTTTCATGGTTTAAAAGGCCTCAAACATAGGCACAAAGTTACCCACTAAAATCGCTCCAAATTTTTTTAAATGGTTTGACCTGAATTTTCATCCTAAACAATGCATCAAATAACAATATTCACTGCTAATAGCCTAACAACTTTACTTGTTAGCTTCTGACTGAATGACCTTCTCTCAAGTGCTTCATGCAAAATTTTGAATGCATCATAGGTAATTCAAGTCAGTTTACAAATATAAAAGAAAAGCTTTGAAAGAAGGGAAAAACTAGTAGGGTTGGACATCCAACCCCTACAGTATTTATAAGACATTCAAAGCGAAAAACTAGTAGGGTCGGACATCCAACCCCTACTGTATTTATAACATAGAATACCCCCCAACTAAAACGGAAAAATAGGAAACAGGAAAAAACATAAACAGAAAAACCTCCCTCTTCTCTCTCTCAAGTAGAGGCATAAATATCAATTATGCCTAACTTGCATTGAATTCGTCTTCCCACTTCAACTAAGAGGGCCTTAGTAAAGATATCAATGAGTTGATCTATAGACCTGACAAAGGGAGTATAAATAATTCCAGCAGTAACCTTCTCATGAATAAAATGACTGTCAAACAACCACTTGCTCTAAAAGTTCAAGCCGTTAGAGGATGGCATATCAATGTATATCAAGGGACTTTAACACTCCCCCCACGTGCGGGGTGGAAATCCACACGGGAACATATTGGGCAAGGGTGGAGGGACACACACTCACACCATAAACAATGCCCCCTATGGGAGAATATATTACGGAGGCATATTTGTTGCCCCCAGGATTCGAACACTTGACCTTCCTCTCTGATACCATGTCAAACAACCACTTGCTCTAAAAGCTCGAGCCATTAGAGGATGGCATATCAATGTATATCAAGGGACTTTAACAATGACAATTAGCTTCAGTATGTTTGGTGCGTTCATGAAAAATGGGATTAGAAGTGATATGAATTACAGCCTGATTGTCACAATACATGGACACTGTAGTCACCAGAAATCCTAACTCAACAAAAAAGCTTTTCAATCACAAGATTTCACATGAAGTATTCACTGCAGCTCGATATTCAGCATCAACACTAGCTTTTATAATAACAGTTTGCTTCTTAGTATTCCATGTAACAAGATTACCTGTAAAAAAAAAAAAAAAAAGTACAATACCCTATCGTACGGGAGATCATGCCCAGTCTACATCTAAATAACCTTCAATATTCATATGATTATTATAACTAAATAGAATGCCATGTCCTGGAGAAGACTTGATGTAGCAAAGTATGCAACGAACAACTTCTAAATAACAAATGCGAGGTGCATGTATAAACTAGCTTACTAGACTGATTACATGAGATAGGGAAAAACGAGTAATAGTTAAATATATCAACCGACCAACCAAGAGTTGATACATGCGAGGATCATCAAGAAGCTCCCCATAATCAGCCCAAAGTTTCTTATTAAGCTTTAATGGAGAATCAAGGGGTTTAGCACGAAGATTACCAATTGAAGTCAAAAGATCAAGAGCATATTTTATGTGAGACAAAAAAATAGCCTTCTTTGAAGGAGAGACTTCAATGCCAATAAAATATTTGAGTAGCCCCAAATCCTTTATGTCAAAAACCTTGCTCAAATAGAGCCTCAACTCAAAAATCCCATTACTAACATCACCTGTAACCAGTGTTTTAAATCTCAACGATATCGGCCGATATATCCCACGATATATCTTGTATCCCACCAGTGCGATACGAAACGCACAAGTAGTGCGATATATCCCACATGTTCGATCTAGTGAGCATTTTCGAATTTCAGTCCTTTCATTTTCTATAAATCATGTTAAATTAGTGTCAAATTATTACAAATCCATGATTTTTTCATGTTTTGTATGAAAAATCATGAATTGGAAGCTTCGATTTCAAGATTTGGAGGAGATGGGCCGAGTTGTGGAAAATTGAAAAAAAAAAAAAATCAAATTTTCCTAATTTCTTGCAAATTGTTTGTAATCTTTATGTCCAAACATCAAACCAAACATGTATGTAACCTAATCTAGTGATTCTTCTTTTGCTTTTGAGTGTACTGCTTGTGTTTCCACACGTCTTCTTGCATTTATAAATTATATGAATAGACATTGAATATACTTGCATCAATTCAGTTAGACAACGCATAAATTAGGACCCCAATAAAAAGAAAACCTATTATGTATACTTGTTTTTTGTAATGTTTTAATTTATAAATGTGTATTGATGTCTTTTTAACAATCACCGAAGTTTCATTGAAAAATTCGACCAATTTCCCAATGTTTCCCCATGTCCACGATACAACCGATATATCCCATGTGATAACTGATACATATTTGTATCCCAAGAATGTGATACGTAACGCGATACCGATATTTCGAACACTGCCTGTAACAATAATACCATCCACATACACACTAACAATGGCAATGCCTCGCACACAAAGCCTAACAAAGACAGAGTGGTTAGACTGAGTACTTGTAAATCCAATACCAATCAAGGCCCCACTAAAATTATCAAACCAAGCTCGAGGAGACTACTTCAAACTATATATTTCCTTTTTAAGACAATACCTTATTTTCATTATTGTATTATAGCATATATGAGTTGTTTTGGGTCTTTAGTTCTATTAGTGTTATGTAATTTCTTAGGTTTTTCTCTGTTTCCTATTTTGCCCTTTTATTTAGGGATATTCTATATAATTTGGCATATTTTGTCTTATAAATACAATAAGGGCTACATGTCCAACCCTACGGGTCTTGCCATACTTTCAAAGCTTTTCTTCTTTACATAGTATCAGAGCAAGCATAAACACTATTTATGGAAGGCAGAGTAGGTAAACTAAGAATTTCAGCCCACAGAAGTTCAAAACCATAACTAGCTGCTAGCAACTAAAAAATCCTCTTTTTCTCAGTGGATTAAAAGAAGGCCTTCACTAACTTCTAGTTTCAAAGAATTCAAAAGTCATGACATGATGAGCAAGTGTGATTTCCAATCTCCATAAGAAGGATCTGACAACGAAAATTCTGGTATACTGCCCACCTATATAACTTAACTTCTGTTTTCCTCCAATAAACATCCGCAACTCATGATTTTCAAAATGAGAAATAAATCTCTACATCTTAGAGCTTATTGAATCAACTATCTTAGACCTAAACAAAGAGCCCATATGAAATCCACACAATATGGATCAAAAATAATAGTCAAATCCCATTTTACAAAAAAACAAGAAGAGCGAGATGGAAGATCTTACGGCTTGATTAACAAACCTAAGACATAAGGGTTATTGTATGCAAAATTCATTAAATATGGACATGAAAGACTCCATCGTTTGCAAATGCCCGATGGAATTTGCATGGGACCAAATGCAATTTCATACCATCTAATTTGACGTTCCAAACAGGCTGTAAATGTCACACCCCAATTTCAGTACTCGAGCCTTGTCACTGAGTCATGAGTGTGACTCGAGCATGAATTATAAACATTCACCACAACGAATATTCATAACCAAATATCAATGGAAAAGGCATCATCATTCATCAATTAAAATCATACAGTTACAATGTCAAATTATTGAATTATCATTTGATAAACAATCAATAACTAAGAAGTATTCATCTAGATCTCTTTCCACTCATAGGCAACCAAATATTCTTCTTCTTTTTCTTTCTCCTCCAGGGGAATGTTCTCGAAATCACATGGCCAATCCCAGACGCATCTGAAACACTCCTCGTATTAGAATATTCCAAACAAGGTGCTCTATGAAGCTCAGCAAGTAATTATCTATGCATGTTTTACAACATATGCAAAATCTTCAAAATGCATAGTTCTAAAGTAAACAGTAAATGCATGGATGTGTTGAATGTATGCAATATTCCAACTTTTCTCAGTACGATTAATCCTTTAAGCAAGCGGGCCTTAGTCTCTCTCGCCTCAGCCTACCAACACCCGCCCGACCTACATAGGATAATCTCTAACATGAGCGGTAGTCTATGTACCGAACGTAAATGCCACATGGTAGTGATCTACCCACCATCAGCGCGCAATCACTCGTCCCAGATCCGTGGGCAACCTTTTCTAAGTTAATCGGGCTCCTTCCCCGCTCAACCTACAATCCGATGCGGAGGCCCTAATGGTACCATCTAGGGGGTTGGGGAATCGCATCCCCAATGTCCTTTTCCTGCCTCTCTAATTTACGGGATCCTCAAGTCCCCGAGTTCTCTGGTGTTCACAATAATGCCATGAAGAATGCTTCATATCATCAACCACATTTCTAAATGATACAACTTACCAAATGCATATATCTAAAATAGCATTGTAAGATTCACAGGCTTCCAGCTGAAATACCATGAATGAATCATGACATGCGTGCTATATTTAAAATGCAGTTGTGTGAGACAACTTACCAAAGAATGATACGTCGGCATGAATGTAATACGTTTTCTTCACATTTATCTGTTTCTTCCTTAAATTCTCTTTTATTGCCTTCTTAGTGCACACTTTTCTTAATCGTTGCTAAATCCAAGAATTTACTACAATTGGACTTTCCTAAATGGGAATTTGAAAACTTTCTTTATTTAGAAAACTTGCAAAAATGGCACTTTTTTGTAAAACTAGTCAAAAATAAGGTTTCTACATGGTATTACTATATGCTTGCCAAATTTAATGCTAGATCCGCAAACATGTACCATGAATCATCTTTTATAGCGCGATCTAAGTTACGATCACTTCTTACCGTAAATCAAGATCATACCTTTAAGTAGCTCCACAAGTCAAGGAAAAATGTCTAGATTCATTAGATGTTAAGATCCATCCATCCATTTTCTTTAGATTTCATTAATTTAATATGATGGTTCCGATCGGTCCTTAAGATTCACCCAATTTAAACTAGATCGAACCATACAAGGATCGATTAGTACCATCAAATTAAAATAATGAAATCTAAAGAAAATGGACAGTTGGATCGGATGCATCTTAACATCCAACGAATCTAGACCATTTTTTCCTTGACTTGTGGATCTACTTAAAGGTAGGACCACAATCTATGGCCAGAAATTATCATAACTTAGATCGCGCTGTAAAAGATGATTCACGGCCCAAATTTGGGGATCTAGCGCCAAATTTCGCAAGCATATAATCATACCCTGTAGAAACCCTATTTTTTGCTAGTTTTACAAAAAAGTATCCTTTTTAGCAAGTTTTCCAAATCAGAAATTTTTTCCTATTCCCGTTTAGGAAAGTCCTACTTTCAGTAAACTCTTGGATTTAGCAACGGTTAAGAAAAGTGAGTACACAAAGAAGGCAAGACAAGAAAAACTACATTCATGCCAATGTATCATTCATGGAAAAGTAGCCTCATGCATGGCTGCATTTTTAAACATAGTACACATGTCATGAATCATTCATGGTATTTCCTGTTGCAAGTTATTATTTGGAAACCTATGAATCTTGCAATGATATTTTAGATATATGCATTTGGCAAGTTGTATCATTTAGAAACGTGCTCGATGATAAGAACCATTTATCAGGGCATTATTGTGAACACCAAACAACTCGGGGACTTGAGGATCCCGTAAATTAGAGAGGCGGGAAGAGGACCTCGGGGTGTGATTCCCCAACCCCCTAGATGGTACTATTAGGGCCTCCGCATCGGATTGTAGGTTGAGCGGAGAAGGAGCCCGACCAGCTCAGAAAAGGTTACCCATGGATCTAAGTTGGGTGATTGCGCACTAATGGTGGGTACATCACTATCGTGTGGCATTTACGTTCGATACGTAGACTACCACTCGTGTTAGAGATCAGCCTATGCAGGTCAGGTGGGTGTTGGTAGGCCGAGGCAAGAGAGACTAGGCCCTGGTTGTTTAAAGGATTAATCGTATAGAGAAAAATTGAAATATTTTATGCATTCGATACATTCACGCATTTGCTATTAACTTGAGAACTATGCATTTTGAAGATATTGCATATGTAATAAAACATGCATGGATGATTACATGATGGGCTTCATAGCTCACCCTATTTGGGACTTAACAATTCAAGATGAGGGGAGTATCAGACGCCTCTGGGATTGGCCATGCGATTTCAAGAACATTCCCCCAGAGGAAAAAGAAAAATAATATTTGATTGCCTATGAGTGGAAAAAGCTCCAGAAGAATACTTCTTATCCATTAATTGTTTACAAAACAATAATTCAATAATTTGGGATTGTACCTAGATGATTTTAATTGATGACGCATTTTCCATTGATATTTGGTTATGAATATTCGTTGTGGTGAATGTTTATAATTCACGCTCGAGTCACACCCACGAATCGGTGACAGGGCCGATTACGCTCAAGTACAGAAACCAAGGAGTGACCGGTTGGTATCAGAGCCTAGGTTTCAAATAATACTAGACCTATGGCTAAACACCAACACTTAGGAAAACTAGAAATTAGGACTTGAACTCCCCACCAAAGACAGCAAATATCAAACTTATCGTATGAACCCTAAACGTCCTTTTCATCTAATTTTATATCCATGGCAGAAAAGAGAGCTAGAAGGACTACGTAGAGGGCCCTGGCTTAAGAAGCAGGAGAACCCCTCGATGGGCGACGTTCTACTAGCCCTAGGGACTATGACTAACTTCATAAACCAACAGATGCACCACGACCAAGAGATTTGCCATGAGGTGGAAGATGAGGCACCAAGGGAGCCGAAGCGGGCTGGTGGACTAGTGAAAGAGTTCAAAAGATTACATCCACCAGTATCTAAAGGACGAGCGGACCCAATGAGGACAAAAATGGACAAAATATGTGATGTCATGCAGTGTGACGAGGAGCAGAAGGTCACACTTGCAGTTTTTACGCTTCAAGGAGAGGCATATTATTGGTGGAAATGATAGCAAGAACCAACGTTGTTGGAACCGCGTGAACCTGGGAGCATTTCTACGAGGAGTTCAATGAGAAGTACTTCCTAGGCGACATTTAGGAGGAGAAGGAAATGGAATTCATGCAGCTAAAGCAAGGGGATATGATAATAGGTGAATACGAGGCAAAATTTATGGAATAATCTTGCTTCATAACTTACCAAGTAAAAGATGAGAAATGCAAAGTACGGAAGTTCGAGAGAGGCCTAAGGGCTGGTATACAAAAGCGGATTGTCGTAATAAGGCTAGACTCTTATGCGGAAGTGGTAAAGAGAGCCCAATTGATAGAGAAGGACAACCTAAGGTTCTAAAAGGCAAAGAGCAGAGGAAAGAAGTTAGGGGGAAGGGCAAGGGCACCCCTAGTTCATCACAGAGAGGAATAGCCCTAGGAACCCACCGCCAAACAAACCAACGCCGCAACGCTTCAATGGAACTTACAACAATTGTGGAGGCGAAGGACACAAGTATCAGGACTACACTCGTCCTAAGCCCCAACACCAAAACCAGTATCTGCAAAGACAGCATCAACAGTAGAGAGAATTAGGAAGTTATCAACCTCACAAAGGAGCCGGTGAACAACAACAATGTCAAGGAGGCAATCAGAACCAATACCGACCGGGCGGACCTCAAGCACAACAGAATCGGCAACCAGGCTAGCAACAACAACCAAGGGGGTAGGCTTCACAGCTGCCAACCCAATGCAGAGTTTATGCCATAGCCCCAAATGACGAGAACTCTACAAGAGCAACTGTTGAAGGTAACCTAATTGTGTACTCTTGGCCTATTAGAGTATCGTTTGATACTGGATCTACTCATTCATTCATCTCTAAGCATTGCATGAGGATACTAGGTTTGACCCCTGAGAACTTAAAGAAGGAACTAGTGATTACAACCCCAATAGGAAAGTCCTCGAAGATGAACCAAATATGTAGGTCACGTCCCATAAAGATTGTTAAATCAGAAATGCCTGCCAATCTAATCACCATGGAGATGCAAGATTTTGATGTGATATTAGGGATGGATAGGTTGGCATCTTATCGTGCTAAGATAGATTGTTTTGAGGAGTTAGTCACCTTCTACATACTCTGACAAGCCTCGTTCCAATACTTAAGGATGCAGGAGGGACCATTGGAAGGTCTCCTGATATCGATGGTAGAAGAAGAGAGTGAGCAGCCAAAATCAGATATCAATTAGATTACAGTGGTCTGTGAGTTTTGGGACGTATTCTAGGACATTCGGGATTACCTCTACAATGGATGGTTGATTTCAGGATTGAACTGGTACCCAGGACTGCATCTATATCAATGGCTCCATATCGTATGGCACCAGCGGAGCTAAGGAAGCTGAAAGAGCATATTGAGAAGCTGTTGGAGCAAGGACTTATTCGACTAAGCACTTCTCCTAAGGGAGCACGAATATTATTCATGAAGAAGAAAGATGGGTCTATGACATTGTGTATAGACCACCGCCAACTTAACAAGATTACTATCAAGAACAAATATGCGGTGCCCAGGATAGATGGCATGTTCGACCAATTGAAGGAAGCCCAATATTTCTCAATGATAGATTTGCGATCGGGGTACTATTAGATAAGGATTAAAGAGAATGACATTCCAAAGATAGTGTTCCGCACATGATATGGGCATTATGAGTTTCTGGTAATGTCGTTTGGGCTAACCAATGCCCCGACGGTACTAATGGATTAGATGAGCCAAGTGTTTAAACCCTATCTTGACCAATTTGTAGTCGTATTTATTAACGACATCTATATTCGAAGATTTGGAAGGAGCATGAGTAGCATTTAAGGACTGCGCTTCAAACCCTGAGAGAGCAGTTGTACACAAAGGCTAAGAAGTGCAAATTTTGGCAAGAAGAGATAAAATTCTTTGGCCACGTGATTTCGAAGGAGGGAGTATCTGTTGATCCATCTAAAGTGGAAGCGGTGTTGAATTGGGAACGACCCTAGAACGTTTCGAAGATTCATAGTTTTCTGGGTTTGGTTGGATACTACGGGAAGTTTATCAAGGGATTCTCCCATGTCGCCGCGTCTTTGACCCATTTAGGGCATGTTTGGCATTACAGTTTACATCATAATGCACAGTAATATTTTCACTTTTCAACTTAGCGGTGTTGGGAAAATGGGAGACAATAGTGTGGTAATCTCGAGCCCCGTGCAGGGATTTCCTCAGTAATGAAAATACAACACGCTGGGTCTACTCCTCATTACACCTGGATTTGAAAATTTATGTTACAAAGGCTGGTTGGTCAAGCAAACTACATCAAAACCATGCTCCCTATTTCATATTTATATTAACATTCCAAACTTCTCTCACAGGTAACGCAGGGGCATTTTCACACCGGGCTCGAGTGGGGTAGCCCTTGGGATGCGGGGACACACTCGGGGTGGGTGACCCATGTGATTTGGGGCCCACGGGGGAGGTCTCGTGCTCGAGACTCCTCACCGGAGGTGATTAATGTGCATTTCACACCGGGCTCGAGTGGGGTAGCCCGTGGGATGCAGGGACACACTCGGGGTGGGCGGCCCATGTGATTTGGGGCCCACGGGCGGGGTTCGGTCGAGGTCTTAACCCATGAGATGTGGGGCCTAGGCTATGTGATAAAGGGATTAATTCACCATACTCTAACAGTTCGAGCTTTTAGAGCAAGTGGTTAATTGTCCCGCATCAAATTGGTATCAG
Source organism: Magnolia officinalis (assembly GCA_021015155.1). NCBI lineage: Eukaryota > Viridiplantae > Streptophyta > Magnoliopsida > Magnoliales > Magnoliaceae > Magnolia > Magnolia officinalis. The sequence continues at coordinate 32,711,832 of JAJHSJ010000018.1, read as the reverse complement.
AGCGGGAGGTCTCGTGTTCAAAACTCCTCACAAGGTGATTAATGCAGGGGCATTTTCACACCGGGCTCAAGTGGGGTAGCCCGTGGGATGCGGGGACACACTCGGGGTGGGTGACCCATGTGATTTGGGGCCCACGAGGGAGGTCTCGTGCTCAAGACTCCTCACCGGAGGTGATTAATGAGCATTTCACACTAGGCTCAAGTGGGGTATCCCGTGAGATGCGGGGACACACTCGGGGTGGGCGGCCCATGTGATTTGGGCCCACGAGCCCATGAGGGGGGTTTGGCCAGGGTCCTAACACATGGAATGTGGGGCCTGGGCTATGTGATAAAGGAATTAATTCGCCATACTCTAACAGTTAGAGCTTTTAGAGCAAGTAGTTAATTGTCCTGCATATATAGTTTACAGAGGATCCATCCAGAGGTCGAGCTTAGCCAGAGGAATTGGAGGGACGTCGTTACCTGCGAAGATCATCATAAGCACCCCATCATCATTGGAGGAGACGTCGTTACCTGCAAAGATCATCATAAGCACCCCATCATCTTCAGAGTAATGATTTGTCCATCCTCGGGTATGAATCTTTGAAGAACGACTGTCGTATGAACGCTATTGGCCCGTTGTATGTCTCTGCCATGCCCATTCTATAAATGGGATGGTGTCAGATTTACACCGATGACCCTCTTTTCTTACTTGTATCCTGATTTCGAAAGCAGATTCTATCTTCCCACATCTACACATTTTTGGTTTTTTAACTTACTACACACACATGCATGTGTCATCTTCATCGACCCCATTTGCCCACCATCTCCCTCGTTTGAGTAGTGTGTGCATTTTCACTTCCAATGTGGAAGGAATTAAACGACTTCACCATATACATTCCCATACATGTATCATCTTCAGCAACGACGGATGGCCACCATCTCCCTCGTTAGATCATATAGGTCGGTGTTAAAGGACCATGTTTTTTTGTGGTGTGGTCTGCCGAAAAATTTAATATGATTCATTTTTTTCTCAGACGCCATAAGATTTGTTGGTTTAGCAAATGGACGAACTGGATATCAAATCCATACATAGAGGTAAGCCCACCTCCAACGGCACCCACTCACATTGTTGCTTTCAAGGTTGCAACTAAGTAGTGCTCTCTTTTCTCTATCGGGACCACCATATGCTTTTGTGATTGAATTCCATTCTCAATTTTCATTTGTCCAAACGTTGTCACTGTATTGTGGGTGATGGATTACCACCTCCCTCCCATCCAAACAGCTTCCACTGCAATCCCTCACCACTACCTATTTCCATGCAATACCTCCTGGCACTGCATTAATTGACTCAATACAATACATTACAGTGCAAACTGCATACCATGCATCTAAATACGCCCTTAACAAAGAAGGATGTGAAGTTCGTGTGGAATGAGTGCGAGAAGGCATTCTTCGAGCTGAAGACACAGCTAAAAATTGCACATGTCCTAACCATACCATCTAGTGGTGAAGGTTTTGTAGTCTATAGCGATGACCTCCCACAAGGGTTTGGGTTGTGTTCTCATGCAGCAGGACAAGATGATAGCTTACGCATCAAGGCAACTTAAAGTGCATAAGCAGAATTATCCGACTCACGATCTCAAGTAGGCAGCCATTGTCTTTGCGCTCAAGGTCTAGAGACACTAGTTATATGGAGAAAAGTTTGAGCTCTTCTCAGACCACAAGAGTTTGAAGCACCTGTTCTCACAAAAGGAGCTGAACATGCGGCAAAGGTGGATGGAGTTCTTGAAAGATTATGAGTTCATGTTGCAGTATCATCCAGGAAAGACCAATGTAGTAGTTGATGCGTTGAGTCGTAAGACGCAAGGATTGATTGCCCAGTTAAAGATTCATGAGTGGAAAAAGTTCCAGATGAATGCTTCTTAGTTATTGTTTGTTTACAAAACAATAATTCAATAATTTGGGATTGTAACTGGATGATTTTAATTGATGATTGACAATATGCCTTTTCCATTGATATTTGGTTATGAATATTTGTTGTGGTGAATGTTTATAATTCATGCTCGAGTCACACCCATGACTCGGTGATTGGGCCGAGTGCAGTCGAGCACTGAAAGCGGGGTGTGACACAAAGTATATGGAGTGCAATTTTAGTAACAACAGGAGTGGAAACGAGGAATTAATTAAGATTGTTGACCAAGAAATTTCCCAAAATTACCGCCTTCAATATCTTGTGCCAATAATTCATGACAGTGGAGACATCGAGAAGGATGTTGCCCATAGAATTCAAATAGGGTAAAAGAAATGGAATGTGCCTATGGAGTTTTACGTGATTGTCGTGTACCACTCAAGCTAAAAGGAAAATTTTATAAGGAATCAATAAGACAAGACATGCTTTATAAGACAGAATGTTGGGCAGTTAAGGAACAACATGTTCATAAGATGAATCTAGCAGAAATGAGGATGTTGAGATGGATGAGTAGCAGGAAAAGGAAAGAATTAGAAATGAAAGCATTCAAGGGAGGGAAATTAGACGTAGATGGTTTGGTCATGTAAAATGGAGAACAAGAACTATGCCAGTTAGGAGTGAGTTGGTACTTCTAAAAGGGCAAGGGTAAGGACCAAAAGGACGAGGGTGGAGGTAGTACGAAAAGACTTGATGACTCATTGTCTAACTGAAGTTATGGGCCTTGATAGAGTAGAATGGTAGAACAAGATTCATGCAGGCAACCTACGGCTTAAATGATGATGATGATGATCGACACTCGATTCCTAGAAGTACTTGTTCCCAATTACTGTTTGAAATGAGTGTCCCATCCAAATGATTAAGTAGCTTATGAGGGTATATAATATTTGTAACTGTTCCTGAGGCCCTGAATAGCACCATTAACAACTAGTAGAAAGCAACTACATCAAGACGATGAGAATCTAGATTTATTTCTGAAAAGAGAGGTCATGAATTGGGATTGGAAGAAAACTCTGCAAGTTAGAATCTGGTTTCAAAGTACAAATGAGAGTACAGAACAAAAGATTGAAAAAATGGGGATGTTTATCTCGAGGACATCATGATCCATTCTTTATGCAACAATGCACGTTTCTGATAAATGATTGGCTAAAATAATAGCTTCAAATTTCCTATGGATAAAACAGAACCATCCTCAGAAACTCAGCGAATATGGTCACTTATCGCATGATTGGACAAAAATAAACTCTTTTGTACATGCAACTGAATGTATTAGAGTATCAAAGTTTAAATCAACACACCTTGACTGGTATGATTCATTCAAGCTAGTTATTAGAAATTCACTCATCGAAATTAGGACAGGACCCAATACGGGGCCTGCTACATAAATAGCATCACCAAGCGCCTTCTCCGGATCAGGAAACTTATACGTCCTTGGTGTCAATTTCTGAATCCAACCCCCTTTAATATAAGATGCAACCTGCATAGTTAATAACATTTTGACATCTGTATTCAGTCTTGAGAAGACAAAATTGATACCAAGCAACGAAACAAACTATGATATATAACACCAAAAAATTGCTAGGCCCACATGTGCCACTCAAGATGCTTTTACATTAAGACACGTGCGAAACTTGCAGGTTTGTGGAACATCCAACTGGTGGATCGGGTGGAACCTACCACATAGATGATCTGGCCCAAAAATCAGGTGTCCATTCAACGGATAGGCCACACGTCAACCTTCAGGATGGAATGCTTGCAATTTCTTTTCAACAGTCCATTGATTTCACTCATGTGTGGCCTGACAGATGAGTTGATCAGCCTATTATTGGCCAAGGTCATCTACACCTTGGTCCAATCTGATGTATGGCTTGGATGTTCTAAACACACCATGTGGCATTTATGACATGTATGCAGGTTAATGAAAGAAGTGTGTGGCCCTAGCAAAACTCTATAACATTAAGCTGTCAAAGAAGAAAAGAAAGGTGTCTTCAAAACAAAAGGAACCTTTTCTGAGATGGGAAAAGATAGATTGAATGGAATTGGTCCACCACCACCGCCCCCTCGTAGCAAAGGATTAAAGTGTGATGTTGTAAGGGTCACTGATAGCTGATCAGGATGTGGCTTAAGCTTGAGAAAAAGAAGTCCAAAAAACAGGAAGACAGCAGGGATAAGAAGCTGGAAAACAACTGTCCTTCGGTCTCGACGAGCAGAGATAGCCCTCTTTTTTAGTAGAGCACTGGAATGTTGCAAAAATGTAGACCTTGTAATGATTCCACAACCACAGCATTGAACGTTTAAGAAGGTTATGACACTGAAAAATGTAGTAAAAATTATCCTACAAACTCTTGCCACAGTAGAAAATATCATTCCTGAAAGCTTCTTATAATTCCAAAAAAGTAGTTTGAAATGAGGGGCCTTCTTTTGAGGATAATGATGGGCGGCTTCAGAAACCACAGTATCAGGTCCAGAGTGAGCTTTATTATGGTCAATGTTTTCAATCTCACTGAAATCACATCCTGCAACTCTCAGAAACACCTCCTCCAATGTTGTGACAGAGATACCATAACTCTCAATGCCAAAAGAGCATTCATCCTCATTGCTGCTGCTTCCCCCATACGTGCCAGGTCTTTTGATGCAGCTCTCAATTTCCCGGAACATGCCCTCGAACGCAGATGATGATGCTAGAGGAAGTCTAAAAGAAACCTCTGTACCAACCTGAAAAGGCAGAAGAAAGGGCCCAGCTGATTTTCAGATTAAATAAGAAAACAAATATTAACAATATTCATATATAGATGAATATATCCAGGAGGATGAGTAATATATGAGAAAAGGAAAGAAATATACAGCAAGACTCACAAATAATCTATAAACATGTATGACCGAGGAAACAAAACATCCAGGTATCTAGACAAAGTATGATACATAATTTCATGATCAAAAGATCCAACAAATAAATCAGTTACCCTCTATGAATCAAATAAGAAGCCCATTTTCAGAAAACCCTTTGCAATAGCAATAAACTTAATGGACAGAGTAAGGGCGGCAGCAAAAAGAATGGATTTCAAAACTCGGTTTTACTTGATAAGGATATAAAACATTGATAATATTAGGAACGAAGAATACATCACTTAACCGTGTCGCAGATGGAACATGTCGATGAACAATGTCGGCAGCTATAGAGGCACTAGATGCAGCCTGATGAGAGAGCAAAGGAAAAATGAGAGGCTGGAAATCAGGAAGATGAAGCCCACAAATCCTAAATGAAATAGAGCATACCTTCACCAAAGTTAGGGTATAACCAACACCGTACCGATGCTTCAAGAAAAGAGAACTGCAATAACATGAAATACTTTTAAGCGAGGAGTGAATATTCCACAATGTACAGATCACTCACCAAGCAAAAATATCACATCTTTTACTACAAAAAACATTTGTGGTTAGCAATAAGAAAAAAATAAACAACAAACAATAAACCAGCAAAGCAGGACCAGTTTTCAAGCATCGAGACTATGTTTAGCAACAATCAGCAAAAAGCTACCATATAATCAAATAGTCCCATTACATGAATCATGAATACCAAATTATAGACTTCTAGCACAAAACTGTAATAGATAGAATAGGAAAAAGGATGTTGAGGAAACATAAACAGAATGGATATTGGAAAATGATAAGGCCCCATTTGATATTAGAATTCATAGTTCCTGGAAACAATGACTTCCTGGAAATATATTGGTTGAAATCCTGGAAGTTCCAGTTCCGGAAATCATAGTTTTTCTGTTTGGTTGACCTAGTACTTCTTTTAGAGTGGCAACGAAAAAGTTTTTGAAAGCCAAAAAAGGAAATACTGAAAGAGAAAAGGGAAGAGGGAAGAGGGGTGATGAGGAATCAATCTGCTTCACCCTTAAGGAAAAAAATATATTGGTCGCCCATATGCCCAAAATATATTCCTATGTATACCCTTAAATTGTAGATGCACCAATGCCCAAAGGATCTTCCCTTTAGCCATCTGAAAGACTGCTTCAACACTCCAATTTGGTGTTGAAGATTCTATTGTTCTGCTCTCTAGAGGGACCACCAACTGGATAGCAAAGAACCATAAGATTTTCTTTCTTTTAGCTTGAAACCCCATCAGTGAAACAGCCCCAATTGCATCACGCATTACCATTGCATTTCCAAAAGGCTTAAAAAGCACCTCAGCAGATCCGAGGCATACTCGCAATAAATAAATAGGTGTTTCACTGATTCCACATCCCCGAGGGAGAGAACGAATTTTGTAATAATCATGTTCCTTCCCCGAAGATGATTGATTGTCAGTGTTTTGTCATTAGCGACTAAACCAAAAATGCAATCACTCTCCGTGGGCCAAGGAAGTGCCATAAATAACCCTAGCAAGCATTATGAGTATTCACCCCACAAAATGTATGGGCTCGTTTGGCATCTCTACTCTAATCTAATAAGAGCTTTTCAAATAAGAGCTACTCTAATAGTTAATTTTTTATTTAGCTCTTGTTTCAATAAGCTCGTTTGGTAAATCACATTTTCAAAACCATAAAAAACTTTTATTTGAAATAAGCACGTTTGGTAAAACGTTCAGGAGCGAGATTTTTTTAGGGATAATTGATGTCATTTTTAAAGATTTCAACAACTCCATTATAAGAGTAATCTAGACGATTGTTTTGGTGGATCTTACCATAGATTGACCATTCCCCAAATGGCAAGAGAATGGATGGCTACAACCTTCATGTATTAAGACATTTGGGCTGTCCATTATGTTGGACATTGGATGTAGATCCTCCATCATATGAAGCCCACCTTTGATGTGGATCGTCCATCGTATGAGCCAAACCTTTAAAGTGGGTCGTCCATCATGCAAGGCTTGTCTTGGATGTGGGCCCTTCATCATTAGGGGTTGACCTTTGACATGGACCATCCATTATGTGGGGCCCATCATCAATTCTAATCATCCTTTATGTGGGGTCCCTCAATGTCCATTACTCATGACGTGGAATCCACATTTGATGTGTCCATCATGTGGGCCCCGCCTTCTAAGTGGGTTGTCCATCATGTGGGGCCTACTTTTAATATCCACCATCCGTTGTGGGGTGCACCTTCTATGTGGATCATCCATCATGTTAAGCCACTTCGGATATTGGTCGTTCATCATGCAAAACCTTGGATATGGACCGTCCATTAGGTGGGGCCCACTTGATGTGGACTATCCATCACGAGGGGCCACACTTTGATGCGGGCGTTCATCATGTGGGCCCCATTTGATGTCAATTGTCCATCATGTGGGCCCACCTTTGATGTCCATCATCCATCATGTGAGTCCCACCCTTGATGTGAACCGTCCATCAAGTGGGGCCCGCCTTTGATGTGAACCGTACATTATGTGGGCCCACTTGATGTGGACCATTCATCATGTGGGAAACTCCTACAATATGGGCCGTTCATCATATGGGTCGTTCAACATGCAAGCCCACCTTTGATGTTCACCATCCATCATGTGGGGCTCACTTGATGTGGATAGTCCATCATGCGGGGCTACATTTTGAAGTGGGCCATCCATCATGTAGTCCCACCTTCGATGTCCACCATCCATTGTGGGTCCCACCTTTGATGCGGGTTGTCCATCATGTGGGGCCACACTTTGACGTGCGGTATCCATCATGTAGCGCCCACCTTTGATGTGATCGTGGATATGCGGGCCCACTTTGACATGGACCATTCATCATGTGGAGCCCCACCTTCAACATGGGTTGTTCATCATGTGGGCCCACCTTAAATTATAAAGAGAAGAGAAGAGCGCAAGATAGAAATTATTTAAAAAGTTTTTTAAGAACAAACTATTCCAAAAATTAACAAAAAATGTCTACCCGCTTAAGCCAAATAAGCTCTTTAAAAATAAAAATAAAAATAAAAAGTGACCTCCCCATCACTTATTATTTAAGAGCTTTTTTGTTAGTTTCTAAAAAAATAAGCTCTAAAGTTAGAGCTTTACCAAACAATCTATTTCCAAAATCAGTACTTATTCTTTTTCAATAAATAAGCTCTTATTAATAGAGATGCCAAATGGCCCCCAAGTAACAGATGGAAAGATTTCATTATGAAGAGTTCTAATTTTCCCCCCCTTCCATCCCTAGGAAAGATTACTACAGATCATACTCTTATCTTGGAGCTTACCAAAGCCTCCAATATCTTTATCTGTGAAATTTCGTAAGACGTTGTTGACCAGATAGCCGTATCACACAACCTGCTGAAACACCGATATAAACATCTCCCCTTTGGGAGGACTGAGGAGAGACGGTAGAGCCTGTAGAACTCCATATGAATTGGATAGTCAGCAAACCATGTATCTTTCCAAAAACTTATTCAAGAATCAATAGCCATCTCCCACGTCAAACAGGATTTATTTGATAATATCATGGGACCTCCAATCACCACCTTCAAAACACCAGAGGCCCAATAGAGGGAAGAGCACGAGGTGATCCAACCTCCATCCTAGACTACGAATTTGCAAGAGAGTTTATTTCAACAGGTGATTATCTTATGTGCTAACCCACCAGAGCCATTTCCCAACAATTCACGGTTAATCACCTCAGATCATCTATTCCCATTACCCTGATTTCAGGGATTACAAACTCATGTCCAGTGTTCAAAGTATCGGTATCGCTACAAGTTTCATTGGCCAGGGATACAGAAACAATATCGATATCACTAATAACTAGAAATGTAGGGAAACATGGGAAAAACGGTGGAATTTTTCAATGAAACTTCAGGAGATGCTAAAATACACATATTTGCATATTTAGGAATAAAAATTGCAAAAAGAATGCATACATAATAAGTTTCCATTTAATGGGGCCCTAAAAACGTGTCGTCGCAAGAAACCAATCCAACCATCCCATCCATCCATCCCATCCATCTAACCATCCATCGATATTTCAGAATATTGGCAACACGATTTTTCACCAAGAAATCATCAAGAACTAGAAAGCAAACGAAAGATGGTATTCTAGATATCGCCCATGTTCCAATAATGATAATGCCGCAATATGATCGATATTATTGTCGACAATTTACACGATGCATATAACCATACGCCCATAAAAAAATTTGAAATGGAAATTTTTTAAATAAACATATTTTTGGCGATATTATCGTCGATATATAGGCAATACAAGCAAAACTTGGAATTTACACAGTCGAAAATATCGGCGATATCGATACATTGATGATACTTAGCGAGACATCGCTGATGCCTAGAATTTCTGAAAGTAACAGTGTTATCGGTGTTATCATTATCACCAGGCTAGAGATACAGATAATATCGGGGATATTTCGATAATATTTGGGATACTCTAAACAATGCTTCCATCCATGCCATCAAGTGGAATTCTTTATTTTCTGCCACTCATTTCTATAAAAAGAATATTATATTATATATATATATATATATATATATATATATATATATATCTTTGGAGTTTTCCATATGCTAAATGACAATAGCTAAGCACAGAAATAAAGATGTGAAGTATATCAGCACATTGTTTATCGGTTTACCCACACAACAAAATGCCAAGAAAGGTAACGAGAGCTACCGGTCTAGCAACAAGAAGGCAAACACCGAGCATCTCACTTTCGTCTAATTGTTTTTTTTTCCCGAAGACAATTTCAAACCACCGGATTACCTCATAGCGATTAGTTACCTACACCTAGTTTGCATCGCAGAATAACTAGTGTCATCAACAAATTGAAACGGCTAATTGAGAAACCAGTAAATAAGCCTTCCCATGAAGCTTTTACAATCATCCTATTATGAGCTTCTACTATCATGACAAATAAGCAACGGCAGAAAGGATCCTCTTGCCAAATCCCTCTTATCCCCCCTAGTGAATCGTTCGAGGGGTCGATTAAGAATGACCAAATAGTAAGCTGAAGAAACACATGCTGCTATCCAATGCCGCCACTTAAACCCAAAACCCAATCTTCATAAAACATACCACAGAAAGTCCCAATGCACATAATCATAAGCTTTCTCCATACCCAATTTACATACAAAGCCTACCTTACCCCTTTTATGTCCCAGCCTCCCGGGTCCATCCACTCACATGCAACTATGATCTACCTTCCAAAAAGGAACGCCACTTGAAAGTAGAAATTACCCCCTAGTGTACCACGTATTGGAGGAACTAGTGTAAAGCTTACCCAATCCCATACGACGTGCTAGAGCAACCAACAATCTAGGTAACCTTGACTAAGACTGATCAATTACTCGCTACCCAAACGATAGCTCTTCTGGTTAACTGATTTGGAACCAATTTTCATAGTATCAGTAGTTCGGTGATGACCGACCATATGGAAACATGTATTTGTATCACTAATATTTAGAAAAATATTGATATTTGAGTAAAACATTGGAAAAAAAGGTAGAATTTTCAGTGAAACTTTGGGAAAAGTTAAAAGACACGTGTTTATAGATGTAGGAATCAAAAAATTGCAACAAACGACTACATATAATAAGTTTCAATTTTATAGGAGCCTAAACCATGTGCTGCCAGAAAATATCAGTACAAAATAAATACTTAAAATTTGTAGCCAATCGAGAGACCAACCGGCATTCATCAATATAAAATTTCTACATAATTAACAGAGAAAAACATATATTTTCCAATTAAACAGAGTTACTTTTTATATTTTCAAAAGAATCAAAGAATAATTTTTTTTTTCAAAAAAGGGAAAATTATGGCCAATCGGTGATCGGTCTTCAATGATGAACATATCAAATTTGCACACATTCATTCTCATTTTAAGGACTAAAAATGGCGGAAGTTAAGATTTCCACAATTTCTCCCATTTTCCACTTAAATGTTGATTTTTCGCCATGAATCCATGCCAATGCATGAAAATCATGCCTAAACATGAATTTCCATTGCAATCCATTCTAACATTTGAAAAATAAATAACCAAACTTTCTAAGGTTTTTTTTCGTCACCTTTGAGTTATGGCCGATCTCTACTTTGAGTCAAGATTTCTCCCCTCGCTCGAAATATATATATATATATATATATATATATATATATATATATATTATATATATATATATATATTATATAAAAAAAGTAAAACTTAAAAGTTAAACCCTAACCCCTTCACTTCTCCTCTTTCTTTTCGTTGTACCCTACCGTGTGCCAAGTGCGAGCGAGCGGCAATCTAGCAAACCCACCAACACGACGAGCGAGCGGTCCGAGCGGACTAACAACTGCGACCCCACCTCTCTCTCTCTCTCTCTAATTCCTTCAATCCTTCAAGCTAGGTAATAATATTTCTTTCTTTTTTTCCTTTCATGATGCAATCGAGTTAGGTCAGTGATGGGGATAAACTGCGCACGCGCACTCCCCCCCCCCCCCCCCCCCCCCTACGAACGTACTCAAGGAGTAGGAAGGCCCCACTATCAATCTGGATCGACGACGACATCTATGGAGGACCTCTTAGTTAGGAGGCTGTCCTATGGAGTATTGGAGTGGTCCCAATCATCATGTGGATTCCACCATTGGATCTCATGATCGTGGCCCACTACCCTAGTTGATCTAGGATTTTGAGTTTTGGTTATTATCATTATTAGAAACATCATGAACAGTTTTGATTGCGTAGATTAGTTGTTATTTTTGTTACTTCATCTCTAAATATTAGTATGCGCACATGGCGTGGCTTTTGGGGTTTAGGGTTTTCTTATAAATAGGCAACCCCATGTAGGTATTTTTCATTGAAGCTTTATGAATAAAATTCTGTGTTTTTCTTCTCCTCTATCTCTCTGAGTTGAAGAATCTAATTGGGTGCGAAACCCTCCCTTCCTCGAAGGGCTAACTACCGTGGTACAAAGCCACAACCATCCCAAATCGTCCCCACCTCCTACACCCCACATCCATTATCTTCCACAACCCTATCTTCAAATTTATCCTTTTTTGTACCCAAGTTCTCCACTACAACAGATTTCCAGATTCTGGCCCACCAGAGGGGCTGGCGGAGCACCACGCACACACCGGGCAGCGGATCGACACGAAAATTGGTGTGAGAGTGGGCCTCCCCTGGCCGACCAAACCCTAGGAGTCATTTTCCGATTCTGTGGGCCCCGCAGAAGTGCGGACAGGGACTCACGCACGTGCGCCTAGGCCAGGTTGCTGTCCACACGCGAGGATCGTTTCAGGTTCTGGATTTCTTCTATTTCTCTCCTCTCTCGCCTTAAATCCCCAACCCTGACCCCAGATAATCCCAAATTCTGAGTATTTCCAACTTTTGCAAACCCTAGATTTTCCCCTATTTGAAACATGATGAATCTCTTGAATTGGGGAACAATCCTTTGCAAGAGTGGATGAACCTTACACTCCTTTGGGTATTGTTTGGTTTATAATTTTACTTGATCCAGCCTTAAACTTGTGTAGGCTTGGACCCCGTAGATTCCCCTTGCTTGAATGTTTGATCATAAGCGGGACGTGAAATTTTGCGATTGTTTAAAATTGGTATGATCTAAAGCTTGAAATCTTGCATGTCATATTTAATTTCATGTCTTGCATTAGTCAAGGTTGCATCAGGTTGGGTCAGGGTTTAGGTTGGGTTGCGTCGGGTTGGGTCAGCATCGGATTGGGTCAGGGTGTGAGTTGGGTTGCGTCGGGTTCGGTCAGGGTTGCATTGCGTCAGGGGTTGGGTTAGGGTTGGGTTGCTTCTTAATTGATTCTTGATTACTTTAATAGTTAAATTTCAATAGATGGATACTAAACTTGTGTGGACTTGTACAATATATGATTCTTGATTTCAAGTTATTGATTTGTGTTTTATTAAAGTAATTTACTTGGATATGATTCTTGATTACTTGAATAGTTGAATTTGAGATTAGTTGAGAAATTTCAAACTTGTGTATACTTGTATTTGATTACTTCAATTTGATTCGTGCTTAATTCAAGTATTCAACTACAAATCATATAGTAAATATATGATTTATAGTTTATACTTCAATTAAACACAAATCAATTAGTTTTAGAGCGACTTCATTGGACACTTGACACACTTGACAGATGAATTTAATAATCTACCTACCATTTTAAAAATTTATATACAATAAATTGTATTCAAATCAATTATTGGTATGATATCTATATACTATATATATATATATATATATATATATATATATAATATATATCTATATATATATTATATAATTCTTAAATTGTCCCAAATTGGGCATTTAGTAATATATATGTACCTTAATGTGCTTACACAATTTACATAGAGTTCAAGATTCGGTGCATCAACCCAATTTATTCTCCGAATATATGGTTCTCAACTGGCTAACTGCCTCCCATCTGTGAATAACAGACAATGGTGATGACACTCAAACAGTAGAGAATTTTTACATACATTTGGAGAATTATGGGGAGATGCTGCCGGATTTTCGACTTGCATATAAATTGTACGAGTAGAGTACATGATATATTACTAAATAGGATAAAAAGTGAAATTAAAATTTAGGAAATGCCTACTTACTGAATGACATTAGAAAATGCCTACTTTCAAATCACATATTATAATCACACCTTCCAATTTTGCATATCTTACGCGTGTTTTCTTATTTTCATATTTAAAGATGGCTAGTGAGGATGTCCATACTACCCCTGGTGTTGGTGCATCTGTCACATCCCCTTTAGTTGTTGATGTTGAACGAGATGAGAGAAACTTAAATTCAAATACGTCGAATAAACGAAAAAAAAAAAAATCAGCAGTTTAGGACAATTTTGAAGAGGTTGAGGTAAAAGAAGGTTCGAACCATGTTATAAAGGTTAGATGTAAGCATTGCAAGTCAACATTCGCAAAATATTATGGGGGATCAACTTCACATTATCGTAGACATACTATTAATTGTGCTAAGAGCCCAAAAATCCCGCATTCAGGCCAACAATTGCTCTCATTTGCCTCATCTGGAGGAAGCGACTCCGACATGCAAGCTGCTCTCATCACTCATAAATTAGAAAAAGACAAACTAAAAGAGTGGTTTGCAAGAATAGTTATTGTTGAGGAGAAACCATTTAGATTTATAAAGAGTAGAGTTTTTAGCGAATACAGCTGATACTTGAATCCAAAATTTGAGTAGTGTTCGCGGGTCACAGTGAAAAGAGAATGCATGAAGATGTATATGAATGAGAAGACAGAGATGAAAGCTATTTTGTCATCAGTTTCATGTATAAGTCATACTTCAGACTTGTGAACGGCATCCAACCCAAGGGGTACATGTCACTAACTGCGCACTATGAGGATGCAGATTGGAATCTACGTAAGACAATTTTAAACTTTTGTCGCCTTCCTCCCCCCTCATAACGGTCTGGTTATTTCAGACTGCATATACAATTGTCTTCAGGACTGGAGCATCGAAAGTAGGATATCTTCAATCACGCTAGATAATGCATCTACAAATGATGTTGTGATTTTTTTTTTGTGGAGCCAATTCAAGACAACAGGGAATCTTTATTTTGGGGGAAAAAGTTTTCCAAGTGAGATGTTGTGCTCACATTCTGAATCTAATTGTGCAAGAGGGGCTAAAAATAATTAACGACACAATAGAGAACATAAGAGAGAGCATAAAGTATATACGAGAGTCACAATCAAGACTCAGTATCTGGAATGACATACTCCAACATTTAAATGTTGGAACTCAAAAAACATTGAAGTTAGATGTGTGCACTCATTGGAATTCAACATATGAAATGTTGGATGCGGTAGTTGAGTTGAAAATTACATTCACAGAATTTGCAATTCGTGATAAAGCATATGCTTGGTTACCTAGTGAAGATGATTGGAGAAAAGCTAAAGATATTCGTAGTTTTCTTCGAGTTTACTATGACTGCATGAAGTTATTTTCCGGAAATAAATATCCAACGGCAAATCTGTTTCTTCCAAAGCTTTGGAAGATTAATGATGCTCTTCAAAGAAGTGTCACAACAGGTCCAGATTATATTCAGAATATGGTGCTAAGCACGCAAGTGAAATTTGAAAAGTACTGGAGCGAATGTCACCTATTGATGGCTTTAGCTATTGTACTTGATCCTTGCTGCAAAATGGGACTGGTTAGTTACGTTTATAAGAAGATTTATCTGTTTGACAAGGCAACAGTTGAAACAACTAAAGTTCATATGGCGATTGAAGAGTACTCTTCTTATGTGGGTAATTCTACCAGAAGTCAGGACACACAACTTATGCATGAACGTCGCTCCAGTTCATCCGTAGGTGATGACAATTTTCTCGATGAGTATTTCTCAGCCTTAGAACAAGATGAAATGAGTCAACAAACAAATGAGTCAGAATTAGATGTATATCTCAATGAGCCAAATATGAAGGTCTCCAACCAAGACTTTGACATTTTAGATTGGTGGAAGACGAGCTTGTGAAGGAAAATACCCTACACTATCGTTGATGGCTCGAGATATTTTATCAATTCCGATAACAATAGTGGCATCAGAGTCTGCATTTAGCACTGGTAGTAGGGTGGTGAACAAGTATAGAATCTCTCTTACACCTAAAACAATTGAAGCACTCATTTGTACACAATATTAGTTGCGTCCAGTTTGGGGTGGCAGTTCTTTTGATGAAGAGAATGTTGAAGAGGATGAGACCAAGAGTCTAGATGAGACTGGCACTGCACCTTCATATGTTTAAAGTTTAAACATTGTTTTAAATATTTTGCACATCTTGATCTTATTACTTATTCTGTAAGACTTTAATTTATGTTATTTTTGGAGTAGAGTACTTGACATCGACAATGAAAATTTTTAACGTACTATAATTTATTTCTTGAAAATTATATTGGCTTCATAACTTCGCCTAAAAATGTTATTCTTTATCAACAAAAGTCCTTGTGCAGAAATGTTATCTGATGACCCATCCGCCCACATTTAGGATTACAGTACCCAGTGTTCGAGTTATCGGTATCGCTACAAGTTTCGCTGGCCAGAGATAACGATATAATATCGTTATCGCCGATAACTGGAAATGCAAGGAAAAGGGGGAAAATATGGGGGAAATGGTGGAATTTCTCAGTGAAACTTCAGGACATGCCTAAATACACATATTTACATATTCAAGAATGAAAATTTGGCAAAAAGAATGTATTAAATTAGAAGTTTTCATTTAATGGTGGCAAAAAAGTATGTGTTGTCGTAAGAAATCACTCAAATGTGATGTATT
This sequence comes from Magnolia officinalis, assembly GCA_021015155.1. Taxonomy (NCBI): domain Eukaryota; kingdom Viridiplantae; phylum Streptophyta; class Magnoliopsida; order Magnoliales; family Magnoliaceae; genus Magnolia; species Magnolia officinalis. Next base: position 32,695,647 of record JAJHSJ010000018.1, on the reverse strand, counting down.
TTTGAGATCCAACCCATTCGTAAGTTAACATCGAGATAAATGAAGTGAAAATAAAAATATCAGCTTGATCAGAAACTTCAGTGGCCCCTAAAAAGTTTTGAACGCTGGACGTCACTGTCCCCACTGTTTTCTATGGTGGGGTCCACTTGAACTTTAGATCTATCTCATTCTTTTTCTCATGACATAAAAATATATCTCCAAATTAATGGATGGTATGGATACAATACATGCATCATGGTTGGGTCCACATAGCTCGGTGACGTCACATCAGTAGCCATTTGGGTTAGCCACCCCACTGGGATCGATGCCATGTGTTGAAACGAGGTATCTCCACTCAGTCTGCGAGTTGAGGTTGGTTTTGGGTGTCTTTGGCTACAGCTTTTGTCCGTAGCCAATCTAGAAATCGGTTTAGCTACTGAGTTACTCAGTACGCTCTAAGTTGGGACCACTGTGAATTTATGTGGTTTATCCACACCTTCCATCCGTTTTTTCATATCATTCTAGGCGTGAGCCCAAAATTGAAGCTTATACAGTCTCAAGTGGACCATAACACAGGAAAAGTGGAAATAATGATTTCCACCATTGAACTTTCCACCCCATGCAGCGCAGGGACTAAGATTTCCTTCCTGCGCTGGCAAGCTCAGTGGGGGGCCCGCTGTGATGTTTGTGAAAAATCCTCCCCGTTCATCAGTTTTGTGAGTTCATTTTATGACATGATGCCAAAAACGAACCGTATCTAAAGCTCAATGAGCCTAAAAAGTGATAATTAAACGTCCACCAGTTAAATATTTGTGGGGCCACAAAAGTTTTGATTCATGCCAATATTTTTGTTTTCAGTTCATCTCAATAGTAATGACGTTATTAGCGGTACGGATGGCATCTAAACATCACTGTTGAACCAGGAAGGTTTCAACAGTTGGAATTTCCCAAACCACATTTTCCCTTTAGTACAGCTCACTTGAGCACTAGAAGGTTTCAACTGTGGGGTCCACCATGATTTATGTATTTTATCCACTCCGTCCATCCATTTTAGCAGATAATTTTAGGTCATGATCCTAAAAATGAAGCATATCCAAACCTCAATTGGACCACACCTTAGTCAACAGTATGAATTGAAATCTACTGTTGAAAATTTCTTGGGGGCCACAGAAGTTTTGAATCAAGCAAATATTTGTGTTTTCCATTCATCCATGTCTGTGTGATCTTATGAATAGGTTGGATGAGAATAAACATCACTGTGGGCCCTAGAAGGTTTTAACTGTGGAAATCATTATTCCAACTGTTTCCAATGGTATGGTCCACTCGATCTTGGGTATGCTTAAATTTGGTCTCAACGCCTAAAATAAGATGAAAAGACGGATGGACTGCATGGATCGACCAGATACATTCTAGGTGGGCCTGGAAAAATGTGCTCGGTACGTTAACAGCGTACGGAACCATGTACGCGATCCCATTTACGCCCGCCCGATCCCCAAATTCCGAAAATCCCTCTCAAATTTCAAATTTCCATCAAAATCCCACCGATTTCTCCAAAATTTCAACCGAAAATCCCTCCCTCATCCCAGATTCCCAAATAAGAAAAAAAAAAAAAAAAAACCCTCAAGATCTCGCCCCGCAAGCGGATTCGAGAAGTTGCAGGATTTTTCGACGGAAAAAAGAAATTTTTTGGGGTTGAATCTTACCAGATATTGCCGATCTGCACTCAAGGCTTTGGATTCGCTTCGTCCTCCAGATCCGAGCGAAAAAACAGGTAATTTTTCGATTTTTTTTACATTTTTTCACCGACAACTTCCCCTTTTGTCGACAAAGGAGGTTGTTGGCTACAGTTCCCACCCGTGGTTGGTGGGAACAATGAAATATCGACGATATTTTGGAAAATACCGATAATCCGGCGAGATTATCAGCGATTTTTGTGAGCGAATCGAAAAAACGGGGTTTCGGAGTCGCATAGCCGGCGACACCGATATTATCGGCAATATTTCAATAATATCGCCGATATTTTATACACTGACGGTACCCAAGTCTACTCTCCAACATCTGGAAGAATAAAGATTAAATGCCGTTTGTGTGGAGACAAATTCGTCAACAAAACAAATCGGCTAAGAATACACTTATCTGGACGGGGAGGAGACGCAAAACCATGTCTTAATGCCTCGCAGGAAATACGAATTCTATTCCAGGCTCTCTTAGACTCAAACTAAGAAAACTCCCACCCCCTCTACACCAAATTCAACTAGCCACAAAAAATATGATAACAAGCCTATTATAATAGATGAAGATTCAAAAATAGAGTGCAACAAATTATTAAGAAAGAAAAAGAAAATGCCAGATTAAAAGCTCTGTAAGAAGAACAACTGAAACTTGCCTTAAAGAAAAAGTAGGGAAGAGGCGGAGGCATTTAGATATCAATGTCCTCCAAAACAACATGACACTGAAGCAAGGCCAAGCATGGAAACAAAGAAGAGGCCACAAAACATTAAAGTTTCTCTCCAGGCTCTCCTCATTCTATAAGTTGTTGAGAACTCCTTATAAATCGGCTCATAAAGAATGATTGAAAAAGTTAGCTAAATCTATACAGGAACATGATGGTGAAGTTTCACCACCTTCTGATTCAAAAGAAGTAAACAATTACCTACGAGAAGATGACACATCTGGATCTGCAAACATATTTCTTGTCGTCCATGAAACTAAAAACGCATCAAGTGGATGGGATGACAAAAGCAATGCTGATGGATCAGGTTTAGATGAAAGTGATAACTCTCTTATCCACAGGCAGGGAATCCTCATATGGACCATATTAACAAGATGCCGATGAATTTTGAGTGAGTTTATGGTTTTCTAATAACATTCTCATATTGTTATTTGATAGCTTGTATTAACTTGTTATGCACTGCCATTGCACCTGTCTCAGTTCTAACAATTTTGATTTTTTATCATTTTAATTATTTTATAATAATTTGTAAAATAATATTAACTCGACTGGACTCGACTTGAATAGCTCAGTCGATCCGACTCGATCTAGCTCGACTCGACTCAAACCAACGAGCTGAGTTGAGCTAGAGGGGTGAGCTCGAAGACCGAGTCAAGTTGAGCTCGAGCTTAGGTCATGGTGGGGTCGAGCTGAGCCGAGCTTGGCCTAGCTCGACTCAAACTCGACTCGTGTACAGCTCTAGATATTATCGCTCATATCACCAATACTAGGAAACTTTTATAAGGGATTCTTCTTAAACTACCATTTAGTCGATAATATCACCAACTATCATCGATATTATAGAAAATATTAGCAATACTTGGAAATTTTTAAAATAGTAGCAGTTTCAATATCGTTGAACTAGTAATACCAATAATATCAACAATATTATCAATCATATCGTTGATATTTGGAACACAAAA